>OX422223.1:154194978-154890241 GCA_949130495.1 Sambucus nigra
ACGGGAGTGTCTTCTCGGCCTATAACCTCATCATAGGAAGGGTGACCCTTAGGGAGTTTGAGGCTGTGCGGTCAACGGTCCATCAGATGCTAAAATTCCTGACTCCTTATGGAGTAGGGGAAGTGCAAGGTGACCAGACCACAGCGCGAGAATGTTACTTCAACTCGACCGAAGAGAGATAAGCCCATAAGAGGGCCACCACCACTTATAGCATTGATAATCTTGATCCAAGAGATAAAACGAAATTGAAGAAGGGAGAGGCCGCGGAAGAGGTAGAATCCATCGTCCTCAATGAGGACGAGCCGAAAAAAACCATCCAGGTCGGCAAAGTCCTTAATCCAGAAATCAAGGAAGAGCTGATAAACTTCCTCAAGAAGAGGCAGAGTGTCTTCGCATGGAGTCACGCAGACATGCCTGGAATCAATCCTGAGGTGATGAGTCACAAGCTCAACGTAACCAAAGATGCCAGGCCTATTAAACAGAGATGAAGAGTTTACTCCAGGGAAAAATACAACGTCATCCGTGAAGAGGTGAAAAAGTTAGAAGAGGCTGAGTTTATAAGATAAGTTACCTATCCGAAGTGGCTATCAAATGCGGTCATCGTGCCCAAGGCCAATGGGAAGTGGAGAATGTGTGTCGATTTCACTGACCTAAACAGATCTTGCCCAAAAGACAGCTACCCCTTACCTTGGATAGATCAGATGGTGGATGCTACAGCAGGACATGAGCTCATGAGCTTCATGGATGGGTATTCAGGTTATAACAAAATCTTCATGGATGCCGAAGACTCAGAGAAGACAGCCTTCATTACCGACAAGGGGACATACTGCTACAAAGTGATGCCCTTCGGTCTAAAAAATGCAGGGGCAACATACCAACGTCTTGTCAATAAGATGTTCGAAGAGAAAATAGGTAAGACCATGGAAGTGTATGTAGACGATATGCTGATAAAAAGCTTGAAATCTTACACTCATGTAGCAGACCTTGAGAAGACCTTCGATGTGATGGACTCATACAAGATGAAACTCAACCCAATGAAATGTGTCTTCGGAGTAGGCACCGGGAAGTTCCTGGGATTCATAGTCAACTAGAGAGGAATCGAAGAGAACCCTGAAAAAATTAAGGCGTTGCTTGACATGAAGACTCCTAGGAGTATCAAGGATCTCCAAAGACTCACGGGGAGGGTGGCTGCGCTTAACAAATTCGTCTCTAGGGCGACGGACAAGTGTCTCCCATTCTTTAAAGTTTTAAGAAAGGCCTTATAATGGGGCGAAGAGTGTGAAAAAGCCTTCAACCAACTCAAGTCCTACTTAGGGTCTCCCTTATTGCTGTCTCGACCCATCGCAGGAGAAAGGTTATTTGTGTATCTGGCAGTCTCTGAATTAGCCATCAGCGCGGCCATCATACGGGAAGAGGATGGGATCCAAAGGCCTGTATACTTCAACAGTAAGGCCCTTAAAGGGTCTGAACAAAATTATCCCCGTATGGAAAAGTTAGCTTATGCCCTAATACATGCCTCAAGAAAAATGAAGCCTTACTTCCAAGCTCACTCCATGTTAGTCCTCACTGACTCCCCATTAAGGCAGGTCGTACATAGACCTGAGAAGTTCGGGAGATTGATGACCTGGTCCATCGAGTTGGGATAATATGATCTTATCTACCAGCCTAGGACAACCATCAAAGGGTAGGCCCTCGCAGACTTTGTTGCAGAATTCACCTGGGAAGAGGCAAAGACAGAGAAAGGCCTAGAGGACGCCGAAGAGACAAACAGTAGTGTCTTCCAAAATTCGGAAGAGACGGCACCAAACGTCTTCCGAGATCGGGAAGAGTTCATCTCAGGCAAAACCCGAAGCAGAATAGAAGAGAACGAAGAGGATCGATACCTCTTCAAGCAAGGAGTTATGACAGAAGGGGTCTTCTCATCAGATACAGACGTCTGGAGCCTCTTCATTGATGGCTCTTCCTGTGATAGTGGAAGCGGTGCGGGGCTAATACTCTCAGCCCCAGATGGCGCCAATATTGAATACGCCTTGAGATTCAACTTCCAGGCCTCAAACAACGAGTCTGAGTATGAGGCCATGATAGCAGGTCTCTTATTGGCAAAGACTCTTCGTGTAAGACGACTCCTACTCCACAGCGACTCAAGGTTAGTTGTCAATCAAGTGCTGGGAGTCTATGAGGCCAAGAATGAAAGGATGGCGAAGTACCTGGAGAGAGTTAGAAAGATGTTGGAATATTTTGAAGAGGCAAAACTAAAGAGAGTGCCTCGACAAAGTAACAGCCACGCAGATGCATTGGAAAGGTTGGCCTCGGCAACGAAGATAGATGTTATAAGGACCGTTCCGATCGAGGTCTTAGGAAAGGCAACCGTCGAGGAAGAAGGGGTATGTAACCCTTGTCACAATTTGAACCTAGGAGACTCATGGATCGACCCGCTCGTCAGATATATAAAAGAGGGAGAGCTGCCTGAGTCCAAATTAGAGAGGAGAAAATTGAGATATAGAGCTGCCAAGTTCTCGATGATAGGAGACGTCTTGTACAAAAAGGGATTTCTGTTGCCTCTCCTTAGGTGCGTGCATCCCACGGAAGTTTCCAGGGTCTTACAGGAAGTCCATGAGGGTGCTTTCTCTAGCCACATAGGGGGAAGACCCTTGGACAAGAGGATCATCACTCAGGGGTACTGGTGGCCTACCTTGTCCAAGGACACTGCAGACTACGTGAAGAGGTCCGACAAATGTCAAAGGTTCGCCACTATCCCTCATCAACCCCATCAGCCTATGACGTCAATCTCTTCTCCATGGTCATTTGCGGTATGGGGAATTGACTTAGTAGGACCCTTGCCAAGAGCTGTCAACAACTATAGATTTTTGATAGTTTCCATTGACTACTTCTCAAAGTGGGTGGATGCAGAGCCAATGATAACAATCACAGAGCAGAAGACCTTCCAGTTCATTTAGAGGAATATCATATGCAGATATGGCCTCCCAAACACTCTCATCTCGGACAATGGGACCCAGTTCAAGAACTCCTCTTTAGAAAAGTATTGCCTAAGGGTAGGAATAAAGCAATTCTTCTCATCTCCTGGTCGACCTCAGGCAAATGGCCAAACCGAGGTCACAAATAGAACTATCCTGGATGGGATCAAGAAGAGATTAGAGGATGCGAAGGGAAGATGGGCTGAAGAGGTCTACGCTGTGTTATGGGCCTACATAACCACTGCAAGGACACCAACAGGTGAAACCCCGTTCATGTTGGCACATGGCTCAGAGGCCGTCATACCAACGGAGATAGGGCTCCCAACTAATAGGATTCAGACCTATGACCCTGACAATAATGGGGAAGGGAGGAGGCTAGACCTAGATCTTAGCGAAGAAAGAAGAGAGGACGCAGAGGTCAGATAAGCAACCTACCAACAGAGGGCAACGAAATTCTACAACCAGAGGGTGAAGTCAAGACCCATTGCAGTGGGAGACCTAGTGCTAAAGAAGACCCTACAGAAAGCTAATAAGCTTCACCCAAACTGGCATGGCCCCTACAAAGTGACAGAAGAGGTTGTGCCTGACACTTACAGGATAGAAAACCTAGAAGGATAACCTTTCACTAACCCATGGAATGCCGATCACCTAAAGAGATATTACATATGATGTTGCATAGAGTTTTATGTAAATGTACCATCTTATTATGAAGAGGTTATTCATAAAGATCAGTCCCATGACAGTTCTTGCTTCATTCTTAGATCAGAGATTAATTATGGGGATAACATCCTAGGTGAGGACCTCAGACCCTCATAACACCATTCAGTGGTGACGAGGTCTGAGATCAGACATCATAATGGGATGACCTCAGACCCTTAACATCATTAATTTGGTGAGATTAATTATGAGGATAACATCTTAGGTGATGACCTCAGACCCACAAACATCATTCAGTGGTGACAAGGTCTGAGGCCGAGACACCATAATGAGATTACCTCAGACCCTTAACATCATTAATTTGGTGAGATTAATTATGAGGATAACATCTTAGGATATGACCTCAGACCCTTAACATAATTAATTTGGTGAGATTAATTATGAGGATAACATCTTAGGTGATGACCTCAGACCCTTATAACATCACTCAGTGGTGACGAGGTCTGAGGTCAGACACCATAATGAGATGACCTCAGACCCTTAACATCATTAATTTGGTGAGATTAATTATGAGGATAACATCTTAGGAGATGACCTCAGACCCTTAACATAATTAATTTGGTGAGATTAATTATGAGGATAACATCTTAGGAGATGACCTCAGACCCTTAACATAATTAATTTGGTGAGATTAATTATGAGGATAACATCTTAGGTGATGACCTCAACCCTTATAACGTCACTCAGTGGTGACGAGGTCTGAGTTCAGACACCATAATGAGATGACCTCAGACCCTTAACATCATTAATTTGGTGAGATTAATTATGAAAATAACATCTTAGGAGATGACCTCAGACCCTTAACATAATTAATTTGGTGAGATTAATTATGAGGATAACATCTTAGGTGGTGACCTCAGACCCTTATAATATCACTCAGTGGTGACGAGGTCTGAGGTCAGACACTATAATGAGATGACCTCAGACACATAACATCATTAATTTGGTGAAGATTTATTATGGGGATAACATCTTAGGTGATGACCTCAGACCCTCATAACACCATTCAGTGGTGACGAGGTCTGAGCTCAGGACCATCGGTTGAGTTTAAACAAGACCATTGCAAAAAGACAAGCTTAGAAAGAGGGCTTCAGATGTTGAAGCTCATTACAAATTTGTTTTTAGCAGACACCATTGCAACGAAACTAAGAATGAAAATTAATGAGCTAAGAATGAAAAGCATCACATGACATTCAATGAAAAGAAAGTGAAGATGTCCTCATCAGAGGTTGATATATATTCAAAAATAATATGTTCAACAATTACAGAAACTCCATAATACAATGATTTACAAACAATGATAAAAAAATCCTAAGGGTTTGAAGGGGGAACATTAACATCCTCGGCTTGATTAGTCACCTCGGCTGCATCATCACGATGGTCTGCCCCTCCAACCTCGGTGACCTCCAATATAGAAGTCTCGTTAGGAGCGACAGTTTCTTCCTCAACCTCCTGAAGAGCCTGGGAGAATTGAGGATCAGCAAAGCCGAGACCAACGAAATCAGAGGCCTTCAAAGTGCCGGACTCTCTCTCCCTGACGTCAGCCCATTTAATAGTGGCTTTGATACATCTTTCAAGGTATTCAAAACCGAAGCCCAAGAACTCATCAGAGGACTTATAGTCAGCAATTATCTTCTCAGAGGCATCATCAAGGGCGGCCCTGACAGCTGAGTTGACTTTCTGCTGCAGAATGTCGTCCTTAGCCTTCAGTGCAGCCGCATGATCCTTGCCGAGCTGGGAGATGTCCTTCTCCAACCCCTTTACCTTCTTCTCAGAGTCCTTCAGCTCAGACTTGAGGTGCTTGATCTCTGCATTCAGAGTACTCTGGACTTTCTCGGCCTCTTGCCCCTTTTGGATGAGGGGCAGCTTCCTCAGGGTCCAGTTGGACAAATGGTGCATGGCTGTCAAGCCCTGCACATTTAGTGATCATAAATAAGCTAAAGAAAAATTAGATGTTACACTTAGAAGAATTTCTGAAGAAGGATCAAGTCATACCTGAACGGCTCTGTGAATGCCAAACTCAACCAGCAATGAGGTGTCCAGAGACCTGAAGAAGCGTTTGTCAGCCTCGGTCATTACAGAGCCGATGGAATCCAGGACCTGAATACTGTGGCCGACTACACTGTCAGTTATCTTCAACTGATCCAGACGAGCCGACAGGGCATCAACTGAAGAGATGGGGATGGCAGCGTCAGCAGTCTTCTTCTTCGGCCTCTGATCCTCAGGGGCATAACTCCCTGGAGCCCTCTTCTTTATGGCTGGGGGCTTAGAGGCAGAGGGAGCTGGTGGAGGAGCGTTAAGGCATGCTTTCTTGGCGAGTCTCGTCAAGCTTGGCGCAGCCATCTCCCAAAGCTCCTCTGGAATATCCTTTGGTCGCTCTGTAAAAAATTAGTATATCTGAGTTAGATAATCAGATATTAATAAACTCAGAGGTTAAACTTAAAAAACAAAAATGCTCACCAAGCTTGGCAAGGGGACTTCCACCTAGACCTGTCCCTGAAAGGTAGTGGGGAGTCATCAAGTGCTCGAACCTGACAAATAGACCATGTACCCCCTGATCTTGAAGGTCTTTCACCTTCTGGAGGTTCTGTAGACTTAGGCCAGGGTCGGACCTAGCAGACATGGTGACCTTACCCCACCTCAGGGGCATCCTCTGCTCCAGATTAGACGAGGGAACACATGGGCCAAACTCCCATGGCCTGAAGCAAAGAAGTACCGAGGCTTCCAGTTATGGTTGGAAGTCTGAGTCACCTGAAGCATTTTCTTTTCAGGCTTTCGAGCTACAAAATGGTAGTAGCTCGGATGGTTTTTGGCTGAGGAAGGGACGTAGCAACCTACAAAGACCTGAACTGGAAGGTCCGAGTGGTGGACAGCCTTCCATAACACTATGGCCCCTATTAGGACTCTCCAGGCATTAGGAGAGAGTTGAGAGGGGGCCAAATTAATATAAGAAAGGATGAACTTGATAATGGGGTGAATGGGCAGACGGAACCCCAACTTGAACATCTGCTCGTACAGGCAGATCTTGCCGTCTCGGCCATGATAAGCCCTCTCTTCTCTCAGAGGTCTCCTAAGATTTATTGAGGGGCTGATAGAATACAGATATCTGAAACAGAGAAGGTCTACCTCAGAAACAGTACTCTCGATCTCGGCCGCCTCAGAGACGTCGACATCGCTCTCAACCTCATCATCATCCAACTCAACGTCGGCCGGAGCGGATGTTGATGGGTTACTCGGGAACCTCTGAGCGAACTCTGCCTCGGTGACGACCGACAGAGGGATGGCATCAAGTGGTGGTGGAATGGCCACGCTCGGCTCAAGAATCTCAACCTCTGAGGAAGAGGATGAGGTGCTTGAGCTAATATGGGATGAGGCTCGTCTGGATACCTCGGCCTGATCAGGGGCCTGATCATGCCGAGGTGTGAAGTCCATGGCCTCCCGAAAGGAATCCACAGACATGGGGTCTGAGGTAGAAGATTCAAACTCAGACATCGGTATGGGATCAGCAGGAACCTCTGTCTGATAGAAAAACTCCGGGGGGTCAGGATATATCACCTTCAAAGGTGGTGGAAATATGGGTCTAATGGGAAACTCCTATGATCTACGAGCCTCCTCCTGTGCTCTTTCTATTTGCCTAATCTTTTCTAAAGTCTTCTCTCTAAGAGAGGGGAACTCCTCAAGAAGCTGATATAAGGGTCTGAGCATCAGAAGATGACACTACACTTGAGGAATTTCCTAAATTCCAAAAATTCCAAACAAGACTGGCTGATAAAACAAAGGAATCTAAAGATCAAACCAAGAAATTCAAAGCAAACACAACTCGTCGAAAAACTCAAAAACTCTTCGGAAAACTCAGAAACTCGCTGGAAAATGCAAACCAGAAGGAAAAAGTAAAGAAAATGAAGGGGAAAAGATACGTGGAAATGAAACGACAAGGGGAAGTGATGAAAATTCAGAAAAAAACCACCAACAAAGACCTCTGCAGTAGAATCTTATTCGAAATGCCTTTTAGAGGGAGAAAATGTTCGTAGGAGAGGGAATTGAAGAAGGAAGAAGAAATGAGGGTTCAAAACCCTTAAATAAGCAGGCACGATTCCCAAGGCCTATCATTGCCTTGGGAGCCCCAAAGGGCCGCTGACAGCACACGCCTACCAAGCAAGCATGTTCCAGCATTGAACAAGTGTCAAGCAAGTATTGGCTTGTAATAGACAGGCCTCGGAGGTGTGGTAATCCCCTAGTCACTTGCTCTCACATATGACTGAGGGCTGGGGGGTGATTGATATGCCCTAAGTGTGACCTCGTCCCGGAGACACCAACCTCGGCCGAGATCATGGCCGATGTTGGACAAGACTTGGGTATACGGCATCAGCACTCGTCCATAGTAAGGTCGTCCCAAGCCGACACTACCATGAGCCTCTCCAAGGGACGTCACAAGGATCGGCAACATTCTCGTATCCCATGGAATGGCAACCTCGGCCAGACGTAGGCCGAGCTCGCAGGAAGCCACCAGCAACCTCATCAAGACATTAGTCGATACTCCAAACACTCTCGTTCAACCTCGTCTCAGGCCGACCTTGTCCATTGTCTCGGCTGGGATTAGGCCGAGACCTCCATAGAATACTCAGACTGAACAGGTACCAAGACTCACCAACCTCGGCCTCTCCAAGGCCGAGGTCATACACCAGACGCGATAGCCGAGCATCTGCTGACATTTAGATAAGGACACGTGGACACAAATTAATTACAACAAAGATTATTCCCCACACGTGGGGAGAGTATTGCATCATCATTCTCTACATGTGACAGTGACAGATGGGAGTCCCATATTGGTGAGGCAAACACACACATGCTCATGGCATGCATGGAGGGTACATTACACCCCCTAGGTACTATATATAGAGGTCATCCTCTACCTTGCAGGAGGATCCCCAGATATTCTGCCCTAGCTAAAACCCTGTCTAGATACACAGTAGAGAGAGAAAGCTTGAGAGATTGTATCCATGGCCATTAGTGCCTTATTGCAGTGAGGTTATTCACACACACACAGTGGACATAGGCCAATCTAGGCTGAACCACTTATATTCTGGTGCTCTCTCCTCTTCCCCTCATCTCATTCTCTTACCTTTTACATAACTATGCTGCCATTGTTGTTCTTAGATTGAGCTTGAAAACACCTTATCTGGTGGTGCTGATTTCGACATCATCAAGGAGATTCCCTAGTTGCTGTTCAGGATGTTGTGCGATAAGACCATAACACAGAATGTAGCTCGTTAATCCAATTGCCTTTTGCATCATCCAATCGTTTCTTCCGCTCGTTCATCAAGGTTCTGTTTGTCACTTCAGTTTGTCCATTGCTCTGGGGATGGCCTGGTGCAAAATGGATTTTCTGGATGTTGGACTGGTGACAATATGCAGCGAACTCCTCATTATCGAATTGGGTACCATGGTCAGTAATGAAAGCATGCAGAAGACCATACCTGTAAATAATATTCTTCCAAATAAACTGGTAAACCCTTTCATACGACATGTCAATGAGAGGTTCAGCCTCAACCCACTTGGTGAAATAATCAACAGTAACCACTAAATACTTGAATCTCCCTTTGGTGGTCGGTAGAGGCCCGACCAGGTTTATACCCCACATGGAAAATGGCCAAAGGGAAGTGTTGGGTGTTAACAATGCCTGGGGGGGTTCTTTGAATGGAAGAGAAATGTTGGCACTTATCGCATTTCTTCGCATAAGCTGTACAGTCAGCTCTCATCAATGGCCAATAGTATCCCTGCATTGTTATCCTCTACAGGAGAGTCCGTCCTGCTACATGAGCTCCACAAGAGCCTTTATGAATTTCTTCTATCAAATATTTAACTTCTGAAGGATGCACACATCTCTGTAGACCTGCTATGATACCCCTTCTGTACAAAACACCATTGTTCAGTTTATACCGGGCAGCTTTAAACTTCAACCTCTTAGCTGCAAGTTGGTCAGTTGGTACAACTCCTCCTTCGATATATGCCCTGATGAGGTCCATCCAGGATAGTCCCATATTCAGGGTGATGAATCTTACCATTAAATATTCATCTATGCTCCGGTCTACCAGAATCTCAATAGGAATCATTATTTGTAGCTCAGTGCGAGTAGCTAAGGCTAACCGAGCTAGTGCGCGTGCTCTCGTATTTTCTAATATTGGTATTCTGATCAATTGGACTACTATAAAAGTGAACACAATCTCCATAGCTTTGGCTTAATACCTTGACATCAAGTCTCCCTCCGCTGCATACAACCCAAGAATCTGATTTATAATTAACTGTGAATCACTAAACACAATAACCTGCTCTGCATTCAATATTTTGGCTAAGCTGAGGCCCACAATCATAGCTTCATATTCAGCTTTATTGTTGGAATCTTTGAACTGGAAACACAACGCATATTCCATATCCAATCCATCTGGGCTGCAAAGAATTATACCGGCTCCGCTTCCTATTGTACACGAAGAGCCATCAACATACTGATTCTATATGGCGATGACATTGTCAAACTCTTGGTCTGATAAAGTTCCCTGATGGAATATTTGATATTTCCTTTTATCATCTCCTAATACTGGGCTGTTGTCTAATGGTTCTCACTGCTCGATGCTTGTCCCCCTCGTTACATCTGTTGATAAGAGTTGATCGGGGGTAGTCTTTGATGATTACCTAACATCCACAAGTTTCTCTGCATCAGACCCTTGTTGGTCGGCAGTATCTGGGCAGGTGAATTCTTTAATGAAATTTTCTACCGCCTGCCCTTTAAGTGAGGTCCTTGGCTAATAAACAATATCATACTCTCCCAGCTCGACAGCCCAATCATCAGCCTTCCAAATTTTTCTGTCTTGTGCAAGGCCTGTCTGAGCGGCATATCAGTGTACACCACTATGGTATGGTCCTGGAAATAAGGTTTCATCCTCCTACTTGCCTCTATCAATGCCAAGGCTAGCGTCTTTAATCTGGGATATCTTACTTCTGCTCCTCGGAAAGCTTTGCTCGTATAATACACAGGTTTTTACACTCCATCTTCAACTCTTATCAATGCGGAACTGATTGCGCTCTCAGAGATAGCCAGATATAAGTATAATCTTTCTCCCATCACCGGCCGAGAAAGCAGAGGTGGCATCCCCAAGTATTTCTTCAAATGCCTGCTCGCACTCGTCATTCCACTCAAAAGTCTTTCTAAGCACCTTGAAGAATGGGAGACATTTATCCGTCGCTTTGGAGACGAACTTGTTTAGAGCTGCAACGCGCCCCGTAGGGCTTTGCACTTCCTTCTTAGTAGTTGGAGATTTCAGTTCTAACAAAGCCTTGATTTTACCAGGATTTGTTTCAATGCCTTGCTGATTCACAATATACCCGAGGAATATGCCTTGTCGTACGCCAAAAACACACTTAGTGGGGTTCAGCTTCATCTGATATTTCTCCAGCTGATCAAAAGTTTGGCTCAGATCAGCTATGTGGTCTGCGGCTTTCTTACTCTTCGTCAGCATATGATCGATATAAACCTCCATGTTATTGCTGATCTGTTCTGCGAACACCTTATTCATCAATCGCTGGTACGTTGCACCTGTATTTTTTAGACCAAATGACATAACATTATAACAGTATGTACCCTCGGGGTAATAAAAGAAGTAATTTCCTTATCTTCTGGTTTCATCTTAATTTGGTTGTATCCGGAATAAGCATCCATGAAGCTTAACAATTCATGCCTCGAAGTAGCATCCACCAGCTGATTAATTTGGGGCAATGGAAAGTGGTCTTTTGGGCAGGCTTTTTCGAGATCTGTGAAATCTATGCACATCCTCCATTTGTTGTTCTTCTTTTTCACCATCACTACATTGACTAACCAATATGGATATTTGACATCCTCAATGAAAGAGGCCTTTTGCAGTTTCTCGACTTCCTCCTGGATAACTTGGTTCTTCTCTGGGCTAAATACCCTTCTTCGTTATTTTACTAGCTTGATCTCTTTATTAACATTTAACTCATGGCATACGAAGGCTGGATCTATCCCTAGCATATGTTCATGACTCCACGCAAAGGCTTGCTTTCTATGCCTTAAAAATTCTACTAACGCCTGCTTTATTGACGGGTTCAATGAGGCGCCAATTTGAGTTGTTCGTTCTGGACGTACGTCGTCTAGAATGATGTTCTCCGTGGTCTTCATGGCCTGGACCTTCACAAGCTCAGATTCGTCTCTAGGGTCCAAGGTCTCTATCTCTGTGTCTTCAGACTTCGCCAATTGGTACGTGGTGGTCTTCTTCTTGGCTTCCTCTAACTCCTCCTATTCGGCGGATGAATAATAGCATTCCCGAGCTAATTTTTGGTCACCCTTCATAACTCCAACTCTAAAATTGGTCGGAAACTTCAGACATTGATGTACCGTGGATGGCACTGCCTCGAACTTTTTTAGGCCTCCCCTCCCCATGATTATGTTGTAGGCTGATTGAATGTTTTTGTCCACTACGAAAAAGAATACTTTTTCTGTTCTGCAAGCAGGCCATGTACCAATAAGCATATCCAACTTGATCGTGCCAAGTGGAAAGACTTTCTCACCAGTGAAGCCAAGGAGGGGCCTGTGATATGACTCCAATTGGGCTAACTTCAAGTTCAAACTATCAAAATAAGGGTAGAACATGATATCTGCAGAGCTACCGTTATCTACCAATACTCGTGAGATCACAACATCCTTCATCCTCATCTTGACAACTAAGGGATTATCGTGAGGATATAAGACACCTTCCAGATCATTTTTGGAAAAACCGATGACCAGTTTATCCTTGTTCACCTTCCTCGGGTGATCATCTTCAGCTAGATTTATGCGCTGTATATAAGAACAAGCTTGGGACTCATTAAGGTAAGCTTTCCTTTCAGCAGTGTAATCCCCACCTCCTGCATCTCCACCTGTAATCATATTACATTCAAATGATCCAAAATGGATTACAAATACCTCGCATTCGGGCTGCCTTTGCCTTTTGAGAAGGTCGGGGTCATCTTCTGGATTATCTTCATGGTCCCTTTTTTTTATCAACTTTTGCTCGGCGAGGAGATTTTCACCTTTGCCTTCTTTTTTCATTAGCCTTTTCATCATTCTGACTATCAACGAACCTGATCAATTTTCCTCTTCGAATAAGTGCTTCGATATCATTTTGGAGAGCTATGCATCGCTTGGTCATATGGCTGTGATCTCTATGGAACTCGCAATATTTGGACTTATCCCTCTTGTCAGGGGCTATCCTCATTTTCTCCGGCCAAGTTAGTTCCTCGCTATTCTTGATCTCCTCCAGAATGTGGCTGATATCCACCTTTAAGGGAGTATAATTACCATACTTCTTTAATTGCTCTAGTGTTTCCTTTCCTTTCGGGTGCTTGCTGCCCCCATTGTGCTTTTGATCTTTCTCTCAATTTTAACTGCAGCTTTCGTCTCTGCTTTTGCGTCATTATTCTTTTTCGCATCCATGCCTCTTCGACGTTCATGATCTTAGCTGCTTTTGCCATTAGTTTCTCCATGGTCTTGGGGGATCTTTGGCCAGTGTATAGTATAACTTATTGGGTAATAGACCACTCATCAGAGCTGTAATGGATGTCTTTTCCTCGTAGTCGATTAACTCAAGTTTCTCGTTATTAAAACGAGTGATGTAATCCCTGGTGCTCTCCCTTATTTTCTACCTTACACTCAGTAGGTGTGCCACTCTCTTAACTGGCTTCACCCCGAAACAGAAAATTCCCTATAAAGAGCTCTTCCATCTAATGGAATGTAGCAATCTGCTCTCGAGGAAGGTTGTTGTACCATATTTGGGCTGACCCAGTTATAGTTCTCGAGAATGCTATGCACCTCATCTCATCAGGAACATCATAAATATCAGCAGTAGCTTAGTACTGCTCTATGTGAAGGACGAGATCCATTTTTCCATTGTACTTAGGCATTACTACAGAGCTTTAAATTTGGATGGTGTGGGAAAATCCACAATTGCCTGTACAAAGGGTGATCCCTTGACGAAAGTTCTTTGGAGAGGGTTCCTGGACTTATCCATTTCCCCTAACCTATCTTCCAACCTTTTAATGGAGCCATTCCATGTTTTGTTTCCAGCATCGGATCTATTTATCCAAGAAACAAATCGCACTGAATTTTCCTCTTGGGATCTTTCATTATGAGTTACTGGTCGTGACTGGGCAGAACCTTCCCGTAGATCATTTGGTCATTGAGAATTTCCCGATGTAACCCTAGGAGGGTTTTTATTCCTCCTAGGGACCAAACGGTCAAAGGGAGAGGCTCTGCTCATCCTTTCCAGAGCGCTTGTTCGTTCTAGGGCTAAAGTAACATTTCGTTGAGAATCTGTAGCTCTTATAGAAGAGGTCTGGCCAAGCTGATATGAGGGATCATTGGTCCTCTCAGTATGATCAGACTCAGTGCGTCTAGATTGAGAAACATTTGGGAATAGTGTATGTCTGGTTCTTAAAGACGGTAGATGGGTGGGTCTCTGGATGCTTCATTGACCTGACTGGGCAGGCGCGCCGTTACGAATAGTTTGAATGAGTTGACGCATGGTCTCATACATATCTATTTGCCCCTAGGCTAAATTGGCTACCATGCTAGTGAGATCTTGAAGAGTTGGGGGAGCAGATGGATTGGGGTGAACTCGGTCATTGTTCCTGTTACTGAATTCTGGGATCTCAGCCATTTGTGATGAATGTTTTAGTGAAAATGCTACATATAGTCGTTCCCACAGATGGCGCCAATCTATTGATGTAAAAAACTAGATTTGATATAATTAATCAATCACAAATAAATTTGAAATAAGAAATAATACAAAGGACTTTTAAAGTGGTTCAGCCTTATAAAAATGGCCTACGTCCACTGTTTTTGTATTGCCAGATGTTCTCGCCTTAATCTCGATCACAATTGCTAATGATCAATTACCCCATTATGGAGGGTGTTGCAATTTATTTATAGCCTTGGGGCTATCATTATGAATAGACGATATACCGTTATTTAATAGACATATACATCTGTACAATAAGAATGTTCATTAAATTCGATGTTCATTGAATGTGTAATTGTCGTTTGATATTCCTGACCAGATGCTCTGCACATTGAGTAGCTCAAAATGATGAGTTGATCGGTATGCTAGTAGCTCGGAGGCTGAGTAGCTCGACATGATATGTTGCTCATCCAGTAGAGTTGTTCGGTGAATATATATTTTTGCCACATAGGATGACACGTGTTGTCATATAATTGGTCCATATCAGCTGACTAATTTTCGCATCAACAATCACCATCAAGATTAAGGCAAAACACCCAGCAATACAAAACAATGGACGTAGGCCATTTTCCTAAGACCGAACCACTTTAAAAATCCTTTGTCTTATTCTTTATTTCATATTTATCTGTGATTAATTAATTAGATCAAGTCTAGTTTTTTACATCAACAGTAACGGTGTTGGAAGATGATGGGTTTTGTACCAAGAACACTTACGGGTTCTCTCTTTTCTCTATGGTTATCTCTTTCTCTCTCATAGGTTTGGAACTGACAGACTCCCTCACCTCTTACCCACGTACACTTTATTTTATTTTCCTAATTTTCGTCCATTTTATTTTCTCAAAAATCTAATTAACAAAAATACCCTAACAGGGTGCCGATTCGGCCTAAAAATATTTTAGAGTCCAAATAAAATACCCGAGTGAAGTTTTCTGACTATCTCGGCCCTTCCGGACTCAATGGAGCACTCAAAATGACCATACGAGTTACTTAAAAATAAATTATATTTATATTCCATCTAATTAGTTCCGATACGACTCACATGCGCGTCCTGACTTGAAATGCCAAACTGTCATATTTCACATTCCGACAATTTATAAAATTTCATAATTCCATATTACATATTCACATAGTAATATTCAATAACTCTCATCAATAAGTATTAACCCTTGGCACGCTAGTTAATATTTATTTTAATCTGGATAAATTTCTCACCTTATTAATTTAATTAATCCAATAATAATAATAATTAATCCCATAATTATTTAATATAATAAAAAATACGGGGTGTTACATGTATGTCCCCTTTACTTTTATAAATAGGTACTAAAATACTTTTTCTCCATTCATCGGGCATCCTATTAGTCATTAAAATTCTGTTGAATAATTTTGTAATCCATAATACTCCATCCTCCTCAAAGCACTTCCAAACCTCAATAGGGATACCATCTGGTGCTAAAGCCTTCCCTGTTTTCATCTTTTTTAGAACAATCTTGACCTCTGTTTTCCTAATTCTGCATAAAAATAGATTTTCTTGAGTCTCCCTAAGTTCCTCTATATATAATCTACTCCCATTATCTCTATTTAATAACCTCTCAAAGTAGTTTTTCCATCTTTCCACAATTTCATCATCTTCAAATAATAAAAACTATCATAAAAAAATAGAAATGGTATAACAATACCTTCTCCCTTCCTAGAATAAACCTACTCTCAAATGCTAAATCATTGCCTCTAAAACAACCTACTTTAGATCACCAATGTAAAGAGAAATGTAGAAAGTGGGTTAGTCTGTCTAAGACCCACTGAGACTGAAACTTCACACAAATTATGTTCTAAAACACTAATGGTTTTAAAATTCCAAATTACTAAAGTACCAACCAACATATCACTTGAATGAATACGTACTACATCGGTTTCTGCATTCCTCTAGCACTTAGTCCTTTAATAAATACTCCACAACTGCACTTTTGTGAATATGAAAGAATTGAAAGATGACTTATAATAAGAAAATGAAATTACAAAGTAGCTCATAACTCTTTAAGAACAAAAACTTCTTATGTAATTCCTATTTTTAATGTCCTACTTCTTGATTCGGATTCATGTGCATTCTTTTATAAAAATATAAACTAACTAATAAATATCATTATCGATAATCTCCGTGTCTTTGGCTATTCAAAATAGGGTATAATACAACAAGAAACAACATTTATTTTTTCATTATTTTACACATAACATAATCATCCATAATTCATAATCCATAACACATTGTTGAATGATTTACACTAATTTATTTTTAATCCTAACTAAGAAAACATGGAAAAATAATGGGAAATAATTCATGATATCTTACTTACAATGACAATCATTTAAGAAGTAGATCAGACGACGATGTTATCATCATCGATGCAATGATAATTATTGAACTTATTTAAGAAGATGTGGAAATATGGAGAATAACGATTTAAATGTTTGAGAGAATGAAAAGGGTTTGCGCATATGGAGAAGAGTAAGCACAAAGTGAAATTTTATAGACCCCTGAATGATGAAAGTAAGGAGCGCAAGTGAAATTATTTTGATATTTGAGATTTGGATTAACTTCTAAACATGTGAGAACCACGTTCTTTTAGCTCCTTATATGTGTTAAATTTTCCATTTTACAATAATTTCGAGCACTTATAAATTTTGCAAGTGCTTATAACCGTTGTGAAATATGTAAGTGTTATGAACACTTACAATTCATTTTTTATTAGTTGTAATCTAGAACATTTGGTGTAACCATTTAAAAGTTGAGCGATGGCTCATACGCTCTCTCATGAGGATCCTACTATCTACCACCGTTCTTTCACCATTATATACATTCTCAGCCCCTACCAGCTTTGCACCACGAGTAATTCCTTAATGCGGGCCTAATATTTGTGATAAGGTGACTTCATAAAGCTTATTTTCTTTGAAATGATTCAAGACCTCTTAGTCATGATTGAGAGTGTCGTGTGCTCAAAACCTTGAACAAACTGAAAGTGCCTAATTAAAATTATTGTCGAAACATAAGTACTATTTTTATTCCCTTTAGGTACAAAATAGACAACCTAGTTCTTTGTGATAAAAAGTTTACCAATTAGATAATTGTTGATACCAAATTTAGTCTGCTGACATGGCTCAATTGAGTGAAGACACGTGGTAATCTGCATGGCAACAACAAACACTTCCGAACAACACCTTGACTCCGAGGATCCATACTGCAACGAGGAACTCTGCTTCCCCGATCAACTCAGACGCTCCGACCAACAAGAACTCTATGAGGAACTTTTGAGTACCGAGTAACTTATGAATACCGAGTTACTTAGGCAGTCCGAGCAGCTTAGGCGGTCCGAGCTGCACCTCGAACAAAGCATTAATAGCAGGATAACCAACAGATTGACTGCGCATTAAATGCTTATTATTATCATACAAATGTATACGCTTAAGGGGCATTGAATGTATTACCCTTTCACATTACAGCCTTAGGGCTATAAATATATTGTATTATCCTCATTGAGGGGGACCGAAATTTCTGGATAAAACTTGTAATCGAGAATTCCCAAACAGTCAGCAATAACAGAAACAGTGGACGTAGGCCATTCTTATAAGGCTGAACCACTTTAAAATTTCTTTGTCTCACCTTATTTTATCCGTGATTAAATAATTAGATATAATCTAATTTTTTACATCAACAGATTGGCGCCGTCTGTGGGAAACGACTGGTAATATCGTTTTTCATCAAAAAATAATTCATCACAAATGGCTGATATTCCAGAACCCAGCAATCGAAACGCTGGAAGCCCTCCAAATCCATGTGCTCCGCCAAATTTTCTAGATCTGGCTGGAATAATGACAAATCTGGCCCAGGGCCAGACAGCCATGCAAGAAACTATGCGACAACTCATACAAACCCTCCATGGCGATGCACCAACCCATTCAGGACCGCGAAGTATTCAAAGAAATACCCGTTTACTTTCTTTGCATGCTAGGCGTACCGATTCATATCGTACTGAGGAGTCTGAAGATTTTTCTTATCAACCTGGACGAACTTCGTCGGTACGAGCCACATATACTGAACAACGTATCACTCTCTCTCTAGAAAGGACTAGTGCGCTAGAAAGATTAAGCAGAGTATCTCCTTTTGATCGATTAGGTCCTAGGAGGAGCAAAAGTCCTCCTAAAGCCACATCGAGGAGTTTTCGACGACCATCAGACTTAAGGGAAGGATCTGCCCAGTCGCGACCAGCTGCTCGTCAAGATAGATCCCAGGAAGTCACATCAACGTGATCAGTTGCTCGAACCAACAGGACCGAGGAAGGAAACGAGGCGTGGAAAGGCTCTATTCAGAGGATGGAAGATAGATTAGGGGAAATGGCTAAAGCCAAGAACCCTCTACAATGAACTTTTGTTCAAGGAACACCTTTTGTCCAGGCCATTGTAGATTTTCCAACACCATCAAAGTTCAAAGCACCTGCTGTGACCCCCAAATATGATGGAAAGATCGACCATGTCCTTCATATAGAACAATACCAAGCTCCAGCCGACATCTATGCTGTTCCAGATGAGATGAGATGCAGAGCATTCTCGGGAACTCTTACCGGATCTGCTCAAATATGGTATAATAATCTTCCCCGGGGTAAGATCTCAACTTTCTTTCAACTGGCTGAGTTATTCATTGGGAATTTCTGTTTTGGGGCAAAGCCAATTAAACGAGTAACGCATTTGTTAAGTGTTAGACAAAAAGCTGGTGAGAGTACCAGAGATTATATAACTCGTTTTAATAATGAGAAACTCGAAGTCATTGATTATGAGGAAAAGACAGCGATTAACGCCTTGATGAGTGGACTACTGCCCAACAAGTTGTACTACACTTTGTCCAAAGATCCACCTAGAACCATGTCAGAACTAATGGGAAAAGCGACCAAGATTATGAATGCCGAGGAGGCTATGGTTGCGAAGAAGAATATGGATGCCAAAGAAACCAAGGTGGAAGGTGATAAAGCTAAGAAGAAAGATCATAAAAACAATGGTAGTGACAAACACTCAAAAACAAAGTCGTCATGGGAAGTATTGAAGAAATTTGATAACTATACTCCTTTGAAGAAAGACATCAACCATGTTCTAGAAGAAATCAAGAACAACGAGGAGTTAAACTGGCCAGAGAAAATGAAGGCAGACCCTGACAGGAGGAATGAGGCAAAATATTACGAGTTTCACAAAGACCATGGCCATATGACCAAAAATTGCATAGCTCTTCAGAATGAGATTGAAACACTTATTAGACGAGGAAAATTAGCGAAGTATGTTGATCGTAGAAATGAAAGAAGAAACAACGACCGAACAAGAGAGAGGTCTAGATCTCCTCGTCGAGCAGATGAGAACAAGAAAAGAGACCATGAAGTTGATCCAGAAGACGACCCCGATCTTCCCAAAAGACCAAGGCAGCCAGAACGGGAGGTATTTTTAATATGCTTTGGGGTCATTTGACTGTAATGTTATTACAGGTGGAGATGTAGGAGGAGGAGACCTTACTGCAGAGAGAAAAGCTTACCTCTGTGAGGCTCAAGCTTGCTCATACATTCAACGAATAAATCTAGCTGAGGAGGATCGCCCAAGAAAGGTAAACAAAGAGAAATTGGTAATTGGTTTCTCAAAGAACGACCTTGCAGGTGTTCTATATCCTCATGATGACCCATTGGTGATCAAAATGAGGATGAAGGAAGTAATGATTTCAAGAGTACTGGTAGACAATGGTAGCTCAACAGACATCATTTTCTACTCGTGCTTCGACAGTTTAAATCTAAAGCTATCTCAACTGGAGCTTTATCATAGACCCCTCCTCGGTTTTGCTGGCGAGAAAGTTTTTCCACTTGGAACGATCAAATTGGATATATTCATTGGTACATGGCCTACTTGTCGAATAGAAAGAATACGCTTCTTCGTGATGGATAAGAATGTTCAATCAGCATACAATATCATCATGGGAAGAGTAGGATTGAAGAAGTTCGAGGCTGTACCATCTACGGTACATCAATGCCTTAAATTTCTAATAAATTTTAGAGTAGGAGTTATGAAGGGTGATCAAAAAGTAGCTCGGGAATGCTACTATTCATCCGCCGAGCAAGAGGAACTGGAGGAATCAAGGAAAAAGACTACTACCTATCAAGTGGATGAAGGTGCATAAATTGAAACATTGGATCCTAGAGATGAGTCGCAACTCGTGAAGGGTCAAGTGGTGGAAGCTACTGAAAACATCATTCTGGACGAGGAGCACCCTGAATGAACTACTCAAGTAGGTTCGTCGTTGGAAGCCTCACTAAAACAGGAATTGATAACTTTCCTAAGAAGCAGAAAGCAAACTTTTGCGTGGAGTCATGAGGATATGCCCGGGATAGACCCAAATTTCTTATATCACGAACTCAATGTGAATAAGGAGATCAAGCCTGTGAAGCAGAGAATAAGAGTATTCAGTCCCTAGAAGAATCAAGCTATACAGGAGGAAGTCGAGAAGCTCCAGAAAGCTTGCTTTATTGAAGATGTTAAATATCCAGACTGGTTAGCAAATGTGGTGATGGTGAAAAAGAAGAACAACAAATGGAGGATGTGTGTAGACTTCACCGACCTCAACAAAGCATGCCCAAAAGATCACTTTTCGCTGCCCCGAATTGATCAACTGGTGGATGCTACCTCGGGACATGAGCTGCTGAGCTTCATGGATACTTATTCTGGTTACAATCAGATTAAAATGAAACCTGAAGACTGGGAGAGTACTTCTTTCATTACCCTTAGGGGAACTTATTAGTTTGAAAAATGCAGGTGCAACATATCAGCGACTGATGAACAAAGTGTTTGTAGAACAAATCAGTTGCAATATGGAAGTCTATGTTGACGATATGCTGACAAAGAGCAAGAAAGCTGCCGATCATCTACTTGACTTAGGCCAAACCTTTGATCAGTTGGATAAATATCAAATGAAGTTGAACCCGACCAAGTGCATATTTGTAGTACGAGAAGGCATGTTTCTCGGGAACATTGTCAATCAGCGAGGCATTGAAGCTAACCCTGAAAAGATCAAAGCTCTGTTAGGGCTGCGATCCCCAACGACGAAGAAAGAGGTGCAAAGTCTTAAAGGACGAGTAGCAACACTCAACAGATTTGTATCACGAGCAACTGATCGATGTCTCCCATTCTTCAAGACGCTCCGAAAGACTTTTGAGTGGAATAATGAATGTGAGAAGGCTTTTCAAGACTTGAAGAAATACTTGGGAGCACCTCCACTGTTATCCAGGCCAGTGATGGGAGAAAAAATATACTTGTATCTGACAGTGTCCGAGAATGCAGTTAGTTCGACATTGATAAGAATGGATAATGGAGTACAAAAACCAATCTACTACACAAGTAAGGCCTTCCGAGGAGCAGAGATCAGATATCCAAAGCTGGAAAAATTGGCACTAGCATTGATCGAGGCTAGTAGAAGAATGAAGCCATACTTCCAATCTCATACTATAGTAGTATATACTGATATGCCATTGAGGCAAGCCCTTCATAAACCAGAAAAATCAGGAAGATTGATGTGCTGGGCAATAGAACTTGGTGAATATGATATAGTTTATGAACCCAGATCATCGCTAAAAGGGCAAGCGGTAGCAGATTTTATAGCAGATTTCACCTATCCTGATTCCCCCGAGGAGCAAAAGTTGCTCACTGATCAACCTGTGGATGTTACAGGATCATCCCCAGACCAACTTAGCTTGGTAAAAGGGCAAGTAGACGTCACGGAATCATCAAATTCAAGCCCAGACCATCTTAGGTTGGTAAAAGGGCAAGAAAAGATGATCGACGAACAATAAGAAATATCAGGAGATGGTGAAAGGAAGCAACAAATTTTCCACCGAAGAAATTTGTCAGATAAAAAATTTAAAGACGAGTTACCTATATGGAGTCTGTATGTGGATGGTTCATCTTGCACTTCAGGATGTGGCACAGGGATAGTTTTGAACAGTCCGAACGAGGTCAACATGGAATACGCCCTACGTTTCCAATTCAAAGCTTCGAATAATGAGGCTGAGTATGAAGCCATGATTGCAGGTCTTAGTTTGGCAAAAACCATGGGGGCATAACAAGTTATTGTCTTCAGTGACTCGCAATTGGTCATAAATCAAATGATGGGAGTATATGTAGTCAATGGAGAATTAATGATCAGATATCATGCAAAGGCAAAGGAACTGGTGCCGGAATTTGCTGCTATTCAGCTGGTCAAAATACCAAGAATGGAGAATGCGAGAGCAGACGCCTTAGCTCGATTAGCATCAGCTACTCGTATCGAGTTACGAAGAATAATCCCAATTGAAGTTTTAGCTGGTCGGAGTATAGATGAAGATCTGACAATAAACTTTAATACCCTCAATTTAGGATCATCATGGATGGATCCCATCAGGGCATATATTGAGAAAGGGGAATTACCAACTTACAAACTTGCATCCAAGAAACTGAAGTTTAAGGCTGCTCGTTATGTACTGACTAATGGTATTCGATACAGACGAGGAATTATAACAGGTTTGCAAAGATGTGTGCATCCCACCGAGGTGAAAGATTTGATTGAAGAAGTCCATGAAGGTTCCTGTGGAGCCCATGTAGCAGGTCGGACTCTTTTGCAAAGGGTGATGACGCAAGGATACTACTGGCCAACGATGAGGGTTGATTGTATAACCTATGCTAAGAAATGTGACAAGTGTCAGCGTTTCTCCTCCATCCGAAGAACTCCCCAAGCATTATTGACACCCATTACTTCCCCTTGGCCATTTGCCATATGGAGAATAGATTTGGTCGGGCCACTGCCGACGACCAGGGGTAGATTTAAGTATCTCGTGGTCGCTATGGATTATTTTACTAAATGGGTTGAGGCTGAGCCTCTCATTGATATGACGTACGACAAGGTGTACTAATTTATTTGGAAGAACATCATTTGTCGATATGGTCTTCCTCATGCCTTCATCACAGACCATGGAACATAATTTGACAACGAGGAGTTCGCTGCCTATTGTCATCAGTCAAATATCTTGAAGATCCACTCGGCACCAGGCCATCCTTAAAGCAATGGACAAAATGAAGTGACAAACAGAACGCTGCTGAATGGTTTGAAAAAAAGACTGAATGACGCGAAAGTAAACTGGATCAACGAGCTACAATCAGTGCTATGGGCTTATCGAACTACTCCCCGAGCAGCAACAGGGGAATCTTCATATATGCTAGCATTTGGAAGTGAAGCTGTTATACTTGCCGAATTGGGTCTCCCAACACACAGAATACTGAATTTCAATTCCCCTGTCAACGATTTAATGAGAAGGTTAGACTTGGACATGCTCTAGGAGGTTAGGGAAGAAGCAGCCATTAAAAATGCTGCTTACCAGCAACGAACAACTTTGTTCTACAACAAGAGAGTGAAGAAGTGCGACTTGAAAGAAGGAGACTATGTGCTAAAGAAGGTGATTCAAAAGCACAATAAACTGGAAGCAAACTGGCATGGACCCTATCGAGTTAAGGAAGTTGTTCGACCAGGGACATACAAAATAAAAACTTTAGAGGGGGAGGAGTTTAAGAATGCATGGAATGCAGAACACCTGCGCAAATATTATCAGTAATGTAAACTCTCATGTAATGCAGTTTCATCAGTATGAATAAAGTGACAATGTTCTGCCCAGTTCTTTCCTTTTGTTGGAAATTTTTTGCGGAATACTAGTGCTACACACTACTCAGCAAAACTCGGACTACTCAAATCTATTCCCGAAAACGCCAACTAAGGTTGGTCGGGAAGTAAATCTATTCCTAAAAATGCCAACTAAGGTTGGTTAGGAAGTAAATCTATTCCCGAAAACGCCAACTAAAGTTGGTCGGGAAGTAAATTTATTCCTAAAAATGCCAACTAAGGTTGGTTAGGAAGTAAATCTATTCCCGAAAATGCCAACTAAGGTTGGTCGGGAAGTAAATCTATTCTCGAAAACGCCAACTAAGGTTGGTCGGGAAGTAAATCTATTCCCGAAAACGCCAACTAAGGTTGGTCGGGAAGTAAATCTATTCCCGAAAATGCCAACTAAGGTTGATAGGGAAGTAAATCTATTCCTAAAAATGCCAACTAAGGTTGGTTAGGAAGTAAATCTATTCCCGAAAATGCCAACTAAGGTTGGTCGGGAAGTAAATCTATTCCCGAAAATGCCAACTAAGGTTGGTCGGGAAGTAAATCTATTCCTAAAAATGCCAAAGTTGCTCGTTAAGAAAAAATTCAATAACTATGGTTGATCGGGAATAAAAACCCACTAACTATAGTTGGTCAAAAAGGAAAATTTACTGACCTTGGTTGGTCGGAAATATTTTATGAATACGAGAAAGTGATCGAGCAAAATTTTTGATACTCGTAACTTTTTAAATTACTACTAAGTTGATAGATAAATAACACAATGTTGTTATCTTTTTAACAGATATACATGCACAGATGTAAAGTGTTTTATAAATACAAGACAATGGCAGTCAAAATTTGTAAATAAAATTATTTCATCAAATGTAGAACAAAATACATCAAGAATGAAATACAAATTTATTATATCAAGATTCATATTCTATTGGTTTCTTCCCCTCTGCTTTTGAAACAGGTTCCTCACCAGCAGGTGGATCATTTAAAGCATAAGAGGAATTTATGAAGTTAAGATCTTTAAGCATCCTGATGTTCATCACAGATGGTCGATCTAGTAGGTGCTCGGGACGAGATATCTCAACATTGGAATGGAGATTGTAATCTCTAAGGTATTTGGAAATCAAACACCGAGGGATGGCCTGAGCAGGGATCCAACTCATATCAAGCTTGAATGGTGGCACTGGTAGGTCGAGCAGCCCAGGATTATGGTAATCCCACAGGTAATGATCCTATTCCAGTTGTAGTACACCTAAGGCTTTCAACCATCCCTGTTTGTAACCCTCATTATTTGCATTTTGGATACGATCATCCAAATGGTAGAGAGCCTCATTGTATCCACCCATCCAGAATTCTTTGGGCTTCTTGTGGAATTGATATGTCAATCTTTTCAGTTGCTCATGGAGATTTTTTATAAAGAGTTCTTTATTCTCTAAGACAGACTTCTGCGCAGAAAGCTGCTCGTCCAGATTCCTGATCTTCTTAGACATCTCAGCCAATGCCTGGTTCTTTGCCATCAGTTGGAAGGACTGGTTCTCCAGAGCAGATTGAGTTCTCTGTTCCTCGATAGTAATCCGAGCAGTTCTTGCTCGTTCCCGAGGAGCTCTTGCTCATCCCCGAGTAGATGTAGAAGGGCCAGACCTCTTCAAGGTTTCTAATTCATCCCTCAGGTTGGCGTTTTCGACCTCCAAGAAAGAGACTCCCTCATCGTTCACAGGGACCAAAACGTTTGAGGTGGAAGCTGCAGACTTCAACTGAGACACCTCTCTTTGCAGGTTAATATTTTCTTGCTCTAGCAACTCAGCTATCTGTCTGTGCTCTTCGACCTCAGCTTTCAAAGTTCTCTCCCTCACTTCGTAAGCGGCAAACCGTTTATCGTATCCCTTATCAGCACTGATTTGCTAATACTTCTTCTCGTACCCCTCGTGCAAAAGGGCAGTAGATTCCTTATATTGTTGCTGAAGTTATTTAAGAGTGTCTTGGAGATCTTCAATCATATCATAGTATGCTACGTTGTTAGCCACTGCACGGTCGAGCAGGAACTTCAAATATTGATAGGCTTCAATTGCTTGCTCTGAAGCACCTTGATCGAGGATGTCAATGATTTGAGCTGCACTCATGTCTGTATGACCAGCATTGAAGTACTCATTGCATTGCCTCAACAGTTTTGTATCATGAGAAGACAATAATTCCATCCTGGCCAGGAACTAGTAAAGGAAGAAAAAGCAATAATCAATAAGAGTTCAAACAGAGCATGAAGAAGAGAAACAATAGTATGAATAGGCGAAACTTCAAATTTTATTACATCATAAAGGAGAAGTATAAAGTTCAGAGTTACATTTGACAGAGAAAAATAAAATAGAGAGAAATCCGAACAACTCTATACCTTTTCCTTGTCTCCCAAAACTTTCTCGGGAGGCTGGGACGAGGAGGTAGGTTGCTCGAATGGAACAAAGGGTTGCTCGGGAAGTGATGGAGGTTTCTCGGATGAAGTAACGGGTAGCTAAAGTTCCTCGCCAGTGGGCTGGATAGCTGGGGGATGAGAAATTTGATCTCCCATCACCATGGAAGATTCCTCAGAGGCAGCTTCGTCCTCTTCTTCTTCTTCAGGAGTTGGAGAGGGCCCGAGATGTGTCGCTGAAATAGTTCAGAATTTTCATCAACTTCCATCTCTTGAAGAGCAGCGACCCATCCATCTCTAAAGTATTTGAGGCTGCCATATTCCACTTACGACATCATGGCAGCCAAACCCTTATCCCACCCTTTATCCCAGCCGGCGCTGAAGGATTTTTTGACAGCCAATTTCCTTTTTGTCTTCTCCGAGGAAAGCTTCTCGGAAAGAAGATCATCAGCAGCTTTCAATTTATTCTCAACTTCCTCCTTCTGACGACTTACTTCCCCAAGTTGACCCAACTCCTCCTCAGCAGTCTTGAGCTTATTTTCAAGCTCCCCAGCATTTTTGAGCTTCCCTTCGAGCTCTTAATTTTTCTCCTCCAAATCATTTATTTTTTTCTCCAACCCCTTGGAGACCTCAATAACCCGATCCTTCTCCTGCTCGGTCGAGGTGAGCCTCTTCTCCCAAATTGCCTTATCATCATCATACTTCTGACGAGAATCTTTCAGAGACTGCGCCAGGCCCACCAAAGCTTTCTCTACACCAGACGAGGAGCTTGAAGCTTTAATAGCTTCATATTTCTTCAAAATTGTATTAAAATAAGTCACCAACTCTGAAAAGAAAACGAAAGCAAGTCAGTGCACAAATATAAAAAGGAAAGAATGAAAATTTAAGACTATAGGACTTACAGAAGCAATATGACGAGCTGCTAATGTGGTAACCATGTCCCGAGAAAGGTTTTCTTCAGTACCTTGGATCTCGAGAATGATCCAAGTTTTCACCGAGTTCATAGCAGAGCTCGGGGGAACAAAAGTGGGAACACCACAAGTCAGGGGGGCTGAGAGATGGATTCGGCCAAATTGATAGAGGAGCTTTTCTTTAGCCTCCTCAGAGGAGCATCAACTTTCTCGACTAACGATGTAGTCTTAGTCGGAGAAATGACAATCACCTCGCTTGGAGCAGCAGCCTTGCTCGGGGCCACTGGGGGCTTCTCGACAACCTTCACAGGAGCAGCCGAAGGAGGTGCATCAATTTTCTTTGTCCCCTCTCCTGGGACATCAAGTTTACTTTTCTTTGCCTCTCCAGCACCAGAGGCAGATTTCTCAAAAAGGGTAGGAGGTCTTCTTTTCTTCATCCTTTCACTCAAGGGAATATGTGACTCAGGTGAAGAACTTGTAGATGCTGGTATTGGTTCTGCGTCGCTTATCACCGGACGAGCAGTAAAAGAGGAGGTGTAACTCTTGTACTGCAGTAAATATGAAGCTGACCTAATATGCTCGTCGGTAACAGTCTGATGCAAACTCCAGATAAGTTTTAAATGCCTTATGTTAACGTCTGCCTCTTTTGGAGATTTACTTTTGCTGTCAACTGTAAATAAATCAAAATTAAAATATCACTGGCACATTTTATCAAACACAAAGGAAGCATAATTTTGAAAATAAAATAAAAACAACCTATCCCATTGCCATAGGTAGGACATCTGGGACCCTGGTAAACATCATCTCCAATTAATGGAGGGTGTTGCCAATTTTTCATAACAACCCCGTGCTCAAAGTAGTCCCTATTGGCATCTGGGAGATTGACCACTAAAGCTCTATTTAAAAATCTAGTTTTTAAATAAAAAGTATTATCGCCCACAACCCATTTATAATAAAACATAATTTCAGGAATTCCTATACGAGTTCCATGAATTTGATTTAATCTATAAACACCGTTAACTATCCTCCACGTATTGGGGGCTATTCTTGCAGGAACCACGTCAAAGTATTGACAGAATTCCAGACATAGAGGGTTTGGGGGAAAAGAAAAGCCACACTCAGCGACAAAGAGACTGGGGAACCAATGTCCCTCAGCCAAACGAAAATAGTCTGAAGGCTCAGAAAGCTCTTCCAAAATAACCCATGAGGGAATAGAGAAATCAGAGCGAAACTTATCAATCGATTCTACAGGATAAACCATGATGAAAGAAGGAAATCAAAGAGAAAGAAGAAAATCTTACAGGAAAGATATGAGTCTGTTGACAACAAATGATGAAAGAGATGAACGCACAGGAGAGAGAGACAATGGAAAACTCAAAGAGACAAATTTGAAAAAGTAGAAGACGATGGGATTTTCTGCAACGTTTAAATACTTTGCCTTAGGAAAGGGTAAAAGTAATGATTGCAAAAAGAGACGGTTACGTTATCGGCGGCTAAAAAGAAAAAAAGGGGGCGAGAATCGAAGCGGTTATAAAAATTCAAAAAAAGACCGATTCTACGAATTTGGAAGGAGAAATAAATACAAAAGAAAATACTTCTAAATTTTAGGATGACCATTTAAAACCGCCATATTTCGAGAAAGAATGTTCCACACTCCTCAAATTTTGAACTGTGAAACATTGGGGGCTTTTGTTGATACCAAATTTAGTCTGTTGATATGGCCCAATTGAGTGAAGACACGTGGCAATCTGCATGGAAATAACAAACACTTCCGAACAACACCTTGACTCCGAGGATCCATACTGCAATGAGGAACTCTGCTTCCCCGATCAACTCAGACGCTCCAACCAACAAGAACTCTACGAGGAACTTTTGAGTACCGAGAAACTTATGAATACCGAGTTACTTAGGCGGTCCAAGCAGCTTAGGCGGTCCGAGCTGCACCTCGAACAAAGCATTACTAGCAGGATAACCAACATATTTACTGCGCATTAAATGCTTATTATTATCATACATATGTATACGCTTAAAGGGCATTGAATGTATTACCCTTTCACATTACATCCTTAGGGCTATAAATACATTGTATTATCCTCATTGAGGGGGACCGGAATTTCTGGATAAAACTTGTAATCGAGAATTCCCAAACAGTCAGCAATAACAGAAACAGTGGACGTAGGCCATTCTTATAAGGATGAATCACTTTAAAATTTCTTTGTCTCGCCTTATTTTATCTGTGATTAAATAATTAGATATAATCTAATTTTTTACATCAACAATAATACTAAATTTTATCTTCAATTTAGGTGAGTAAATCGATATTCAAAAATAAGGAAAATCACAACACAACAATAAATCATATGAGGAAATTCCTATAACATGACCAGTTTTGGACTTATCCAATGTCTTTCGAAGCTATTCCATGAATTAAAATCCTCTTGAAGTAGAAGGCGAACTTTGTTGAATACCCATCAATTCTTGGTTAACAAATTTCAGGATGTGAGTTTTCCAAAATGTTTTGAAAGTGCTTGGAATGATTTTGGCCTTCTCAAACCTCACAAAGTGTTTTTGAAGTATTCACATAAGTCTTTAAGAACTAGAATACAAGCATTTTAGATAGAGAACAATGGTAGAAGGTTTTAATCTTCAATATGATTTGTAATCAAAGTTTGAAAATCAAACACTCCAAGAACACAAAGAGAAATGTGAAAAAGATAAAATCAGACACTCCAACAACACAAAGAGAAATGTGAAAAAGATAATAATGATTCAAATCTCTAGAGTAATCAAACTCGAAGACAAATCGGTTAAAATTTTTCCTCTTGATCAAATGTCTTTGCTCTTAAAATCATTTCTCAATAATTTTTCTCTAGAGTTTTTGACAAAAGATATGTATATTATGAAGTCAAAACACCCATTTAACCTAAACTCCTCCAAGCGTGGAAGACAAGCTTAAGGCTACTGGGAGACGATACCATAAAGGGATAAGAAAAACACTTGCGTATAAAGAAGATTTAGCTTCCAAAAAATGTCCACATTTTTCAGAAATATATTTTAGAAATATCTATCTCGCAAGTCATAGGCATAATCAATGATAATTCCTTTTGTTGACACAAAAAAATTTCTCGCTCCAATGACAAACTAATGAAGGATGTTGCAAGGAACTTTGGCAAAACTTGTAGAAAATCTTTGGGAAGTACCATGTGATGATACCAGAATTGGTACCACCAAGTCAGTATGATAAGTAAGATCAAACTAGCACAACAATGGAGTATAAACAGGTATAAGAGTATAGAAATAGATGAGGCAAAGAAGAAAATAACATCAGATATATGTGGTTCAGCCTAAAAATGGCCTAGTCCACCGTGAGTGTGTGAGAATTGCACTAAATATGGGCTTTAACGGCCATAGATACAATCACTCAAGATTTCTCTCTCTTCTATGTAATTTAACAGAATAACAGTAGGGTTTCGAATTCTCTCTCTCCCCTATGGGGAAGAAGCATATTTATAGTGTTTTGAGGGGTGTAGTGCGCCCCCAATCACGCAATGGGCATATATGCGAGTGGTCACAACCAATGGGGTTGAGCCACCTATATTACTACAAGGGTGTAATCATCATCGAATAACCTCCCCCACGTGGGGGGATAATTTGGTTGAAACAGATCTGTACATGTGGAACACATCTCTTAGGCACTTTGTGCTGCTCGGCCAAATGTAGTTTTGTCTGCAGAGGTCTCAGCTAGGCCGAGTATGAGGTTGATGAGTGACTGCTTGATCTTATGATGAGCCTTGGAAAGTGTAACCTCGTCCAAGATGCCCAGGCCGAGGTCGACGACATATGTCGTTGGTGCTGCGACCTTCTTCCTAAGATCTCGACCAACTTTCAATTCGAGGTTACATGTGATGCTGACCTTACTTTCAGACAAGTCTTGGAAATGTCCAATGACCCCCTGGCAGAAGCTCGGCTATTGAGTATGTCGTCCTTATACGAGGTTATATTTAGTCATATCAATCACCCCTAGCCCTTGGCCTTATGTGTGAGTAGGAGGTTAAGGGGTACGTGTACTTGACTATGAAAGGACATTTATGATGGATTAGCTCTATATGGATTAGCATAGGGACACATGTCACCCTTGTAATTGGTTAGCGTCTGTCCCAAGGAAAATGGAATGGGTGCGTGCTTAGGGTTTTGAGACCTGATATTGGCGTGCTTTGGGATGTGTGTATAATCATTACCTGGATATTTAAAAGCCCCAAAAAATCATTTTCTCCTCTTTACTTTTATTTCCTCCTGCCTGTATTTTTTTATTACCTTCTACTCCATAGCCCATAGCTTGTACAACCTACAACGCCTTCTTCTCAGGTTGCTTCTTGCCATTTCCTCCATTCCAAGCGGTTATTCTGGCTCGAGCATTGTTCTTTGCCCCTAGATTTCTTCATTACTGGTTTCCATTCCTTTATTTAGTTTTTTGGTGACTTCCATACTTTTTGACAACTATATCCACCGTTGTTGGGGCTTTTTAGGTTAAGAAATTAGTTACTTGGTGGTTTTTAAGCTTCGTTTGGTTGGTCTGAGGGAATATTTGGCCTTGGTTGCCATCTTTTTTAAGTTTTCAGGTGACTCTCTGATCACCCTCTACAGTTGGGTTCATCATCATTGTTCTTGGTATTTATATAGGAACCTTTGAAATTCCAAGGGTTTGATCTTTTAGCTTAGCTGCTAAAAGTTGTTTTCTTCCATTAGTTTGGCTCGCTCCAAGTGTAGTCCCATTTTTCGAATGCTAAGACCTTTATATAAGATAAAAGAAGAGTTTCCAACTCTAAGAGAGAAGTGTTTTGACAAAATTAAATATGTAGAGTTAGCCCAAGTTGAGTGCCGAAAGGCCGAGGCTTTTCCCCTTCATTTATTTTTTCCACCTCCCTTAGCTGTCATATACCCTCAGTCTACCGAGGCTTGTGATTGGATGTCTGAGTCATCGAATATAGACCCTATGACCACCTCTCCAATCGAGAGTGTGGACTCATATGAAGAGGCCATGGATTGTTCCCCCACTCGTCATCAGGGGTCCGAGGATGAAGAGATATCATTTCGTATCTCATCCTCTAAGGATGCTGGGCCTTCTCATGATTCCGACTCCATTGAAATTATAGAGCCCAATGTCACCTTTCCTCCTTTGCTGGACGCCATTCCACTATCGGCTGCCACTAGGTCAGAGTTTAACGAGAGGTTTCCCACTGGTATCCCCACCAGCACACAAGCTGAGGTTGCTGGAGATAACGATGAGGAAGAGAGTGATGTGGAAACCTCCACAGCCGTTGGGTATGAGACCTCTATCACAAAGTTCGAACTCTTAGCCTTTAGACACCTTTATGGAGTAGGTCCTTCAATCTCACTGAGAAGGCCACTTAAAGATGAGAGGGACTTTGATGGCGAGATTTGCGTCTATGAGCAGATGTTCAAGTTGGGTTTTCGTCTACCCATCCATCATATGATCTGAGCCATCTTTTCCTATATAAACCTTGCTACCTCCTAATTATCTCCTAACGCATAGAGGGTTATGATCAGAGCCATCGTCCTCTAGAAAGTTGTTCATCATATCGACCTTCCAGTTAGGGTATTTATCGATCATTATACCATTTCGTCCGCTAAGAACCATTTGGGCTATTACCAATTCGTAGCTCGAAAGTCCAAGAAAAAATTTCTTTTGGTCACTTAGACCCTAAATCACAATTGGAAACCTCGATACTTCTTTGTCTCGTGTGCCTGGGAGTTTATCCCAAACCAGGCTTGCGGGACATCTGAGCCGAGAACCCTCTGAGGTGGGCGAAAGCCTCTATTTCGGCTAAGGTCGACCCAGGATTAAGTGTAGATAACTATAAAGACATCAAAGAGCTTCGTAATCAAGGCCAGAATGGCCGTCTCATCCAGTATGAACATTTAATGACCCCCTATTATCTCTCCCAAACAGGTTTAGGGGGTGCCCTTTGGCCTAACTTCGTAAGTTTAAAAAATTACAAGTGATATCTCATACTTATATATACCTAATGTACTAACTCCGAGATTTTTCTTTTTATAGAGCATCCAGAAGGTTTATCAGATGACTTTTTGGAAATGTCTGCTCCCAACCTCAGCAAGTTTAGCGACATACTAGGTAGCAAGACTGGTCCACCTCCAACCCATACCAAGAAGAGCGTCGACACTACTAAGGCTGATGTTGCTGCCAAGAAGAGGAAGGCTCCAACAAATCCCACTTCTACTCGGCCAAATAAGGACCAATACTCTGATCGTGCCATCACGATCTCGACGGATGATGCCTTGGATTCTCGGCTTTCGTAGCTGAAGATTAATGACCAAAGTATGATTGGTCATAGTTTGGAGGCCACAGACACTATTGGAGGGATCGTCTCTAAGGCCGATAAACATTTTCTACAATCTCTGTACATTCCTCTGTTGGTCGAGTTTGCTCTTTACCGGACTGTTCAGGTACATTAAAGCATTATTACCTTTTTTGCCATCCTATTCACCCATTATTACTTATGTGTTGGCCATATTTTTACAGGGTGCAGTTTCTCTTCATTGTTTGGCAAATTGGGCCCTAAAGAGGTTGCCACTGATCCAGAAAGGCCAGGACGCCGAAAAGCTTGAGACTAGGTCGAGGACTGACCTTGGGAAGGTAAAAAGAGCTTTGAAGGAGAAGGAAAATGAGATCATCTGTTTGAAGGAAGATCCAAGGCTCTGAAGGCTAAAGATGAAAGCATCCAGGCCAAAATTGATAAGGAATTTAAATCTGCATTAGCCGAGGCTGAGGAAAAAATCATCAACAACTACAAGACTTTTGATGAGTTTGTAAGTTTCTACTTTGAATATCTCGAGAGAGGCATCAGGGATGCTGGTCTATGAGCTTCCCTAAAGCATGGTGAATCTGGGAGCTTGTCTCCGAAAGACTTCATTGACCTCGGCTTTGGTGATGTTCACCTTGATTGTGCTTTGAGAGAGGTTGAGAATACTGGGGCTGCCCCTATAGAGATGAGCCCTCTCGAATTTATAGAAAATGAGAATGCTGCTAACCTTGACTATGAGGCTAAGGTTACCGATGTTGGACTAAACAAAACAGCTCCAACTGGTGATGGATCGGCACCAACCAAAAAACACGTTCAACGACTTTTATCTGCTTTTGTACTTGTCTGTGAAGCTTTTTGTTACCCAATGTCTTGACATGAACAACTATAACCTCGTAGGCTATGAAACTCTTTGTAAACTTTTATTCGTTCTTATTGAAACTCTTGTTCCATTATATCTCGTGTTTTCCACTATCTTCTCACCATGATACTTTATCTCATCATATGATGTTTAAGGTCTGAGATCACATTTTAAGGTCTGAGACCACCAACTAAATTATGTTTCATCTCATTAGTCACCAAATTAATGATGTTTAAGGTACGAGATCACCAAATAAATGATGTTTAATCTCATAATTCACCAAGCTAATGATGTTTAAGGGTTTGAGATCACCAAATTAACAATGTTTCGTCTCATACCCACCAAATTAATGATGTTAACTTCACCAAACTAATGATGTTAGGGGTCTGAGATCACCAAATAAATGATGTTTCATCTTATATCCACCAAATTAATGATGTTTAAGGTCTGATATCACCAAATAAGTGATGTTTAATCTCTTAACTCACCAAGCTAATGATGTTCAAGGGTTTCATCTCATACTCACCAAATTAATGATGTTAACTTCACCAAACTAATGATGTTAGGAGTTTGAGATTACCAAAATAAATGATGTTACATCTCATATCCACCAAATTAATGATGTTTAAGGTCTGAGATGATCAAATAAATGATGTTTGATCTCTTAATTCATCGAGCTAACGATGTTTAGGGGTCTGAGATAACCAAACTAATGATGTTTTGTCTTATACTCACCAAATTAATGATGTTAACTTCACTAAACTAATGATGTTAGGGGTCTGAAATCACCAAATAAATGATGTATCATCTCATATCCACCAAATTAATGATGTTAACTTCACTAAACTAGTGATGTTAGGGGTCTGAGATCACCAAATTAATGATGCTTAATGTCATATGCCCCCTCTCGTCATTTTGAGAGTGTATGGATGAGGGTCGTCTCGTCCATACACTGTTGTCTCGGCCGAGAGAGGTCTCTGCTACCAACATAATGATTTTTAATTTAATGTTTATATGCCGATGTTCTTGACATCCCATAGGCGAGGTTGTCCCCATTCGGATTGTCATATCACCAAAAATAACCTAATGCTACTTCACCATGAATGATGTTTTACAGCCTTAAAGCAAATTAATACATACAAGCAACATTCATGCACACAAATAGATAACATATGAGATAACACTTCTTTTATTAAACTTATTTCATCATCTGAGTTTCATCTTATACATAGGTACAAACGGAAAGCAATTGACAAAAATAAGGGCTTACTGGTAGTATTTTTTGAGGTGATCAACTTCCATAGATTGGAAAATGGTTCCCCTTCCATATTCTCTAACCTATACGTTCCCGGAACAACCTCTTCAATCACTTTTTATGGGCTGTGCCAATTTGGGTGAAGTTTGTTAGGCTTTTTCCGTGTCTTTTATAGTACCAGGTCTCCCACCTTCAGTGGTCTTGCCTTGACCCTTTTGTTGTAGAATTTTGTCATTCTCTGCTGGTAAGTAGCTTGCCTAACCTCAGCCTCTTCTCTATTTTCTTCCAAAAGGTCTAAGTCCAGCCTTCTCCCATCGTCATTCCTCTTAGGGTCATAAGTCTGAAACCTATGAGTAGGCAAAGCCATTTCTGTTATCACAACTGCCTCTGAGCCATAGGCAAGAATGAATGGGGTCTCCCCTATAGGGGTTCTCTCCAATATTCTGTAGGTCCGTAAGACTACATACACTTCTTCCACCCATCGGCCTTTAGCATCCTCTAACCTATTATTAATCCCATCAAGGATCGTTCTATTTGTAACCTCTGTCTGATCGTTGGCTTGGGGTCAACCAGGGGTAGAGAAAAATTTCTTAATGCCGAACGTTTCACAGTACTTCTGCAAGGAGATGTTCATGAGCTATCGATCGTTATAAAAAATTAAAGTGTTGGGTAGACCGTAACTATAGATGATGTTCTTCTATATGAACTATAAGGTCTTCTTCTATGTAATTGATATCATCGACTCAGCTTCCACCCACTTGGAGAAATAATCAATCACCATAATCAAATAATGATAACTATCCACGGCTTTAGGTAGTGGTACGACAAGGTTAATCCCCCAGACCGTGAAGGGCCAAGGAGAGGTGATGGATGTAAGAGGTTAGTGAGGATGCTAGGGTATGTTGGCAAACCTTTGGCACCAATCACATTTCCTAACATAGGTTGATCCATCTTTTGCCAGTGTCAGCCAGCAATACCCCTGCGTTATGATCTTCTTAGCCAAGGGTCTTCCTTTAATATGGCTGGAACATGAACCTTCATGCACGTCTTTCTGGATATACTCTACCTCGGATGGGTGGACACATCCGAGGAGAGAAAGTAAAAATCTCTTTTTGTACAGAACGTCTCCCAAGAGGGAAAACTTGGCAGCTTTGTACTTTATCTTCTTCCTTTCAGATTTGGACTCTGGTAACTCCCCATCTCTAATATATCGTGCTATAGGGTCCATCCATAAGGCCCCTAAGCTCAGACTGAGATAAAACTCCATAGTGCTCTCTTTCTCTTCTATTGTTGGCCGATGGAGGACTTCTACAGATACCGTCCATCTTATTTTCATTCTTGTTGTAGGAGATAATCTTGCAATAGCGTCAGCATGGCTATTTTCCAATCGAGGTATCCTCTTCAGCTTCACTTCATCAAACTGCTTTAACACTGTCTTCATTCTCCCTAAGTATTTTGCCATTCTATCTTTTTTATCCTCATAGGCCCCTAAAATTTGGTTGACAACTAACCTAGAATCGTTGTGGGCAAGATGTTGACTAACATTGAGTGCTTTGGCAAGGGAGAGTCCTGCAAGTAGAGCCACATATTCAGACTCATTATTAAAAGCTTTGAAGTTGAACCTCAGCACATATTCAATATCAGTCCCATCCAGGGCCGACATAATCAATCCCGCTCCGCTTTCTCTTTCACACGAAGACCCATCAACAAAGAGACTCCAGACGGTTCCATTCGGTGAGAACTCTCCCTCTGCAAGGGTACCTTTATTGAATATGTAACATCCCTCTTCATTTTTATACACTCTACTTCTGGATGGACTGGGCTAGGCTTTAGTAAAAATAGGACGCATTATGCCTTTTGGACCATCAGCGGATGCTTGAGCATCCCCAATGTCGTCCTCATCCCAAGTAAACTCAACCACAAAATTAGCAAGTGCCTGACCCTTGATGACTGTCCTAGGCTAGTAGATGATGTCGAATTCCCCCAATTCAATTGCCCAGGCCATTAGTCATCCTGACTTCTCAGGCTTATGAATCACCTATCTGAGGGGTGAGTCAGTGAGAACGACCATGGTATGTACTTAGAATAAAGGCTTCATCTTCCTTGGCTCATGATTCAATGCATATGCCATCTTCTCTATCCTGGGATAGTTAAGCTCAGCCCCCTAGAGTGCCTTAGTATTGAAGTATACTGGCTTTTGGACACCCTATTGCTCTCTGATAATCGCCACGTTGATGGCCGACTCAGATGCATGTAAATAAAGATACAACCTTTCTCCCAAGACATATTTAAATAAGAGGAGTGGAGAGCTGAGGTAGGACTTTAAATCCTTAAAAGTTCTCTCACACTCTTCATTCCATTCAAAGGCTTTTCTTAAGATTTAAAAGAAAGGAAGGAATTTATCAGTGGCTCTAGAGACAAACCTGTTCAACGCTGCCACTCTTCCAATAAGCCTCTGCATGTCTTTAATGGTTGTTGGGGTCTTCATCTCCAATAAGGCCTTAATTTTTGCAGGATTGGCTTCTATACCTCTCTGATTGAGTATAAACCCCAAGAACTTTCCTACCCCCACGTTGAAGACACACTTGGCGGGGTTGAGCTTCATTCTGTATCTATCAATGGTATCAAATGTTCATTTAAGGTCGGCCACTTGAGTGTCGGCCTTGAGGCTCTTAGTCAACATATCGCGACATATACCTCCATCGTCTTTTAGATTTGGTATTCAAACATCTTGTTGACCAACCTCTGATATGTTGCCCTTGTATTTTTCAACCTAAAAGGCATAACCTTATAATAATTGGTCCCCTTGTCAGTAATAAAAGTTGTCTTCTCTTCATCGATTGTGTCCATGTATATCTGATTATAATCGGAGTAGACATTCATAAATCTCATCAACTCATGTCCGACCATTGCATCTACCATCTAGTCAATCCTTGGCAATGGGAAGCTATCTTTTAGGCATGCATTATTCAAGTCCATGAAGTCGACGCACATCCTCCACTTGCCACTGGCCTTAGGGACTATGATGGCATTTGCTAACCAATTTGGATAGATGACCTCACGAATGAAATTTACTTTTTACAATTTCTTAACCTCTTCTCTGATAACGTCATACTTCTCCCATGAGTAGATTCATCTTCTCTGAGCTTTGCATCCTTATAGCCATATTCAACTTATGACATAAGATCTTAGGGTTGATGCCTGGCATGTCTGTATGACTCCAAGTAAAGATGCTCTGTCTTCTCTTAAATAACTTGATCAACTCATTTTTGGTCTTTGATTTTATGGCTTTGTCGACCTGGATGATTTTTTCTGGATCATCCTCATTGAGGACAATATATTCTACCTCTTCTGCAACTTCACCCTTCTTAAGTTTCGCCTTGTCTCTAGGATCAAGGGTGTCGATGTTGTACGTGGCTATTGCTCTCTTATACGATTCTCTCTCCTCGATGGAGTTGAAGTAGCACTCTCGAGCCGACATTTGGTCACCCTGAACTTCCCCAACTCCATAAGGTGTCGGTAATTTTATCATTTGGTGGATCATTGAAGGCACGACCTCAAATTCTTTGAGGGCTACTCATCCGATTATGAGGTTATAAGCAGAGTAGATGTTTTCATCAAGCATAAAGAAGTTAATCTCCTTAGTTAGCCTTATCGTCCATATATCCCCTAGTCTGATATCCATCTCGTACATTCCCAAGGGATGAACTTTTTCCCTACTTAATCCTATTAAAGGATGATGATATGGAACCAGTATAGCTCGGCTAAGACCAAGCCTTTGAAACATGTCCAAAACATAACATCTGCAGAGCTTCCTCCATCTACTAAAATTATTGTCACTTCGTAACCATTCACTCTAGTGGCAATGACAAGCGGGTCGTTATAAGGTGCCAGGATACCCTTAAAGTCTAGTCTTGAAAACCCAACTACGAGGGTTTCCATATCCACCTTCTTCCTCTTTCCTTTCTTTAACCTCGGCCCTGATTATTGCTTTAGCCTCGGTTACATGTGACTTTCGATCGGCTATATCTGAGCCTCCTCCTTCCATTCCGCCACAAATCATGCTGACACCAAAGGGGATCATGTTGAGCCTCTTTACTAGGGCATTATCATCATTTGGTGGGAGATCGAGGTCATCGTCATCACCCGATGAGTTATTCCGCTTGGCCGGAGCATCTTCTCTGTAATTATCATTCCTCCTCTTCCTGGGGTCTGCTCGGCCTCCCCTGCAAGTGTTCTTATCTACATACTTTCTCAACTTCCCCTCCTTTAACATCTTTTCAATTTCTTCTTTCAAGGAAAAACACTTATCGGTCAAATGGCCGTGATCCTAGTGAAATTCGCACCATAGATCTTTGTTCCTCTTGTGAGCGGGAGCCCTCAACTTCTTGGGCCACCTCAGAGACCAATCATTTTTTATTTCATTTAGGATGTGCTCACAGTTTACTGGCAGGGGAATGTAGTCTGTGAACTTGTCGTTCGCCGACCTCTTCTTCCAATCTTTACCTTTCTTCTGGAACTTACTTCCACTACTCCCCCCCTTTCTCGTCCTTTTATTTTTTCCCCATTGCTTCTTCATCATTCATAACCTTTCCAGCTATTGCTAAAAGCTCGACCATTAACCGCGGAGGGTCTTCAGCCAACTTCTAAAGTAGCTTTCCCTTATTTAGGGCTCCAATCAAGGTTGTCATAGCTATGTTATCCTCGTAGTCCTTTACCTCTAAATTATCTTTGTTAAATCTCACGATGTAGTCTCTTAAGATCTCATTCTTTCCCTGCTTGACATACAACAGGTGAGTGGTGTTCTTCTGGGGTCTTACCCCAAAACAAAAGTTGTGGATGAATCTATCTGCGAGTTGTTTGAATTTATCAATAGAGATTTTTGGGAGCGAGATAAACATACATGAGCTGCTCTTGTCAAAGTTCTAGAGAAGGCACGACACCTCATCTCATCTAAGACTGAGTAAATATCTGTAGCTGACTGAGACATCTCCACATGGTAAATGAGGTTTGTACTTCCATCATACTTTGGAGTTACCACCGACAGTATGAAATTCACAGGCATTGGAAAGCTAACTATCTTAGCTGTGAAAGGAAAGCCTTTCGAGTATCCCATTTGCAAGGGGTCTCAGATTTTGAGGATATCTCCTGTGCTGCCCTCCAACCTTTGGATGGAATCATTCAAATGTCTATCGATAGTGGAAGCAATGTTGGCTTGGTCGATGTTATCACTGGCCACTTACACATGCCTTACTGAGAGTTCCCTTTCTTCTGGCTTGTATCGGCTGCTAACCTCTCTCTGACCATCATCTCAAGCATGTGGTAGCCGACCCTCTCTTCCAGAACCTACGACACTTATTGATCGAGACAGTCTTTACCTTAAGTTACCCCCTTGGGTGAGCCTTTTAAAGGCTGACCTTCTATTTAATCTGTTAAAGGATGATCCTCTTGGACCATCATCATGTCTTGTTCGTACAGGTCATACGGTATCTCTTGAGATCTCATAGGTCTCCTAATGGTCTATCAGAGCATCTTTGACATCACAATCGTCGTATGGGTCCTCTGGGCAGGGCCTTCCTTGCCTCCCCAGGTGTAGATGCCTAGGGTCAGCAACATCTGTCCTCCATTGAGGATGAGGTAGATCCTTGCGAGGTGCCTGGGAAGGGGGGTTCCCTAGCCTCTTGGTGATGATCCACAACTACCAGAGTAATCATCTCTGGCAAGGCTCCTCCTGGACTGGCCATCACATTTTGACTAAAGGTGGCCAACTACTCCTGTATTATTTGCTGGCTCATCGCTAAGGGTTTCAACGCTGCCGCCACCTTAGCCATTTCTGACTTTAGAAGGGCATGACTGGAGCTAGGACCACCAACAGGTGGTGGTGGTGGGAATTCAGATGCTATGTTTAAACCTGACAGACAAGCTATAATTAAAGATTGAAAATCTTGATAGCTTAACATGAACTCTTTTAATGGTAAACAAGCTCCGCAAGAGGGGATGACTAGTTCACTACCAGAGACGCCGACGAGGACAAGCTAAGAAAGGGAAGAGATGATGCTTCTTGTTCCCACATACGACGTCAAATTGATGATACCAGAATTGGTACCACCAAGTCAGTATGATAAGTAAGCTCAAACTAGCACGACAATGGAGTATAAACATGTATAAGAGTGTAGAAAGATATGAGGCAAAGAAGAAGATAACATCATATATAAGTGGTTCAGCCTAAAAATGGCCTACAACCACTGTGAGTGTGTGAGAATAGCACTAAATATGGGCTTTAACGGCCATAGATACAATCACTTAAGGTTTCTCTATCTTCTGTGTAATTTAATAGAGTAACAGTAGGGTTTCAAATCTCTTTCTCCCCTATGGGGAAGAAGAAGCATATTTATAGTGTTTTGGGGGTGTACGCCCCCAAGCACGCAATGGGCATGTAGCCGAGTGGTCGCAACCAATGGGGTTGAGACACTTGTCTTCCTAAAGGGGTGTAATCATCATCGAATAACCTCCCCCACGTGGGGGATAATTCGGTTGCAACAAATCTGCACACATGGAACACATCTCTTGGGCACTTTGTACTGCTCAGTGGCCAATTGTAGTGTCGTCTATGGAGGTCTCGTCTAGGCCGAGTATGATGTTGATGAGTGACTTCTTGATCTTATGATGAGCCTTATCAAGTGTAATCTCGGTTGGGATGCCCAGGCCGAGGTCGTTCAGGTAGGACCTCACCAGCGTCGGATGGTGAGTGGACGACAGATGTCATTGGTGCTGCGACCCTCTTCCTAGGGTCTCGGCCAGCTTCTGAGCCAAGGTTGCATGTGAGGCCGACCTTACTTTCAGATGAGTCTTGGATATGTCCAACGATCGCCTGGTAGAATCTCGACTATTGAGGGTCTCATCCTTATACGAGGTTATATTTGGTCATATCACCGTGACCAATAGAGACGTACTTCACTACAACGAGGTTGTAGGGAAGTGACCTAATTTAAAAATTTAGTGTAAAAATAAGCCATGAATTTTTGAACTATTACACAAACATCCATGTGATATGCTCATGAAAAAAATATATTTTATAATAATGGTATACTTGCATAAGTTCATCACCCAAACCAAAAAGGTAAACCAATAAAATGTGCACACACATATTTAATTTGAAAGTGAAAAAGTGTGAAATGGTCTCAGGAAGTCCAAATACTTCAACCAGATGAATGTATCTACATTAGATCATGTGGGTGTCGATTTGATAAGCCGAAGCAAGTCTGGAGAAAATGTACCATAGTTATGCTATGTTGGAACGATCTCAAGGAATAAGAAAAGATGCAAAATATATTTTGTACACGGAATATGATAATTTAATTATGTTTGGGGAACATGAGTGTATAAATACTCTTATAATGATGTTTTTAGATAGAGAGAGATTTTTGGTGTTTTCAGTGTGTAGAAGAGCTTATTTCCATGCCTCTATCTGTAGAGGGTTAGGGGGCCTATCGATCGATACGTCTAAGGGCATCCCTATCGGGATGTGTCCTTTGGCAATCTGTTCACCCTTTCGATTCAAGTACCCCGTCGACAAACAACCGTCATCAACATTTTGTTACAATAATCCCTAAAAATTCCTAACCAATTCCAAAAAATTCACAAAATATACTAAAAATGAAAAAACTCAAAATCCACAAAAATGTACACACATCACAAAAATCATCAAAATTAAAGATTACAATGGGATTAAAAAATCATAAAAAGTATTCAAATATCTCGAAGGAATCCAAAACTTTTCAAATATCGTAGTATCACCACACATCTCTTCCAGATCTTTATTACGCTCTTTAGGTCCTTGAAATTAGACAATGGCCTTCAAAATTAGGTCGCGATCCCCATATTATTCATATACACTTTTTAGATCCTTAAAATTAGACCTTGACCCTCAGAGTTAGGCCATAGATCTTATATTGGTCGTATGCACTTTTTAGGTCCCCATAATTAGACCATGTCTCTCAATATATGGCCGAGATCTCTATATTGGTTGCATACACTCCTTAGGTCCTCTAAATCAGAACTTGGGACTTAGAATTAGGTCGAAATCTCTGTATTATTTAAATACACTTTTTAAGTCTCAAAATTAGACATTTTGACCATGAGAATTAGGCAATGATCCCATATTAATCGCGTACACTCCTTAGGTCCTTATAATTATACATTGGCCCTTAGAATTAGACCACAATCCCCATATTGGCAATATACACTCTAGATCCTAAAAATTAGACCTTGGCCCTCAAAATTAGGTTAAAATCCTCGTATTGGTCGCACACACTCTATAGATCCTCAAAATTAAACCTTGGCCCTTAGAATGAAGCCATACTCCTCACATACACTCTAGGTCCTCTTACTCTGTCACTGGACCTCAAAATCAGGGCACAATTCTCACACAATTTATAGGCCCTCGAAATCATTCCATAATCCTCATACACAATCTAAACCATTATAATTAGACCACAATTCTCACATACATGTTAGGTCCTCTAAATCAGATCGTAATCCCCACATACACGTTAAGTCCTCGAAATCAAGCTACAATCCTCACATACGTATTAAGTCCCCAAAATTATAACTCGTAGAAAAAATTACATCACATATTGCTCTCCCTCAATGGACCAATTCCCACCAAAGTTCCAAAATAAAGGGACTCAACAATTATAAATTTAATTGGGTGTCTATTTTTTGTCGACTCTTTACTTATCCTAAGCTCTCCTATCGAGAGGCTCTGTAGACACTCTATTCAACACCTTATACTCTTCCATAAGGTCAAACCAAATTCCCTTAAATCCTGGACACTCGATCCTCCTTCAAACCCTAATCAGAGAATACAAATTCTCTCCCCAAGCCCGCTTGACTTTTGTCAACTCTGAAACCCAAGATTCATTCCTTTAGAAAATCATAAGTCTTTAAATCCTCATTCCAACAATCCCGTGCGTACATCGTACTTTTAGATAAAAAGTTATGGCTGAAAAGTATAACAAAACCCTATAGGTCCTACCAATAGGTAGAAAACCTCACTTGCATATAGGAAGATAGAATTTAGTTGGCAGGTAAGTCTAGTCAAACTGCTTATAGGCAATCTAGGGAACCTGCCTATTGGTGGGTCCCTAAGGGAAGACTTTTATTTTTTCAATTTAAGGCTTTCATTCTTAAGGTAACCCATACCTCACTTGCATAAGACCTCTATTTCAATGCGACAACCATTCCAATTTATAATACATCATTTTCCCACATATTATCTCATATATTGCATTACATCATACTAACTTACCATTAATCATCACTCCAACACCATTATCCATACACAAAAAATCAACAAACCAAGTGTTCAAAACATATTTTGAAATATCTTGAAGGTCTAAAACCTTTTTATAATTACTATTCATATAAATGCCACTTTGCATATTTTAGTGTTTTCTTGCTCTTCAAAGTTTTTATATTCCATCACCGGCCCTACTAATTTTACCTTTTTATTAACACATATACTCTTAAATCTATTTTCATAAATAACCTCTCCTAACAAAAAGGTTTAACCCATATTCCCAATTTGGAGTGTTCTTATCACATTTTCCACCATTTCATCAAATCTCATCCTCTTTTCCTAAACCAAATTAGTATTATGATTTAGATCCACACCTTTTCATCATGCAAACTACATAGACTCTGATGCCTTTTTCAGCTACATTGGCATTTTGGGTTTCACGTCCATTTTTATTCATTTCATTTCATATTTTATCATTTCACTCATGTGGTTGGTTCATTTTATTCATGTAGTTAGTTTTATCATTTTCATTACTCTTTTAATGGTCCTAGTTATGCGTGCTAACTTTCCCGTAGTGAGATTACGATTTTGGGACATCGCTCACATTTGTAGTCATTTATAAATCTTTTTCATCATATTACTCATGTTTAGTTAGTTTACTCTTATTTTAGTGGTATAAGGGGTGCTAACTCATTCCATAGTGAGATAACGACTCCGAGACTTCGATCACATTTTGTCTCCTTAGAAGAACACATGCCCATCTTTCTCATTATGTTAATATGTTAACTCTGCTCTTCATGTACACCCCCACCCCCCCACATATATATATATATATATATTCCATATTTTTCCAATCTACACACACGATAAATTTTTCACATATGCAGACATACATTCATTTATTAAGGAGAAGGATGACATATTGTAGAGTCCATAAGAGACTGAAATGGCGAAGTGGGTAGCTAACACTTTCCCATTCCATAGCATAGTCTTTGAAATTATGATGTCGTAATTTAGAGTGTCAATGCGAACAACATTTTTATACTTTGATTTCATTTTAAAAAAGTCCTCTTTTAAAATAAACATTCGCCTTATTCATTTGTTTCATAAAATTCATTTAATTTAATTAATGAAATGATGTCCAGATTATGAAATTTATAAGAACACTTGAAAAAAAAGATTTTTGCAGTTTTAATGGAATAAATAATGACTACAGTGGAATTTATATAGTCCTGAATTATTATACTCCCAAATTTGAAGTACTTGCATCAAAGTCAAATGATAAAAGCTATTGTTCGAAATCGAATTACATAATAAAAATGAATAATGACAGAGATATAATTGTGTTTATAACTCTCATTTTTTTCCCGTTATCATTATCATTTCCTCTACCCGAAGTACTTGAGGGGAGGGTGGTGGTGGTGGAAAATGGTGGGGTAATGAGCGTGTGCCTAGAAGGACAAATACTAGCAGAGTATATATCGTACAAAGGAATATATGCGTATTTTAACAATTATTAAATCATCCTTCATTTGATTAAGTGTTCTCATGGAAGTTTTATCGTAATGACACAATTGAAATTTTGACTATACAACCAGGGCGACGAGTCTACTCCCACTTAATCATTCTTTTAATATTACCCATATCCCATTAATTTAACCATTAATGTACTTTTACGTTTTCCAATTTGTTTCATTAACGTTCCATTACATTAATGAGCATTGCACTCAATCTCATTCTCACTTTATTAATTGGGATACCAATTTATGAGTGTTGTACGACATTTCACCTACTAATACCATGCAATAATATGCTTCTGATCAGTGGTCTTGGGTCTAAGCATTAGTTTGCACCCTAGGGCTTCGGGGCCTCCTTAAATTTTTTGATTACCTTCGAGTGTCTTTTACTTGTTATGTCATTTTAACCCTTTTATTTTCTTTATTTCTTATCCGCTTTAATCCTATTTTCTTTGTTTTCTTTTTACCGGTCGATGAGGTCAAATACCTGGGATAAGACAAGTCCCACATAAACAATTTCCCATTTTATCAAAAGTTCATTTTTATTTCACCATAAACCCCATATTTCATCTTTTGAAAATAATGTTATTTACCATTTCTTGTGAAACTTAACCTTTGACTTCAATACCCATTTTATACACTTTAATGTGCTTTTCACTATTCACACAAACTTGTAAATGTGTATTTAATACACTTTGCCAAAAATGCTTCCTTTCATCTTTAATTTGCAAAACATGGGTTTTTACCACATAAACTCCAGCTCTTTAACTAAAGTCTTTTAATTTGGAGAATTTTATTCATGAGTCTCCTTTCCATATAAAATAACACTTTTGCACTAAAACATTACTTTTTCCATATCAAGACTTATATTTTTAACTTGTTAGCTTTACACTTTCTGCCTTATTATTATCATTTTATTTGTTCATATTTTATCATCTCACACTTTTTCCCCAAACACTTTACTAGTTTCACTTTTAGTCTATTATTTCATATTTCATAAGGATGTTCTTCACATAAATTTTATCATTTTATGTGATTAATATTATAAAGTTATCAACTTTATAAATTTATCTTCAAAAGCTTATTTTAATACACTTTTAGCATACTCGACCCATTTATCCCAACTACCTGAGTTTATGTTCATGAAGGTATGGTTTTATGCGAATAAAACCCAACAAATGTATCCTATGATTTCTTCATAATTTCTGTATAACATTTTATCATGGATTGCATAAGTTGAGAAATAGTTAACTTAACATTATGAAATTTATACTTCTTTCAAGCTTTAACTTTCATCATTTAATCACATATTTTCTAACATAGTATCATATATAGTGATAATACACATAAATAAGCATGTGAATCATACATGTATATACATATATCTAACATGCATTGATTTGAACATGAAAATATGGTTTAGTTTCCCTACCTCTTGAAGATAATAGCTTTGAAGAAGTAATTAAAAAGAAAACCTGATAAGATTCTTACTTTTTGCAATTAAGTTCTTTTAGAAATCCTATTCCATACCCAAAATAACACCTCTATAACACTTGGAAACTCATTATAATGGAAGGATAACTATGTGGGAGAGTAAGGTTGTAGTATAGAGAGAATAATCAAGATTTCACTGAGTGAAAATGGTGGAGAGAATGAGTATTTTTGAATTTGAGTTAAGATAAATTTTCATTGTACATAAATGGGTAAAAATAGGGTAGGTAACTCCATATAAGCCACCTTATATGACCGATACCAATCTCAAATGGTGCTAAATATGTAGTGATGATATTATCTACTAAATTTGATAGAAAAGACTGAAAGAATGAATGAAAATCATCCAAAGTTGGTGTAATACCCCGTAATTTTAAATGACTTTTAAAATGGGTTATATTTTAAATTAATGGATTAATTAGATTTTATTATTAATTAATTCATTAGGGTTTTATCCAGACGGTGGATATTAAAATGGATGATTCTGAATATTACTTAAAGATATTTAGGTAATATATGAATGTGATGTCATTGATATGACTGTATGATATAAATTCGGTAATTTATATTTTTAGTCAGATGCGGTATGGGACGTGTCGGGACTAGTTTATTAAATTAAAAAGGAAATTTATTTTCTATCGATCTAATAGTCATTTTGACTGCGTCGTTGCGTCCGGAAGGTTCGAAATAGTCAGAAAAGTCTATTTGGATGTTAATTTTGAGTCTCGGGTCATTTGGAAATGAATAGACAACCCGAAAGGGCATTTTGGTCATTTTTCTAGGGGGATGAATAGTGATTTTGGATTTGGTACTATTATAAGTATTGGTAGATTAAGTGTATGGGGGTTATTCATCTCCTCTTCACAAATTAGAGAAGCCATCTTCCTAGAGAGAGTGTAAGAGTGCTTGGGAAGGGAAAAGCCTACTTGGGAAGGAGAAGAACAAGAACTAAGGTTCACCACCACCAACCACCACCGGAGTTTGACCGGAGAAGGGACAACCAACTGAGACATACTACACCAAAGGATCAGACCTTCAGTAAAGGTAAGTGTTTGATAATGGCAATTTAAGTTTGTATATTGTCCATGTTAGAATAGTATGAAAAGAGAAGATTATTTATGTTTGGAAGAAATAATGGAGTATTAAATGGATTTCTGGAAACTGAAATGATATAGGAATTAAACTCATGTTTTAGGTTGATAATAATCCACGAAATAGTCATGAATCTGTTGAAGAAACTATGAAAACCATTGATGTGTTCTTGAAGATGATATGTTGATAAATTTTCTGAAAATAAGGAGATAAACATGATTTTTAATCCAATCCCTTGATGATTCTAGGATGTTTAGAGTATTGGAAATCGTTCATATATGTTGTTATATCATGTATTAAAGATTATAAGTCATTTGGGATGTTTAGATGAAGGTATAAATGATCATAAGTTGCTAAACCCGTAGTTGCTGAAATGCAGAAAAACCAGGCTGTGACCTGAGGGATCGATCGATCGACCCCTGCCTTCGATCGATCGACCTCCCCAGATTATGTAAAGTTATTTCTTTTTAAATGTTGATTCTTATCCCAAACCTTTTGTGGATCTTTGGTGATTATTATTTGGATATTATGGGACTTAGAAAATATCAGTAAACCCTTGATAAGATTTGAATTAATTTGATTTGGATTCAAGAGATTTAAATGATGAAAATTATATTGAATGGAATTTCGGTTGCTAGATTCATTTGTTAAATTCCAAATGGGGATGTATGAGGATTTAAGATAGGACCAGTAGGGGTGATTTAATATGACACCTGGGTATCCTTAAGTTTACAAGAGGGTTTAATCCTAAGTGAAAGAATATGTGTTTGTAAGAGATTTGAAACTATCAGTTTTAACCTTAATTAAAAGGAGAACTAAACTCGTAGTAGTTCGGGAGAAATAATGTTATGGACCAGTAGGATATTAGTGACTTCTTACTGAATATAAGATGAGGAAAATCATATTTGAATCTTGTGAGATGGGAGTTTAGAACACATTTGGTTGAAAGAGGGTATGAGGTTATCCCGATCGCATAGTTGAAGTTTTCGGACCTCCTCGATCGACAAAGTTAAGTAGTAGTGTATTGGAGGGGTTCCTTGTTTGGATTTCGCTTTGCGAGACGCTCCGCGCATGAACCTTAACGACATCGGGAGTGGAGAGATGTTATAGGATGTGAGGATAATTAAATTATGAAGTAAAGATATGATATTTTAATACGTGGAATTTAAAAGAGATATAATGCTACGTATGGGAAATATCTTAGGGTAGTGATAATTACCTTATTGATAATATATTATAGGTATGATAATACCTATTTTATTGATTGATGATTTATGTGTATGACATACCTAGCTTACTTGCTATCGGTGGGGGGTTTGCGCGTGAGGGCAGTCATATCCTGATGAATCCATGGGATCTTTGATTTGTCGCTCGAGAACATAGGTCTCTGAAAGACTTATCGGGGAGTTGATAAGTCCGCTGACTGTGGGTACGTAGGTATGTGCGTGACCCATGGATACGAGAACTATGTTCGCCTCCAATTTGTTTGTTGTTGTTTGTGGTTCATGGAATCTTACCGAACCTTTAGTCCCCTATTCGGCGACCTGCGATGATGGGACATGATAGCAGAGTAATGCATTGCACCGCAGCTGTGACTCGGGGTGCCGTATTATATATGAATATATATATAATGGATTAAATGATTAAATGGATATATTGTGGTTAAATCTATCTACGGTGATGATTGTAGATAACGGTGAATAGAGAAAGATAATGGAATCAAGTTAATGAATGTTTATGCTTATAGAATTGAAAAGCTTAACTCATGTTAATGAGTAACGATTCATATTAATGAGTAATGATTCATGTTAATGAGAAACTAATCATATAAAGGAGAAATGTAAATGAATAATAATGTGACGTATGGTATGGGACATATGGTGATTATGATATGGGAATAGAATTATAATATGGAGACTAGAAAAGAGGAACCATTAACTAGGAGGTTAATAGGAAACGTTAAGTGTGCACTCTAGTTGAGAGGTGAGAATAGCAAGTGAGAGTTGGATCTAACATGTACATAATATGCTTTATTGCACTTGTTAAATACTTGCTGTTTTAAAAATCATCTACACATTCGGGCTCTGACCCGTTTCCTTGCATATTTTCTCTTCTATTGTATCTCTATATCAGGTGTCCAGCAACAGGGACGCCAACTATAGTTGATTGTGACGAGCTATGGAGCTATGGAGTTTTGCTTAGACGCTTATCATCTTTTTGATTCACAGTATTCTTAGTTAGGGCATGTCGCCCAAAGGATTTCAGTTATCATTTTCTGTCGGAGTCAAATACTATTGTATTCGGGACTTTTTAATACATTTAACATTGTTGGGATTATTGTAAAGGATTTATATTATTTAGGAATGTTTATTCCAGTTGAATTTAAATTATTTTGAGTTTTTTATTGTGTTATCTGTGTTGTAGAATAAAATGTGTAGTGTTATTCTTAAAATGGAAATGGATTTTGTTAAATTAAAATTTGGAAAGTTTTTAATACCAGCTTAATTGAGTATTGGGTGAGTTGTAAATGTTTTCGACAGTGATGCTAAGAATGAGCCAACTGCATATTCTATTTTAATTTGGTATGGGACTGGCCACCCGGTATTTAATTAGGCGGGGTGTTACAGTTGGCAGCCCATCCAACTCAAGTTGGTCCTATTTTTTATGTTACTAAACATCGAACAAAAAATACCTTCAATATAGGTCTAAACCATTTTTCTTGAAAATACCGAAGAAGAGAAAGTTGTCCAGAATTCAATTTTACATCTAATGAAATTGTTTTAAATTTTTTTGGGCACTTTTATTTTTTGACGAAAAACTCATTATTGCATATTTGTTTGAATTTACTTCTTTTATCCTTATGATATTATAATACATAAATATAACTACAATGATATAATTCATTTAGTATAGTTTTTTTGATCTAATTTAAGATGTGTAACTTAATTTGACACGTGTAACAAGATATACAACATTTAGAATTTTTTTCTCATAACGCGCCTTTATTAATTTCAACAAAATCGGGCTTTACAACCTTCCTACCTTGGGAATTTTTGTCCCCGAAATCAACATACTGAACATAATTAAGTAAATAATTTAGGATGTATCATTTTCATCGTAGATTCTAATTCCGAAGTCATTTCCTCAACGTCGTTGTTATCCTAAACAACCTTGACGAGTGGAATCGTTTTCTTATGAAGCATATTCTGCTTGTGGTATACTATCGCCAACGATCTAGTCTCATAGGAAACATCGTCCTAGAGACCAAAATTAATTATATGAAACGGGTCCAGTATATACTTTCATAAAATCAATATGTGAAAAATATTGTGAACATTAGCTAAGTGAGGCGGTAATGCCAAATAGTACGACACTTGACCAATCCTATCCAAAATCTCAAACGGTCCTATGTACCTTGGTGCCAACTTTTCCTTTTGACCAAACTTGTTATTCTAGGGTTAGACTTGACTTTAATGACCATATAACCATCAGAATCATCAATTTCTGCTTTAAACCTCATTAGGTATTTTTCGACACTAAGCTATGTAATTTATTTCACTCCAACTTAAACATATTTATGGTTCCCTGCATTTACAATCGTGCCTCTAGTTTCTTCAAAACATGAAACTTCTTCCTTCATAGGTATTATAATCAAGCGATCACTTCAAAAGTATTTTTAAGAACTCTTACCTATTATAATGTTTATTCTTTGTCATGATGGCTAACCCTTTTTAATCCTATACCCAGAAATGAAATTTATCCATATGACCTTGAGATACTTTCTTTGTTCAATGTTCATCATATAACGTGTCACTGCTATACAAGTCTTTTCTAATTTCTCATTAGGAATCGTAAATCTACTCATTGATCCATAACATTACAGTTGTCTCCAATTATTAAAATCCCTTTACTTAATGTATTCATACTAATTAGTCTTGTAGACTCTTAAGAGGCTCTTATCACCAAAGTGTTACATAGTTAGATCTACTAAGTTCTTGACTTTCCCTGAATTTAAACTTAAACGAATAATTGCCTACATCACGATGGCATACGATCATGTTATCACTACGTGCCAATATCACCCATGATAACTTCTCACGTCTGGGAATAAAATAATCATCAAGGCCTATTGCTTGCTTCCCAAACTCTACGTATGAATCTGCATGATCATTATTTATACCAATTTAAAACTCATGATTATTCATTTTCCCCCTTAAGATGAAAACATACAATTTAGTACGAATACTAGTTCGTCATCAATTAGACAGTCTAAATTTAAAGATAAACTAATTATAGTCTCACCGACTCAGACGTTGTAGATCATTAAGCCTAAGTCAACCAATAAACCACGTGTAATGGAAACTTACTATCCTTTATGCACCTTAAGACTTTTAATACTTCGATAACTCATCACCCTTGATTATCAAGAAGACTTTAATGTATCAGATATTCATAAACCATCCCGTAATTAACATTAGGCCTACATTGTCTTTACAACTATAGACAGTAAAATAGTAATCACTATTTACAATCGCAACACAATCTCGTGTACTATTTAAACATGTGTAATGAAGATTATGCACCTTAGTCTTAATCCACCGCGGGACTATGTATGTATACCATTACATAAATTTTATATTGAAATCCCTTACCTATGATCGAGATATTTACCAATCTAATCGAGATCCTAAACCCATACAATCGTCTTAAGTCGAACGCTGACATGAAAAGCTTTAAAAGAAAGGGTATGTTATCGCCAAACACTACGATGCTTCCCTCCTTCGCGGTCATACCTATTCATTTATATTTAATGATTATGGTATGTTAAAAAATAAAATGAACATTTATAATTCTCCACTAGCTCCCATGATTATTTCATGTCTTAACTCTTCAATCCCAATAGTTTATACTTGGACTTATAATAATTATCCTAAGATACCACTAATGCTTGCCCATTGAACACCATTCTTGACCCTTACAATATTAGGATACACTTGTGACAACCCGCCTACTAAAATAAGGGGTGGCCAGCCCAATACTCAAATAATCACAGGAATCAAAGATGGTCCATTATTAGCATCACTGTCGATTAAAATAATAGTACGAGATAACCACCAATTATTTTAGAAAATGGACTGTCAAATTTTAATTTTTTTAAGTAAAAGAAAAACACTTTGACAATCCCATTTGCAAAAATGGTGGATACCAAAAATCGACGGGTAACGGAAAGGCAATATAATAAAATAATAACCGAATAAGCTGTCGGTTAACAGAATAATACAAATAGTTACACTGAGTATTACAATTTAAATCTCACAGTATAATAAATGATTACACCGCTTGGGCAACACGCCCGAATAAATGTACTGAACATAACTAGAGTACAAAAGATAGGAGCGTCTAAAACAATTAACCTACAACATTCGCAAAATGCTATAGCTCCAAGACAACCAAAATGGAAAGTCAATACGGGTGTCCTTGCGGTAGATCACCTGAATGGACAAAGAGTTGCATGCAAAACAAAGAAATATAGATGGGTCAGGGCCCGGTTTGATATTATTACCATGTGACTAAAATGCATGACATTTAAGTGCGTATTTCTCTCGCAATTAACAATAATAAAGTTTCTCACCTCTCAATCTAAAAGCACAACCTAGCGCAATAACAATGCTAATGCTCAATGATCATATATGAAAGGGGAGAACTCATCTACAATTACTCAAGGAGACATAAATAACTCCATTCACAATTATACATGCACAGTTCTTATTTCTTTCTTTAGGAATATATATAAATGGTAAATTTCAATTTAACTTCAAAACTTTATTTACTAGTTTTATTTCCTTTCTTCCATCCAGGAAAAATATATATACTTTTAAAGAAAGGTTTATTAACATAAAAATGCTTTTTCATCTTATATCTTCCCATTTTCCTTCTTCCATCCGAAAAATGTATTTAACTTCCCATTTCCCTTCTTCCATCCAGGAAATGTATTTAAAGCCATTTTATTATCATAAAATCCTTTATCATCAATAATGTCCCACATTATTAAGAATAGTTATATTCACATACATATAACAATTCTAAGACCTTCCCCTGAGTTTCCCCACTGGACGCGTCCCTAAATGGCTATCATCTTCCTGAGCCTATAATACAAGACAACCTGGGAACCTACCGAAACGTCGAGAAGCGACCATACCCCTGCGAGTGAGTCATAACCACAACCATAATTACCTCACTAGCGCAGAACAAATATACAATAACCGGTCATATGGCCAAGGACTATATTCACCCTGCATTCATTAGCCAGGGGACTTCACCTTACGCGCACAACTTCCCTTATGATAGCGATTTAGAGAGGTGTGTAAACATAAATTAACATTTATGAAAATCATTTCTTCAATTTTGAAATCATTCACTTTTACATTCATAAAACCATTTATTTTCAATGACGAAATACCAATTTTAGAATGTGCATTTCTTATTCTTAGAGTCATATCATCTTAATGACATAAGACCCGAAGTGCCAATATTCTCCAACTAGTCTCCAAGAGTCCAACACAATACCATAAATCATCAAATAGAGTTTCCCTCCTTAATAGTCTCTTAAAAGTCCCAACATTTCATTCTATATTCGATAGATTTTCGATTAATTATCCCATCTCAATCGAGAGATTAACCCGTATAAAACAACCCTTGGGATAAGCCCAAATAACCCCCTGCTATCCTAGGACAAAGGTCCACCCATTACATCCCTCTAGGACACTTTATTACTTCCCAAAGGAAGGTTCCTAAACTTCGAACCTAAAAGAAAAGGACTGAAAACTAAGATGGAAAAAACCTCCTAAAAATGCAGGCATTTCGAATCGATTCGGATAGGCCGAATCGATTCGGTTAAGAGGACCCAACCAATATGCATAACACCGAATCGATTCACATGGTCCGAATTGATTTGGTCAACTCAGACCTGACACCTTCCCCATTACCGAATCGATTCGCTAGGGGCGAATCGATTCGGTCCTGCAGAATTTGCCCAATTTGGGCTACAGGTTCAAGAACCCTAAAATCTCAAAACCCTCAAATTCTTGATTTCTTCTAACATCAACAACAAATAATCATGCTACATCATTTCTATACTACAACTAACTTGTATATTCTCCTCAAATAAAATTAAAACAAGGATTTAAGGGTTATACACCCAAAACACCCAAAACCCATAAATGGTTTAAATCTCCCAAAAACTAACTATACATGTAATTTATCACATTAAATCAATTTTAGCAAGTAAGAAACTTGCCTCGAGTTTGTAGTCTCGGATTCTCTTTTGGTGGCAATGATTTTTGGCCTCAAATCTTCATTTTTCTCTCTTTCTCTCCATTTCTCCCAACTCTCTCTTCTCTCTTTCTCTCTCTTGGCTTCTAACATAAGATAAGGGAAAATAAAAGGGTTGGGAGACTTATACGGGTCTTAAACATAAATTCCCCTCTTTTAAATGTTAATACACCATTAAAATGACCCGTAACCACATAATTGAGTCATAACCTGTCAAAAGTGCTTGAATCTAAAAAATACAACTTGGCACATATTTTGACTATCTCGACTATTTTAAAAACAACCGCACCCACTATTTTGGCATTCGGAATAACATGGACTATTTTTTTGTGTTCCAACTTAATTTTATTTTATTAATTATACTCCAATCTATATATGAGTCATAATCGCCGTTTTACATATAACGACGCAATAAAACACAATATAATGTTATTTACTTTCTCATAACGGTAAATAGACAAACCATAGTAAATATTATCCCTTAATATTATGGAAAATAATATTTACTCCAACTTTCCCTATTTTATAAAATTAGTCCATCAGGCAAAATAATATAAAATAGTCGGTCAAACGTCTGGGTTGGTATAGCACTTAGACTACTTAAGGTACCATATCCATAAGGTTGCTATCATTGTTCCTTTGATCGGGAGCCCATTTTTTACAAGTTCATGAGAGTAGCTGACCAAGATAACTTGAATTATTTGGCCCGAACCAAATCATAACTTAATTTCTACAGGGGCAGTTTAGTTAGAGGAGGACACTCGTGGATATGGTCAAATCAAGTGCCAAGAATATCGGTTGAGATATTCAAGCACCTCAAACTCTGTAACAAAGAGATCTATAAATTGTACACGCTGACCCGGGGCTAAGAGATGAAAAAATTATAATTGTTGAGAGACACTTTATAAGAACAAGTAACCTCTCCGTGGACGTAGGAAAGTTGCCAAACCACGTACATCATTTTTGTGTGTGATTCCATTTACTTTATGCCTTTTGTGATTATTTTTGTAGATCCTTTATTATGAGTTTTTCTACACTCACAATTGGTGGCATTTGTGGGAATTAAATTTTATTCCTATGAAATCATTCAACACTAGAAATCCATCAATGGCTCACCACAACAACAACATTCCTCAAGCCGATGATATTCAGGAAGAGCCATCCCCTCCTAGGCTTAGGTATGAAATTCTCCAACATACAAACCCATGGTTTTGCCAAGAAAGGCAACTTCAGAAGAGAACCGTGGACCTCCAAGGTCCACTCAGATTTCTAGACTCGTCGATGCCTACGAATCCCGAATTCACGAACTGGAAGAGGAAACTCCTCGCTAAGAAGATAAAATTCTCGCCTTAAGAGACGACTTGAAAGAATGGAGAGAAATCTCCCTAGAAACACAAGGTGGTGTCAAGACATAAATCTTTGGCCTTAGGGGGAGATTACCCCAACTGAGGAAGGAGTAATAGGCATGACCAGGTGAGAACTGGACGTGACAGATTAGAGCGAGCATGATCAGAGCGTGGCCACCAGTAGAGGCACCATAGGAACAATGATCGACCAAGTGAGGACTTGCGGATTCTGGTCCATAGGGAGATGGACTAACATCCGTCGCACCGAGGAGCCAGATCGACCAGAGATCTTTCCAAAATAGATCTAACCTCTTAGATAAAGACCCCATTTTCAAGGGAAATTGAACGTGATGAGCCCCTTAATAAATTCATTATCCCCAGGTTCAAGGTCTATGATGAGAAAATAGATCCCATAGACCATGTTAGGCAGTGTCGTCAGACAATGACCTTTTGGAGTCACAACAATGCACTAATGTGAAGGATATTCTCTTCTAGCCTACACGATGTAGTACAAAAATGGTTTGAGAGGCTTCCCCATAAGTCGATTAATAATTTTGCAGCACTAGCAGAGGATTTCACAACACGATTCATAACGAGCAGCTCATATCCTAAGCGAATGAATGTACTGCTCACTATGAAGAAAAATCCTCAAAAGAACCGCAAAGATTATGCTAAAAGATACTGGGAGATCTTTAATGAGATCGAGGACTTCTCAGAGCAAGTTGTCATAGCATCCTTAAAAATTGGCTTGTCAACCACTTCTATGTTACACCAGTCTCTTACCAAGAAGGAAGCCATAAACATTGATGATCTTATAGCCCATATCAAGAAGTATGCCAAGGTCGAAGATGTGGTCCATTCTAATGGGGGAGACAATGGTCGAGCGAAGGTGAACAAAGGGACGGGGAAGAATGACACCCAGAATAAGGGAAGTAAGATTTGGGATAAGAATGGCTCTAAAGGTAAAAGTAAGAATGACCCATTCAAGGCATTCCAGGAAGCTAACACTGTCATCAAGGAACCCATTTATAAGATTCTCAGCAAGATCAAGGATAAGCCCTGCATCAAATGGCCCAAGAAGATGGGCGGAGATCCAACCAAGAGGAACAATGAACTGATGTGCACATTCCATAAAGAGGATAGTCATCGAACCAAAAATTATTAATATCTAAAGTAAATTATAAATATCTGAAGTCACATCTAGAAAAGATAGTTCAGGTAGGGCTTCTTAATGAGTACATTGATAAGAAGACAGAGAAGGTCGCAGCTAATGGTGACCAGAAGCTAAATAATATTCTCGATGATGATACAGGACATGCATTTATAGTAATTTATGGGGAATCAGACCTCAAATAGATTCAGGGAAACACCGTTAGAATAGAACTCAAGAAAGTAACTTTCGTGATGGAAGCTTTTCAGATGGTTCCAACCAAGACTCAGACTGGAAAGCGTCAACGACCATAAGATGTTGATTACACGAAGCACATAGTGTTCATCGAAGAGTACTTGGTCGGGGTAAGGACCCCACATCATGATGCATTAGTAATCACACTCAGGATTACTAACTGGGATATTAACAAGCTACTGGTAGACCAGGGGAGTTCATCCGAAGTGATGTATCTGGACCTGTTCCATAAACTAAAACTGAATGTCAGCGGCCTCAAAGAAACAATTGTTCCATTTATCGGCTTTACAGGAAGGATTACCATGCCATTGGGAAAGTTCACCTTCCCAGTGAGGGAAGGGAACATTTCAAAGTTAATCGAGTTCTTAGTTATGGACATTGAGTCCCCATACCATGATATTTTGGGTAGAGGTTAGCTCCACGCCATGAAGGCCATTTTATCCACTTATCATCAAAAGTTGAAATGCATCACAAATCATGGAGTGGTCAAAATTCACGCTGGTCAGGCTACAGCCTAAAAATGCTTAATTGCATCCATTTGCCTGAAGAAAAAGAAAAAGAAGAAGCCCGAGAATGCCCAGGAAAAAGCCTAGGAAGGGGTTATTCTCTCCAAATAGAAACTATGGTATGGTTGACCAGGGGTGGAAGAGACCCGAGTCCACCCTGCAGACAGGGTTATTGAAAGCTTGGAAGAAGTTGTAGCCGATGACAACTTGACAGAAAATAAGTTTTTGATTGGATCTGCTTTTATCGAATAGGAGAAAAGTGAAATGGTTGCATTCCTTAAAAGTAACATATATATTTTTGTATGGGATCCTATGAGTTGCCTAGGGTTCACCCCAGTTTAACGTGCCACCTCCTACATGTCCATCCTACTTTTAAGACCATCACTCAAAAGGATCGTCGAACATCTCTCGAAAAGGCCATGTCAGTAGAGCAAGAGGTAGGGAAACTACTGGATGCAAGAAGCATCAGGGAAGTTTAGTTCCCTGTATTGTTGTCCAACCCAGTGGTGGTTCCCAAGAACAATGGCAATTGGAGGGTGTGCATCAATTTCACTGACCTAAATCAAGCATGTCCTAAAGATAGCTTCCCTCTCCTAAAGATAGATCAGCTGGTCGATGCCACAACGACACATTAAATGATAAAATTCATTGACGCTTACTCAGGATATCATCAGATCCCCCTATATGGGCCTAACCAAGATAAAACCTCCTTTATAACCTTACATGGTTTGTACTGCTATAAGGTTATGCCTTTTGGCCTCAAGAACGTAAGGGAAATTTACCAAAGTTTGGTAACCAAGATGTTTAGCAAATAGATAGGAGAGACGATAGAAGTATACATCGACGACATGCTCGTAAAAGTAAAGAATAAAGATGATCACCTCTCAGACCTAGCAGTAAACTTTGAAATTCCTAAGAATTAACTAATGAAGCTTAATGCAAGTAAGTGTTCGTTCGGGGTCCAGTCAGGAAAATTCTTAGGCTACCTAGTGAGTAAAAGGGGAATTAAGGCCAAACCAGATCAAATCGATGTGATCACTAAGGTCTAGCCTCCTCAGACGTTAAGATATGTTCAAAAGCTTACTGGAATGCTCACTGCGTTCAATCTCTTCATCTCTAAGTCTTCAGAGAGATGCTAACCATTCTTACAACTCCTAAAGAAAGTCAAAGGCCTAGAATGGAATGAAGACTATTTGTATGATTTGGAAGAGGTCAAGTCTAACCTTAGTAAGACTCCATTGTTAGTAATTCCAAACGATGGAGAACAACTGTACCTCTATCTGGCAGTATTAGACCATGATGTGAGCTTTGCCTTAGTTTGTGAAAATGACGGAGAACAATATCCTATTTACTATGCTAGCAAGATGTTATTGGATGTCGAACAATGATACTTATATCCGAAAAAGCTTACCTATGCCTTGGTGATTGCTTCAATGAAGTTTAATGACTACTTCGAAGCCTATTCCATAATAGTAATCACCTCTTACCCACTCAAGGCCGTTCAAAAAGGGCTGAACTCTTTTGGCACCTTTCAAAGTGATTGGTCGAGGTCGAGATATTCGACATCCACTTCCAACCCAGAATAACGATCCAAGGACAGATCTTAGTAGATTTTATTATTCAGTTCACATGAGATCGACTAGCAGATCAGCTGAACGAAGATCAATTGGTCACATGTGAAGTGACGTCCAAAGACTGGACACTCTATGTTGATGGAGCCTCAAATTCTAAGGGGGCAGGAGTGGGAATTGTTCTTATTACCCTCGAAGACACCATAATTGAGAAGGGAATTAGGGTGGGATTTGCAACCTCCAACAACGCAGCTGAGTATGAAGCTCTGATCGCTGATTTGCATAAAGGCAAACTATTAGGGGAAAAATGCCTCAATGTATTCAATGACTCCAAAATCATCTCCAAGCAGGTAAGTGGAGAATTTAAGGCTAAAGAAAATCAAATGGCAACATAGCTCAATATAGTACGAGGACTCATGGGAGATTTTGAACAGGTAAAAATTCAACAGTTCCCGTAATGATAGAACAATCACGCTAATGCCTTAGAATCACTAAGCTCAAAAATTGACTCTGACCTGAAAAGGAAAATCTAGATTGAGCTGCTCGCATAGCCTATTATTGATCATACAATCTTAGAAGCAAGTCCTCCTCACAGACAAAGCCCCACATTGGATGGATCCCATCATCAATTATCTACGGAGCAATGTACTGCCAGATGATAAAAGGTTAGCCCACCAAATCAAAGTCAAGGCTGCTCATTTTTACCTTAGCCCTAATAAAAAGCTATATATGAAGTATTTCCAATGCGTTCACCCATGAGATGCCGAGAAAATACTTAGTGAACTTCACGAAGGTATATATAGGCGTCACGCAGGTGGAAGATATCTAGCCTTTCGAGCGATCAAGGAAGGATATTGGTGGCCTCACATTTAGAAAGACATTGGCATGTATGTTCGTAAATGATATAAGTGCCAAAAGCATTCGCCTATGGTTCACTAGCCCGCCAACGACCTAAAATCGCTTACTAGTCCATGGCCTTTCACTCAATGGGGATTAGACATCATGGGACCACTACCTACTGCATCTGCAAATCATAAGTATCTACTGGACACCAACGATTACTTCACTAAATGGGTTGAGGCAGAACCATTGCCAAATATTAGAGACTCTGACATGACCAGGTTCATATGGAGGAACATAATAACTCTCTTTGGGATACCAAAGGACATTATCACTGATAACAGTACATAGTTTGAAAGTGGTTTCTTCTAATACTTCTTCGATGAGCACAACATCAAGCACCACTTTAGTTTTGTGGCCTATCCCCAAAGCAATGGGTAAGCGGAAGCTTCCAATAAAACCATGATCGATGGGATGAAAAAACGATTAGAAAAAGCTAAGGGCGCTTAAGTGGATTGAATCCTCATATTTTATGGGCTTATTGCATAAAGCTTAGGAGATCAACAGGGGAAACACCATTTGCCCTCACTTATGGAATAGAGATTTTCATTCCTCTATAAGAAAGCCTCCTTACTATGAGAACCATACTGGTCGACCAAGGACTTATTGATGAGCCTAAACTTGACCTAGTGGATGAGCGACGAGAGATAGCCTTGATCAAGTTGGCCTCTTACCAACAACAACTATCCAAGTAGTATAATAAAAGGGTCAATCCAAGGAAGTTCTCAATAGGGGACTATGTCCTTGGAAAAGTCCTCGACAGTGCTGTGATACCATCAGACGGCAAATTGGGACCAAACTGGGAAGGTCCATTCAAAGTAATCAGAGATGATGTTCAAGGATAATATCCTTTGGAAACGCTAGAGGGCAGGGAGATACCAAGAGTATGGAATGCAACCAATCTCAAGAAGTTCTACTTTTAGATCTTTTTTTTATCTTTTAAGTTAACAATATTTTTTTTGCAGTTTTCGTTACTTGATAAGATAATTTGCAACAAATAAAGGCCGGACTGACCCATCTATTTTCAAAGATTTACATTAACTTCTTAACTCATCTTAATTATATCTCATTAATTTGAAACTTTTCCAATGATATCTCCTTTGTGCGTATTTTAAATATTTGATGAATAGGGTTAACAAGTTAAGTACGGACACTTTGAATCACCCTATGTTCCTTATTATTAACACAATAGGCCTCACGAGTTGCTTCGGATACAACAAAATTCCTACATGGGATCCTTAGGTAATAAAGACAACTCTGAGTAGTCACCAACTTTTGTTGGTCGAAAAAAGCCTGCTCGGCCAGATTTCCCACTAGCTAGGTATATTCTCTCCCTCATCTCACTTAAGCCTGAGAGAGTGTCACGACACGACCTAAAAGGTAAAGTGAATGGAATGATACTACTCAGGCATATTGAAATGAGAGAATGTTCAAACATACGAAAGGTAGAATGCCAACACCCAAACATCATTTAGTTGGTTACAAAATCCCAAAATGATTCAAATTAAATATGGGTCTACCTAGAGCCTAAAATTGGTCAATCAATATTAATTTGGTCAATAAAAATGCTAAGTAACCTGTGGGTAGATAAAGCTAAAAATATGTTTAGTCAGCACACGCTCAAAGCATAAGAAAGTTCTTCATTAATAATACAAGGTTGCAATCACAGACCAAAAAGAGATACTTAAAATCCTAAGAGGAGCCAGGGCGTCGAGAAAGATATTATACTACAGCTTCCCTCGGGCCATCATCTGGATTTGGCATAAATTCTTTGACATCTTCATCAAGATCTTGATCTAATAGTTGGTGAGTAATAACATCGATTGGAATCAATTCATTATCTTTCGAAAAGGGATTATGGCTATAGGCAGGACATTCAATTTGGTACTTATACCAAATCTTGGATACCTTTGGAGTTCTTGCCTCTTTAAGAGCACTCAGCTATCCTGGAGAAAAAATCAATTCTTTCAACCTCCTTAACTTTTACTGGGGCATCTGCCCAACCACTATTATAACCTTCCTCCCAGACCTCTCTGGGTCCCACCTTAAAGGAGTATATCAGCTTCTTGACATTATCTTTTAATACTCCTATAAAAGATTTCAAGCTCGACACCTCTTTGCTCAGAGCATCATTTTCGGACTACAGGACCTCCCCCACTTAGTCGACCTCAGTTCTCTCCAGCAATTGGGCCCTCAGGGAATTAACTTCCTCCTGAACAGAGGCCCATATCTCCTCCATCTCCTAGAGATCATCTTTTGATTTTGAAATCACTTTAGTCTTATTTTTGTATTGTTCATTTCTAGCTCTCAGTGACTTGCAGATTTTCACGAAGGCTTTGTGAGCATGTAAGCTGATGTCAGGTCCAAGAATTCTCCCTAGTGGAGATTTGGGAGATATGTATTGATCTAAATAAACAGACTACAAATAATACACATTAAACCAGAAGTAAGTAAATTAGCATAAACAAAAACAAACCAACACATTAGCAAGGGGAAAAGACTATAACTTACAAGATGTAATGGAGCCTTAAGAAAGCATAAAATAAGGAGAACTTTGAGTTTTGAAACCGAAGAGGATCTTAGAAATGGAGTATGCACAAGAACAACTAGAGATAATGAACAAACATTTAAGTACACAACACCCAATCACCACCATACTCTAATGATGAGTTTCAACTTTCAGGAAGATTTTGGTGCTCCAATTTCTTTTATAAGATGAGCGTTCCCTTTGTGTAAGCCTTAATATTACAAAGATGCCATCATGAACTCTCACTACATTTTAAGGCCTTAGACCTCTGACCCAATTGAAATCTATTGGCCCATGGTTATTAGGCCAAATATTTCAAGGGAAATTATGGGAGCCCATTTTTTACAAGTTCATGAGAGTAGCCGACCAAGATAACTTGAGTTATTTGGCCCGTACCAAATCATAACTTAATTTCTACATGGACAGTTTAGTTAGAGGATGGCAATCGTAGATATGGTTAAATCAAGTGCCAAGAATCTCGGTCAAGATATTCAATCACCTCATGGACAATCTACGAACTATGATGGAGGTCCTTAAATAATTCAAATTCTATAATAGAGAGATTTATAAATTGTACACCCTGACTCGGGTTAAAAGGGATGAAAAAATTATAATTTTTGAGAGACACGTAATAAGAAAAAGCAACCTCTCCGTGCACGTAGGCAAGTTGCCAAACCACGTACATAATTATTGTGTGTGATTCCATTTACGTTCGGACTTTTGTGATTGTTTTCATAGATCATGTATTGTGAATTTTTCTACACTCACAGAAACCATCGAGGTCATTCCTCTACCATCCATAAATCAATGAAACTACCCAATAATGACTATAATTTTTCAAAAGCCTTTCCTTAAGTCTTTAACATAATTTTTTCACATACTCGTTACTATAAGTCATTCGCTTCATCTCAAAATATTCATAAATGTTTCTCAACAGGGTAATGCGTACCTTTCCTTTGTATACTAAATTCTTTACAATTAAGTATACATGTTACTCAATTAAAATTCTCATGACACTTTGAACAAGAATGAACTTCTTATTTCGAAAAGGATAAAACACCGAAGATCCACTTTTAAAATCAATTCCTTTTTGCAGTCAGACACCATACAACTCCAATTAAAATAATCATTCCTCCGTCAAGATTAATATTTTTTCATTCTAGTTATGATTAAAGGGAGTGTCTTCACATGCCGACATGCCCCGTAGTTCATAAAGACTAGAATAAACTTATATTCTTATTCTTAAGTCATATATCTTTCCTCATTCTGAGTATTGAAGATTTGTACACTGTGGTATACTTGCTTAACTATTAAAATTTATGTTCATACTAACACACTTGTCGTGGTAGATCCCTATATAGATACTTTATGTCCAAGGGTCCACCTGAATCGTTCTATTGTGTCACATGTCCTTGACATAAACGAGTTTTAATACCATTATCTATCTCATTCATGACCATCAATGGTATGAACTTCTATAACCTTAACTTATTATTAATTAACATTAGAAATCCCATCATCTTGATGCCTCAATCGTGTACACAAATAATTGTGAAATCCAAATTCACTTTATGGATCATCTTTCAAACTCAAACCCGAACATCGAAGGATTAAATCCTGTTCTAATAACCAACTATTACACTTATCCTCAGGATAGCCAAAATGAACTAATACCTTAGCGTAGACATAATATAATGGTTTACCTTTATATGAAATCGAAATGTAAGTGCACATTTTGTCACTCATGTAACTATAGTTTGATACCAAGTTGTGACAGTCCAATTTCGGGTGTCAATGTGAAAAACCTTTTTTTATGCTTTGATTTTATTTAAGAAAATCTTATTTTTAAATAAACATTCTCTTTATTCATTTGTGTCATAAAATTCATTTAATTTAATTAATAAAATGATGTCCAACTTATAAAATATGTAAGAACACTTGAAATAAAAGTGTTTTGGAGTTTTAATTCAATAAGTAATGACTAAAGTGGAATTTAGATAGTCCTAAATTATTATATTCCCAAATTTAAAGTACTTTCATCAAAGTCAGATGATAAAAACCATTGTTCGAAATCAAACTACATAATTAAAATGAATAGTGACAAAGCTCTAATTACATTGATAACTCTACTTTCCTTTCCCATTATTTGTGTCGTTTCCTTTACTTAACGTAACTTGGGGGGTGGGGGGTGGGTGGCAAATGGCTAGGTATGAGCATGAGCCCAGTAGGACAAATGCTGAAAAAGTATATATCATACAAAGTAATATCTATACATACAAAGAGTATTTTAGAAATTACAAAATCATCCTTCATTTGATTAAGTGTTCTCATGCAAGTTGTATTGTAGCCATGCAACTGACATTTTGACTATTTAACCTAGACGATGATCCTACTCGCACTTATCTCTCTTTTAATACTACCTATATCCCATTAAGTTAACCATTTCCATACTTTCACATTTTCTAAGTTGTTTCATAAACTTTAGTTTACATTAATAAGAGTCGTGCTTAAAACCGTCCTTTCACTTTATTAATTGGGATACCAATCCATGAGTGTTATACGGCCTTTCACCGACTGCCACCATGCCATAATATGCTCATGATAAGTGTTTTTGGGTCTAAGCATTAAGCTGCACCGTAGGTCTTCGGGTTCTTCTTAAATTTCCCGGTTACCTCTAAGTGTATTTTACTTGTTACGTCATTGTAACCATTTTTCCTTTCTCATATGTTGTTAAGCCTTTTTTCTTTATTTCCTTTTTACCATTTGATGAGGCCAAATATTTGGGACAAGACAAGTCCCAACACAAAAAGTTTCACATTTTATCAAAATTTTGTTTTCATTTATCCTTTAACTCGGTATTTCATCTTTTGAAAACAACTTTATTTACCATTTCATGTGAAACTTAACCTTTAAGTTCAATACTTATTTTATACACTTTAGTGTGCTCTTCACTATTCAACCACACTTGTAAACTTGTATTTTACACACATTGCCAAAAATGCTTCGCTTCATCTTTAATTTGAAAAACATGAGTTTTCACCACATAAATCCAACACTTTAACTAGAGTATTTGAATTTGGAGAATTTTATTCATAAGTCCTAATTTCCCATAAAATGACACTTTTGCACTAAAACATTACTTTTACTATTTCAAGACTTATATTTTTTTAACTGTTAACTTTACACTTTCTACCTAATTCTTATCATTTTATGTGTTCATATTTTGTCATTTCACATATTTCCCCCAACACTTTACTAGTTTGATTTTTAGTCCATTATTTCATGTTTCTTAAGGACTTCACATAAATTGTATTATTTTATGTGATTAGTATCAATAAATTATCAAATTAACCATTTAATTTTCAAAATCTCATTTTAATTCACTTTCAACGTTCTTAACCCATTTATCCTAATTACATGAGTTTATGTTGATGAGTGTGAGGTTATATGCCAATAAAACCCAATAAATGCCTCCTAATATTTCTACATAAGTTTTATATAGTATTTTATCATGGATTAAATATGTTTAACATGATTTATGCAAGAAATACTTAACTTAACATTATGAAATTTGTACTTCTTTCAAGCTTTAACTTTCATCCATTTTAATCACATATTTTCCAACATAATATCATATGTAGTGATAATAGGCATAAATGAGCATGTGAATCTCTCTCTCACACACACACACACACACACACACACACACATACATATATATATATATATATATATATATATATGTATATATATATGTATATATATATATATATATATATATATGTATATATATATCTATATGTATATATATATATATATATATATGTATATATATATCTATATGTATATATATATATATATGTATATATATATAATGATTTGATTCAAATTTGAAAATAGAGTGCATAATCCATACCTCTTAAAGATAATAACTTTGAAGAAGATGTTGAAAGGAAAACCAAATAATATTTCACCTTTCTGAAATCAATTTCTTCTAGCAATCCTCTTCCACACCCAAAACAACACCTTTATAACAATTGAAAAGTCTTGATAATGGAACAATAATTGTGTGGGATAGTGATATTCTAGTATCGAGAGCATAATCAAACTTTTACGGAGTGAAAATGCTAGAGAGAATGAGTATTTTTGGATTTGACTTAAGGCATATTTTTATTATACATAAATGGGAGAAACTGGGGTAGGTAACCCCCTATAATCCACCATATATGGCCGATAGTGACGAAGCCCTATCCCAAATGGGGTAGAAAAGACTGAAAAAATGAATAAAAATCGCCCAAAGTTGAGGGCCCACCCAATTCAAAATGATCCATTTCTTTTCTTTTTGTTACTATAATCCGGACATAAAATACCCTCAATATGGGTTTAAACGATTTTTCTCAAAAACACCGAAGAAGAGAAAGTTGTCAAGAATTTTGTTTTACATCTCATGGAATTGTTTTAAATTTTAACACTTTTAGTTTTTGACGAAAAACTCATTAGTACATTATTTTTTTTTGAATTTCCTTCTTTTATCCTTATGATATTATAATACATAAATATAGTTATAACTATATAATTAGTTCCATATAATTTTTTAAATCTAGTTAATAATTCGTAACTTAATTTAACACACGTAACGTAGTTTGCGACATTTTGAATTTTGTTCTCATAACACGACTTTATTAATTTCAACAAAATTGGGCATTACAAAGATCATATCTAATTTGGTTTTGCATACACTAGTTGTTTTAAGCTAGTCCTTTCGAGTATATCTATTTTGAATAAAATAAGTTAAAGACTCAGATCTCTACACATTCACCAACCCCACATGCCGTCGACGACCGTTTATACCCTTTGTGACCTCGTGCGACGTGTGGCAGGACACATCCACTTATCTCTCCTTCAAGAGAGTTTTTCTACTCTACATGCACTGCCGAGTTAGGATGGCCTCAAAATCATATGTTAATTTCAATAAATAATAAATCTAAATAGATTTAGGATGAAAATCTAGTTATCTCTTATTGATTTTAAACATAATGCATTAATTTAGGTGAATCGAATATCTATATATATATGGAAGGATAAGAGTATATCAATATCCTTCATTTTAATTCAATAAATCTTGAGATCAGTTACTTGTTGAATACTCTACAAAACAACCTTGAATCCTTGAATCCCCATTGATTTCACCCTTATATCACTTCAACCCTATTCTTGAATCATCATCTCCATTCTTATGCTTGAGATTGGTGTTTATTAATTGAGAATTGATTGATTTTGATATAAGTGTAGAGTATTTGAGGCTTTTATCTAATAGTGTGTAAGAGCAATTTTTTTCATATTGCTCATAGTATATACCGTTTTATAGTTTTGGCAATTTTGGCATATCCCGTCAAAAATCATAATGTACCGTCATGACAAATCGTCTCTAACATTCAAGGCTTCCCTGCATCTCATAAAGGTATAAAACAATTGGTTTTTAAAATTATTCATAAAATTTATTTTGGATGTTGATCTTTTATTAAAATCGAAATAGGATTTTTGAAAGATACTTAAAAATAAGTTTTTTTTAAACCTCATTCAAATGAGTTAGCTTCTCGTTTGAATGACTTTACGATGTTGTTTGAAAGCTCATTTGATCCTACATCGAACGAACATCTAACGAAGGTGTTTTGTTACAATTCGTTAGAAGCTCATTTGAAGTTGGTTCTAACGAGATGGCCATCTCATTCGAACGAATTGATTTCTCATTCAAACGAGTTCCATTTTCGTTCGAACAGACCGCCACCTTGATTTTTATGCGCATCCTATAACTAACTTCTTCATGTTTATTTTTCTAAGACTTTTGCCATAGTGATTTTTTCATACATGTTACCAAAGTTTTTAAATTTTTTATTTATATAAAACACTTTTGATTCACAAACAAGTCCCAAAATAGATTTGTGTGAATCCTTTTGAACCTCGGTTGTGTTATATTCATTGTGGAGAAATCATATCTACGGTTGACTTTTGACACAAAGGGATCATGGATGAAGACTCAAGGCTAATAGGTGGACACCAAGGGTGGATCACCGCCTGTGAACTGCTCAGGAATGATTGGTATTCTTTTGAGATTCTACGAAGGCTGCATGTTATACTTGTGGGTTATAACAAATATTGTTGTTAGGCGACTGTCCTGTAAAGTTTCTAAAGAGAAGATATAATAGGTTTTGCCCTGAAAAGGGATATTTCGTAAATTTCCATGTGATTGTGTAAGGAAAAAATTTCTAATTGAGTTAGTTGGAAGTTTATTTGATGAATTCTCAGAACAAAACACGTTTGAGTCATAGGTCGTATTTTTAATGTCACGATCCCACACATACTATAACGTATTGAAGTTTATTGAAGACGTTGCGGCAAAGCTTTAAAGATTTATCATGCTGATTTTATGGTGCATATTTCATCTTCAATTAAATTGCATTTCGAGATCACTGAGGTAAGAATGTGTAATCTTAATGGGACTCGAAATTTATGTTAAAATTGTTTAAGGATGTTATTCTATTAAAGAAATGTTTCAAAATGTATTTAAAGAGTTTTAAAAGGATTCACTGCATTTTATTCTGAGATAAGGATGGATTAAAGTTGTATAAAATGCAAACTCTAAATGTTTCTCGTTCAAATGACATTAGCAGTCTTTCAATCGGGATATGCATATCATTCGAACAACATGTATATCTTGTTCGAGCGATATGCTATCTCGTTCGAACAAAACGCCGCCTCAAGAAAATTATTTAAGGCATTTTTTCCTCAGAATTTCATTAGTGTGCAATCTGGAAAAATAGTATACGACCAGTATGTATTCTGCATATGTTTTCGAAGGTTTTCTAAGTACAAAAATGTGACACCCCGACTAATTAAATACCGGGTAGCTACTCCTTTATTAAATTAATACAAAAATGCCAAGTTGGTTCAGTTAATAGCATCACTGTCGAAAACATTTTTTAATGATTACTAACCACCTAGTATTTAAAAAGTAAGGTGTCAAATTTTAAATTAAATCTGGTTAACATGAAATAAATGAATTATGAAAGAATAACATAACCATTCATAATAAAGTCCCAATAGTGTAATCAACAAGTAATAAAGAGTCTAGAGGAAATACTCCTCACAATAATCCCATTAAGGAAAATAAATAAAACAAGTCTGTATCCTGAATTAAATTACAAACCAAGGTCTGAATAACTGAAATATAAAATGTCTCTAAAGAAATGGGCGACATGCCCTACAATGATGAAACTGAATAGGGAGTCAAGACAAGAAAAGGAGGCGTCTACTGTCAAGGCCCTGTAACTTCCACAACAGCTACAGCTCGTCACCTGTATAGAATTCCTATGCATGGTGTCCTTGTTAGGACGTGCTCTCACATGAAATATGCACCTCTCGTCTAACTGTGCACTCCTAACGTTACTGTACCCATTCATGTGTTATTTATATCTAACTAAACCATCATAAGTTCTAACCCAACTACTCGATTCACAATATGAATTCCCGAAGTTATCACTTAAATAAATAGCTTTACTTAAACTCGGATTTTCAATTATTAGCATTTCCGTTTACTGGAGGTGATCCCCTTATTTATCTTCTCAGGGAGTTACTATAAAATTATTCTCATAATTAAACATCACAAATCCTTTTCATTTAACCGTATATTATTCACATCATAAATATACAATACAAGCACCCCGAGGCTAAGCTGCGGTGCACACATACTCTGCTATCCATCCCGGTACATCACGTACATAAGGATTACAAATTCCGAATCTCTCAGGAATGGTTAGAATAAGCACAACACACAAAAATGGAGGCGAACATAATTCAACATATCCATGGGTCACGTACATACCTACACTCCATAGTCAGCTGACTTAATAACTCACAATTAAGTCATTCCCTTGAACTATGTCCTCTAGGTACCAAACTAAATCCGGGCACACAAGGATTAGATGGCCCTAAGCGAACGTAAACCTCCCGTGATAGCAAGTATGGTAGGTATGTCATACACATAAGATCATATACTAAGCATGCACACATCTTAGATATCTCAATATTAATAAAGGTATTTTCTACATCCTTATACCATTATTCCAATTTCATATATATTAGGTCTCCCGATAATATAAAATTTAAACTGGCGACACGTCTCACGTCATAGTTTCTTATACTTAAGGCCTATCTCAAAGGGATTATTAAGTTTCCTATTATTCCCACATATAACATCATTATTCTTAAGGTCCTTACTTCTGCCCCAAACCTCATTTCATCAAATTATTCAAATTTACTCTTTTAACCCAAATATTATCTCATCATCGAATTTCATTAAATTTAGAACAATTCCTCAATTTGAATTCTAATTAAGGTTCATATTTTATAACCATACCTACTGGTCTTCCTTAAGTCTAAGGATATCCATAAAGTCTCCAATAATAATTTCTAAGGTTTAACACCATTAAAATTTAACTAGTAAAATTTTACTCATTCTGGGAAGGCCGATCGATCGACCTTTATCTTCGATCGATCGATGGTGGTCGATCGATCAACTGATGAATGTCGATTGATCCAACGCACCAGGTAGGCTACGGACTGCTTCGTTTTGCAGTCCTCAAAACGTCCCAAAACTCCATTATAAAGCATGAAACTCTAAGATAACATTATAATATCATCATACAACCATCCTATAACATTGTTAACGTTCTAAAACCAATAATCCAACAACTAAGGGCTATATTTGGATCAAAATTTCATCAAGAACTCTGTTTTTCTATTTCTTTCAAGAACATTAATAAACCTCTTCTTAAATCCGTTTTTAGATCATCAAGGGTTGTAATTTGAATTCATAATTCGTCCAGAATGTTTCTACATGCAATACCTAACATAGTTCATAGTTTTAATCTTCAAATTCATGGGTCTATATCAATCTTCCAAGATAAATTCGATAATTTTCCTAAACATGGAAAAGCATAACATTGAATCAATTGTAATTAAATCACTTGCCTCTAATCTTTCTCTGAATTTGATGTTGAATCTTGAAGGTTGAATTGTTCTCTCTCTCTCTGCAGAATTCTCTTTTCTCTCTTTGCAGAATTCTCCTCTCTCTCTCTCTCTCTCTCTCTCTCTCTCTCCAAGCTTTTCTCACAAGATGACAATGGAGGTGGGGGTTGGTTTTTGGCAAGTTAGAACTAGTTCCTTAACTTCTCCCGTAGCCCATTAAGTCCCTTAGTGTAGTTAGTGGGTTTAGTGGATAAAGAATAAGTCAGATTTTATTTCTAATTTTCGTGGGTTTTAATTCCCAAATTTCCGAAATTACCAAAATGCCCTTTTAAGTTACCGGTATGGCCCAATAATGCCCCGGGACCCAAACTTAACCCCCGGCTAGTGTTTTCTGACTATTTCGACCCTTCCGGACACGTTGGCGCACTCAAAATGACCATATAGTTAATAAAAATAAAATTCACTTTTTATTTAAATTAAATATTTTCTTGACGCGACTGTCACGCGCGTTTCCCAAATTGTCGTATTTCTAACTCACGACTAATTCAATATTTCCAATATTCATATATTGCCATATATACACATTATAATCAAATACCAATTCACATCTCGTTAGTATTTTATCCGGATTAATTCTCAATTAATTCACATTTAATTTAATTAATCCCATAAATAAATATCGATAAAAATGCGGGGTATTACAAAAAACATCCTAAGAGTTTCAAAGATTCGAGATTTCATTATCATATGAAATAGTGATCTTTGTTTGCACCTTGCTGGATTTTGTTCTTCACTTGAACATTGGGTTTTGTGGAGAAGAAGCGAAGGAGTTTGTGTTTCGATTATGTAGACTTTCCAATCTATATCGGTGGACACCGTGGCATTCGTGGAGGCGACTGCTGTGAAGAGGTATCATAGCATGATTAACGTGGGCCCTATGGAGGAGTGGTTGAAGATAGGAGAGAGTCAAGTCTCATGGGGATCAATGCGTTGAGTAAGATTTGTGTTTGTTCCTTGTAATTCCACATTGTAGTGATTGTGTGGAGCGAGCCATACAAGGTTTTTTCCCATAGTGGTTTCCTCATACACCCGACATTGTGAGTATTCTTTACTTTATTTTACTTACTTTAATCACTAGATGATTGTTTAGGATTAATCAAGATAAAATTTAGTTAAGTTAAAATTGGTTCACAACTTGGTGTGATTTAAAAATTAGAAAAAGGATTTTCTAAAAAGAAAGTTGGTTTTTGTAATCCTTAAAACACATTCCGCATAGAAAAAGGGGCCTACAAATTATTATCAGAGATAGAAACATAGTTTTATTGTGTTGATCCTTTGTATTTTTTAGGATGGATTTTGGTGGTTTTGAAAGTTTTCGTGCTCCTATTTGTGATGGCACAAATTAAGCTTATTAGAAAATGCGAATGAGAAATGACATGAAATCCATTGATGACCGTGTGTGGTTAGCACTAGAAAAGGGCTGGACTTTACCAGTCACACGCGAGGGTAAGGTCACTAGTTTAAAACCCATTGAGTAATGGACCGAAGCTGAACATATACTTGCACTTTACAACTCTAAGGGTTTGCATGTTATTTCTTCACATGTCACACCTGAAGAGTATAATAGAATCATGACTTGTGAAACTGCAAAAGAGGCTTGGGATACATTTGCACTTACTCACGAGGTAACTAGAACGGTTAGGGAGTCTAAGTTACAAAACCTCACTACATAGTTTGCGATGATTAATATGTTGGAAAGTGAGTCGGTGATGAGTTTTATGCTAGGTTGTCTAATATTGTCAACTCGTCCTTTAACTTAGGAGAAAAGATACGAGATAACCTTGTGATAAATAAAATCTTGAGATCTTTGTCAAGTTGGTTTGATGCAAAAGTGATCGTTTTAAACTCTTTAGGCATGCTTGAATCGACAAAACTTGAAGATATTGTAGGTGACCTAAAAGCCTATGAACTCGATATGTTTACCTCCAAGAAAGTGCCAAAAAAAGAAAAGGGCATTTCTTTGAAATCTCGAAAGGAGGAGACTAAAGTTTTGGATGACGATTCTAGTTTCGATTTTGAGGATGTCACCTTGTTGGCAAAGAAGTTCAAAAAGTTTCTTAAATTCTAAAATCAATCGAAAGATGCCAAAAAGTTTGAGAAATTCAAGAATAACAAGATAAAATCCACCCTAAGGATAAGAGTGAGAAATTCAATAGGGTTGAGTCAGATAGGTGTTATGGGTGTGAGGGGTATGGTCACAAAGTTATCGAGTGTCCCACTAGACTTAAGAAACAGGGATAGTGACTCCTTAAGTCATAGTGATTCGAAAGAGGGAGATAGTTCCCTCAATGAGAGAAAGTTTGTTTCTTTCTTGGCATGTCATGTGAGCAACGACAATAAATATTCGCATGAAGATTCTCATGTGCATGACACTTACGAGGCCGTTGAATCCCAAATGAGTGAGGGTGAAATGAGTGAGGAAGAGGAGGTTGATGTGAAAGATTTGCATGTTTCCTTTAATGAGTTATATGCCAAGGCGGTAAAGGTGAAAAAGGAAAATTCTAAAATGCAAGCTAGGTTGAATGAGCGTGCCGTAGAAAATAATGATGTTTTGATTGAGGATCTAGGGGCACGGGAGAATATGCTTAGGGAGAAGATAGAGTACGTTGAAAAAGAGAGAGCTAGCCTTTGTGGTTTCATGGGAAAGAGGTATTAGAGTTTAAGGAGTCTAGGCGTGTGCTTGAGTAGGATTAGTGAGTTAGAAGAGAAGTTGAAAGACTCGAGTAAGGTGAAGTTTGACTTGGAATCTAGGCCGGAGAAGTTGGATAGAATGTTAGGCACCGTACAAGTCAAAAGTGATAGGTGTGGTATAGGCTACGATGATAGAGTTGTTCCCATTCCCAAAGCCAATACCAACCGTGTGAGAGATCCCACTAGGAACGTGAGGAGAGGTCAACATTTTGGTAATCATTCCCGCCGTCTTTACACTTGCACACATTGTTGTCGGAAAGGTCACCTTAGACGTTTTTGCTATGACCTTAGGAATGCTCCTAAGAAGTTAAGAAATAAAGTCATTTCGGTTCCCAAAACTCCCATGCATAATTTCACACCTACTTGGGTTAAGAAGTTGGACTTAGTGGATTTAGGACTTAAACTTTATGGTTCTTATTTGGTGGCACTTGATTCTTCCAATCTAAAGGATGATTGTGTTGCCATGTTTTTCATACGCTAGTCTTTGTATAATGATTTATATATTGCTAGTGTTATGACATCTGTATCTTTTGTATTATATTTTTCATTTATTTGAGTCTTATTTAAAAAATACAAAAAACTTTTGTTTTTGAGAATTTTTTTTGAGAAAATATAAAAAGATTTTGCTTTTATTTAAGTCAAAATATGTTAAAAAACCATTTTTTTTTGTTTTTTTAGTTTTGAGTGTACGTGTCTGACGTGGCATATTGGTGTGCTTGAACCCCCATCCTTTCATTATGCATGTGACTAGAACATTTGGTCATAATTTTTGATGCTTAGAATGATCTTAACCATTATATTATGGGGTTGTTTCGAAGTTGATATGCATTTTGATTGGACTTTGTATATATGCCATCCTTGCACACATGCACGAGTTTATATGAATGTTGGACATCTCATGCATATTTGAGTTTGGTGAGACGTTCTTATCTCAATTTTCTCATTTATGCGTAGTTAGACTTAAGGAGGAGGTGTGCATGAAAGAACCATTTATCCTAAGGATTGTATTGAAAAAATAATGTGTGTTTACGGGAAAGGGATGTGAGAGTGAAAAATTGTCTCATCGTAAAAGACGCCGTTTAAAAGAGACCAAAAGAAAATCAAGGCAATAAAAAGAAACAAATGCCAAAAATGAGGGCTAATAGGATTATCTCTAAGTTGAGAATTATAGAGTCCTCAAAAGAGCTTAAAAAGTGTGTATATATATATATATATATATATATATATTAGGGAGTTTGGTTGGAGAAAATTTAAATGGGTTTGCACCGCGAATCCTTATGTTGAAATATTGCATCATGGCATTATTTTTTGTAGAATCAATAAAATTTTGGATTTGTGTGCATGTTTGATTGCTTAGTTCATTTAGCTCACACTTCGAATGTCACATATGGCTAAAAAAAAGTTTGATGATTTATAGCTATCAATTAGAGCTTCTTGATCGTTTTGATGTGTTGGAATTATTATTCATTTCTTGTAGTTCACGCCCAATCATTCCATGTTCATGTTTGAGTACATCAGTACTATGTTAGCATGTAACTCACATTGTTTTATGTGTTTCATTGATGTTTTGAAGCTTACTGCTACATCTTGTTAGTTTTTTCACGAGATTTTTTCGCTGGACGAAAATGCATGTTTTTCAGAGTTGGAACTAGGTTTTTGGTTTTCGTGTTCGAGCGAGAACTTACTATCATGCGAAGTCATCTCGCAAGAAGCCTTTGTCATTTGAGCAACAAATGTTGTCAATTAGAGCGACTTGTTGAGGGATTTTTCTACTGTTTCCTTTTGTTTCAGTACCCTGGTTTATATTGTCATATTTTTGGTACTGACTGGGTTTATGTTATGAAGTTCATCTTGATCATATTTTACTGCATTGTGTTTGTTTAGTCACACCTGCTTAGTTTGTTGATTCATGTTGTGTGATTATTGTTTGCTAGCTATGGATTTGATATACTTGATCATTTTTAACTGGTTGTTTCATGTTTATCTATCTATTCTTCATTGATTATTTCATGCTAGATATGTTTATCTTTTCACTGGGTTGTCTATTCGAGATAAAAAGGGGGAGAGATGCATATGATTTAGGGGGAGTTTTTATTTGTTGAGTACATATATTTTGTTGCATTACACATTCATATCATACGCATTCATGCTTGTTTTTCGATAACTTAATGAGTTTGCACAAATTGGTAGCCTTATTTTGTTGTTTACAAATTGGTATCCATATTTTTGCTCACATATTTTATATAATTTGTTCCTCCATACTTCACTGAATATTTTTCTGTTTCATGTGTGTAGGTTTGCTTAAAGAGATTAGAGATTTCAAGACTACATCACATTCAGACAGTTCATGCTTGCCGGACCATCATTTACATGTCTTGTCCTGTATTTTTTTCTTTTGGTTTTATGGAATGGGATTTAGGCGTCATACGGTTTGACGAATCGATTTAGGCATTTCACTATTGGTTTTTTCCCAGAATAATCAAAGGGGGATATTTGTAAGGACAAAATTTCCAATTGAGTCTGTTGTATTTTATTTGACGTATTCCTGGAACAAAACACGTTTGAGTCACAGGTAGTATTTTTATTTTCACGATCCCACAAAGACTATGACGTATTGAAGTTTATTGAAGACGTTACGAAAAAGCTTCAAAGATTTATCATGCCGATTTTATGGTGCATATTTCGTCTTCAATCAAGTTTCATTTTGAGATCACTAAGGTATGAATGCGTAATCTTAATGGGAGTTAGAATTTATTTTAAAATGGTTTAAGGATGTTATTTTATTAATGAAATGTTTAAAATGTTTTTAAAGAGTTTTAAAAGGATTACACTTCGTTTTATTCTGAGATGATGTATTTGAGCTATATAAAATGGAAACTCTAAATTTTTCTCTTTCAAATGACATCAGCAGTCGTTTAAGTGAGATATGCATGTTGTTCAAATGACATGGGTATCTCGTTCGAGCGACATGCTATCTCGTTCGAATGACACGCCTCCTCAAGAAACTTAGTTAAGGCGTGTTTTTCTCAAAATTTCGTTAGGGTGCAATCTGGAAAAATAGTTTACGACCAGTACGTATTCTGCACATGTTTTTTAAGGTTTTCTAAGTACAAAAAATTTCATTATCATATGCCATAGTGATCTTTGTTTGCACCTTATAGGAGTTTGTCTTTCATTTGAACATTGGTTTTTATAGAGAAGAAGATAAGGAGTTTATGTTTCGATTTCGTAGACTTTCCAAGCTACATTGATGGACACGAAGGCATTCGTGGAGGCGAATGCTGTGGATAGGTATTAGGGAAGGATTTTCTTGGGCACTGTGGAAGAGTGGTTGAAGATCAGAAGAACATTAAGTTTCGTGGGGATTGAGTCGTTGAGTGAGACTTGTGTCTGTTCCTTGTAATTCCACATCATAGTGATTATCCGGCTTGGGCCGTCCGAGTTTTTTTCCTTAGTGGTTTCCTCGTACATCCGGCATTGTGAGTATTCTTTACTTTATTTTACTTGCTTTAATCACTAGATGCTTGATTAGGATTAATCAAGATAAAATTTGGTTAAGTTAAAATTGGTTCACAACTTGGTGTGGTTTAAAAATTGGAAAAAGGATTTTCTAAAAAGAAAGTTGGTTTCTGTCATCCTTAAAACACATTCCGCATAGAAAAAGGGGCCTATTTTATTTATTCAGTCTTATCACTTAGATGCATGTCTTAGGATAATAAAATAATTTATGATTGGACATTTAATTAAACAAGTTAATCCATTAAGATCATTCGCATTCTTCAAATTTCTATCAGAGAATTTTACCATTTACATAGAGAATGAAAGATAATTAGAAATCTGATGGTTAAAAGACCAATGTCATTCCCATCCCAATGTAAATGAGAACCAAATCATTACCCTCTATGTCTAGCCCGCGAGTAGGCCACGACTCAACACATATGTGGTCGTGGGTTTTTTTACTCACGGTCATGCTTTCAGTACTGCATTTGTGGCCCAACTACCCATGGTTGTGGTCCAATTCCTCCATCCTAACTTATTTCAATTTATTGCTTCCCCCATGTAAATTAATCACAAAACCCTAGTCTCGTTCCCCAAAAAACCACTAAATACCATCTTACCGTTGGGATTTCACCCTCTTCCCCCATATATCCATTATAGAATATTCTAGCCCAAGCTCAATAGGTCCAATATTCACACTAGGCCCAAATTAGTTCAACAAGTTACCAATTTACCTTACACAACTTCAATTCAACTAATTACAAATCCAAATTTATTATTTCATTATTAATATATTAAATTCCATTTTAAATTTACTAAGATGTAAAATACCACTTTAATTATAGATGCACACTGTGTATAGATGCACACCGTGTAAAATTCCAATATTCACACTGTGTATAGATGCACGCAAAATTTTAAATTTACGTGTATTATTAACATATTTGTTGTAATTAGATAATATCTTGTGTGTACTTTTAATAAATTCATGTGTACTATATGTTACAAATGTTTAAGCGAATAGTATTTGGGTGAACTTTTACTAAACTCATGTGTGTGGTTAGATATTCCCACATAATTTATTAATATTCATGTGTACATTTAGTAATGACCATTATTATAAAGAACAAGTGAAATTAGATTCGTTTTTATATTGATTTGTATTTAGTGACATATATCTTACGTGGGGATTTTTAAGATATTATATTTTGCACATTAATGAAAGCGTGGATAAAGAAAATATATACATATGTCATTTCTTACAAATGTTTAAATACTGGATTTACATATATAAATACATAAAAAATTATTTATTGAGAAGCTTTCAATTGCTCATCAAATATCTTCAAATTATCCATCTCATTATGATGCTAAGCATTTTCAACAATTCAAATAGTATTACTATATGTGTCCTCATGATCCGAATCAACTTGGTGAAATTTCTTGTAACACCTCGCCCGCCCGGGGAGAGCGAACGGTATTTATTTATTTTGATGTATAGAGCATTGAGATTTATTTTATTTTGAGTTAGATGTTGTATTTAATTCGAGAGATTTGTTGTATTTATTTGAAGAGATTTGAGATTAGTGGATTTATATTATTGTGAAATTCTTTTAGATGCTCTATACCTTGTTATTTACAGTTTTGGTTAGTTTTTATCGATAGTGGCACTCTGTTCGCTCTCCCCGGGCAGGTGGGGTGTTACATTTCTCTCCCATAGTGTGTATTTTGCCGAGCTCCTCAATATAATGCATGACAATAACCCCACAATCCATTTTGGATTGACATTTAAGTGAACACTAGGTGTAAACTCGCGCGATGCGCGGGTTAAACGATTGTGCAACAACTGATTTCCTTATCCCTTCGGTAGCTAAAGAGATCTCATGGATGTCCTTTGTGGAGAACTTGTGAATCGATAATTTTTTTTAGTAATTTGTTCAAGTTCAATTTCAAGTTTAAATTCAAACCGTCAAACATTAGTAACTAAAACACCCAAAAAGAAATTCTAGGAAAGAAAAAACATTAACCCAACATATGAGTAATCCCACATTAAATTCAACATTGTGGAGTATACATGAAATTTAATAGTTGTTTAATATATAAACAATTTCAAATAAATTTCACCAAAAAAAGTAAAACACTCATTGGGACATTTCTTTAAACACATCACCTACTAAAGAACTAATTGATTCTCTGAGTTCATAAATAGCAGGGATAATTACACTTGGCCCCCTATACTTTGACCCAATTTTCACTTTCCACCACATACTTTCAATTTTTTTTTAATTTACACCCCCAACTATAAAAATGACTGCAGTTTACGTCCCGTCACTTTTTACAAAAACCGTTAGTCATGTGCGTGGCACATGATATTAACTAAGGGCATTTTCATCATAACCTTATTATTTTTAAAAAAATCTATAAATAACGAAAAAATCATTTTAAAAATTACAAAAATACCAAAAAATATTTTAAAAATTTAAAAAAAACATGGAATAAATTTTGAAAATACAAATATATGTTGAAAAATTCTCAAAATACCAAAAACATTAAAAAATATTAAAAAAAAATGTTGGGATGAATTATGAAAATATGAATATATATTAAAAATCTTGATAATACCCAGAAAGTTTAAAAATATAAAAAACCTTGGAATAAATTATGAAAATATGAATATATATTTAAAAATTCCAAAAATACCAAAAAATATTTAAAAATATAAAAAACCTTAGAATAAATTCTAAAAATATGTATATATATTTACAAATTTCGAAAATACCAAACAATATTTTTAAAATATAAAAAAACACTTCGAATAAATTCTAAAAGTATGAATATATATTTGAAATTCTGAAAATACCAAAAAACATTTGTATATTATCAAAAAACTTTGGAATAAATTCTGAAAATATGATATACAAAAAATGAATATATACTAAAAAATTCTTAAAAATGCCAAAAAAATTCAGTAAAATTCTGAAATACAAAAAATACCCTAAAATACCAAAATATGTAAATATAAAAAGCTGGAATTTTTTCGAAAGAAAAACAAAAATTGTTAATATTTGTTGGAAAATATACTAAAATACCAAAATAAAAAAATGGTATCCATATATATATATATATATATATATATATATATATATATATATATATATATATATATATATATATATATATATATATATATATATAATTTTTAGAAAATATATATAAATAATTTTTCTAGGAAAAAGAAAAAATGATTGGAAAAAGGAAAAAAACAGATATAAACCGTAAGCATTAAGCTTAGTGCGGTACTCCTTCCCTGCAATGAAATGACAATTCTATATAGAATATATGGATATAAAATCCGAACAATCCTACCCATTTGCAATAGCAAATCCTGGATCATAAGATCCAAATAATTATGCCCATTGGCAATAACAAATCCTGGATCATAAGACCCAAATAATTCTGCCCATTGGCAATAACAAATCCTAGATCACAAGACCCAAACAATCCTGGATATTTTAATATCCAAAAAAATCCTGAATACTGAAGTATTCAAACAAATCCTTCTCTTAGAGCTATATTCATAAGTACACTCACCTTGGAAATTTAACAAGCTTTCCCTTTTCCTTTATCTGGCTCTTGTTCAGTCAGTTCTTCTTCTCTTCCTATCATTCTTATAATATTAGTATCATCATAAGGATATTAACAATTCAAAGAACAACTTCAACATAACTCAATTCATAAGCATCATATGATTCAATTTAAATCATTCATCATAAATGAAGTCCCATCTAGACTTGGGTAATGACATCTAACATATTCAAATTATAGCCCAAACCTACTTTAATTCTTCTTGGTAATCCAATCCTTATCATATTAGGTTTCCAACACAAAAGACGACACATCATTCTGAGTTTCCTAGAGCAAGATATGCCCATTTCTTTACCACATAGCAAATCCGCCCTATAGGCTCATCTGTTGTTAAGTCATCTTCCAAGAATTTTCATAATTTTTATACAACATAACCTTCTATGATATTTCACCCAATTTCAGAAAACATATTTAATAACACAAGATTAAAATTTCATAATTTCCAGGGTTCATTTGCTATGTCAAGCAAAACATCAAACATATGGTATGCATACTTACTCTTTTGGGGAAAATTTCATATCCGAACTTAAAACCATCACCCATGATTCATTTATTGGTATATTTACTTGATTTTCGTATATGATATACACATATGAGTCTATTTTAATATCCAATTAGAATAAATCAATTTCAGTAAGTATACAAAAAGATATGATAGTTTGAATACACAAGGTTTCTAAACAAAGCAATTTCAAGGGTTTACACATTCAAGTTTGCTTAAACATGCATCTATCCATGAGTACACATCAAGACATGGAATTTCAGTAAAAAAGTGATTATTTCTATCATTTAAATTAGCAATACAAAAAAATCAAACAAGATTTATTGGTGGAATTACCTTAGGGGCTTTTATGTAATTTTCTATGAATTTTTCTTCAATTTCTCCTCACACTTTCTTCCTAAACTTCAAAACTCTCTTTACTTAGGTTAAAACTCTTCCATGGATGAAATATTCTGAAGTAAGGTCTTAATTCAAGGGTTATAAGTCAACATAAGGTTACCCCCCTTGGTCCAATCAAAATATAACATGTGGCATTATATAAAACAAAATATCATTTAAGGCTAAATGACTACTTTACCCATGTTCATAAAAAGACAATATCTTCCTACTCGGATGTCCGTTCGATGAACTGTTTGTTGTGTTACAAACCTAACTCATATATCTAAAAATGTCTATTTTTCACCTCAAGTCAATTGTTATGCCATAAAGGTCAAAACTAGTCTTAAACATGAACATTCCTACCGAAAACTTTAAAATTTCTCATTTGTAATTAATTCAATATTTCATGCTTTATGACGCTAGGATTAGACTAAATATAATGACTTACCATTATATATACTAATAACATATTATCCATATCACATAAGCTAATCATGATTTAAACATAATTTATCATAATCATATTTGGGTTGTCACACCCAGCCCTCGCCCAGCTAGCCCCTCCTCTCCTGCACCCCAACCACCCCCTCTCCAGATCTATTCTCGTGTGTGTGTGTGTTCATGTATGTGTGTGTGTCCGTGTATGTATGTGTGTGTGTGTGTGTGAGATAGAGAGAGAGAGACCGTGGAGATCGTGTGTGTGAGTTTAGGTTTTAAAAAAAAACTAAAATACCCTCTGAAATTATAAAGTTACCTTCACTTAAACTACATGTGCAACTCACGTGACGTCACTCCCGCTAAAAAAGAGTTGGTCATCACATTTTTGGGTCGATTGCACTGTTAGTGCTAGTACAAGGAGGAAATTGAAAAAATTAAAAGTATGTGGTGGAAAGTGCAAATTAGGTCAAGTTATAAGGGGCCCAAGTGTAATTATCCCTAAATATCACGTGTTGAAGTCTAACTTCACATAACAACACATACTAAATCAACACAATTAATAAAGAACTGCACCGTTGTTTTTTTTAAAATAAAAATGAGATAATTTTATATAAGCAAATTTCACGTCCATAAACACAATCGAAACCTCCAAAGTCCTATATTAGAAAGGGGTAAAAAGAAAGACCCACATATTTACTGCATAGCTTCGTCCCCCCCCCCCAAAACCAATTTCTCCTATGTTTCTAGGTTATTTTCAATGATATAACCTGAACAATATTGAATTATATAAAAAAAAACATCATCAAGAATTACGAACCTTAATACAAAATTCATGATAGTGTGAAAAAACAATTCCAAGCAATAATAAAAATAAAATAGAGAACAATATTGTATATCATTTTGATTACTGTAATATGATTCATAATTGTAGCTCATTTTTCCTTGAGAGGCAAATGTTATAGAGACAAACGTCGACACCATTGATGGTGGCCAGTTGGTCAATTTCGGAGCCCATTTAACTGGCACCCACTACTTCGATTATCCAAGTCTCCCCCATCTCACTCTTACTCATCATCGCCTTCCCCCTCTGCCCGTATATCAAACTCTTTTCTCTATGCTTAATAGATTTCACTCATCAATGGTGAATGTTTAGATTCTCATCTTTAAAACTATGTACAATAGGAACCATTTCATGTGATGTCGTTGGTACCCATTTATTTTGAAGAAACCTAGTGTATTGTTAGATAAAACGTAACATAAATGGGTTAAATTCCAATTCCTGTGGTAAGGTCTGATGAGACCCATTTGAAATATGGGATTGGTTACTCATAGCTAAATCGATTTTGGGTTTCTACGAACATGTGGTTCGGTGATAATTTATTTTTTGGGGATTTTGATAGCAGTAGTTGTCGACGGCAGTTTTGGTGGCAGTGTCTCTCGCCGTAGGGATGCAGCATTTACCGGTTATAGATAGAGAAGATGCAGTTGCATCGCAGAAGTTATATGGTTTCAATCGTGGGTCGAAAATAAATTTCACCCAAATTCTTTGCACTCCCCACATCAAATTTTGCAATAGACGAAGAAGCTATCGAGTAACATCGACTACCAACGTTGGTACATCAAGACAAGAAGAGAGATAATTTCATGGTAGTGGAAGAAAATGGGAGACTTGAACCAACTCCACTGGATCAGAAGGTATCCAGATCCAGATTTGTCAGGTACGGGAGCCGAAGATTGTCAGGTGACCTCCAAATATTTTGTTTAATCATAAAAAGAGTGAACGACTGCATATTTGGAGACAATAAATAAGGGTTAAAAGGAGAAAATAATGGGAAGGAGAAATGGTGGAAGATGAAAGGATTATTTGATAGACGTTAATCTGTGTATGAAAAGTTTAAAGGGTTGTATGGGGAAGATAAAAGGGTTTAGATTAACTTTGCGGAGGGAAAAGACAATCCGATGGAGAGATAAGAGAAATGAAATGAAATGAAAGAGGAAAAATAACATAATCTTAAAATGTAGAGTGCCACGTGGACACTGTCAATGAGAAGGAGTCTTAAATGCTTGTATAACAGTGCAACGTGGACACTCTCAATGAGAAGGAGTCTTAAATGCTTGTATAGAATTTTATATTAGTATATAGATTATGTATTAGTATGTGCTGGAGAATTTCAAAGAATAAAAGCGTGAATATGAAAATAAAAACTACTCATTTGATTTTTGTGGGCATAGCTTTTCTCTTGTGGCCGTGAGCTTAGAATCACATTGTAGCAATCATTTAACTATAGCCACTTCACTCGACATTGGTATGAATTTATCTTATATGGTATTTATCTACTTATTGACCATTATGTTAATCTTGTTGTTCTTTGTGATTGCTAATCAATTATTCTTTATGATTTAGAAGGGAACTTTATATCTTGGAACAATATAATAAGGTTTTGAGTTTGTATTAATGCATCAATATATAGTATCCAATTGAATTCTAAGTACTTAAGGGAGTTAACCAAAAGTTGCATCGTCCTAGTGGGGGATTTTCCTGTTTAGTGCTCGATTGCAATGGATCTATGTGAATGATCTCCATTGATTTTTTTACCTACGACTAATAAGGTCAAATACTCAATATTCTTATTTTTCTTAATGGCTATGAGGAAAATATCATAAGTGCTTTCATATAATAGTTACGATAGAACTTGGTTGTCCCGTATTTATTATTATTGGAAATGACATCTTGTTCCATGAAAAAAATCAGTTTTTATTTTTTTAATAACATTTTTCATATGTTAATTATGATGTAAAATTTATGTGGTAGGTACCCAACATATCGTGATTGATGGGTATGTTATAGGGGATAAAAACCTTGTTCCCATTCTATATTTAAGAAGTATTTTGATAAAGAATAGGATGGTCCGATACAAAAATCTACTTACATCACAAAATGAAAATATTTCAATTTGAAAGAAGATAAATATTCAATTTCCATTAACTTGGTTTTAGACCTCGACACCAAATAATATCTCATTGACGTGTTTCTCCATTGGACTTGGGAACTTTCCCTAAAGTTGAGAAAACACCTTAAATTTAATTTAGTGAATAAAGTGAGTAATTATTTTGTATAACTTAACAACTTGCACGTGTGCCATATTTTGATTATGCTTGTGCCATATTTGATTGTGTGTACTTGATTGTACATGCATACACTATAGATTAATTTTGAGGGGAAATAATCTGCCACACGTGGGACAGAGGCACGTAGCCACTAATCCATTCAAATATTTCCACCATTAGGATAAAGTTCATTGAAGATAACTGACCTTTGTAAACCGAGGGAAAGATAAGTTTAATCATTGGGGATAACTTCCAACTGATTGAGACAAATAAGACTCTATAACATCCTCTTATAGATGTAAACATGGGATGTCATCATGAGTATTAAAACTCTGTCAATAACAAAGTCGAACTACCCATGGATGTAGGCCCATTATGAAATCACGCACATCTTGGTCTTATGTGTGTGCATGGTTTTTTTAGTTTTGTTTAGTTATTTTGTTTTGAACCTCAATTAGTAGGATTTTACCACCTACAATTGGCCCCATTTAAGGTAAACGATTTCTTTCCTCAATCTTACCAGCCAACGACCATCAAATCATATCTCATTCACATAATGAGCACTTGCAATCTTGTGATGATCATTAAGTAACCGTATTAAGCACGTACCTTCTAGGGTCAAATTTGTTGTTAGGCTCTAGCAAGACTGGAGTACCCCCAGTTCCCGTTACCAGTTTTGGGAGGAGAAAATAGTGAAGATAAATGAAACATCATGATCCAGTCAAATATCATAGTTCACAGACCCTTATAAACTATGCATTCGCAAACATGAGGCTAACACACACCATCGGGAATTCTCGCCTTCAATGCCTTCAAGACAGGATGAAACAGGACAACCAGAGGGATAAATGCAAACACCATTAAATCACTTACATTCCTAGACCTTAGGTGAGTGAAACTCGTAGTTGAGAAAGGAGTTTGCGACTTAATGCCGGCCTATCCTAGCAAAGGATATCACGAGAGAGGATAAACTGACCTAGAAATGACCATGGGAAAAAAGACCTTTGTAATCTCTTATGGAGAGAAATTGATGATCACCCAACTCATCGAGGAGACCTGACTACTAAGGATTTATCTTAGAGATATCTTATTTCCATATGAAGGAACTGTCTAGTTGATTGAAGACTTTGAACCATCAAAGAAGTTCACTGCATTGCGGTTTAAAATATATGATGGGAAAATATATCCCATTTATGATGCACGTGAGTACCTCTAGGCCACGACACTCTGGAACAAAGAGAGCCTTTCATATGGAAGATATTTCCCTCAAGCTTGAGGGATATAGCGCAAAACTCGTTCAAGAAGATATTTTATAGATCTATCTCCTATTTTAAATATCTCGTGGAAATCTTTATCACGAGGTTCATAATAAGCATCATCCACCCCAAGAGAATGTGTTCACTTATCATGCTGAAGAAGAAATCGCAAAAGACCTTACGTGAGTATGACAAGAGGTATTAGGAGGTCTATAATGAGATAGAGGACTATACTATTTTTTTTAGTGTTCTCATTCAAGTTTGGTTTGATGAGTAACTCCATGTTATACCAATCCTTTAATAAAGAAGAAGTGACCACTATCGACTATATAATGTCAAGGATGGAAATTATGCAAAATATAAAGATGTGGTCACAGGAATGAACCAAGACAACGGTCGATCGAAGAAGAGCAAGAAGGAATACAAAGGCATTGCCCCCAAAAGGGTTATAATAAGTAGAACGATTTATCAAAGGGAGACAATAAGTCAAGTCCCAGTAAATCTCATCACGCCATCAACACACTCTTCAAGGAAGAAATATACAAGATCTTAACCCGATCAAGGACCAAAAATACTTTAAGTGGAGAAAAAATAGACCATTCTAAGAGAAACACTACCACAAGATGTTCCTACATGAAGAACATAAAAATAAGATAGCTAACTACAAATCGTTGAAATCATATCTGAGGGAACAAGCCTAGGGAGGCCATCTAGATGATTTCATTCAGAATCGAAATGGGAAAATTCAGGATGAATGTGAGATAAAACCAAACAATATCATGGAATATGACGAGTTAGGATAAAAATTTGTGGTGATTCATAAAGCCTAAAATCTTAACCAAATCAAAAGGGAATTATATAATAATGGATATGAAGAAAATCGCTACAGTATTAGAGTCATCCTAGATTGATCTCACCAAGACAACTATTGGCGAACATCATCGACCAAAAGAAATATCTACACTAAACATATTGTCTTCACTAAGGAGGACTTAGTTGGAGTCAGGACCCCACACCACGAGGCACTATTAATCACATTAAGAATTTCTAACTAGGATGTGGATAAGGTACTAGTGGACCAAGGAAGCTTTTCATTGGTCATCTAACTTAAGTTGTTCGACTAACTAAACTTAAAAGTATAGTACATAAATGAGGCAACCATCCTTTTAGTCAAATTTTTAGGAAAAATAACCATGTAGTTGGGTTAAGTAGTGCGGTCAGTATGAACTCGGAGTATATAAAAGTTGATTGACAAGCTGGACGATGCCCCAACTAGTAACGAGCGAATGAGTTTTCTAGATGGTTATTTCGGCTACCATCAGATCCCTTTATTAGGACCCGACTAGGAAATGAGTTTTTTCATCACCACTTTGTTATAGAGTAAACTTCTTTAGATTCAATAGTGCAGAAGCAACCTGCTAGTAGTTACTCAGTAAAATGTTGAAGTAACAATTGCAAGATACCATGGAGGTGTACATTGACGGCGTGCTTTTAAAAAGCAAGCAAAAGAGTGATCACATCTCGAATCTTGCAAAAAAGTCATTTGTTACTAAAGGCTGAGGCTTAATGCAACTAGGTTCTCCTATGGAGTATAATCCAAGAAATTCCCTGGCTACTTGGTGAGCGAAAGAAGAATTAGAGAGAATCTTGATCAAATCAAAGCAATAAGGACAATTGAGCTTCCTAAAACCATTAGGGATATCCAAAGGTTGACCAGAATGCTTGGAATCCTTAATCAATTCATTTTGAAATCTTCCAAGTGATGCCAACCTTTATTTCAATTACTAATACATGAAAAAATGGAGTATGTAATGATGAATGCTCAACGACAGTAGATCAGATCAATAATTACCTGAGTTGAACCCCCACTCATGGTTCTTTACCTTTTAGTCTTCGATCATGAGGTTATCTTGAATTTTGTGTGCAATAAGAAAGGACACCAAACCTCAATTCACTACGTTAGTTAAACACTACTGGACACCGAACTGCAACATTTCCTGCTAGAAAAGTTGGCTTATTCACTAGTAATAGCTTAACACAAATTAATATAGTACTTTAAAGCACATTCTTTTGTAGTTATAACCTCTTTTCAATTTAAAGAAGTCCTTAGAAAAGACGACCTCTTTTGGTGAATATCCAAATGATCAATGGAACTGAGAAGGTTTGACATCCATTATCAATCTAGAATGACATTAAAATGGAAAATTTTAGCAGACATCATTGCAAAGTTTGTCGGAGAAAATCCCAAGCATGGCGATCAAACAGCTAAAGAAAATTTGAAATGTGGTAAAAATTGTCCCTTTATGTAGATGGAGAATCTACCCCAATAGGATCCAAAGTAGGGATAATATTAGTCATCCCGAATCACACCGTCCTCAAGCAAGCTATTCGATTTTTTAGGCATAAAATAACAAGGCAGGGTACGATCCTCTTATAGGGTGCTAAAGGAGACCTTATCCCTAAGGACCAATTACCTTGGCGTATTTTCTGACTTAAGATGACATTTAATCAGATATCAAGAGATTGAAATGTTAGAGATGAATGCATGTCGTCCTACCTTAAAAAGGTACATATGCTGGTCTCTCAATTCCATCATGTCCAAACACAATAGTTCCCAAGGGGAAATAACAAACACAACGATGCTTTGGCCAAATTATCGTAAACTATCAAGTACGATCTCAAAAGAGTGATACGTGTGGAATACCTAGCACAACCATGCATTCGAAGGAATTAAGATACTGACTTGGTACTAGCCATGGAAAAATCTCCAAGTTGGATGCCCTCAATAGTGAAGTATCTAAAGGAAGATTTATTATCTCCAAATAAAAAATAGTCCCATCAAATTAGGATAAAGGATGCCCTTTCTTATTTATCCCATGAAGGAATAATCTACATGATATCATTCACTACACCATACTTAAAATGTGTCAATCATGGTTATGTTGATTAAGACTTATACTAGTTGTATGAAGGACTTTATAGGAGTTTACTGGTGGAAGATCTTTGACACTTCGAGCAATTAAAAAAGGGTATGGTGTCCCTAAATGACAAAAGGCACCATCTTTTATGTGAAATACGCATGGAATGTCAAATTTTTTCGCCACTACTCCACTATCTAGCTAGATACCTTAAGTCCCTAACTAGACTGTTGTCGTTTTCTCAATGGGGGATAAATATCGTAGGACCATTGCCTACACCTGGAAATAGGAAATACCTTCGAGTCGACATATAATACTTCACTAAATGGATTGAAGCAAGGACACTGGAGAAAATTAGAGTTGCTAATATGGTTAGGTTCATTTGGAGAAACATCGTAACTCATTTTGGTGTGCCAAGAATCCTCATCACTGATAACGGAACGAAGTTCAAAAGTAAACCCTTTCTAAATTTTTGTAGAAATCATGAGATAAGGAATTATTAAAGCTCAGTAGCTAGCCCTTATATAAATTGACAAGTGGAGACTTTTTATAAACATGTTCTCAATGGAATGAAGAAAATATTAGAAAAGGAAAAATGCACTTGGGTGAATAACCTCCTCCACGTCCTATAGGCATATTGAATAACTCCTATAAGGTCGATAGGGGAAACTCCCACTCCCTTCGCCTTCTCCATTATACCCCTAGAACAACCATAGTCGACCAACGTTTGAATAACAAAATGATTACCATGAGGATTGACTTAGCCGACGAAAGGAGGGAACAAGCCCTAATCAGGTTGGAAGCCTAACATATGAAGTTGGAAAGGAAATACAATAAGGGCGTGCATATGCAAAAGTTTTAAGTTAGATATTAGGTCTTAATAAAGATCATTAGTAGTGCATAAAATCCATCACACGAAAAGTTAGGACCAAATTGTGAAGGTCAATTCAGGGTCACTAGAGACGATCTGAAAGAAGCCTATCACCTTGTGACACCCCGACTAATTAAATACCGGGTAGCTACTCCTTTATTAAATCAATACAAAATGCCAAGTTGGTTCAGTTAATAGCATCACTGTCGAAAACATTTTAATGATTACTAACCACCTAGTATTTAAAAAGTAAGTTGCCCAATTTTAAATTAAGTCTGATTAACATGCAATAAAAGAATAATGGAATAACAACATAATCCATTCACCATAACGAAGTAATAAAATAACCAACAAATAATAATAAGTCCGGAGGAAAACTCCTCACAACAACCCCACAACTGAAATAAGTAAAACAATGTGTCCTGAATTAATTACATGCCAAAAGTCTGAAAATATGAAATAGGAAATGTTTCTAATAGAAATGGGCGACATGCCCTACAACTGATGAAACTGAATATAGAGTCAAGATAGATGAAGCGTCTATTAGAAAAGTCCTGTAACTTCCATAAACAGCTACAGCTCGTCACCTGAATGAGGATCCTAAGCATGGTGTCCTTGTGGCTAGGCACCTAAAATGGTTTTTACAAAAAAATAGGTTTGAAAGCAAACGGGTCAGAGCCCGAAAGTGGAGAGTATTTTAAAATAGCAAGTGCTTCAATAACATTAAAACAACGAATGCAAAATACATGTTAGGACGTGCACTCACATGAAATACTCACCTCTCGACTAGTTGTGCACTCCTAACGTATAACACCCATCTAAGTGATAAATACATCTATCTAACTGACATGAGTTCTAACCTTTATACTCGGTTCCCATTATACATTCAAATGTTATCAATTAAATAGAGGCTTTACAAACACTCGGATTATCAAATAAGCAATACAATTCATTTCAAGTTATCCCTTTATATTTACTCAAAGCGTTTCCGTAATTATATTCACAATACCAACATGAAAGTTCTCATGAATATAAGTGTATATTATCCACGCCATAAATATACAATTCAAGCACCCGAGACTAAGCGGCGGTGCACACATACTCTGCTATCCATCCCGGTACATCACGTACATAAGGATCACGCATTCCGAATCTCTCAGGAATCGTTCTCAGATAATAGCAAATCACAAACAATGGAGGCGAACACAGTCACATCACATGGGTCACGCACATACCTACGCTCCCACGATCAACAGACTTATTAACATCCCAATAAGTCATTCTCTGACCTATGTTCTCGAGGTACCAATCTAAATCCGGGCAACACAAGGATAAGAAGGCCCTAAGCGAACGTAAACCTCCCGTGATAGCAAGTATGGTAGGTATGTCATACACATAAAATCATATACACATACTAAGTATGCACACATCGTAGTAATCACCATAATTTATTTGTGATACACTTCTCATTCACATACATACATATAATGCTACACAATTTACATATTCCCGGTTAATATAATAATTCAAGCCGTCAATTGTTCTCACGTCGTAATAGACACTCACGTCCTAATTCATAATTTCCATTTGGTTCCAATCACACTTCTAGGTTTTACTCCTCTATATATCCCAAATGTCCCTACCATAACAATTTATCATCAAGGGGATGTCATCTCTACAATTAAATAAGGTTACGGAACACGCGAAAACAAAACAGGCCAAAAAGCCTAAACTGTCAGCTCGTTAGAAGTTTTGTTCGAACGAGGTTGTTCGAACGAGAGTTCGTTCGAAAGAAGTGGGCCTTCTAACGAGATCTCGTTCGAACGAAAAGTCATCGAATGAACATCCCTCTCGTTAGAAGTCAAACTGTCAACTCGTTAGAAGCTCGTTCGAACGAGCTCGTTCGAATGACCTGGGCAGGTCTTCTAACGAGGGGCTAGTTTCGAGCCCAGAAATTCCTTTTCTCGTTTTTCTATCTTTTCTTCACCTCTAATCTCATCTAAACATCAATCCAACAATTGTTCAAGGTTTCTAATCATTCCTAAACACACTTAGGTCATATACTAATGTGTTTTGTGGGATTAATTCATGCTAAACATCATTCAAATATCAAATCTCTACATTTTCTACCCCAATCTCAAGAACATGAACCCTAGAAATTCTTAAATCCCCAATGAGCCTAATTAAATCCGTTTTTTATTTCATCCAAATTATATTATCATCAGATTAATCACCTACATACAATTCTACATGCGATTCCTCATCAAAATGTAAATTCTAATTCCAATTTAAATGGGTTTTTATCAAACTCCCAAGAACAATACAAATTTTATCAATCTCCTACGCATGGAAGAAACATTCTTTGCAAAATAATGAAATTAAACCACTTGCCTTATGGATCTCTGATTTTGATGTCGAATTCATGAATCGTTCTCTCTCTCTCTGCAGAATTTTCCCTTCTCTCTCTCTACAAGCTCTTCTCTAAGGATGGTAATGGTGGCTAGGGTTTGCCTTAGGAAACTTTTGGAACTAATTGCAATAACCCCCGTAGTCCATTAAATCATAAGATGTAGGTAGTGGGTTTAGTGGGTAATTACCAAATCATATTTTTAATTCCTAATTTTCGTTGGTTTTAATTCCCAAAAATTCAAAATTACCAAACTACCCTTTTGTGTTGCCGGTATGGCCTAAAAATGCCCCGGGACCCAAACTAAACCCCCGGCTAGTGTTTTCTGACTATTTCGACCCTTCCGGACACGTTGACGCACTCAAAATGACCATACGGTTAATAGAAATGAAATTCACTTTTTAATAAATAATAATATTCCTGACGCGACTGTTACACGCGTCCCAACAAAATTTCTAAATTGCCGTATTTCAATCTCTCGACAAATTTCATAATTTCCATATTCATATATAGTCATATATACTCATTAAAATCAAATACCAACTCGCATCTCGTTAGTATTTTTATCCGAATTAATTTCCAATTAATACACATTTAATTCAATTAATCCCATAAGTAAATATCATAAAAATACGGGGTATTACATACTTCCCCCCTAATAACAGAATTTCGTCCCGAAATTCGGAACTAGAAAGTACCTGGTAAGAACAACTCTGGATACCATTCGCGCATCTCATCCTCGCGCTCCCATGTGGACTCCTCGACATTATGATGTTGCCACTAAACACGCACTAACGGAACTATCTTTGACCGCAATTTCCGCTCACTTCGGTCCAAAATAGTAATCGGCCCCTCCTCGTAGGAGCTATCGGGCTGGAGATCGATGTCATCCAAAGCAATGTGAGAATGAGCGAAATTATCTCTAAGGTATTTCCTTAGCGAGAAAATATGAAACACATCGTGAATCCTGTGCAAATGCTCCGGTAACCCAAGCCTATATGCAACCGGTCCAATCCGCTCGATGATAAGGAAAGGCCCCACGTATCTCGGTGCCAACTTCCCCTTTTTCCCGAATCACATAATTCCCTTCATAGGAGATACTCTGAGCAAAACCTGGTCCGGCACTTGGAACTCCCTGAAGAACCTCTTCGCATCAGCATAGCTCTTCTGCCTGTCCTGAGCTACCCGAATGCGACTTCGGATTAATTATATCCTCGCCGAAGTATCCTGAATCACTTCCGACCCAAGTAGTTTGTTGTCCCCCACCTCCAACCAACATGCTGGGGAACGATAAGGTCTACCGTACAACACCTCAAATGGAGCCATGCCAATGGTGAACTGGTAGGAGTTGTTGTAAGCAAATTCCACCAGTGGGAGATACTGCTCCCATCCACCCTCGAAATCAATGATGCACATACGCAACATGTCCTCCAACATCTGATTTGTACGCTCGATTTGCCCATCGGTCTGAGGATGATAAGCCGTACTCAACCGCAATTCCGTGCCCATGGCCTCCTGAAAACTTTCCCAAAACCGTGAAACAAATATCTTGTCTCGGTCAGACACGATATTCAGGGGCACACCGTGAAGCCTTACTATCTCTGCAATAAAGAGCTGGGCATACTGTCCCGAAGTATAGTCTGTCCTTACGGGTAGAAAATGAGCGACTTTGGTCAACCTGTCCATAATTACCCAAATGGAGTCGTGACCCCTCTGTGACGTAGGCAACCCCGTGATAAAATCCATGGATATGCTCTCCCACATCCACATCGGGACCTCTAATGGCTTTAGAAGTCTTGCCGGTCTCTGATGATCCACTTTTACTAGCTGACAAGTGGTGCATTTAGAAACGAACACGGCAATATCTCTCTTCATCCCGCTCCACCACTACTGACGTCTCATGTCTTGGTACATTTTGTCCCCACCGGGATGTACCGCGAACCGTGCGAATCTGCCATCACCTCGTGTCACAATTCCTCCCCTTCCGGAACTACCAGTCTCCCATTAAAGCGTAATCCCCCATCTGAGCTAACAGTATAGGACTTGGCTCCGACTGCTAATAATCGAACTATCTGCTCCTGACAGAATGAGTCATCTGCTTGTGCTTTTACCACTCTCGTGACAATCTGTGGTGTAACAGTCATCACCGACATGAATGATCGGGCCTCTGCATCTTGGTGTCCCAACTCCTTCCACTTGGCCTTCCACACTCCTGCCACTTCATCTACTGGCCTACGGCTCAACGCGTCTGCTACCACGTTAGCCTTCCCCGGGTTGTATTGGATATCAAACTGATAATCCTTCATGAACTCAAGCCACCTCCGTTGCCGCATATTCAATTCCTTCTGCGTGAATAGGTACTATAGGTACTTGTGGTCCGTGAACAATCGAAACTTATCCCCCAAAAGGTAATGTCTCCGAATTCGAAGGGCAAATACAACTGCCGCCAACTCCAAGTCGTGAGTGGGGTAATTCTTCTCGTGAGGCTTAAGCTTACGGGAAGCATAAGCTATGGCCTGACTCTCCTGCTGCAATACACCTCCAAGTCCTTGCAAGGACGCATCGGTGTAGACTAGATACTCAACTCCCAGTCTCGGCAATGCTAACACAGGTGCTGAGGTCAACTTATCCTTCAACTCATCGAATGCCAACTGACAGGAATCACTCCAGATGAACGGCACACCTTTACGAGTCAGATGTGTCAAAGGACCTGCTATCTTCGAAAATCCCCGAACGAACCTCCTGTAGTATCCTGCTAGGCCCAAGAAACTACGGATCTCTGTCGGTGTCGTGGGTTGTCCCCACTCCCTCACCGCGGATACCTTCCCCAGATCAACAGATATCCCCCGATCGGAAATAATATGCCCCAAAAACTGGACCTCCTTCAGCTAAAACCCGCACTTCTCATACTTTGCATACAGCTCGTTCTGACGTAGCGTCTGCAAAACTTGCCTCAAATGCTCGGCGTGCTCCTCCTCTGTCTGGGAGTAAACCAGAATATCATCAATGAAGACAATGAAAAACTGATCTAGGAAATCTCTGAACACCCTATTCATCAAGTCCATAAACACGGATGGGGCATTGGTCAAACCAAAAGGCATAACCCGAAACTCGTAAGAACCATATCTCGTTAAGAACGCAGTCTTCGAGACGTCCTCCTCCCTGATACGCAACTGATGGTATCCCGATCGCAAATCAATATTCGAGAAGAAAGAAGCTCCTCTCAACTGGTCGAATAGGTCATCGATTCGAGGCAACGGATATTTATTCCGTATCGTGACTTTATTTAACTCCCGGTAATCCACACACAACCTCAACGATCCATCCCTCTTCTTTACGAACAACACAGGGGCACCCCACGACGAAGTACTCCTCCGGATAAACCCCTGACCCAACAACTGCTCAATCTGATCCCGTAGCTCTCGCATCTCTGCCGGAGCCATACGGTACGGTGCGCGTGCTATAGGTCTCGTATTTGGTAATAAGTCTATGATAAATTCTATCTCTCGTCTGGGGGGTAGGCCTGGTATTTCCTGAAATACATCGGAATACTCCCTGACAACTGGGATCGAATTTAAAGGAATCACAACCTCCTTAGAGGTATCCTCCTCTATGTAATACAAATGAGCGGTCGAGCCTCCCTCTGGGCAAGGCATCGCCACTACAAACATCTCTTGCCCTGGAATGGCAAAAACAATGCTCCCACCGAAGCAATCAATCATGGCTCTATAAGCTGTGAGCCAATCCATACCAATAATCACATCGTGCTCATGCATATCTAATACCAACATGTCTGCAGGTAATACCAAACTACCAATATCTACCCCCACTCCCCGGCATATAAAGAAAATAAGTGACCCACTCCCCAATGGTGAGTCTACACACGTCACTGTGCTCTTTGCTGTGGCTAACAATCCTAAGGCTTTCGCAAAATGTGTCGCTATAAAAAAATGCGTTGCCCCCGTATCAAACAAAACCCGACCCATAGTACCATGGATAGGAAACATACCCTCAATCGCGGGTGGTGCCTGTGGAGCTGCTGCCTACTGAAGCTAGTATACTCTCCCATACTGCAGCTGCCCCTGCTGAACTGGGACTGCTGGAATGGGTGGTAATGCTTCCATCTGTGGTGGAGCCGGGAGGGCGGCGGGAAACACGGGTCTCTGCGGCTCCTGTCGAGCACCCTGCTGCTGCTGCGGGGCCCTGCCCCTATCCGGACAGTCCTGGCGTTTATGGCCAGTCTTGCCACAAACGTAACACTTCCCCGGGAAGTTCCCCCCTCTCTGTCCCTGCTGCCCCCGGCCCTGGTGGCCGTTACCGTTCCTCCCCTGGCCCTGTTGGCCCTGTTGAAACTGCTGTTGACCATTCTGACCCTGCTGGTTCGGATGGCCGTTCGGACCCTGATGGCCCTGCCGGAAACCTCCCTGTCCGTGCCTGAAATTTCCCGATCTGAACCTTTTATGATCCCCCTGCTGGGAACCCTGGTCACCCTGTCTCTGCCCCTGAACAGATTGTGCCCCACTGGCACCATGTCCTCCAGTCCTGCCCTGATGGCTGGATTCTCCCGATCTCTTTCCCTCAGCCATGTGAAAGCGGTGATCCTGGCAGTGTAACAGTGCAGCGTTAACCACATCAGAGTAAGTGGACAACGATAGGTTCCCCAACAAATGCTGACGGATCCTCCAAGTCAACCCGTCTGTAAATTTCTGTATCTTCTTCTCTTCCGTCGGTATCTCATCCGGTACAATGTTCAACAGATTTGTGAATTCGGCCTCATACTCGGCCACTGTCTTACCCTCCTATCGAAGGCTCATCAACTTCCTCCTCATTTCCGTGTGAACAGCTGACGAAAAGAACTTGCGGTCGAACCGCACCCAAAACTCCTGAATAGTGAGAGTGTCTCTCTCCTCCACGGTGGTAATAGAATCCCATCACTGCAGTGCATATCCAACTAGCTTGAAGGTAGCTACTATCTGCTTCTGGACATCGGTGCACTCATACATCCTCAGGTGCCTCTGAATATCCTTCCTCCACTGACTAGATACTACAACATCGGAGCTACCTGCGAACTCCGGTGGGTGTACTTTCTGAAAAGCATCACGTACACGTTCCCAAGCAGACGGGAATGCATGTGCCTAAACTGGCGCGGCTACTGGCGCCTGAGGTGGTGCCTACTGAACTACGGCTAGTGAGGCATTTACCGCCTGGGACACAATGGCTGCAACCTCGGCGACATTCATCGTGCCCTGAACTGGTGCGGGCTGTGATCTGGCGTTGCATCCTTGGGAACCCATTGTGCACGTCGTGGAGGCATCTGAAATAAGAATAAAGTTTATAAGTTCGCAGTTATAAACTTGAAATAGCTGAAGAACCTAGCATATACAAAAGAATACAACAGTCCTAAAATATAGGGCTGAAAGCTCAGCGGAAACATAATAAGCCGTACAGATCCTAAAGGACACTAGAACCTGATGCTCTGATACCACATGTGACACCCCGACTAATTAAATACTGGGTAGCTACTCCTTTATTAAATCAATACAAAATTCCAAGTTGGTTCAGTTAATTGCATCACTGTCGAAAACATTTTAATGATTACTAACCACCTAGTATTTAAAAAGTAAGTTGCCCAATTTTAAATTAAGTCTGATTAACATGCAATAAAAGAATAATGGAATAACAACATAATCCATTCACCATAACGAAGTAATGAAATAACCAATAAATAATAATAAGTCTGGAGGAAAACTCCTCACAACAATCCCACAACTGAAGTAAGTAAAATAATGTGTCCTGAATTAATTACATGCCAAAAGTCTGAAAATCAGAAATAGGAAATGTTTCTAATAGAAATGGGCGACATGCCCTACAACTGATGAAACTGAATATAGAGTCAAGATAGATGAAGCGTCTATTAGCAAAGTCCTGTAACTTCCACAAACAGCTACAGCTCGTCACCTGAATGAGGATCCTAAGCATGGTGTCCTTGTGGCTGGGCACCTAAAATGGTTTTTACAAAAAATAGGTTTGAAAGCAAACGGGTCAGAGCCCGAAAGTGGAGAGTATTTTAAAATAGCAAGTGCTTCAATAACATTAAAACAATGAATGCAAAATACATGTTAGGACGTGCACTCACATGAAATACTCACCTCTCGACTAGTTGTGCACTCCTAACGTATAACACCCATCTAAGTGATAAATACATTTATCTAACTGACATGAGTTCTAACCTTTCCACTCGGTTCCCATTATACATTCAAATGTTATCAATTAAATAGAGGCTTTACAAACACTCGGATTCTCAAATAAGCAATACAATTCATTTCAAGTTATCCCTTTATATTTACTCAAAGCGTTTCCGTAATTATATTCACAATACCAACATGAAAGTTCTCATTAATATAAGTGTATATTAGCCACGCCATAAATATAAAATTCAAGCACCCGAGACTAAGCTGCGGTGCAAACATACTCTGCTATCCATCCCGGTACATCACGTACATAAGGATCACGCATTCCGAATCTCTCAGGAATCGTTCTCAGATAATAGCAAATCACAAACAATGGAGGCGAACACAGTCACATCACATGGGTCACGCACATACCTACGCTCCCACGATCAGCAGACTTATTAACATCCCAATAAGTCCTTCTCTGACCTATGTTCTCGAGGTACCAATCTAAATCCGGGAAACACAAGGATAAGAAGGCCCTAAGCGAACGTAAACCTCCCGTGATAGCAAGTATGGTAGGTATGTCATACACATAAAATCATATACATATACTAAGTATGCACACATCTTAATAATCACCATAATTTATTTGTGATACACTTCTCATTCACATACCGACATATAATGCTACACAATTTACATATTCCCGGTTAATATAATAATTCTAGCCGTCAATTGTTCTCACGTCGTAATAGACACTCACGTCCTAATTCATAATTTCCATTTGGTTCCAATCACACTTCTAGGTTTTACTCCTCTATATATCCCAAATATCCCTACCATAACAATTTATCATCAAGGGGATGTCATCTCTACAATTAAATAAGGTTACGGGACACGCAAAATCAAAACAGGCCAAAAAGCCTAAACTGTCAGCTCGTTAGAAGTCTCGTTCGAACGAGAGTTCGTTCGAACGAAGTGGGCCTTCTAACGAGATCTCGTTCGAACGAAAGTCATTGAATGAACATCCCTCTCGTTAGAAGTCAAACTGTCAACTCGTTAGAAGCTCGTTCGAACGACCTGGGCAGGTCTTCTAACGACGGGCCAGTTTCGAGCCCAGAAATTCCTTTTCTCGTTTTTCCATCTTTTCTTCACCTCTAATCTCATCTAAACATCAATCCAACAATTGTTCAAGGTTTCTAATCATTCCTAAACACACTTAGGTCATATACTAACGTGTTTTGTGGGATTAATTCATGCTAAACATCATTCAAATATCAAATCTCTACATTTTCTTCCCCAATCTCAAGAACATGAACCCTAGAAATTCTTAAATCCCCAATGAGCCTAATTAAATTCGTTTTTTATTTCATCCAAATTATATTATCATCAGATTAATCACCTACATACAATTCTACATGCGATTCCTCATCAAAATGTAAATTCTAATTCCAATTTAAATGGGTTTTTATCAAACTCCCAAGAACAATACAAATTTTATCAATCTCCTACGCATGGAAGAAACATTCTTTGCAAAATAATGAAATTAAACCACTTGCCTTATGGATCTCTGATTTTGATGTCGAATTCATGAATCGTTCTCTCTCTCTCTCTGCAGAATTTTCCCTTCTCTCTCTCTACAAGCTCTTCTCTAAGGATGGTAATGGTGGCTAGGGTTTGCCTTAGGAAACTTTTGGAACTAATTCCAATAACCCCCGTAGTCCATTAAGTCATAAGATGTAGGTAGTGGGTTTAGTGGGTAATTACCAAATCAGATTTTTAATTCCTAATTTTCGTTGGTTTTAATTCCCAAAAATTCAAAATTACCAAACTACCCTTTTGTGTTGCCGGTATGGCCTAAAAATGCCCCGGGACCCAAACTAAACTCCCGGCTAGTGTTTTCTAACTATTTTGACCCTTCCGGACGCGTTGGCGCACTCAAAACGACCATACGGTTAATAGAAATGAAATTCACTTTTTAATAAATAATAATATTCCTGACGCGACTGTTACACGCGTCCCAACAAAATTTCCAAATTGCCGTATTTCAATCTCTCGACAAATTTCATAATTTCCATATTCATATATAGTCATATATACTCATTAAAATCAAATACCAACTCGCATCTCGTTAGTATTTTTATCCGGATTAATTTCCAATTAATACACATTTAATTCAATTAATCCCATAAGTAAATATCATAAAAATACGGGGTATTACACACCTGAAAATAATAAAGGGAGGAAAATTCCCCAGGAATGGAATGCAATCAATCTTAAAAATAATTTATTTTAAAATTTCCATCTTTCAATGATTCCTTTTAAGTTGTCAACTCTTTACATTTGATAGTTAAGATTTTTCTTGTTTCTTATTATTTCAATTAGCTTTGATTATTCCAAGTGACAGACCTGGGATAATCAAAGCTAATTTAATCAGGAGGTAAGTAGATAGACACCCTAATCTTCAAAGAGCATGAACGATTAAGGAGTTTTCTAGAAGTTCCCTTGTTAGTCAGATGAAATAACCTTTTAGCTGAACTATTGAGGAGTTTAAGCCTCTGAAGAAGTTTTTTGCTCCATAGTTTCAAGTTTTATGATGGGAAGATAGATCCCACTAACCATGCCAGGTAGTATCTCTAGGATATGAAATTATGGAATAACAATGTGAGTTTGATGTCTCGTATATTTCCCTCCAGGCCTAGGGATGTTACTCAGAAGTGGTTTGAGAAACTGCCACACAGGTCGATAATGTGTTTTAAGGAGCTCGTCGAGGCCTTCATGACCAGGTTTTATCACGAGTAGCACCATCCTAAAAGGACTTACTCACTTATTATGCTAAAAAATAATCCTAAAAAAATGCTCTAAGAATATTACAAAAATTATTGGGAAGCATTTAAAGAGGTGGAGGACTACACCGAGAAAGTTGCGATGGCCACCTTTAAAATCGAGCTTTCAAGAAGGTCCATGCTTTATTAATTTCTCACCAAGATGGTGGCTATTACTATTGAGGACCTCATGGTGAGAATATAGAAGTATGACAAAGTTTAAGATTCTATGGATGCAGTTGGTCGGGAAAGTGATAATCCAAAACATACCAAAATAAAAAATAAAGAGGGAGTACCCAAGAAAAGAGGGAAGAAAAAGAACAAAAAATGAAAAGGGAACAAGAAGGATCTTGAGAAGGTTTATAAAGCCATCAAAAAAGTTTTCACACAGCCAATCTATAAGATCTTTTATAAGATCAAAGGTCAAAGGTATTTCAAATGTGCTGAAAAAATTCTAGGATACCCTAAGAAGAGGAATGCAATGCTAAGATATGCATACCATAAAGATCATGGACACAAGATAGAGAATTATAAGGCTTTGAAATCTTATCTTAAGAAACTGGCTCATGATGGACACCTAAATGAGTTTCTTGAAAGGAAGGAGGGTCAGACACAACCAGTGTGCGATAAAAGATTGGATAATGTGTTGGACGAGGAGAATGGCCATGAATTTGTAGTGATAAATGGGATGCCAAACCAGAAAAATATCAAAGATAACTCCATGAAGATAGAGGTGAAGAAACTCACAATTTTAATGGAAGAATACCGACTGACCCGTCCATGCCTATTATGGGAAATATTGATGGTTAGAGGAGATCGACTACTCCAAACACATAATTTTATCGAGGAAGATTTAGTCGGGGTGAGGACTTCCCGTCACGATGACCTAATAATCATTCTCAGGATTGCTAAATTGGATATGGACAAGCTATTAGTGGATTAGGGGAGATCTTCAGAGATGATTTACCTCAAGATGTTTAACAAGATCAATTTGTGATAAGAATATCTATAAACGATTATACCTTTGGTTAGTTTTTCAGGAAATATGACCATGCCCCTTCGAAAGGTCATCCTCCCCGTCCGAGTGGGAGGAATCTGAAAAATCATTAAGTTTCTCGTCCTGGAAATATATTCCCCTCATATTTGGGAGAGGATGGATACATTCCATAAAGGCAGTTATTTCCACCTACCATCGAAAGTCGAAATGCATAATTGAAAAAGGAATAATGGACATTGGGGGACCAGGCTTCACCTCAATAGTGCTTTATAGTTTCCATATGAACAAATAAAGGAAAAAATAAGGAGAATATTATGGAACATGAGGAGGCCTACATTCCCTCTAAGTAGCAATTAAAGTATGGGAGACCTAGTGTTGAGGAAGCCAGGATTGCCCCAGCTGATTGGGTTATGAAGCCACTTCAAGAGGTGGTCTTTGACAAAAACCACCATAAGATGAAGTTTTTGATCGACGACACTCTTATTTGAGAAGAAAAGGAAGTTTTGGTTGCCTTCCTCAAAATCAATCATGATGTCTATGATTGTCAACCTTATGATATATACGCATCGACCTTGAGGTGATATGTCAAGCCTCCATGAGCATCCACCTGTGACCCAAAAGGCACGAAGAACAATACCCAAGAAGGAGAGAATAGTAGAGGAAGAAATGGGGAAACTTATGGAGGCATGATCCATCAAGGAATTTCAATCCCCCTAGTGGTTATCAAATCATGTGTTTGTTAAAAAGAACAATGAAAAGTGGAGATTCTTTATAGACTTCAATGAAATAAATAAGGTTTATCACAATGATAGTTTTCCTTTGCCCAAGATTAACCAATTGGTCAATGCAACGACAAACGACTAGTGCATGAGCTTCCTAGACGACTACTCAAGGTGCCATCAGATCCTATTATCTGGCCCCGACTAAGAAAAAACCTCATTCATCACCACAATAAGGCTGTATTGCTATAAGGTGATCCCGTTGGATCTAAAAAACACTATAGAAACTTACTAAAGGCTTGTTTTAAAATGTTTAAGTAATAATTGGGAGACACGATAGAGTTGTACATAGATGACATTATCAGTAAGAGTAGAAAGAAATAGGATCACCTTGATAACCTAGTCGGAAATTTTGAAGTCCTTTGTTATTATAATATGAGGGTGAACATGTCTAAATGTTCATTTGGAGTGCATTCTATAAAGTTCCTCGGATACTTGGTCAACCAAAGGGGGATTGAGGAAAACCCCTACATGGTTGAAGTGATGAGGAACATGCAACCTCCAAACACTATACGTGTGGTACATAAACTGACTGACATGCTCTCTACTCTCAACAGGTTCATATTAAGATATTTAGAAAGGTGTTGACATATTTTTTCAGATATTAAGGAAGTAAAGGAAAGATATGGAGCAATTAATGTACCCAAGCATTAGAGGAAGTAAATAAGAATTTTAGCCAACAACCACTATTAATAATCCCTGATGAAGAAGGACCCTAACATTTATAATTTGGGGGTATCTAGTCTTGTAGTTAACTTGACCTTAACTTAAGTAATTAAAGAGTGTTAAGATCCCATCTATTATGTGAGAGAAATTTTGCTCGATGTCAAGAAAATATACCTCCCCTTAGAAAAACTTTCATATGAACTAATGGTAGCCTATCACAAGTTAAAACATTACTTTGAGGCACACACAATCATTGTCTTAACCTCCTTTACCCTGAAAGCAGTTCTACAAAAGGCCGACCTATCTAGATGAATGACTAAATGGTTGGTGAAACTTGGGAGGTGTTATATCCACTACTAACCTAGGATATCGATCAAGGGGCATGTTCCAGCTGACTTTCTCATTGAGTTCTCCAAAAACCAGACATTAAAATAAGTTAACATAAAAAGTAAAGGATATGTTAACAATAGATTAAAGAAGGGGAAATATGGACCTTTTATATGGATGGTTCCCCTAACTCCAAGTGAGTAGGATTAGGCATAATGTTAGCATCCAAAAAAATACCATCCTCGAGCAAGCAATACGCTTAGAATTTGAAGCCTTTAACAATGAAGCGAAATATGAAGCATTGATCGATGGCTTGAAGAAAATGCTATCCTTGGGCCCCCGTAACCTTTATGTCTTTTATGACTCAAGGTTGGTATCACATAATATATAAGGAAACTACAAAAACTAAGGACCAATGAATGGCTTGAAGAGGTGAAGTGCCTGGTCGCTTAGTTCTAATATGTATAATTGTAACAGTTCCCAAGAGGGAACAACAGTCATGCAAATTCCTTAGCCATGCTTTCTTCAGCCATAAAGGTAGATCTTAAGTGAATAATTCAAGTATGGTATCTCAATCACCCTAGCATTAATAAGAGTAAGGAGGCCGGGAAGGTTACGGCCATCAATAGTGCCCCAAATTGGATGTGTCTGATAATGCGTAATCTGAAAGAGGAAGTTTTTCTTGAAGATAAGAAAGAATCACACAATATTAGGTTAAATGATGCTTACTTATATTTGTTCCAGATAAGAAAGTTTATTAATTCTCCTTTTTAGGACCGTATCTATAATGTGTTCACCCAAATGATGTTAAGTAAACCCTTTACCAGTTACATAAAGGGATATGTGGAAGAGATAAAGGGGGTATATCATTGGCATTCAGATATATGAAAGAAGGATATGGGTGGTCATATATCTAACAAGATGCAGTAACGTATATCAAAATGTGCAAAAACTTCTAACTCCTCTCGCTTTAGTTGCATCATCCTACCGGTAACCTCAAATCCCTCAGAAGTCCTAGACCTTTTGTGCAGTGAGGACTAAACATTATTGGTCCACTCCCCCTTACGTCTAGTAGTAGGAAGCTCCTTTTGGTCGATAGTGATTACTTTTTTGAATAGATTGAAGGGGAACCATTGGAAAACATTCAAGATATATACTTGACTAGATTAATTTGGATAAACATCAAAATACATTTGTATATTCCTTAGATATTCATAAAAGATAACATAACACAGATTAAGAGGAATCTCTTTTAAAATTTCCATGGCGAGAACTTGATTACGCATTACTACAGTTCAATGGCTTACCCTTAGAGTTATAAACAAGCAAAAGATTCCAATAAGATCATTATTGACTAGATAAAGAAAAGTTTGTAGAAAGAGAAAGGCACATGGGTTAACCAACTTCTCCACGTTCTCTGGCCATACCGAGCCATGCTTAAGAAATCAATGGGTTATGGGAGCTTTCATTCCATTGGAAACAAATATGTCGAGAATGAAGTCCTCCGGGGCTAACTAAAGTCTTAACAGTTATATGATCAGAGATTGAATTGACCCAGTAGACGAAATGAGAGATTTGGATCTTGTAAATCTTATCCCTATCAGCAACAGTTGGCCAAGCTGTACAATATGGCAGTCAAGGAAAATAACTTCAAGGTTGGGGACTACGTCCTAAGGAATATTGTAGGTAAGGCAAAAAAGCCTTTCGGATGGAAAGATTGGGACTAATTGGGAATGTCCATAAAAGGTTATAAGAGATGGGTTACATGGAGGATACCCTTTGGAAATAATAAAGGGAAAGTGTGGATTCCCTAATTTTCAATCAGAGTGTGGTTCTTTGTTATCCCATCCATGAATATACCCATAAAATAAAAACACACTGAAAAACCCCAAGAACCTCTGAGGACCAAAATAAAAATTAGAGAAGAACATAAAAAGGATAAAAAAGACTCTGAAGGTCCTTTAAACGATCGATCATCACCTCTATTTTTTTTATTACTGTGAGATTTTTGATGATCTTTCCTGGACCTACACGTTCCCCTCATCCCACATCACCCTACATGTGCCACTTTATATGACTGATTGATCAAATCCAAGGGATGATCGATTAGTCAAAGGCCATGTCTAGAACCATATAAAATGAGGTCCTCACCAACCTTAAAAAGACAAACAAACCTAACATTAAATAGGTTTTCTAGTTTTCTTTAGTCCGAAGTACCCGAGACACTCGAGCTCATTCTAAAAAGTCCTGAAAAAGTTTTGACTTTAAAAAAGTCGCTTTCCCCTCAATGGAAGCTCGTACTTCCATGAATTCACTTCCTTTGCAAGTCTCATACTTCTCAAAAGTCGCTTCCTTAAAAAAGACAAAGGCAAACCTTTGCATGCATTCCCCAAAAGTTGTCACTTCTAAACGAAGCTCTACCCGGCGAAATGGAGCTCTGCCCAATTGGGAACCTTAAATGCGGACACTCCCTCGGGAAAAAAATTTACTCACCTAACCAAGGTAAAGAAACTTTTCATGAATCTCAGGTCCATACCTGTGGCCATCTCCGATCTTGATCCTCGTCGGGGGGGGGGGGGGAGCATGAGAGTGAGGATCCTTAGGTCCCGCACGTCCCTCTCGGGAGCGCTTCGACCGGCGTCCTTTGAGGTGAGGTGAAAGATATAGAGAGATTAGAGTCCCCAGTCTATTTTACTCAAAACAGACAAAAGAAAAGGGGAAGCTATCCCGAAGGACAGCATCCAAAGACATACTGGTGCATACGAAACCAAAATGATTCGAGAAGGGTTCGAAGGCTAAGTTACGAAATGGGAAGGTATTAGGCACCCATTCCGCCCTTTTGGTCTCTTATGTTTTTTGTTATTTTCCCTTTATTTTCCCCGTGATGTGTGTGCATGTGTATATATAGTGGATATAGGAATCCTCGACTTGTTCTCATGGAAGAGATAAAGCGAGTTATCCGTAGGAAGGTATAAAAGTATTAGAAAATAGGATTTACGTGATTATCCTAACGTTAATCGTTATGAGGGAACGATAATGCATATGGAATAATACGCCACTAAGAACAAATATGTGTATATATATAATATAAGAGAGTGGAGTTTAGAGATAATAGAAAATGAGAAAAAAAGTAGAAATAGGACTCGAGTTTCGGGTTTTACCCCGAGACGCCTACGTAGCCTATAGAGGCATCAAAGTCCACATAGTTCGTATGCAAAATAAAGGGTGGGTTTTATCCCATAAATCCAACCAGGGATTCTCTTATTTGTGTGTGTGTGTAGAAAAAGTGTTTTAGTTGTGAGAAAAGTGTAAGAAAAGAATGAGAATTCCCGTTTGGAATTTATGAGCAAACCCTCTTTTTCTTATTTTTTTGGGTTTTTATTTATATGAAAATAAGAAATGTGCAATAATACTAAATAAAAAGTATATTAGGATGTGTGAGACGAGATAATAAAAGCACTAAGTAATAAAACAAGTTATTGCAAATTTATGAGAATTTAAGGAGAGAGTTGAGAAAATTGGACCTTCTTGAAGATCTTGAGCTTGATCTTGAATGTTGGAGAGCAGACCTTAGACTTGGATGATGATGGAGGGTAGTGAATTCACCAAGTTTGATGAAAAGGATGATGAAAAGTGAAGGTTGGAAAGGGATTTGGGTGTAGAAATCACGCTGACTTCGAGAGAGGTTTTCGGGATCTGCTGAGAGTGATAAGTTTCTGATTTTTGGCCTCCCTTGCAAGTGAGGTCGGGCCTCCTTTTTATAGGCCCAGGGCATTGATGATCATTATAGACCTATTCCTGCCGTTCGGTAGATGCGTTTAGGCACACTGGCAATAGGTAGGGTCTGGACCTGCCGTTTGGCAGTGTCTTTCAGGCCTTTTTGGAAAATCGATCGCATAACGTAAACCATTGATCAGAATCGCTCACGGGGTGGACCATTGGAAAGGTAATTCATAGATTTTCGAAAGTCTTTTGGACCACTCCCAGGTTCGGGAGTTGACTTTGGGTCAAATATGGCTCGAAAGCATTCGTCGGTCCATTAGACGGGAAAATATCGAACGCAAACGGATCGTTCATTCGCATGGTAAGTCCGAATCGCACATGGGGTGGATCGTTGGAAAGGTTAGGATATGTACTTCAACATTCCAAAGAGTTTGATCTGGTTCGGGGAGTTGACTTTGGTCAACTAAGCCCTGGAATCATTCAGTGACCTTTCGGAGTAAGGATCGTTCGTCCGTACCATAAGTCAGAATCGCGCACAGAGTGTACCATTGGAAATGGGTTTCAGTGCCCTTCAAAGATTCATTCAGTCTCGGTTTAGCTAAAGACTTTGAATTAGGTCAAACGGAGCCCGAGAGCGCCGAGTGGCCTCCTAATTGAGTTTCAGATAAAAATGGGTCATTCGTCCACATCGTAAGTCAAAATCATGCACGGGATGGACCGTTAGAAAGGGGTTTCCATGACCTTCGAAGATTCATTTAGTATCGGTCGAGCTAAAGAGTTTGACTTTCGATCAGACAGAGCTTGGGAGTGCCCGATGGCTTCTAGGTCAGTACTCGAGGTATGACCTGAGTTCGTAGTGATGAAGGGAGGTGCTAGGGACCTAAGGAGAGTTTAGGTAGCAACATAATGGGGTGTCTATAGAGCCCCTCGATGGGTGAGTTTGGAACAAATGATAGTCATTAAATAGACACCGCATGATGCTTTTGAGTAAGGATGACCAATTCAGAGGGTCGAGGCCGATTCTGAGGACCTAAGGGAGCGAGGGTGACCAATTTAGAGGGTCGAGGATGATTCTGAGGACCTAAGGGATGGTTTGGAGGAAAGGTTTAGCCCAATTCCTGAGGAGGTGATGGGGATGACCGATTCAGAGGGTCGAAGTCAATTCTGAGGGCTTGAAGATGAGGGTGATCGATTCTGCGGGTCGAAGCCAATTTTGAGGGCTTGAAGATGAGGGTGTCCAATTCTATGGGTCGAAGCCAATTCTATTGGTTTAAGTAGAGATGACCAATTATGCGAGTCGAAGCCAATTCTGCGAGCTTAAGTAGAGATGGCCAATTCTGCGGGTCGAAGCCAATTCTGTGGTCTTAAGTAGAGATGACCAATTCTGTGGGTCAAAGACAATTCTACGGGCTTAAGTAGAGATGACCAATTCTGGGGGTCGAAGCCAATTCTGTGGGATTATGGTGACAATCTAAGACCAAGGTCAATTCTGATCTAAGAGAGGAGACGATCGAGGAACAAGGTCAATTTTGACCTAAGAGAGGTGACAATCGAGGATCAAGGTCAATTCTAACTTAACCAAGGTAACGATCCAAGACTGAGGTCAATTCTGACCTAATAGAGGTGATGATTGAGGACCGAGGTTAATTCTGACCTAAGAGAGGTGACGACTGAGGAACGAGGTCAATTCTGACCTAACTAAGGTGAGGATCCAAGATCGAGGTCAATTCTGACCTAAAAGAGGTGATGACCGAGGATCGAGGTCAATTATGACCTAACTAAGGTGACGATCCAAGACCGAGGTCAATTCTTAACTAAGAGAGGTGACGACCGAGGACCAAGGTCAATTCTGACCTAACTAAGGTGAAGATCCAAGACCGAGGTCAATTCTGACCTAAGCGAGGTGACGACCGAGGACTAAGGTTAATTCTGACCTAACTAAGGTGACGATCTAAGATCGAGGTCAATTCTGACCTAAGAGAGGTGACGACCGAGGACCGAGGTCAATTCTGACCTAACTAAGGTGACGATCCAAGACCGAGGTCAATTCTGACCTAACTAAGGTGACGATCCAAGACCGATGTCAAATCTGACCTAAGAGTGGATGAAGATTGGATTTTGGGTTCCGATGGGGAATGAGCTGGGGAAAAAGTAGAGTGTCCTTTGGAGACTTTGAAAATGGATTTCTGGAGTTCCGTTGGTGAAATGGGGGTTCCGTTTGAGGGAGTGTGAAATTTTCTTGGTGAAAATGTTCTAAATCCTTTCTGATATTTTTAGGAATTTTTTGAGAATTTTTTAGGATTTTCTGGTATTTTTTGAGAATTTTTATGAGCACTGCAACGCATAGGGAATGGTTGACTGTTGATGGCTGGGCGAATGTGGAGTGGAGGGCCAGGGCACCTCTTGATTTGGGGAGAGAGAACTCCTTTAATGTGTTTGAACCGGTTGCAGATGAGCGGACCTTGCTACGGGAGCCATCGCATCATCGGTCCTCGAGGGTGGTGAACCCTGGCGGTTATGTAAGTAACCTGACCTTTGGCATTATTCTCTTTTCGGTGATTTTTGCTTCCTTCTTGAATTTTGACAAGGTTTTTTCTTCTTTTGACAGTCTGATATCTCTTTGAAGAACATGCGTGCCCGTGGGACGATGGGGCTTAAGGATGTCTGGGAGCATCTTTCATCTGTGGTACGTTGGATGGTATCTTCAGCGGGTTTTGGGAGGTTGGCGTCTGTGCTGGATGAGACGCCTTGTTCGACAGCGGTCCTGTGCGCTTTGGGGTAGAGATAGTGGGATACTACCCACACCTTCCATTTTGTCTTTGGGGAGATGACCGTGACTCCTGTAAATGTGCAGCAGCTACTGGAGATGGATTGTGATGGGGAACAGATAGAGGTGGATCGCTCTCTGAGGGTGATGTCGGAGGCGGTGAGGGCGGCGCTCGGTGACGTAGGGAGGATAGTGTCTGGGGATTCTATCCGGTTGTCCTTGCTGAAGGATGTCTTGCTGAGTAGAGTGATCGATATGGAGGACGGGCTGCAAGTGAGGCAGATGGCCTGATTATTCATTTTGTTGGTGCTGAGAGGCTTCATGGTGGCGTTGAGCGGCGACATCGTCCATTTGTGGTTTTTGTCGTACTTGAGGATGTTTTCAAACATTCCTCTCTATGAGTGGGGGAGCCTGACTTTAGCGACCCTCTATTTTTATTTGGATGCATTCAGCCGGTGCTGCCGATAAACTTTTACTGGAACCACATATCTCCTCGAGGTATTCTTTAATTTTGCTCATTTTCCTTTTATGCATTTGCATTTTCCTTATGCGTCTCTTTTTTATTGTGAATTCTTGTCTTTGGAAGACGTGGTTCTAAGAGGTGATTGGGTGCAATACCCCACTGATCGCCCTGAAGGATGAGACTATTGGGGACTTTTGCTGATTGTATTGATAGCGAAAAGCCAATCGGCAGTCGAAGGTATCTCTCTTTCTGGAGGCGGTGCGTCAGGTCTTGAATGCCCTGACCAGTGGTAGGGTAAGACTCTTTCCTTTTCAACCTTGGTTTTTGGCACGTTCTGATTTTGTATTAACTTATGCCTGCTTGGGATTTTCAAGTGACCTTTTACCCTTGAGGGACAGCCATTTAGGATACGGGGGTGACCGGGGTGAATGCGCAGATGAGGCATTTGTTGGTGCAGGGGTTCGTCCATTCCTGGTATCTCCGGGAGCGGGTGGTTCGGCAGATTGTTGAGGAAGAGGTGGTGGTGCCACCTGCACAGCCTCCTATGTTTATGAGGTGGGAGCCGCTGCTGCAAGAGGATGCGAGGATCGCGATAATGATCGGCGAGTCCTACTTGTTCTACACTGATACGGATGCGTCGTATGACTATATGGACTTTGTGACGAGCTGGTTGATGGCGCCCAGCATATATGATGCCCTGCCCTTCATTTTTGCGGGTTTGAGTCAGGCGGTGTGGTCTTCCCACAGCGGTGGTGGTCCGTCGACTTCTGCGGCGGTGGTGACTTCAGAGGTCCCTTTTGTGCGATTTCATAGCCCTTCGTATAGCATCCATCGGGCTGATGGAGGGATAGTGCCTATGTTACATCGTCCTCACGCGATGGATCCGGTGGAGTTGGGTTTGATAGAGGAGGTTCTTAGTCTTGCGGTATACCTTCTTCCTCTTTTTGGTTCTTTTCGCTTTGATCCTTCTTTTGATACTGATTTTTGCCTTTTCTTTGCAGTAAATCCGGGTGTCGACCACTTGGCTGAGGGACATTAGAGATTGGATATCTTCGGCGACTGCTCATATTCGGAATGCGGTCCCGATTCCTTCTTGATTAGTGCCATCTGCTTCGTTCGGGGAGGAGTCTGGCTCGGGTAGCGGTGGTACGTCATCTCACCATAGGGGAAAGATAGCGCGTCGTAGGGGTGGAAGCTCTTAAAGAGAGGGGTGAAGGGTAGGTGAGAGAGAGATAGAATGTGGATTCGGGCTGAGTCCCATTATTTTTTTGCTTTTTTCTATTTCCTGCAAAATTGATGCAACACAGAGAACAAATATATATGCAATGCAATGGTATTTTTTATTATTTTTTGTTAATGATGAATGCATGCGCATGCGCTTTTTACTTTGCTTCTGAGACCGTAAAAAGAGATATTTTTGGGATTTTGAAGGAAGGTTAAAAATGGGAAATTTTATAAGGGTGGAAAAGGATTTTTGAAATTCTGTTGAGAATATCAATTTATTTTTATTGGGCTTTTCTGATTTTGATAAAAAAGGAAAAAGGAAAAATTTCAAAAATAGGGGGTTGCCGATCGGCAAGCACCTTGTCCTACCTATCGGCAGTCAAGTTCAGTCCCATCAATTCAAAGCTTTTGATTTGTGCCTTCTTCAGCCTTTTGCACTTTGTGGGGTAGGATTACCTTCGATTTATACAGGGATTGTGTCTCTTGTGAGGGTTCTCAAGTATAAAAAGGGGGAAGGGTGGAGTGTTTCCATCACACCTTAACTTGTCTACCGCTTCTTAGTCTTGTAAGACGACTCTCCATGGTAGCATTGAGTTTGCTAACTACCTCGAAGCTTTGGAAGCGATGTGCTCTTATAACATTGACTATGATGCTTTCAACATGCGTCGAGTCTCTTTGTGGCACAATCGGCTCATTGAGTGGAATATGTTGATGGAGGCGGTACAATTTTGGTACCCCAAAGACCATGTATTCCATTTTGGGTTGGATGAAGTTTGTCCTACCTACGAGTAATTTTCTGTCATGCTGGGGCTAAATCCCAGTGTTTCTGTGGCTTTACCCAAATTTTCCTGTTCTCCTAGGGATTTGTTGGCTAGGCTCCTTCATATTTTGCCTTCGACGACTGGATCACTGGTTGCTGGAGGAATGATCTACCTCCCGACGGTGTTGCAGTCCATGAATTTGCAAGAAGTTGGCGATTCCGAATACGCCGGAGCCGTTATTTTAGGCTTCATTTTAAAATTACTGCTGGTGACTGGGGAGCTGCTGTTGGACCCACAATTTGCATTCGTTACTTCATGGATGTCATACCGTCGCAATCCTGCGACGGTGATACTAGCGGAGACCCTGAATGGTCTGGATGTCTGGCGAGAAGGTCGTTCTGACTTCCTGTGGGATAGTTCTGTGATGCTGTTCATATGGTTGTCTGAAAGACTTCGCCTGGTGACTCTTCCAGAATATACTTTATCGGATGTACCCAACTTCTTTTTACGTAATTTCTTTAGCGTTGGCCTGAGAGCTGGGAGAATTGGCTTGTGGAGCATGGGGCTCGAAATCTGTACTGGTCAGTTCCTTAGTGGGGACAGTTGTTTCCTATTTTGGAGCTAGGAGAATACCCATATGTGCGACTGGTTTTCTATTTCCCTTGGCGGCTTCTGCGCCAATTTGGCTGGGCACAGGTCGTGCCACCTCTAACACTAAATTTCTTTTTGGTAGAGGATTTGACCGAGCGTCTGTGCATGCATCTTGGCTCTATGTGGGAGAATCGGCGTCCGTTGACCCATCCCTCTCAATCGGTTGGGAGAGTTTAGCATATCCCTGGGGATTATATGAAGTGGTTGTGGAGGAGAGTGGTTAGCAAGATGTTGGCAGTGGAGACTGGACAAAAGTGTCTTGTCTCTTTTGATACCATGGAAGGAGGTGTTGTGGTCTTTTCGAAGGTGGTTCAAGCTTATTGATCCATGGAGTGTCTGCGACACTCTTTTCAGGCAAGGGAAACTTGGGGACCCCAATATGTAGATGATGATGACGGAGCGGGATCCTCTGGTAGCTATGGATAGGACTCCTGAAGAGTTTATTGTGTAATGGGGGATAAATATGGGGATCTTATTTTGGCTTTTTTAGGAAGGTAGGGGGAAGGGAGTTATCCGTTCATTTTTTTATGTAATCTGTACCGTAATTTCTTATTAGTGAAATAAACAAGTTTCTAATCATTTAGCTGTGCCTTTTGATGAATTTTATATTGTGTGAATAATCTATACCGATCGCTAAGGCATACATAATCCTTTTTTTTCAAGTATATGTTGGAATTGACTGTTGTTCTCGGAGATAAGAAAAGAATAGTATTTTGTGAAAAAGAAAGGGCCATGCTCATGTAAGGTGTATGAGCTGCCTACGTACCTCTGGGGTTTTTGTAAAGTTTTAATTTTGTTTGAAAATGGTTATTTACAGAGGATCAGGCCCACGTAGTTCTGGGTAGAAGGAAATGAAGAGATTTTTTTTAGAATAGAAGGGAGATGAGAAGAGTCGTAGCGCGTTGAGATTTCAAATTAGGGGTAAAACTTCTTGAGATGGTCCAGGTTGATTGGACGAGCCATCTCTACCCCATCTAAGTCGGTGAGCATGGCAGCACCGCCAGACAAGATCTTCTTGACAATGTAGGGGCCGCTCCAATTGGGCTTGAATTTCCCTCTGGGGTCCTAGATGGGTTCTATGATTTCTTTGAGGGCTAGGTCCCCTTCTCGGACACCGCTGTCCTTGACCTTCTTGTTGAATGAACGTGCTATTCGGTGATGGTACCCTTGTATGTGGTATAGTTATTTTAATCTCTTTTCGTCTAGGAGGGTCATCTCGTGAAGACGGATTTGGCACCAGTCTTCTTCACTGACTTTGCTTTCAAGCATGACGCGTAATGAGGGTATTTCTAGCTCCATGGGTAGGACTGCTTCCATGCCGTAAACTAAAGAGTAAGGGGTAGCACCAGTAGAGGTTCGAATTGAGGTTCGGTAGCCCCAGAGGGCGTACGGGATCCGATCATCCCAATCTCGACAGCTTTCGGTCATTTTGCTGATGTTGGCTTTGAGGTTCTTGTTGGCGGCTTCAACTGCACCGTTGGTCTGAGGTCGGGAGGGAAAAGATTTGTGTCTCTGAATCCCATACTCGTTGACCACTTCTATAACTTCTGCCTCAAAATGTAACCCGTTATCTGATACTAGATCGTGCGGGACCCCATATCAACATATGGTGTTTTTCTTGATGAATTTGGTCACTTTCTTAGCGTTCAACACTGCTTATGATTCCGCTTCGACCCATTTGGTGAAGTAATCAATGGCAACTAGGATGAACTCATGCCCATTGGAAGCCTTCGGTGTAACCTTTCCTATGATGTTGATGCCCCAATTAGAGAACATCCATAGAGAGGTCATGTTGTGTAATTCACATGGAGGCAAATGCTAAAAGTTAGAGAGTTGTTAGCATTTGGGGCATCTCCGGACATAGGCGGTGGAATCCTGGGTCATGGTGGTCCAGTAGTAGCCCTATCAGATGATCTTCTTAGCAAGCATGTGACCATTCATATGGGGTCCACATTCCCTAGTGTGGATCTTCTGTATTATCTTTTCAATGTCAGTCCCTGCGATGCAGTGCAAATGATTTCCATCAAAGTTTCTTTTGAGCAGTGCTTTGTGACAGATGATGTACTGGGAAGCTAGTCTTCGAAGGGTTGCTCGATATTTCTTATTGGAACCCTATAGATACCTACCATGCTTGAGGAGGAGCCATATATCATAGTACCAATAATTTTCTAGTTCGAGTTCTTCTGTAGGGACGAGCCCAATGTGGTAGCAGTGGGTTGATTTGTCTTGCTTTTGATCAAGGAAGGGGCCCATTATTATTCCTTCGGGCATGTCAACCATAGAGGCCAAGGTAGCAAGGGCATCGTCTAGGTTATTCTTTGCTCGGGGTAGGTAATGGAAGGTGATATCTTAAAATTGGGAGGTTAGCTCTTCTAAGTGGGCATGGAAGGGTTAGAGTTTTTCGTCCCTGACTCTCCATTTTCTGAGCACTAGACTAATGATGAGGGAGGAATCCCTGTAAACATCTAGGCATTGAATATCTTTCTCGAGAGAAACCTTGAGGCTTACTGTGGATGTCTCGTATTCAGTCATGTTATTGGTGCAGGGGAAATCCAACTTGATGGCGATGGGAGTGTGGGAGTCATCTGGGACGATCAGAAGTATCCCAATGCCATATCCCTTCTTGTTGGAAGCGTCGTCAAAGAACATTTGCCATCGAAGGTTGTCTTGAGCAGTGCAAAGGATGTTTTCATTTGGGAATTCAGAGATCCAGACATCAGCTTCTTCTACGGGGTAATCAACGAGGTAGTCAGAGATGGCTCTTCCTTTTATAGCTTTCGGTGTGACGTACACGATATTAAACTCAGCTAGGAGTATCAACCATCGGGACATTCGGCTGGACAAGGTGGGTTTCTGAAGCAGGTATTTGATGGGGTGCATTCGTGATACAAGTTTGATGGGAAAGGTGAGCATGTTGTGCCGCAATTTTTGGGTGACCCAAATAAGTGCGACACATAACTTTTCCAAAGCGATGTAATTAACCTCATATCCGGCCAATTTACGACTGGCATAATAGATGGCTCTTTCTTTGTGGGAATCTTCAAGGTATTAGGCTAGCAGAGCCCCAACTAAAGTGTCGGTTATGGTTAGGTATCACTACACCAAATCCAGCGAATGGTCACGCCCAGTGGGTCACGGCCCAAGTCCGTGACCAGCTGGGCGCGGACTCAGGCCATGACCAACTCAATATTTGGCGTGACCATATTCATTAACACACTGAGTCATGGATGCTTTGCAAGTGGTCACGGACCAAATCCCTGACCACTGTGGGTTACGGCCCAAGTCCGTGACCAGGGCGTGACCATTTTGGCACCTAATCCGCGCCAAAATTCCCTCCAAGCTTGGTCACGGATGGGTCATGGACTTGGGCCGTGACCATAGGCATGACGAAGTAGAAAACACACACACTAAGGGTCACGACTGAGGGCCGTGACCATTTCTTGGTAGGGGTCACGGCTATGGACCGTGACCATACGCAAATTAATGGGCGAGTATGATTTCATTAAATGGTTTTGTTGGTGGGTCACGGCTGAGAGCCGTGACCAGGTTCAATATGAAAAAAAAAGGCGCGCTGTCTATTTTCTCCCATCCGCTGCTTTGTTTCGTTCATTTCCCCCAACGAAACCCTCCCCATACGCTGCCTTCATCTCTCCCTCTCTCTCTCGCTCGCCTCCTCCCTCCGTCTCCCTGGCGGCATCCCCAACATCGATTATCCTCCATAACCACAAACTCAAAACTCCAACCCGATCCATCCTCCTGCTCGACCCCTTAACCCGACCACCTCTAACCCCGTTTTAACACCAAAAAATCAAAACCCATTCTTTATTTTCCCTCTCTCTCTCGCTCGCCTCCTCCCTCCGTCTCCCTAATTTGGGATTTGGAGCTTGAGCGTCAGCTAAACCCCGGGTAAGGTGGGGTTTCCATCGAGGTCCAAGTTTTAGCTCCGGGGCAGGGGATTTGGTGATTGGTCGGAGGTTTTTTGTTTACATCGAAGTCCAAGGTTAGTTCAGGGTTGCTTGCTGATGTTTTTTATTTCAAACATTTTTTTTATTATAGTCTGATTTTCCATTAACACAACCATCTCAAGATGTGTATAGAAAAAAGGGAAAACATTGATTTCAACATTATCAAATTTACATAACCCATTTCTTAGTCACATTGGGAAATCTCATTTGCACAACCTTGATGCTTACTCGAGACATACCTTTTAATTAGGCAATATACATAAGGAATGTAGGATATGGAAGTAAATTAAGTTAAGATAAACTATTATGGACTCAGTGCATAAATCTAATGTAATGTTCATGTTGTCGGTTTTATTACATTTTTTTATAAAATCATGTTTACATGTTTGTCGGCATTCAGATTGATTGCTTTTTGTTAATGATTTTTCTATCTTTTTATCAAATTTCCTAAATAGTGTACTGTAAGTCCTTATATTCCTTATATGACAAGGTAGGTACGCATTTTGATCCATTAAGTATAATCTAATTTTAGTTGTGTTGACAAGATATAAGAGATAAAAAATATTAAATATTAAAAATGAGGGTCGTTAGGGTTTCGGCAAAAACTCCTCCTCCTTCTCACGCAGCAGGTGCTCGAAGCAGAAGTTGTTGATTTATGGGAAAATAATATATAATCCATTTATTGGTATGTTGTTTACTATTATTAGACTTATTGAAAATTATCCTATTGTATAGGGAATATTTCATTGAGGAATTAACAAGATTGTTGGTGTGGAAAGTTATGCTTTCTTTCAAAGGTATTATATTCCTATATTCTTTCACAAGTATTTGTTTATTTCATTATTCCTCAGTTGTTTTTTTACTAGTGTTGTCTCTATTACATAGTGATTAAGATAAAAAAAACTAAGATCTTGGACTTTATCCTTGCAAAGGTATGTTCCAATTCTGTTTAATAAATTTTATGCGGACTTCATTATTCCTCTTTTGTATCACTTTTGATAGAGAACTTCTATGTCTCACTTAATTAATCATCTAGGTTTTACTGTTTGTTTTATATAACCCTTTACATCAGTGTGTTGTGAGAACAAGCCATGACATGCGTGGGTCTCTTACATGGCATTTTATTTGGCATAACATAAGTCTTATTTCACGGGCTTTATTTTGTTGCGTGAATCAATTTTTTCTTTATTGTCTGTGTGAATCAATTTTTTCTTTATTGTCTGTGTGCTATGCGGTTGTTTGCGGGGTAAATTAGATTCCTTCACACTATATTGATTCGAATTCTTTATTTTCAGATTTGTGCAGCTATTTCGTAGAAGATGTTGAATTGGTGTATCACGAGTTTTATAGTGAGTAACAATGCGCATTGGTGTCAATTTATGGTGTATTATATACCCCTATATGATTGTACATTTAGTTAATTTGGTTTGAGTTGTTTGATTATATATTTAGTTAAGTAAGTGTACCTACACTCGGGGGCATTGAGCAACGACTAATTTCTTGGTGTTTTCCAAGTGCAGGGGTTGTTAAAGTCAATACTAATGGCACTAATACGGGTGTCGGTCCATTTGAGTCCCGTTCTTCATAACACATTGTTTACGTATTGCAGATCTAACCAATTGGATACCATTTCTTCATTACATACCAGTTCTTCATTACACACCAGGTACTCTGTACTTTAACTAAATTAGTTATATAATTGATATGCATTATCTATTAAATTTATTAGATGATAGAAGGAGTACGGGATAATTATTGGTTTTGTTTGGTTTGGTTGTTGGAAAATTATTGGTTGTTGACTTGTTGTTGGATAATATGTTAGAAGGAGTATGGGATAATTAGAAGGAGTACGGGATACGACGATAACTTGCTAATGTCTAGACTTAAACTTAAAAATATGGCACCAACACCTCTCACGGGACCAATGTAATACGTAGGAACTGACCCCGCGATCACGGGACTACAGGTTTGATAATACGACTATAATTTAAAAATATTAGGACTTAAGATTAAAAACAAGGTGTTAGATAACAAAAATACGAAACAACCCTTGTACGGACCCGTGAGAGGCACCAACACCACTCACGGGACCAATGTAACACGTAGGAACAGACTGCGCGATCTCGAGACTCCCAGTTTGAGAATACGACGATAATTTTAAAATATGAGGAGTTAAGCATAAAAATAAGGCGTTAGATGGCGAAAATCCGAAACAACCCCCGAATGGCCCCGTGAGAGGCACCAACACCTCCCACGGGACCAATGTAACTCGTAGGAACTGACAGCGCGATAAAGGGACTGCCGATTTGAGCATACAAGGATGATTTGAAAATATAAGGAATTAGGCTTAAAAACACGACGTTAGATGGCCTAAACACGAAATAGCCCCCGAACAGCCCCGTGGGTGGCACCAACACCTCACACGAGACCAATGAAACTCGTAGGAATAGACCGCGCGATCACGAGACCCCCGGTTTGAGAATATGACAATAATATACATATATAAGGAATTAGGCTTAAAAAATGGCGTTAGATAGCAAAACCCTAAAATAGCTCCCGAATGTCCCCAAGAGACGAACTAACACCTTGCACGGGACCAATGTAACTCGTAGGAACTGACCGCGCGATCATGGGACCCCCGGTTTGAGAGTATGAGGATATATTTGAAAATATTAAGAATTCGGCTTAAAAAATGGCATTAGAGGGAAAAACCTCGAAACAAACGGTCCCGTGAGTGGCACCAACACCTCACACGGGACCAATGTAACTCGTAGGAACTGATCTCTCAGCCACAGGACTCCCGGTTTGAGAATACGATGATAATTTGCATACTTCTAGACTTAGGCTTAAAAACGTGGCGTTAGAGGGTGAAAACCCAAAACAACCCTTGAACAGCCCCGTGGGTGGCACCAACACCTCCCACGGGACCAATGTAACTCGTAGGAACTGACCCCATAGCCGCGGGACTCCCGGTTTGAGACTACGACGATAATTTGCATATTTCTTGACTTAGGCTTAAAAACATGGCGTTAGAGGGTGAAAACTCGAAACAACCCCCGAACGACCCCGTGGGTGGCACCAACACCTCCCACGGGACCAATGTAACTCGTAGGAACTGATCCCAGAGCCGCGGGTCTCCCGGTTTGAGATTATGACGATAATTTGCATATTTATAGACTTAGGCTTAAAAACTTGGTGTTAGAAGGTGAAAACTCGAAACAGCACCCGAACGGCCCCGTGGGTGGCACCAAGACCTCCCACGGGACCAATGTAACTGGTAGGAACAGACCCCACAGCCGGGGGTCACCCGGTTTGAGAATACAACGATAATTTGCATATCTCTTGACTTAGGCTTAAAAACATGGCGTTAGAGGGTGAAAACTCGAAACAGCCCCCGAACGGCCCCGTGGGTGGCGCCAACACCTCCTGCAGGACCAATGTAACTCGTAGGAACTGACCCCACAGCCGCGGGTCTCCCGGTTTGAGAGTACAACGGTAATTTGCATACTTATAGACTTGGGCTTAAAAACATGGCATTAGAGGGTGAAAACTCGAAACAACTCCCGAACGGCCCCATTGGTGGCACCAACACCTCCCACGGGACCAATGTAACTCGTAGGAACTTACCCCGCAGCCACGGGTCTCCCGATTTGAGTTTACGACGGTAATTTGCATATTTATAGACTCACGCTTAAAAACTTGGCGTTAGAGGGTGAAAACTCGAAACAGCCCCCGAATGGCCCCGTCGGTCGCACCAACACCTCCCACGGGACCAATATAACTCGTAGGAACTCACCACGCAGCCGCGGGACTCTCGGTTTGAGAGTACGATGGTAATTTGCATATTTATAGACTTAGGCTTAAAAACATGGCGTTAGAGGGTGAAAACTCGAAACAACCCCCGAACGGCCCCGTGGGTGGCACTAACACCTCCGACGGGACCAATGTAACTCGTAGGAACTGACCGCGCAGCCGCGGGAGTCCCGGTTTGAGAATACGATAGTAATTTGCATATTTATAGAGTTGGGCAAAACATGGCGTTAGAGGGTGAAAATTTGAAACAACCCCGAACGGCCCCGTGGGTGGCACCAACACCTCCCACGGGACCAATGTAACTCGTAGGAACTGACCGCGCAGCCGTGGGTCTCCCGGTTTGAGATTACGACGATAATTTGCATATTTATAGACTTAGGCTTAAAAACTTGGCGTTAAGGGTGAAATCTCGAAACAGCCCCCGAACGGCCTCGTGGGTGGCACCAACACCTCCCACGGGACCAATGTAACTTGTAGGAACAGACCCCACAGTCGCGGGTCTCCCGGTTTGGGAATACGACGATAATTTGCATATTTCTTGACTTAGGCTTAAAAACATGGCGTTAGAGGGTGAAAACTCGAAACAGCTCCCGAACGTCCCCGTGGGTGGCACCAACACCTCCCACGGGACCAATGTAACTCGTAGGAACTGATCGCGCAGCCCCGGGAGTCCCGGTTTGAGAATACGACGGTAATTTGCATATTTCTTGGCTTAGGCTTAAAAACATGGCGTTAGAGGGTGAAAACTTGAAACAACCCCCGAACGACCCCGTGGGTGGCACCAACACCTCCCACGGGACCAATGTAACTCGTAGGAACTGACCCCACAGCCGGGGGTCACCCGGTTTGAGAATACGACGATAATTTGCATATTTCTTGACTTAGGCTTAAAATCATGGCGTTAGAGGGTGAAAACTCGAAACAGCCCCGAACGGCCCCGTGGGTGGCGCCAACACCTCCCGCAGGACCAATGTAACTCGTAGAAACTGACACCACAGTCGCGGGTCTCCCGATTTGAGAGTACAACGGTAATTTGCATATTTATAGACTTGGGCTTAAAAACATGGCGTTAGAGGGTGAAAACTCGAAACAACCCCCGAACGGCCCCATGGGTGGCACCAACACCTCCCACGGGACCAATGTAACTCGTAGGAACTTACCCCGCAGCCGCGGGTCTCCCGATTTGAGTTTACGACGGTAATTTGCATATTTATAGACTTAGGTTTAAAAATTTGGCGTTAGAGGGTGAAAACTCGAAACAGCCCCCGAATGGCCCCGTCGGTGGCACCAACACCTCCCACGGGACCAATGTAACTCGTAGGAACTCACCATGCAGCCGTGGGACTCCCGGTTTGAGAGTCCGACGATAATTTGCATATTTCTAGACTTAGGCTTAAAAACATGGTGTTAGAGGGTGAAAACTCGAAACAACCCCCGAACGGCCCGTAGGTGGCACCAACACCTCCCACGGGACCAATGTAACTCGTAGGAACTGACCGCGCAGCCGCGGGAGTCTCGGTTTGAGAATACGACGGTAATTTGCATATTTATAGACTTGGGCAAAACATGGCGTTAGAGGGTGAAAATTCGAAACAACCCCCGAACGGCCCTGTGGGTGGCACCAACACCTCCCACGGGACCAATGTAACTCGTAGGAACTGACCGCGTAGCCACGGGTCTCCCGGTTTGAGATTACGACGGTAATTTGCATATTTATAGACTTAGGCTTAAAAACTTGGCGTTAGAGGGTGAAAACTCGAAACAGCCCCCGAACGGCCCCGTTGGTGGCACCAACACATCCCACGGGACCAATGTCACTTGTAGGAATAGACCCCACAGCCGCGGGTCTCCCGGTTTGGGAATACGACGATAATTTGCATATTTCTTGACTTACGCTTAAAAACATGGCGTTAGAGGGTGAAAACTCGAAACAGCTCCCGATCGACCCCGTGGGTGGCACCAACACCTCCCACGGGACCAATGTAACTCGTAGGAACTAACCGCGCAACCGTGGGAGTCTTGGTTTGAGAATACGACGGTAATTTGCATATTTCTAGGCTTAGGCAAAACATGGTGTTAGAGGGTGAAAACTCGAAACAACCCCCGAACGGCCCCGTGGGTGGCACCAACACCTCCCACGGGACCAATGTAACTCGTAGGAACTGACCGCGCAGCCGCGGGACTCCCGGTATGAGAGTATGACGGTAATTTGCATATTTCTAGACTTAGGCTTGAAAACATTGCGTTAGAGGGTGAAAACTTGAAACAACCCCCGAACGGCCCCGTGGGTGGCGCCAACACCTCCCGCAGGACCAATGTAACTCGTAGGAACTGAACCCACAGTCGCGGGTCTCCCGGTTTGAGAGTACGACGATAATTTGCATATTTCTAGACTTAGGCAAAACATGGCGTTAGAGGGTGAGAACTCGAAACAACCCCCGAACGGCCCCGTGGGCGGCACCAACACCTCCCACGGGACCAATGTAACTCGTAGGAACTGACCGCGCAGCCGTGGGATTCCCGGTTTGAGAGTATGACGGTAATTTTCATTTTTCTAGACTTAGGCTTAAAAACATGACGTTAGAGGGTGAAAACTCGAAACAACCCCCGAACCGCCCCGTGGGTGGCACCAACACCTCCCACGGGATCAATGTAACTCGTAGGAACTGACCGCGCAGCCGCGGGAGTTCTGGTTTGAGAGTACGATGATAATTTGTATATTTCTAGACTTAGGCTTAAAAATATGGCGTTAGAGGGTGATAACCCGAAACAGCTCCCGAACGATCCCGTGGGTGGCACCAACACCTCCCACGGGACCAATGTAACTCGTAGGAACTGACCGCGCAGCCGCGGGAGTCCCGGTTTGAGAATACGATGGTAATTTGCATATTTCTAGGCTTAGGCAAAACATGGCGTTAGAGGGTGAAAACTCGAAACAACCCCCAAACGGCCCCGTGGGTGGCACCAACACCTCCCACGGGACCAATGTAACTCGTAGGAACTGATCGCGCAGCCGCGGGACTCCCGGTATGAGAGTACGTCGGTAATTTGCATATTTCTAGACTTAGGCTCAAAAACATGGCGTTAGAGGGTGAAAACTCAAAACAGCCCCCGAACGGCCCCGTGGGTGGCACCAACACCTCCGACGGGACCAATGTAACTCGTAGGAACTGATCGCGCATCCGCGGGACTCCCGGTATGAGGGTACGATGGTAATTTGCATATTTCTAGACTTAAGCTTGAAAACATTGTGTTAGAGGGTGAAAAATCGAAACAACCCCCGAATGTCCCCGTGGGTGGCACCAACACCGCCCACGGGACCAATATAACTCGTAGGAACTGACCGCGCAGCCGCGGGAGTTCCAGTTTGAGAGTACGACGGTAATTTGTATATTTCTAGACTTAGGCTTAAAAACTTGGCGTTAGAGGGTGAAAACCCGAAACATCCCCCGAACGATCCCGTGGGTGGCACCAACACCTCCCACGGGATCAATGTAACTCGTAGGAACTGACCCTGCGGCCGCGGGTCTCCCGGTTTGAGAATACGACGGTAATTTGCATATTTCTAGACTTAGGCAAAACATGGCGTTAGAGGGTGAAAACTCGAAACAGCTCCCGAACGGTCCCGTGGGTGGCACCAACACCTCCCACGGGACCAATGTAACTCGTAGGAACTGATCGCGCAGCCGCGGGACTCCCGGTATGAGATTACGACGATAATTTGCATATTTATAGACTTAGGCTTAAAAACTTGGCGTTAGAGGGTGAAAACTCAAAACAGCCCCCGAACGGCCCCGTGGGTGGCACCAACACCTCCCACGGGACCAATGTAACTTGTAGGAACAGACCCCACAGTCGCGAGTCTCCCGGTTTGGGAATACGACGGTAATTTGCATATTTCTTGACCTAGGCTTAAAAACATGGCGTTAGAGGGTGAAAACTCGAAACAGCTCCCGAACGACCCCGTGGGTGGCACCAACACCTCCCACGGGACCAATGTAACTCGTAGGAACTGACCGCGCAGCCGCGGGAGTCCCGGTTTGAGAATACGACGGTAATTTGCATATTTCTTGACTTAGGCTTAAAAACATGGCGTTAGGGGGTGAAAACTCGAAACAACCCCCGAACGGCCCCGTGGGTGGCACCAATACCTCCCACGGGACCAATGTAACTCGTAGGAACTGACCCCACAGCCGGGGGTCACCCGGTTTGAGAATACGACGATAATTTGCATATTTCTTGACTTAGGCTTAAAAACATGGCGTTAGAGGGTGAAAACTCGAAACAGCCCCGAACGGCCCCGTGGGTGGCGCCAACAGCTCCCACGGGACCAATGTAACTCGTAGGAACTGACCGCGCAGCCGCGGGACTTTTGGTTTGAGAATACGATGGTAATTTGCATATTTCTATACTTTCGCTTAAAAACATTGATATGTTGATAATTTGAACTCATATATGCAATTTTTCAGGTTGATGAAATTTTTTGTATTACTACTTGGTTACTGATATTTTTGTTTTTTGTATCCTATCATTTGTAGGATTTTTGCACGTGGAACAAATGAAGGAGGCAATGGTTTACAACATGAAGATTGTTTATATGTTGGGGACATTCAGGATAATGTTTTTATGTGTTATAGCCGTGCAGGCTTTTATTGTTTAGTTTTATGGCCGTGCGGGCTTTTATAATTTGATTGTTGAATTTTATAGCCGTGCGGGCTTTATAATAAGCAGGTTTTTCATTTACAGGGTTTGGAATGTTAAGAAAATAGAGGAAACTCTGCCCAATTTTTTTTTTGGTCTATGAATTATTAAGACGTGTAATATTTTTAAGTTTCTATATATATTTGTTTATTAACAACATTCTCAATTCGCAATTTGTGAATTTTTTTTTAGTGTTTTTCCTATAATAAATATTTGTAACACCTCGTAGCAACTGACGGTGCACTCACAGGACCCCCAATTTTAGGATTGGATAAAAAAAATACATTTTTTTTAAATTATAGATAAATATGGTCATGGACTTTGTCCATGACCATTTTTATTTTTTTTGTCGCGCTTAAAAATGGTCGCGGCCAAAATCCGAGACCATTTTTTTTATTTTTTTGTCACGGTTATGGGTCGCGGACTAGGGCGCGACCATTTTTTTTAATTTTTTTTGTCACGGACGTGGGTCGCGGATTTTGGCCGCGACCAATTTGTCACGGTTGTGGGTCACGGATGAGGGCCGCGACCAATTTTTTTTATTTTTTTTGTCACGGACGTGGGTCGCGGACTTTGACCGCGACCAATTTGTCACGGTTCTGGGTCACGGATCAGGGCCGCGACCATTTTTTTTAACCTTTTTTTTTGTCACGGACGTGGGTCGCGGACTTTGGCCGCGACCAATTTGTCACGGTTGTGGGTCACGGATGAGGGCCGCGACCCGTCACGGCATGGGTCACGGCCAAAGTCCGCGACCATCTGCCGTGACCCCTCTTGGCCGTGACCATTTTTTGGTCACGGACTTGGGCCGCGACCCACGAAAATGGTCACGCACAAAATGGTCGCGGCCCAAGTCCGCGACCCACAAATTTGGTCAGGGATTTTGGCCGTGACCAATCGCCAGTTTTGGTGTAGTGTATAGGAGCAAGGGGAGACTAGGCTGTGGTGGCATAAGTACCGAGGGTTGGGTTCGATATTGTTTGATTCGGTTAAAAGATTCTTGGCATGCTTCATTCCAAATCTTGGTTGAATCCTTTTGGAGGAGTTTGAAGATAGGTTCGTAGATGGAGGTTAGCTGGCTGATGAACCGGCTGATGTATTGCAATTTCCCAAGGAAACCTCAAACTTCTTTCTCTGTTCGTGGAGGTGGCATCTCAAGTATGGCTTTCAGCTTGGTAGGATCTGATTCTATCCACTTTTTACTGACCATGAATCCAAGAGTTTTCCCTTTGTAACGCTGAAGATGCATTTATGTGGATTGAGTCTCATCTGATACTGTCGCAGTCGTTCAAATAACTTTCGAATAGCGGGAATATGACCCTCTCTAGTCTTGGAATTGATAATCATATCATCCACATAGACCTTAACTTCTTTGTGAATCATATCGTGCATGATGGTTGTGGCAGCCCTCTGGTAGGTATCCCCAGCGTTCTTGAGACCAAATGGCATGACAGTGTAGCAAAAGGTTCGGGTAATGAATGCAGTTTTTTTAGTGGTCTGGGTGCATTTTGATTTGGTTGTATCCGGTAAACTCGTCGACAAATGACTTGAGAGCATGACTGGTAGTGTTGTTTACGATTATGTCGATATTGGGTAACGGATAATCATCCTTTGGAGAGGATTTGTTCAAGTCTCGGTAGTCTACACACATCCGAACTTTTCCTCCTGATTTCGGCACGGGCACTATATTGGCTAGCCATGTGGGATATTCGATCAAACGAATGAAGCCTACGTTCAACTGTTTGACCACCTCTTCTTTGACCTTGAGCGACCATTCAGTGCATAGCTTTCTCAATTTTTGTTTGACCGACTTGTAATCTGGGAGAGTGGGGATCTCGTGCTGAGATATTTCAAGATCAATGTCGGGCATATTGTCGTAGGACCATGCGAAGATATCCATAAATTCCTTTAGCAATTCTTCGAGTTGTGCACGCTTATGCTCGCTAAGGGTAGCCCCTATCCTAATCTCACGTAGTTGGCTACTAGAACCGAGGTTAATAACAATAGTCTCTTCTTCATTAACTTGAACGAGGTTATGTTGTTTATTATTAACCTTATTTAGATTAGTTAAGAATTGTTCATTTACAAAATCATCATCATCAAAAGTTTGATTAGAATCCAAACAGTTAATGGAAGGCACAACCAGATACTCAAAATCTTCGTTTATTTTATTGATAAGAAAAACAACATTGAGAACCTCGTTAAAAGAGGACATGATTACATTTGAACAAGGATAAACAACAGAAGAAGAAATGGGGTAAACATTGGGATTAGGGGAGATTTCAGCAGGTAGAACTAGTGCAGCATGCCAGTTAAGGAGAGTTGTATCAGTAACTTTAATCAAGTTGGACAGATTCAGTGATGTAGTGCCTGACTGAACCATACAGAGTGTTAGCCCTACTGTCTGCAAGTTGAGGGAATCTTCGGAGTCACTTTCCTCAGTCTCTTTGGCATCTTTGATGAGTGGTTGTACATGGTGTTGGGAACTCTCGGCCCATGGGTAGATGTCTTGGAAGAGGATATCCATTGCAGGCTTCATCTTCTTATATGTATGGTCATACCATGGTTCAGGAAAGCCACAAAAAGGGAAGTCTTCACCCTCTTTGATGAATCGTTCATTCAAGGAGTTACCTGGGATAGTCTGTACGCGGTCTAGTCTTCTCTTTGGTTGAGATAGGTGGATAATTTTGAGCTCTTATTCTGACGGTTGATACCCAAACCATAAGGAGAGAATGCCTTATTTAGTTTAATCGGATCAAGTATCCCTTGTTGTCTTTGTCCTAGCCCCAGTTCGGGCATGAAGTTCATATTTTTAAACATCTGAATCACATTGACGTTGCCATAATGGTCATATTCTGGACAAACCGTTTCCTTGAAGTTGTCCCCTGCCGGGAGTGGAAGTGGCTCAATTCGGAATCCTGATAGGAGCATATCATTTGACCCATGCTATATCTCAAGGATTAAATTTTTGGTACTTGCACCCTCGGTATTATCGTCGTCACCCAAAATGGTGATGATCGGTCCATCGGTGAAGAACTTTAATTTTTGATGGAGTGAGGAAGACACACCCTTAATACTATGGATCCAAGGTCGTCCGAGTAACAGGTTAAAATAGGTTGGGATGTCAATAACTTGGAATTCAACGACAGGGTTTATAGGGACAACCCTTATTACAAGCTTTATGGATCCCATCACCTCCCGATGGGTATTATCATAGGCGCGCACAGCAGTGGAGGTTGGAGCGAGGTCGCTTTTTCTCAATCATAAACATTTTAAGGTTCTCAGTGGGCAGACATTCAAGGCAGATCCATTGTCGACAAGAGAGAGTGGTACAACCTTCCCCATAACTTCGACGGAGATATTGAGTGCATGATTGTGGTTTGGCCCAATCTTGGGGATTTTTTCTTTGAAAAAGGATAGCATTCGGGTAGAGGTCAAGGATCCGACCAAATTTATCGCTTCTTCTGGTGTGGTAGAAGGATGAACTGTGGGTCTAGTGAGAAACTTGATCAAATCATTTCTGTGTAGCTGAGAAGACATGAAAAGCCGAGAATCTTGATCTCCTCGAGGGTCATCTCTGGCATAGGAAGGTTTTCAACACCATTCCCATTGTCATTAGCTGGTAGTGATATTGGGATATGGTAATGCCTCCCTGATCTAGTTATGTGATTTACTGAAGAAGGGAAGAACATGAATCCCGTTTCCTTATCGATCTCGGGCTGTTCTTTCACCTTATTTATTTCTCCGAGGAGTTCTTCAAATGATATCATTCCACACATGCCGGCTACCGGGACAATTTTCTCTAAAGCTTGCTCTTCATTCGAATCTTCGAATTCTTCCCCCCATCCGGTGGCAATAATTCTATTTTTCCATGAAAAGTCAGTGCATTCCACAACTTCAACGGCTTCTTCATACAGGTCATCCCATTCTGTGGGGATGTGTAAGGGTGAAGGGACTAGGCACCCCTGTAGCTTCAGAGTATTAAGTAACTCAGTAATACTATAAATATTATTGTTTTGCCTGAATAATTCTTCCATGATCTGGACGACGTCATCTAGGTTGACTTCTTTGGTTGGTACTACACAACTATCTGACTCTCGGTCCCATTTCCGTGCTTCCAAGAATTGCGTACTGAACCTTTAGCAATCAATGATCATCTGTGAGGGCAATTTCATCCCGAACTCTAGGAGTTGGTTTAACACTTCTGACAATTCCATGCTTCCATTTTTAGAACGAGTACGGACAACGATGCATGCTCTAGTAAGGAGTGATAGTGCCTGATCAGTGAGGCTAGTAGGGTGTAGGAGGAAATATGGGCAAATTTGGAGAGGTTTAGGAGAGTATATGGGTGTGATTTGGGTTGAGGGATCAAATTCTGGGTTCTCTTCTAAGAAGATGGCATTGGTATGATTTGGAAGTGGGTTGTGAGTAGTGTTTGGCTTAGGATTGGCTGGTGGGGAGATAGTACCCCGGTCAATTAGACCTTGGATTATGTTTCAAAGGTGAAAGCATTGGTCGGTGGTATAGCCAGTAGTTTGTTGAAAGGCACAATGAGCATCTGCCTTGAAGTTTCTTGGCAGTGGATTTGTCAATGGACGAGGATCCAAAGGTTTGATAAGGTTTCGGATTAGCAGGGCTTGATAGACTTTGGAGAGGGGAGCATGGAGATCAGTGTATTCCTTTTAGACAAGGATAGGGAGGCTTTCTGGTGCCCATGATACGGTTGGTTAGGAGATGTTGTTAATGGTTGAGACTGTAGCACTGGTAGGTTTGTCATATTTTTTGGGGGTGAACTGTACGGACACCTTCTTTGGTTCGACATATATTTTAGCAAGACCTTCCTCAATTTCCACTCCTGCTTCTCTGAGAGCTCGAAAATGGGGATAATATTATCCTCCCATCGTTGCTCGGACATGGGGTAAGAAGTTCTTCTTCACTAAGTTGACTTGTTCTTCCTCGGAAGGCCGATTGGTCATGATTGCTACTTTTTTCCTTCATCGGGCTATGAAGTTACTGATTGATTCCCCAGAGTTCTGTTTGAGCAGCTCTAAATCACGACGGGTGATCTCAAGCTCTTCATTATATTTGTACTGTGACATGAATTCCCGGTCTACATCCTCCCAGTTACGAATCTTGGACTCTTCGAGAGACAAAAACCATCGGAGGGTACTATCCTCCAGAGTTTGCTGAAACAATTGGGCCATGACTTCTTCAAAAGCCCCTAGTAGAGTCATGGAATGGTGATAGCTATGGAGATTAACAATCGAGGGTCCACTTCCTCCGAATTTTTCGATATTTAGCATCTTGAACTTCTCGGGTAACTTTGCTTTAGGATAAGGAGACATGTGGGTGTAGTCCACGTAATTTCCTGAGATTATGACTTGGTCGAACTTCTTGGTGAGCATCTTGAGGTCCTCTTTGACTTTGTTCAACTCTTCTTCCTTCGGATCAATGATCACAAGCAAGTTAGCCCCATGATGGGCAAGCTTCGACATAGGAAGCTGGGCAGGTGGCGACCCATTAGCAGGAGGGACACGTCGAGCGTGCTGATACTCTTTGGGAACTCAGATAAGCTCAGGTGGATCTATAGCACGAGGGAATAGGTCCTTGAGCTCTTGAGGAACGAGAACCTGGTTTCGTTGCATTTCTCGGACCTCAGTTTGGAGATTGTCAATCTTGGGCACAAGCTGAGCTAGAACTTCCGTCAGATCTAGCTGCACAACGGGTACTTGATCTATGTTCTCCATGGAAGGCGGATGGATTCCGGACTCGGAAGGAGTAATAGGGGAACGGATGAAACTTCAGGGTGACTTAATTGAAGACCGAAGCCAATAAGGATCCAGGCCAAGGGTTTGCAATCGACCTGAGAAGGCGTAAAAGGGATGAATTTTTTTTTTGATTTTTGATAAGTAAATGAAAAAATGTTTTTGGATTTTGGATATAGAAGAAAGGGAATTTTCCCTTTGGAGACGGTCTCAGCATGATTATTATAATTATTATGTTTTCACTTGTATTAATTCTCCTAAATGCAAAATGAAATGCCGGACGGGACCCGAGCCTGGAAAAATTGGGTTTGTAATATATGAAAAGCTATGGCTGGACTTGTGACCAGTCTCACGAACAGGGTCCCATTTTAAAAATACGCGAGAATTCGGGCGGTAGGCCGACCCAGAATTTCGGCAGAGTTTCGGGTTGAAACCGGCAATCTAACATGTGTGTCCTAGGTTTAACACCTATATGCGGGTATGCAGTTGGTTGGCTGAATCGGAAGGGGTTCCCCCATTTGGCGTGACTTCCACGATATACGTCTTGCTCTTGCGGGCAATCGGTACGTGTGGACAAGCCATTTGATGTACCTGAGTGTACATGAATTGTCTCACCATATACCTCGTGGGGATGGTACGTGTGAGAGAGAATTCGATATACTCGGCGTACATGAATGAGTTCCCTGCGATATACCTCACGTCATGACTTCGGTCAAGCGGTACGACGCGGAGGGAACCGTTCGATATACATCGAAGGTAATTATCCAATAGAAGGTGAGAGTCATATCGCTTAGGCTAACTGTACCCTTTCGAACCATCGCCCATCACAAAGTGACCCTCCAGTTACTAGGTAAAAATTTGGTCAATAACAATGCTCTTTGGTGATGTCGTGTGAATCATGCATGATCCTATTATTAGTATCTTATGAGAATGTATTTCTTGATTATGCCAACAGGGAGAGAACTACAAGTACCTATGGTACACCAAGTATGGGTGAATGATGCGTGCAACATGTGGATATATGTGACCCTAGGTGCACGTGGTGCGAAGTGTACATGGAGAATTCTCTTCAAGTGTGTGAATAGGAGCATAAGCATGGAGTACACATGAGTAATAAAAGGGGGAACATGCAAATAGGGGAAAATATAAACAAACATAACACCCATGTAAATAGAGTCTAGCCCTCATGAAAAATTTCCCCAGCAGAGTCGCCACTATGGCCATCCCCGATCCTGATCCTCACCGCGGGGGGGGGGGGGGGGGGGGGGGCAGTGTGAGATTGAGGATCCTTAGGTACCGCACATCCCTCTCGGGAGCGCTTCGGCCGACGTCATTTGAGGTGAGGTGAAAAATGCAGAGAGATTAGAGCTCAAAACAGACAAAAGAAAAGGGAAATCCATCCCGAAGGACAGCATCCAAAGACATACTGGTGCATACGAAACCAAAATGATTCAAGAAGGGTTCAGAGGCTAAGTTACGAAATGGGAAGGTGTTAGGCACCCACTCCTCCTCCCTTTCGGTCTCTCATGGATTTTTGTTATTTTCCTTTTATTTTCCCCATAATGTGTGTGCATGTGTATATATAGTGGGGATAGGAATCCTCGACTTGTATCATGGAAGAGATAAAGTGAGTTCTCTGTAGGAAGGTATAAAAGTATTAGAGAATAGGATTTACGTGATTATCCTTACGTTAATCGTTATGAGGGAACGATAACGCATATGGAATAATACGCCACTAAGAACAAATATATATATATATATATATAATATAAGAGAGTGGAGTTTAGAGATAATAGAAAATGAGAGAAAAAGTAGAAATAGGACTCGAGTCTCGGGTTTTACCCTGAGACGCCTACGTAGCCTATAGAGGCATCAAAGTTCACGTAGTTTTATCCCATAAATCCAACTAGGGATTCTCTTATTTGTGTGTGTGTGTGGGGGGGGGGGGGGGGGGTAGAAAAAGTGTTTTAGTCGTGAGAAAAGTGTAAGAAAAGTATGAGAATTCCCGTTTGGAATTTATGAGCAAACCCTCTTTTTCTTATTTTTTTGGGTTTTTATTTATATGAAAATAAGAGATGTGCAATAATACTAAATAAAAAGTATATTAGGATGTGTGAGATGAGATAATAAAAGCACTAAGTAATAAAACAAGTTATTGCAAATTTATGAGAATTTAAGGAGAGAGTTGAGAAAATTGGACCTTCTTAAAGATCTTGAGCTTGATTTTGAATGTTGGAGAGCATCACTTAGACTTGGATGATGATGGAGGGTAGTGAATTCACCAAGTTTGATGAAAAGTGAAGGTTAGAAAGGGATTTGGGTGTAGAAATCACGCTGACATTGAGAGAGGTTTTTGGGATCTGCTAAGAGTGATAAGTTTTTTATTTTTGGCCTCCCTTGAAAGTGAGGTCGGACCTCCTTTTTATAGTCCCAAGGCATTGCCGATCGTCATAGACCTATTCCCGTCGTTCGGTAGATGCGTTTAGGCAGACTACCGATAGGCAAGGTCTGGACCTGCCGTTTGGAAGTGTCTTTTAGGCCTTTTTGGAAAATCGATCGCAGAAAGCAAAACTTCGATCAGAATCGCTCATGGGGCGGACCATTGGAAAGGTAATTCATAGACCTTCAAAAGTCCTTTAGAGTTCTCCAGGGTTGGGGAGTTGACTTTGGGTCAAATGTGGCTCGGAAGCATTCGTCGGTCTATTGGATGGGAAAATATTGGACGCAAACGGATCGTTCGTCCGGATGGTAAGTCTGAATCATGCATGGGGCGGATAGTTGGAAAGGATAGGAGATGTACTTAGACATTACAAAGAGTTTGTTCTGGTTTGGGGAGCTGACTTTGGTCAATCGGGCCCTGGAAGCATTCGGTGACCTTTTAGAGTAAAACGAATTGTTTTTCCGTACCGTAAGTCAGAATTGCTCACGGAGCGGACCATTAGAAAGGGGTTTTAGTGCCCTTCAAAGATTCTTTCAGTCTCGGTCGAGCTGAAGAATTTGACTCTGGTCAAATGGAGCCCGGGAGCGCCCAGTGGTCTCCTGATTGAGTTTCGGGGGAAAATGGGTCGTTCATCCGCATGGTAAGTCGGAATTACGCACAGGATGGATCGTTGGAAAGGGGTTTTAGTGCCCTTCGAAGATTCATTTAGTCTCGTTCGAGCTGAAGATTTCACCTTTTGGTCAAATGGAGCCTGGGAGTGCCCGATGGCTTTAAGGTCAGTACTCGGGGTACGACCAGAGTTCGTAGTTGTAATACCCCGTATTTTTGTGATATTTATTTATGGGATTAATTTAATTAAATGCGTATTAATTGGAAATTAATCCGGATTAAAATACTAGCGAGATGCGAGTTGGTATTTGAATATAATGTGCATATATGATTATACATGAATATTGAAGTATGAAATTTGTCGTGAGATTGAAATACGACAATTTGGAAATTTTGTTGAGACGCGGGTGACAGTCGCGTCAAGTTTATATTATGATAATTAAAAAGTGAATTTTAGTTCTATTAACTGTATGGTCGTTTTGAGTGCGCCAACGCGTCCGGAAGGGTCAAAATAGTCAGAAAACACTAGCCGGGGGTTAAGTTTGGGTCCCGGGGCATTATTGGGCCATACCGGTAACTTATAAGGGCAGTTTGGTAATTTTAGAATTTTGGGATTTTTGATTAACGAATTTTAGGAGTTTTAATTGGAAAATTAAAACACCCACTAACCCATTACCAGCCATTATCTGATTAGAGGGCTACGGGGGTTATTAGAATTAGCCCCAAAAGTTCCTAAGACCAAAAAAAAAAACCCTAGCCTCCATTGCTACCATTAGAGAAGAAAGCTTATAGAGGGAGAGATAGAAGGATTCTACAGAGAGAGAGAGAACCATTCATCAAATTCGTCATCAAATCAGAGATTCCAATAAGGCAAGTGGTTTAATTCTAATTAATTTCAGAGAATGCTTCTTCCATGTGTAGGAATTGATAAAAATCTTATTGTTCTTGGGAGTTTGATAAAAACCCATTAATTTGGAACTAGAAACTTGTATTGTGATGAGGATTTGCATGTAGAACTATATGTCGGGGAATAATCTGATGTTAATACGTTTTGGATGAAAAAAAAAATTGATTTATTTCGACTCTTTGATGATTTATAAATTTTAGGGTTCATGTTCTTGAAATTGGGGATAAATGTATGGATTTGATATTTGGATGATATTTATAATGAATTAACCCCATAAAAACGTTAGTAGGTAACCTATGTATGTTTAGGGATGATTAGGAACCTTGAAAAATTGTTGGACTAATGTTTAGATGAGATTAGAAGTGAAGAAAAGATGGAAAAACGAAATAAGGAATTTCTGGGCTCGAATCTGCCCACTCATTAGAAGACCTGCCCAGGTCGTTCGAACGAGCTCGTTCGAACGAGCTTCTAACGAGTTGACAGTTTCGGTTCTAACGAGAGGGATGTTCGTTCGAAGACTTTCGTTCGAACGAGATCTCGTTAGAAGGCCCAGTTCGTTCGAACGAACTCTCGTTCGAACAGCCTCTTTCGAACGAGACTTCTAACGAGTTGACAGTTTAGGCTTTTTAGCCTGTTTTGATCCCGAGTGTCCCGTAACCTTGTGCATATGTAGAGATAACCTCCCCTTGTTGATTAATTGATATATTTGGGATGTTTGGGTTATAATGAGGAGTCAAACCTAGAAGTGTAGTTTGAATCTAAGGGAAATTATGAAGTAGAACGCGAGTGTCTATTACGATGCGAGAAATATTGACGGCCTAAATTACTATATTAATCGGGAACATATAAATTGTGTAGCATTATCTGTCGGTACGAGATTGAGAAGTGTACCACCAATATATTATGGTGATTACTAAGATGTGTGCATACTTAGTATATGTATTGATTTTATGTGTATAACATACCTACCATACTTGCTATCACGGGAGGTTGCGTTCGCTTAGGACCCTCTAATCCTTGTGTTGCCCGGATTTAGACTGGTTACCTCGATGAACATAGGTTAAAGAAGGACTTATTGGGATTTTAATAAGTCTACTGATCGTGGGAGCGCAGGTATGTGCGTGACCCATGTGATGTCACTGTGTTCGCCTCCATTATTTGTGATGTTGTTATCTGAACGGTTCCTGAGAGATTCGGAATGCGAAATACTTATGTACGTGATGTACCGAGATGGATAGCAGAGTATGTGTGCACCGCAACTAGTTCTCGGGGTGCTTGTATTCTATTGTATATTTATGACGGGAATAATATACATTTAATTAATGGGAACTTTCATGTTGATATTGTGAAAATAATTATGGTAATGTTTTGAGAAAACATAACGGGTTAACCGATAGTGAATTGTACTACAAATTGAGAATCTGAGTTTAAATAAAGCCCTCTATTTATTTGATAACGCTAGAATGTATTATGGGAATCGAGTAGTAAGGGGTAGAACTTATTACGGTTTGGTTAGATATGGATGTCTTATAGATGGGTACGGTACGTTAGGAGTGCACATGTAGTCGAGAGGTGAGAATTTCATGTGAGTGCACGTCCTAACATGTATTTTGCATTTAATGCTTTAATGTTATTAAAACACTTGTTGTTTTTAAAATGATTTCCACTTTCGGGCTCTGACCCATTTGCTTTCAAATCCATTTTTTGTAAAAACCATTTTAGGTGCCCAGCCACAAGGACACCATGCTTAGGATCCTCAATTAGGTGACGAGCTGTAGCTGTTTGTGGAAGTTACAGGACCTTGCTTGTAGACGCTTCATCCATCTTGACTACATATTCAGTAGTTATCAGTTGTAGGGCATGTCGCCCATTTTCTTTTAGAGGCATTTCATTTATTTCAGTTATTCGGACTTTTGGCATGTAATTAATTCAGGATTCAGACTTATGTTATTATTTTCATTCGTGGGATTGTTGTGAGGAGTTTTCCTCCGGACTCTTATATTTATTTGTTGGTTATTTCATTACTTCGTTATGGTCAATGGATCATGTTGTTATTACATTATTCTTTTATTGCATGTTAATTAGACTTAACTTAAAATTTGGCAACTTACTTTTTAAATACTAGGTGGTTAGTAATTATTAAAATGTTTTCGACAGTGATGCTATTAACTGAACCAACTTGACATTTTGTATTGATTTAATAAAGGAGTAGCTACCCTGTATTTAATTAGTCGGGGTGTCACAGGTGGTATCAGAGCATCAGGTTCTAGTGTATTTTAGGATCTGTACTGCTTATTATGTTTTCGCTGAGTTTTCTTTGATGTAGAGCCCTATATTTTAGGACTGTTGTATTCTTTTGTATATGCTACGTTCTTCAGCTATTTCGAGTTTATAACTGCGAACTTATAAAATTCATTCTTATTTCAGATGCCTCCACGACGTGCACAAAGGATTCCCAGGGATGCAACGCCAGAACCACAGCCCGCACCAATTCAGGGCACGATGAATGCCGCGAGGTTGCAGCCATTGTGGCCCAGGCGGTAAATGCCGCACTGGCAGTAGTTCAGCATGCACCACCTCAGGCGCCGATAGCCGCGCCAGTCCAGGCACATGCATTCCCGTCTTCTTGGGAACGTGTACGTGATGCTTTTCAGAAAGCACACCCTCCGGAGTTCGCAGGTAGCTCCATGTGGTAGTTTCGAGTCAGTGGAGGAAGGACATCCAGCGACACCTGAGGATGTATGAGTGCACAGATGTACAGAAGCAGATACTAGCTACCTTTAAGCTAGTAGGGTCTTCACTGCAGTGGTGGGAGTCTATTACCACAATGGAGGAGAGAGATACTCTCACTATTCAAGAGTTTTGGGTGCGGTTTGACCGCAAGTACTTTCCGTCGGCTGTTCACACAGAGATGAGGAGGAAGTTGATGAGTCTCAAGCAGAAGGGTAAGACTGTGGCCGAGTATGAGGCCGAACCCACTGATCTTCTGAACATTGTTCCGGATGAGATACCGACGGAGGAGAAGAAGATACAAAAATTTACAGACGGGTTGACATGGAGGATTCGTCAGCACTTGTTAGGGAACCTCTCATTAGCCACTTATTCTGATGTGGTTAACGCTGCATTGATCCATTGCCAGGATCACCGCTTTTACATGACTGAGGGCAAGCGTTCAGGAGAGTCTAGCCATCAGGGCAGGACTGGAGGAAATGGTGCCAGTGGGGCATAATCTGTTTAAGGGCAGAGACAGGGTGATCAGGGTACCCAGCAGGGGGATCATAAGAGGTTCAGGTCAGGAAATTTCAGACACGGACAGGGAGGTTTCCGGCAGGGCCATCAGGGTCCGAACGGCCATCAGCACCAGCAGGGTCAGAATGGTCAACAACAGTTTCAACAGGGCCAGTGGAGGAACGGTAACGACCACCAGGGCCGGTGCAGCAGGGACAGAGAGGGGGGAACTTCCCGGGGAAGTGTTTAGTTTGTGGCAAGACTGGCCATAAACGCCAGGACTGTCCTGATAGGGGCAGGGCCCCGCAGCAGTAGCAGGGTGCTCGACATGAGCCACAAAGGCCACTTTTTCCACCAGCCCTCCCAGCTCCAGCCCAGGTGCCAGCACTTCCAGCCATTCCAGCAGTTCTTGTGCAGCAGGGACAGTTACAGTATGGACGTGTCTATAAAGTCCACCAGGCAGCAGCTCCGCAGGCACCACCCGCTATTGAGGGTATGTTTCCTATCCACGGTACTATGGGTCGGGTTTTGTTTAATACGAGGGCAACACATTGCTTTATAGCTACACATTTTGCGAAAGCCTTAGGGTTGTTAGCCACAGCAGAGAGCACAGTGACGTGTGTAGACTCACCATTGGGGAGTGGGTCACTTATTTTCTTTATATGCCAGGGAGTAGGGGTAGAGATTGGTAGTCTGGTATTACCTGCAGATATGTTGGTATTAGATATGCATGTTCACGATGTGATTATCGGTATGGATTGGCTCGCTGATTATAGAGCCATGATTGATTGCTTCGGTGGGAGCATTATTTTTGCCATTTCGGGGCAAGAGATGTTTGTAGTGGCGATGCCTCGCCCAGAGGGAGGTTCAACCGCTCATTTGTATTATTTAGAGGAGGAGACCTCTAAGGAGGTGGTGATACCACTTGATTCGATTCCGGTTGTTAGAGAGTTTGCCGATGTATTTCAGGATATACCTGGATTACCCCCCCAGTCGAGAGATAGACTTTGTCATAGACTTATTGCCAGATACGAGACCTATAGCACGCACACCGTACCGTATGGCTCCAGCTGAGATGAGGGAGTTACGGGATCAAATTAACCAGTTGTTGGGGCAGGGGTTTATACGGAGGAGTACTTCGCCGTGGGGTGCCCCTGTGTTGTTTGTGAAGAAGAGAGATGGTTCACTGAGATTGTGTGTGGACTACCGAGAGTTGAACAAGGTCACGATACGGAATAAGTATCCGTTGCCTCGAATCGATGACCTATTCGACCAGTTGAGAGGAGCTTCTTTCTTCTCGAAGATTGATTTGCGATCGGGATACCATCAGTTGCGTATCAGGGAAGAGGATGTCTCGAAGACTGCGTTCTTATCGAGATATGGTTCTTACGAGTTTCGGGTTATGCCTTTTGGTTTGACCAATGCTCCAGCCGTGTTTATGGACTTGATGAATAGGGTGTTCAGGGATTTCCTAGATCAGTTTGTCATTGTCTTCATCGATGATATTCTGGTTTACTCCCAGACAGAGGAGGACCACGCCGAGCATTTGAGGCAAGTTTTGCAGACACTACGTCAGAACGAGTTGTATGCAAAGTATGAGAAATGCGAGTTTTGACTGAAGGAGGTCCAGTTTTTGGGACATATTATTTCTGACCGGGGAATATCTATTGATCCGGGGAAGGTATCCGCGGTGAGGGAGTGGGGACAGCCCACGACACCAATGGAGATCCGTAGTTTCTTGGGTCTAGCAGGATACTACAGGAGGTTCATTCGGGGATTTTCGAAGATAGCAGGTCCTTTGACACATCTGACTCGTAAAGGTGTGCCGTTCATCTGGAGTGATGCCTATCAGTTGGCATTTGATGAGTTGAAGGATAAGTTGACCTCAGCACCGGTGTTAGCATTGCCGAGACCGGGAGTTGAGTATCTAGTCTACACCGATGCGTCCTTACAAGGACTTGGAGGTGTATTACAGCAGGAGAGTCAGGCCATAGCTTATGCATCCTGTAAGCTAAAGCCTCACGAGAAGAATTACCCCACTCATGACTTGGAGTTGGAGGCAGTTGTATTTGCCCTTAGGATATGGAGACATTACCTTTTGGGGGAAAAGTTTCGATTGTTCACAGACCACAAGTCCCTACAGTACCTATTCACGCAAAAAGAGTTGAATATGCGGCAGCGAAGGTGGCTTGAATTTGTGAAGGACTATCAGTTTGATATCCAGTATCATCCGGGGAAAGCTAACGTGGTAGTAGACGCGTTGAGCCGTAGGCCAGCAGATGAAGTGGCAGGGGTGTGGAAGGCCAAGTGGAAGGAATTGGGACACCAGGATGCAGTGGCCCGATCGTTCATGTCTGTGATGACCGTTACACCGCAGATTGTCACGAAGGTAGTAAAGGCACAAACAGATGACTCGTTCTGTCAGGAGCTGATAGTTCGATTACTCGCAGAGGGAGCCGAATCCTATACCGTTAGCTCAGACGGGGGATTACGCTTTAATGGGAGATTAGTAGTTCCGGAAGGGGAGGAATTGCGGCACGAGGTGATGGAAGAGTCGCACGGCTCACGGTTCGCGGTACATCCCGGTGGGGACAAAATGTACCAAGACATGAGACGTCAGTATTGGTGGAGCGGGATGAAGAGAGATATTGCCGAGTTTGTTTCTAAATGCACCACTTGTCAGTTAGTAAAAGTGGATCATCAGAGACCGGCAGGACTGCTACAGTCGTTGGAGGTCCCGATGTGGATGTGGGAGAGCATATCCATGGACTTTATCACGGGATTGCCTACGTCACAGAGAGGTCACGACTCCATTTGGGTAATTGTGGACAGGTTGACCAAAGTCGCTCATTTTCTACCCGTAAGGATAGACTACACTACGGGACAGTATGCCCAGCTCTTTATTTCAGAAATAGTGAGACTTCACGGTGTGCCCTTAAATATCGTGTCTGACCTAGACAAGATATTTGTTTCACGGTTTTGGGAGAGTTTTTAGGAGGCCATGGGCACGAAATTGCGGTTGAGTACGGTGTATCAAAAACAAACTGATGGGCAAACGGAGCGTACAAACCAGATGTTGGAGGACATGCTACGTATGAGTATCATTGATTTTGGGGGTGGATGGGAGCAGTATCTTCCACTAGTAGAGTTTGCTTACAATAACTCCTACCAGTTCACCATTGGCATGGCTCCATTTGAGGCGTTGTACGGTAGACCTTGTCGTTCCCCAGCATGTTGGTTGGAGGTAGGGGACAACAAACTACTAGGGCCGGAAGTGATTCAGGATACTTCGGCAAGGATAGAATTAATTCGGAGTCGCATTCGGGTAGCTCAGGACAGGCAGAAGAGCTATGCTGATGCGAAGAGGTTCTTTAGAGAGTTCCAAGTGGGGGACCAGGTTTTGCTCAGAGTATCTCCTTTGAAGGGGATTATGCGTTTCGGGAAGAAAGGGAAGTTGGCACCGAGATATGTGGGACCATTTCCTATTATTGAGCGGATTGGACCGATTGCGTACAGGCTTGGGTTACCGGAGCATTTGCATCGGATTCACGATGTGTTTCATATTTACTCGCTAAGGAAATATCTTAGAGACGATTTGGCTCATTATCACATTGCTTTGGAGGACATCGATCTCCATCCTGATAGCTCCTACGAGGAGGGGCCGATTGCTATTTTGGACCGAAGTGAGCGGAAACTGCGGTCAAAGATAGTCCCGTTAGTGCGTGTTCAGTGGTGACATCATGCTATTGAGGAGTTCACTTGGGAGCGCGAGGATGAGATGCGCGAATGTTATCCAGAGTTGTTCTTACCAGGTACTATCTAGTTCTGAATTTCGGGACGAAATTCAGTTATTAGGGGGAAGTATGTAATACCCCGTATTTTTGTGATATTTATTTATGGGATTAATTTAATTAAATGCGTATTAATTGGAAATTAATCCAGATTAAAATACTAGCGAGATGCGAGTTGGTATTTGAATATAATGTGCATATATGATTATACATGAATATTGAAGTATGAAATTTGTCGTGAGATTGAAATACGACAATTTGGAAATTTTGTTGAGACGCGGGTGACAGTCGCCTCAGGTTTATATTATGATAATTAAAAAGTGAATTTTAGTTCTATTAACCGTATGGTCGTTTTGAGTGCGCCAACGCGTCCGGAAGGGTCGAAATAGTCAGAAAACACTAGCCGGGGGTTAAGTTTGGGTCCCGGGGCATTATTGGGCCATACCGGTAACTTATAAGGGCAGTTTGGTAATTTTAGAATTTTGGGATTTTTGATTAACGAATTTTAGGAGTTTTAATTGGAAAATTAAAACACCCACCAACCCATTACCAGCCATTATCTGATTAGAGGGCTACGGGGGTTATTAGAATTAGCCCCAAAAGTTCCTAAGACCAAAAAAAAAAACCCTAGCCTCCATTGCTACCATTAGAGAAGAAAGCTTGTAGAGGGAGAGATAGAAGGATTCTACAGAGAGAGAGAGAACCATTCATCAAATTCGTCATCAAATCAGAGATTCCAATAAGGCAAGTGGTTTAATTCTAATTAATTTCAGAGAATGCTTCTTCCATGTGTAGGAATTGATAAAAATCTTATTGTTCTTGGGAGTTTGATAAAAACCCATTAATTTGGAACTAGAAACTTGTATTGTGATGAGGATTTGCATGTAGAACTATATGTAGGGGAATAATCTGATGTTAATACGTTTTGGATGAAACAAAAACGGATTTATTTAGACTCTTTGATGATTTATAAATTTTAGGGTTCACGTTCTTGAAATTGGGGATAAATGTATGGATTTGATATTTGGATGATGTTTATAATGAATTAACCCCATAAAAATGTTAGTAGGTAACCTATGTATGTTTAGGGACGATTAGGAACCTTGAAAAATTGTTGGACTAATGTTTAGATGAGATTAGAAGTGAAGAAAAGATGGAAAAACGAAATAAGGAATTTCTGGGCTAGAATCTGCCCACTCGTTAGAAGACATGCCCAGGTCGTTCGAACGAGCTCGTACGAACGAGCTTCTAACGAGTTGACAGTTTCGGTTCTAACGAGAGGGATTTTCGTTCGAAGAATTTCGTTCGAACGAGATATCGTTAGAAGGCCCAGTTCGTTCGAACGAACTTTCGTTCGAACAGCCTCGTTCGAACGAGACTTCTAACGAGTTGACAGTTTAGGCTTTTTAGCCTGTTTTGATCCCGAGTGTCCCGTAACCTTATGTATATGTAGATATAACCTTCCCTTGTTGATTAATTGATATATTTGGGATGTTTGGGTTATAATGAGGAGTCAAACCTAGAAGTGTAGTTTGAATCTAAGGGAAATTATGAAGTAGAACGCGAGTGTCTATTACGATGCGAGAAATATTGACGGCCTAAATTACTATATTAATCGGGAACATATAAATTGTGTAGCATTATATGTCGGTACGAGATTGAGAAGTGTACCACCAATATATTATGGTGATTACTAAGATGTGTGCATACTTAGTATATGTATTGATTTTATGTGTATAACATACCTACCATACTTGCTATCACGGGAGGTTGTGTTCGCTTAGGGCCCTCTAATCCTTGTGTTGCCCGGATTTAGACTGGTTACCTCGATGAACATAGGTCAGAGAAGGACTTATTTGGATGTTAATAAGTCTGCTGATCGTGGGAGCGCAGGTATGTGCGTGACCCATGTGATGTGACTGTGTTCGCCTCCATTATTTGTGATGTTTTTATCTGAACGGTTCCTGAGAGATTCGGAATGCGAAATCCTTATGTACGTGATGTACCGGGATGGATAGCAGAGTATGTGTGCACCGCAGCTAGTTCTCGGGGTGCTTGTATTCTATTTTATATTTATGACGGGAATAATATACATTTAATTAATGAGAACTTTCATGTTGATATTGTGAAAATAATTATGGTAATGTTTTAAGAAAACATAACGGGTTAACCGATAGTGAATTGTACTACAAATTGAGAATCTGAGTTTAAATAAAGCCCTCTATTTATTTGATAACGCTAGAATGTATTATGGGAATCGAGTAGTAAGGGGTAGAACTTATTACGGTTTGGTTAGATATGGATGTCTTATAGATGGGTACGGTACGTTAGGAGTGCACATGTAGTCGAGAGGTGAGAATTTCACGTGAGTGCACGTCCTAACATGTATTTTGCATTTAATGTTTTAATGTTATTAAAACACTTGTTGTTTTTAAAATGATTTCCACTTTCGGGCTCTGACCCATTTGCTTTCAAATCCATTTTTTGTAAAAACCATTTTAGGTGCCCAGCCACAAGGACACCATGCTTAGGATCCTCAATCAGGTGACGAGCTGTAGCTGTTTGTGGAAGTTACAGGACCTTGCTTGTAGACGCTTCATCCATCTTGACTTCATATTCAGTAGTTATCAGTTGTAGGGCATGTCGCCCATTTTCTTTTAGAGGCATTTCATTTATTTCAGTTATTCGGACTTTTGGCATGTAATTAATTCAGGATTCAGACTTATGTTATTATTTTCATTCGTGGGATTGTTGTGAGGAGTTTTCCTCCGGACTCTTATATTTATTTGTTGATTATTTCATTACTTCGTTATGGTGAATGGATCATGTTGTTATTCCATTATTCTTTTATTGCATGTTAATTAGACTTAACTTAAAATTTGGCAACTTACTTTTTAAATACTAGGTGGTTAGTAATTATTAAAATGTTTTCGACAGTGATGCTATTAACTGAACCAACTTGACATTTTGTATTGATTTAATAAAGGAGTAGCTACCCGGTATTTAATTAGTCGGGGTGTCACAGTAGTGATGAAAGGAGGTGCTAGGGACCTAAGGAGAGTTTGGGTGGTAATATCATGGGGTTTCTACAATACCCCATATCTATATTGTGATAAACTGTGCATATATATATATATATATATATATATATATATATATATATATATATATCTCATTTATCCCGACCCCGATTTGGGGGACCAAGTATGCACTTTCTAGCATTTATTTTTAAATCTTGATTTCCAACCAACACATCTATATATTGAATTAAAATTCTCATATGTTAAATGAATGCTAATCAAATGCCGTAACGACTAAATAATAACATATTTTTCAAAGCCGTTGTCTAAAAAATGTCAGTGAGTTGAGTCTACCTGAAACTTTTCTAAGCCAAAGTCTAAAATTTGTCTACTCCCACCACTTCTCCGAGCGAACAAAGACCATGGCTATGACAACACTCCTGAATATATGTTTTAATATTAATACTTGTGAATCATTGGGCATTGATTAAAGAATTATCTTTACATATAAATATACCAATCCAATAAAGTGAAAATGCTAATATGTACCATTTGTTCAAACTACATTGGCTTTGATCCCAAGTCTTCTTGGGTACGTAAGCACTATACCGAACTCAAATCGTGAAGCCCAAGCCTCATGATATCTAGTACAAACTCCCTTATCCTTTTGTTCCACTCCATCCCCAAGGTGTGGTCTTTTACTCCGTTTTTTAATCATAAAACATTATATCTTTTACATAAATCCCTTTATACACCTCCAAACTAGTTCGAAGGTTCAACAACACCTTCGAGTCAATGATCTCCCAATAGGTGATGGATGATCTTATCGGCAACTTCTGGTCGACTCCCATTTTGAACCTCAACTGAAGCTACCCTCTATCCTACATATAATTTCTCCCCCTTTCAATCCAAGTCCTACACTTGCACACATGACACATTAGAAAACGTGTAAAATCAAACTATGTAGGCTTTAAACTCGTGGATACATGAGTAAGCAGGTTTAATACCGAGTACTTTTCGTGTGCACAAGCCTCCATAATTTGCCTCATGATATTTTGTCCCAACAGAGATGTAATCATCTCTCACTTGTATTATCCCTCCCTAACTACAAATGAGACATCAAATTATCTCAAAATCGCAACCTCTCATGTATATCCCTACAAAATTGTAAACACGTATACACTAATCCGAATTGAGCTATGTAAGCTTTAATATCATGGATGCACGATTACCTATGCATAATAATGAGTTCATCTCGTGATCCAAGCCTCGATAATATGTTTCATCATATATTGGACCCATAGAGATGCTTCCATCTCTTATTCCCCGCTTATTATTATTTACCCCCATAAGATATTGAACTACCTCAAGCCCCGACCTCCAGCGCACCTCCATACAAATGTGAAGAAATGTATATATACTATATACAATGGAACTACATACTATACACGAGTACTAAGACAGGATACTAAACCCTTCTCGTGAGCAAAAGCCTCAATAATATATCTCTCAATATGTTGTCACAATAGAGATGCATCCATCTCTCACATTACCTTTCAATCTCAACTCAAACCTTGAACAAGATATCGAATTATCTCAAGATGTGACTTCTTGTGCACATATTTACATACACATTAAAAGCCACCCGTCATCTATGGTAAGATTTCTCTCACACTTATACATGTACTAGCGACCACTCGTTATACAAGCATAAAGTCATATACAAGCACTGTTATGTACCTGTTTCGATTAAGTGATGTTCCTACACCTCTCACATATATCATTTTCCTTCCTAAGCACCTATGTACATTTTGAGGGATTATGAAACTAAGGTCTCTAAATAAGTTCTAAAAATAAACAAGTAATGAAATAATATGAAGATCGATAATAAATATATAATTGAGGAAGCATAAAGAACAAGTGGGGTGCCTAATACCTTCCATACTCTTACATTGGTTCCCAATACTCACAATAAAATTATCCTCAATATTAGACCGAAAGGGATAATCCAACCTTTAATTTTTTTTATATAAACAATATGGCGTGCACCAAAAATGGATATGGTGTCAAACAACTTCCATGGGCAAGTCATCGACCCATGTCGAATTGATAACCCGACCTCCGAGGGGAAGCAACAGATTGAGAGACAAGCACTATCGCATCCACTGTGAACAAGTCCCCCTAAGAACATCACCGCTTGGGGTCTGTGACATTATAGTGGTGACTCTACTAGGGAATAATTTTTTTACCATCAAAAATCAATATTTAGTGTTATAGATAGATTTCCCAGCTACATCAAAGTGGCAATCCCGCTAGGTATAAATCAAGAGAATTGAACTGTCATTATAATTCCTTTATAATATGTTTAATACTGCTCCTCAGCATGACTACTTTATGTAAAATTTTGGAAATTTTTAGGGGACTTAAATTAGGTTTCCTCAAAATATAGATACGTGCTTAGTTAGGTTCCCATGAACATCATTGTACATTTTCCCCAAATGTATAGGTATACACTAAGGACCTAGCAATAAAATAAACATCAAATTATGTAAAAATAAAGATTACCTATTTGCATCACGCACTTCATAGTCTTGATTTTCATATTTTTTAACATCCTATACCCTCGAGGCCAAAAGAGATTAGCCAAAAGTCTAGTCGCCGATGAATTCATTTCATCCACCCATCTATTATATTGAGAAACTTCTTTCTCGATCCCAGATTATTGGTAATAGGGAACAATTGAAGTGTGTTCAATACTGGGGTTATATCGAATAAGCTTTCATAACTATTCAGTACTAGGGTAAAGTGGTTTAACATGTACCTTAAAGGTTTCTCAGTCTAAGCAACTCGGTATATCATGATCCATGGCAATGAAAAGTGATCCACTGTTCATCAAGTCGCATGGAATTTTTATATATAAAAAAGCTCTAGGTATACATCCTATTGCTAACAAAGAATAGATACTTACAAATAAGTTCAAAAAATTATCAAACGCCTGAAGGCTGGTCCAAAAAACTATGAATCTTCTAGTTATTGCCAAAATAAAATTCCCTTACATTGAAATCCTTTACCCACATTTTTACTTTGAGAAAATAATAGACCACAATCTATTACTTCCTCAGTCCTCGCATCAAAAATGGGATCTCGCCCCTGTTTACCCGAATCCAATGGGACTATATTAAGCTCTTCCTATTTCGCGATACTACTAATCGAAAAAATAATAAAAAATAAAATACCATCCACATATGGATAAAATAGATAATAGAATTTCATCATAAAACACCATACATATGTGAGTATTTATCCCCCATATGTATTTTCCTTCTTTCATTCCTTCTATCCACGAAACCTGAATAAAAACACTCCGACTTTTTATGAAGTTATCAATATCAACAGAGAATTCCCACTAAGTTCTTACCTTGAAAACCTGAGTTCACTCTTCGTGTAGTCGTCTACTTCTCACAAGTGATATCCCCACCCACAATGGTTAAGTTTTCTCCATAGTACTACCCAGGTTTATTAAAGAAGACCAAGATTCGTACATAATGTATCAGATCTTGAGATAGCTTGAAAACATCACCACTTCGTAAAATATCACGCAGTTCGAAATCAGGGCACTGGATCGAGCACAAGTCTTCCGGAAAAAAACCACTTCTACGATCGTAACGGGAGAGAACTCAGTTCCTTCTCTCATCCCAAATAGTGGTGCACTGAAGCTGTACAGATACAATGAGGAACTTCAAATGACCTATAAAGATTTGGAAACATTGAAGTAAGAAGTAGGAGATGCAATTGTCAATTTCGTTACATTATGGAGAGAGAAATCTGATAAGATGGTTAATCTCCCCTTTTAAAATGATCAGTTAGAGATCGCGAGGAACCTCCAAAGGGAAGTAAAAAAACAAACTCGTGCTCGTCTCGATCCCATATTTTGAATCCCGCAGCCATATAGGGTGTAGGATCGAGGAAAGTTCAGTTGTCAAAGCTTTCAAGTCTATTGAGGAGCCTCATCGAACTTAAAATTAGTTCTCTTCACATAATAACTCACTGAGAACTTCCATATCTCACATCACTACCCTTGTGGTTAGTCCATAATCGAAACCATGCCTAGTTACGAACATTTCTCAAACCATGGTAGCCACCGCTGCGCCCTTTTAATTGGGACCACCCTAAAAAAACTATAAAGTTGTGCCTTCTCCCAAATAGTTTTGTGCCTGGACAAGACACTTTACAAAACTTCAAGACTCAACTGGGTCTATATTGCTTTAAAGTTGAATGGTCTCCTAAAACCTCTATTAGGGGACTGTGCATATTACGGATAATTATTGGGCCTTGAGATACGTCATCCAGGACCTCATTGACCCTGGGAGACTTATTTTGCTAAAGACCAATGTCACTAACAATCCCTACCATATCATCCTAATCCTCACACCAGTATCTTATCAAACACTCTTATCTTAAACATTGAACCCTCCACCTTGATAGTCCCCATCCATCACAAGTTGAGGATGATGAAACACTCAAAATTCCAAACAACCACCCCTATGGGCGCACCATCATCCACCCTAAGAATTATCGTCGAAGTTAATCCCCCCACTAACCATTTAACATTATTCATAATGTCCATACACTTCTTACAAACTAACCGCTGGAGCCCAGACTTACTCCTGGTCACAAAGTTCATGCTATCAAAGGAGCCTGGACTTCTTTCACCCTCTTCTAAAGAAATAAATCACTTGATCGAGTTAGAAGAGATGCACTCTGAGGCTTTTTAGGTAACAAAGAATATCATTACTGAACTACCCATTCAATCTATTGGCTCGAGAGGATCCACCCCTGAGGCACACATATTTTCCATCTCGAATTCAGGAACTGAAAGTAGTGCCAACTCACCCGCTACTTCAAACATTTTCTTAGTCAAATCTACGAGAAACCATGGAAATGATAAATCTATCAGTCGCCAAACAGAAGAACCCTTAATTCAGACACCTCGATATCCTATCCCCCGATACAAATGAGTGAGAGGGTCCAAAAACACATTATATAGAAATATCGAGTCCATCACTAACTTATATATGTAGGGGAAGAAAGGTGAAGAGTTCACATTACTCAAAGAGGCACCACCTGGGAAGCTAAGCTAAGTACCAATACCGTTTCACTCGAGTACGTTCCACACCCAAGCCTCCCGAGAAAAAGGTGGAACCTACTTCATGAGAACCAAAGGGTCATGGTCACCGTAATCCTATTCCAAGTGGTGTACAACTTGAATGATAGAATAACCATCATAGTCCTTCCCCAAGGACCTAAAACACAAGTCTTCCCTATTAATACCATTCACATGAAATGAATACACACCACCTGTGTCATTGAACCCACTCGGTTGATCGATATAGATCCTAGGCTAAACCACACCATAAGAAACACCGCCTTCTATAAAATATATCCTACTCTAAGACCTTAAGCTGCTAAGCTTGAACAAGTCTACTATACCCATATACTAGAGCAAGGAGTTATTAACTTATTTAACCATCTTTTGATTGAGGGTAATACATCCCCGAGGTTCGAAGACGAGTATGTCATAAATCCTAAAATTTGGGAGATGATGACACAATAGGACAACTTCCCAGGGAAGGGACAGAGATTTCACATGAAAGGGCCCTTGTCACTTAAAGCTCCCAACATCTAGGATTAAATGTTTTGGATTAGATACACATACACCACTGAATAGCTTGACCGACTTAAACAACATGAACACTATACGTTCCATATAGTAAAATGAGGATACACTACATAAAGTTTATAACTAAGTCTCTTATAGGTAGGTCCATCCCTCCAATTCTTCAACAGCAATGGAGAACTCAAGCACCCCAACATCGATGTGTACTAAAGTATCAAGTCTACAGGATGGGATGACTTACCCATTGATATACAAGATACCATCTGAAATACTATAGAGGATGACTCTAATCCACCCAAAATCACTCTGCCTAGAAAATACTTCATTGATCCTTACAGTGACCTCGACCTACTCATTTTACAACTAGAATTCAACCTCTTCCCACTTAGGATATCTCCTTGAACCCACCACTACATTAATATAGGATGTATTAATGGAATACTTACCTGGATACGACCCACTTAGTCAACATAATTAAACTTTAGATTGAGATTACACACCGAGGATATCCCCTGCTAGAAGGTCCCCCCCTCTAGGGTCTATTAATATACCATTGAGATGGAACTAGTCAACCCTGTTCCCCATGAATACACACGTGAAAAGTTTTACATCCCATAGTATGTAGTGTCAGGATTTACCCATGCTAGCTTTGTTAATAAAACCTTGCCTTAGTGGCTCAGATATATTGAATACTGACCCTAGTACAGGGCAATCTTTTACGATGCCACCAGTATCATGGGAAAAGGGAATCCAGGAGAGCCCAAAACTTATCATGATAATGAAGATCACCAGGAAACAACCTTTGATAATGACATCTGGTCAGGATCATCCATGTTCATGGAATAGTTACTAGATATACCTGACCAAATAGACGGACAAGTCCTGTCCACAGTGGAAAAACTCCCCACCCCTGTTAAGGACTCCAACATGGATGTATGGTGGATAGATTACTCCATGTCCTGAAATCCCCTTAAAATGAAGAACAAGGCTCCTCAAATCCCTAAGCCAAACCCTACCACATATTTGACCAAAGTGATGGCCCCAAAGCCAACACCACCTACTTCTATACCCACATCATTAACTAACCTTATCCCCCGTTTAGAGAAAGCTGAGCCAGAAGCTCGAGCCAAACATGTACTCTTCCCTGAAAAATATGTCAATTTCCTCACTAGGTAAGGTCGAAACTCCATTCATCCAAACCCATATAGTTAGGTGAAAGGCCCTCGAAAAAATTTATGGCATATCTCCTTGAGAATATAATAAAATGTAAGAATAAATCCACTATACATCAGCTAATATCACCATATGGTAACTGCTGGCTATATCTCGAGAGATCTGAGATTCCCTCGTTCATCTATTGTTTCAAGATTCTGTGCCCACGGACCTAGCTTTGACTGAGATGTCGACTACCATCGGGTCTATTACCATGCAACAACACATAAGGTTTTCCAATGAGGACATCCCCATTTAAGGCCGTAATCACCTATTTTCCTTCACATCACTACTGATACCTACAGACTTATTGTCTCCTGGTACTAAGACTAATAAGTCCACCATCAATGTGTTCCCCCTCCACACCTCCATCGGTCTAGGATACACTACCACAGAGTTTACACCATCTTCCATGGCCATGAGGGCCTATGATAATACTCACCGATAGGTCCCGGGAGCTATCGTCCCATTCTCATAGTGGAGCCTATAAAGAGTGATGTGGAGTTTTAGGTGCTTGTCATCCCTTCCAACTTCAACCTCTTGCTTTGTAAAGCTTGGATACTCCCCATGGTGGCACTACCCTCATCACTTCACATGAAATTTAGGTGGATATAAAGGTCATCATAATCCGATAGGATGGTGGATAGGCCACATTTTCCAACATTAGTACCATCCCCTCCTAGATATCCACCATGACAGTAATGACATCCGTATGAATGGATTTTATGTCATCCCACTTAATCATATGATAGAGGAGGAGTCAGTTATTCACAATGTAGCCACCTCAATCATTCACAAGATGGGATACATGACGAGGGCCAGACTTGGAAATAATCATTAGAGAACCCTTGAAGTGGTCATAACCACGAAACACAAAGGAAAAACTAGTCTTGGGTACACCCCCAATAGTAAAAATCTAGCCCCAGTCCCCAAAGACCCTCACCAAGCCTCCAAAGAGAAGGCTTCCAAATCACGGACTTCTCGAACCACGGTGGGATGAAGCAAAGAGATCATTATAACCCGAAATGGAGATCTTATATAAGGAGGGACTTTATGTGAACTACAACAATATCCACAAAGTTAGACAAAGCGATCTCAATGTGTCATGGGTTATCAAAGAACATAAAAAATCTTCGAGCCCAAACTAGAGTGGGGATTACCATGCTATTTCCTGATGAAGTTGCGCTGATGGGAATGTTGGGGTCCTTAGAGCTAACCCCCATAAAAAGATTCCAGGATCGATATACCGCCTTGACCACCCTTGGTATCTTTATTGAAAAAGGATGATTAGTCGACATCGCTCAACTAAACCTCTACCTCTAGGTACCAGACTCAAGATCCCTACCCCCTGAAATATCACCCTCGGTCGAGCCTTAGGATGCATCCTACTAGTCCTCATGGGACTATAAGTGGAATAAAGGAAACCACCAGCTCTTGTTGTAAGCCCTCTCCAAGACACTCCCCTACACTAACTCTATTATAGGCCCAATAAAGGATCTTATTTAAAAATTAGGAGAAAAATTAGCCCAGCCAGAGGAACACTGCCTGCCCCAGTCTGCAGTATGTACCAAGGTACTAGGGCCCCAAAATACTACTCTAAAGGACCCTCGACAGAATCTGGCACACCTCATCCCTAACATCACGAGAGCGGTAATACTCAATATCTAGACTTCTGTCAGATGCACCCCTGTGCCCATCATTCAGAGGCCCTTTGAGTCTTTCCTGTGAGAAAAGGCCCCCCATATCACCTCTCCTAATGTCTCCCTCTATAAAGAAGACTTTTCTACTATTAGCAATGTTGTCCTTACTCTCTTTGACGGCATAATAAATAATAATTTCCAGTATTTCCCTGTATGTGTTACAAGTGATGATTATGAATCCATCGATAAATTAGAACTTACAACTAATAATGATTATCAATGGATTTAAAATACTTAAAACACTTATAAAAACTTGACAAAAGTCAAAATAGATGCATGTCTCCCAATGAGGATAACATAATAACCATAAACTTAGGCGCTCCCTATTGTACCACAAATATGGAACATTAAATATACCAATCAGGTAGTGACACATGTCACAAGGAGGTGTTGAAAAAGACTCGGCCTAGTTATTAAATCTGGTTAGCAATAGTAATCAGGTCTGCTCAGTTATAATTCTGCTCGGTTAGACAATGCTATAGCATTAGTTAACAGTGTTAATTAACTTCGTTTATGCCAACCTTTCACCAATGTATATCACAGGATGAAATACATACAGTCATGTTAATCCAAAATATTCCACCATTATCTAGTTGTAACCTATTCATGATTATCCACCCGATGGCATGTAAAATGTGTAACTGCTTCACCTGGCAGGCACTCCACCTGTCCCAGCACACACTTTCTCTCTCAGATAATTACCTCTAAATAATAATCAATCCCACGTGATAAAGGATTGATAAAATATTCTACTTAGCGTCTATACGCAAAATAATAGAGATACTTTAGAGAGCCTGTATTCATTTCTTTTATAGAGATTTCCCATTGTTATCTTTACAATTAACACTTCACCTGCGAACGTAGGCACCACTTTGGGCTGAACAATGTTAATAACTATTTCCCTTCTTTGTATCTCATCCCCCTTAATTCTCCCCAAATTGGCATGTTTGTAGTGATAATTTCTTTATTTGTTATTTGTTATAGTTAGTATATCACAGTTAAGACCCAAACATTCATATACTAGTTTAAACAATAATAGATTAGCATCATCTTTAGGAAAGACAAGCCTTTTGTTATTTCCTGTCATTTTCTATATGTAAATACGAGATTCGTATCTATTCAAAAATTTGTAATCTATAAAAATGGGGGAAAGCCATAAATTAGTCGTACTAATGAAGCTCCACCACTATCACCCCCCCCCCCCCCCATTGGAATGTGGAAACTATAAGGAATTTTGAGAAGCCTGGACAGGGGTCAGGAGGTGATGAAAAAAGTGTGAAATAGCTGATACAGACCCTTCACACTGAATAGTGAAGATCGCTATGAGATCCCATTGCCCCCATGGAGGGATAACCCTCCAATAAAAGAGACAAAATGCCATAGCCTACCCCTATAGAGACAAGCAATATGTTTACCACAACCCGACATTAGAATATCGAAGTAGGTTGAGTCTTGGTGCACAAGATAAAGGGAGCAGGTGCTGATGCTTCGGGTCCCAGCGTGATAGGTCGTATCTCCCTTGGGACATCTCCTCTCTCACGATGACTGGATATGATGATGAGCATTCATTCTATAAAGAACAACCAGACGTATTGGAAAGGTTAAGAAGAGGTTCCACTTTCAGTTGCCTAGGCCCCAAGTTAGAAAAAGGTTCATCATCACATAAAACCCAGGAAATCGAGCGAATGCATAAGAGAATACGGTAAATCCGTCTCTAAATAAATAAAGTGCTCTATCAAATCAAGGGATCGATGTACGAGGGTTGGACAAAGCCAAGCATACTTTCTAGAAGATAGATCATTAAAAACCCTAGGCCGACTAAGTAAGGATGTTTCGGTTAAATCCGAATAACAAGACTAACCCTTGAAAGGGTGAATCCGGTGACTAGAGGACTGTTTGGAAGAAATGGTCGGATAAAAAAACCCTTACACTGAGGTTTCGTAAAGGGTTCTTCATTTATCCCATCAATTGTAGCCTACCCGACACATGCAAAGTTAAAACCGCCAATTATTAGCGCAAGGTATATGGTAAAATTGGCCCAATATTGCACGTAAAGTAGTATTAAGTAACCGACGACATCTACCCAATCTCCGATAAAATGTGTTGCTAAGATTTTTCACCTACGATCACTAAATCAGTTTAAATTTTGTATAACAGTTTATCGTGTTGACAAATCTCAAACATATAACAACTGGCTGACCTTTTTGTTGATAATTTTTATTTTTAAGCCAAGCTCGGTAAGAGGGTGGCTCACTTACTCAATTTCGAGAAGAACGTCAGTGAAACAATTCGAGAGTTTATCAGTTATTTTAATAGAGAGAATCTTAAAGTAATAGACTTTGATGAAAGGACTGCTATCACTACATTGATGAGTGGATTACTGCGTGGGAATCTTTACTGGGTGCTGGCTAAAGAGCCACCCAAAACTATGATAGAACTCTTGTCTAAGGTAGGAAAAATATAAATGCCGAGAAGGCCCTGGTGTACAAAGAATAAAGCCATGTGAAGCTCGATGTGAGTAAAAGTGTGGAAAAGAAGGAACAAAAAGATAAAAAAAGTCGAAGAGATAAAAAATACAATGATTACACTCCCCTGACTATGGGCATTCATCACATACTCAAGAAAATCAATGGGCATAAGGACATAAGATGGATCAAAAAATTAAAAGCCTAACAAATCAAAGAAATAAAAGCAAGTACTACAAATTCCACAAGGATTATAGCCATAACATGGATAATTTTACAACGCTAAAGAACGAGATTGAGAACGTGATCAGGTGGGGAAAGCTGTCAAGGTTCATTGAAAGAGGAGGCCAAATTGATCATAGTGACGAGAAGAAATCCAAAATACGATCAGAATCTCCTTATAGAAAGGCAAACGGAAAAAAGAGGCAGAGATGATGATTCGAAGGATGATTCATACCTTTCTAAAAGACCCAAAAAACCTATGCATGGGGTTAAAATGATATCATTTAGGTGTAATTTTATTATAGGTAGAGATGCTGGCAGTGGAGACGATCCCTTGGAGAGAAAGGCCTACCTTAATGAGGTAAAGTCTTGCACTTGGTAGATCAACCTAATGGGCGATGTGGATAATCGCCTTAGGAAAGTGAATAAGACTACTTAGTTGTTGGTTTTTTGAAGGATGATTTATTAGGCATACTATATATGCATGACGATCCTCTGGTTGTCACAATGATGGTTCATGAGAGCAAAGTGGCAAGAATCCTAGTCAATAATGGTAGCTCAGTCAATATATTATTTTACAACTGCTTCAAGGGCCTGAGGCTAAGAGACAGCGAGCTGGAAGCTTATCATAGGTCACTCATTATTTTCTCCGAAGATAAAGTGTATCCTTTGGGAACAGTCGAACTAGAAGTGGTGATCGACACTCGACTGACATGGCAAATAAAAAAGATACGCTTCTTCATCCTAGACAAAAACATTGATTTGTCTTACACCATCATATTTGGTAGAGTATCGTTAAAGAATTTTAAAGCCGTCCTCCCTATAGTGCACACATGTTTGAAATTCCCCACTCATTATGGGGTTGGGGTAGTTAAATGGAACCAAGTTGAGGCTAGAGAATATTATTACACCTCAGCCAACCAGGAGGAGCAGAAAAAACTGATAAGGAACTACAAAATCAAAAACGTTAGATCCGCGAGACAAGGAAAAACTGGTCAAAGGGAAAGTTGTTGAAGAAATTGAGTCAATTATCTTGGATAATGAGCACCCAGAGAGAATAGCTCAGATCAACTCATTAATGGATCCTAACCTCAAAAGATATTTGATCAACTTTATGAGGTAAAAAAAGTGTGTTCCTTGGAGCCATGAAGACATGCTATGAATTGAACCAGATTTTATTTATCACGCGTTGAGTTGTTCGACACGAATATTACATAGTTATACCTCTAATTTTGGTGTTTTTACGGTCCCGAACATCATAATTATCTTGCATTTATCTGATATTAATTACAACTAACCCTTTTGGCAAGTGTTTTGTGTATTTCTCATGTGTTTTACAAGTAAATCGTGCAACTGGATGAAAGAGAATAAACAAAACAATAAAAATAATGCGATAAAGGAAAGTCAAGGGTAAAGCGTTAATTTTTTAACTAAAACTCAGAGATGGAGCCAGCATGGAATTTGAATATCTCGAGTTCACAAGAACATAGGAAGAAACGACACTTCGATCTGATTACGGTAAAGAAGTTACAATGATTTGAAGCTGGATACAAGTCCAAGGGGTAAAAACTGCAAATGAAGGAAATACATAAGTTACAAGTACAAAAATCAGACCCACAAATCGAATTGATTTGGTTCTGGAGTAAATCAATTCTCTTAGGCTTGAGGGTTCTATCCCAGGGTTCGTTTTGGTCTCAGGGTTAGGTTTTTAGCAGGATTTTCAATCCTTTCCTAAATTGTAGCAGAGTTGTTAGGGTCAATGTTTAGAACTTTGGCCATTTTTAGCACAAATATAGTTCATATAGGGGTCTATTATTGATACTTTACACATTATTAAGAAAGGCGTTGATCAATAATCATTGGAGAAGAAGGAATTCATCTTTGCATATCAAATTAATTCAAGTTGTTGCATTTTTTTCGAAAATCCTTCTTTGGTGTGAAGTTCTTATTCTTGCAACTTTATTTCTTCATAATTTCTATAAATTTCTAAATTCTTTCTTCTTGTTATTTGATTATGAATTCTTGCATGATAAATATTATTAGCATAAAGTTTAATTCCATGCCTAGCTAAGTTATTTTTGAGTTGGGAAACATGAACCCAACCTAGAGTTTTCGACTTTAAATGTAAAATTCAACATGATTAAATAATTAATTCTTCGAGTATGAAATGTCCATCAAAACAATTAGTGTAGGCCTCTTAACTCAGTTTGTTAAAAGCAACTGGAGTGCTTGAGGATGCATTATATGTGTCGGTAAGTATATCATTCGCACTAAGTAATTTGTTGACCAATTATCGCGTTGGCTAATGCCCAAACATATTTGATGCTTCAAATTGATTTGTGCTTTTCTTTCAATTAATTAATTAATAAAATCTATATTTATTGGAGATACTCTATGGTTTTGGGTATTGGATCCCAACCTCGTTTTTTTAAAGTGTTTTAAACAAACAATTTATGTCATTGTTTTAAGTAGTTTAATTTCCCACTTTCATAGCTTAGTTTGCTTAGGTATTTCGAAATCTCTTAAAGTTAAAAATGTTCAACTTTTCCTTTCTTTTACAATTCGAAGCCTAGATTTAAGAATCCTATCCTACCTTCATCGTTTAGCGACCTATTCCTTGATGATTCGACCCCGTTTTACCGAGATTGTTACTTGAGCGACCGACTTGCACTTGAGCCGTAGGTACACACGTAGCACACAATTATAATTTCTTATTAAGTTTTTTGGCTCCGTTGCTGGGTAATAGGTAGATTGTAGGTTAGTTGGAATTAATCTTAATTTAACTCTAATCCCTAAATAGATAAAAAATTATAAATCCCAAAAAATAAAAAAAATCAAATATAAAAAAAATCATAAAAAGAAAAAGGAAAAGAAAATTAATTTCACCTAAGTCAATAAATGAAAAATACACAACCAAATCCAAGCCTCGAGCTAATATTGAATCTCCCATCCTTTAGTGACAACACTCCAAATTTCTGGGTACCAACTCCTACACCTTCTACATTGAGTAGCCATATCACGAGTAGAATGTCTAGAAACTCCAGTGAGGGTAGTGATTCTTCGAGCGTGAGTGCAATGTCGGACAATGATAGTTTCAAAATTGTAATGGGTGAGATGACATACTGCTCTATAAGAGACTTATTATCCTCGGTGTGAACTATCACACTGGGATGAATTACATTCCTATATCAAGCAGGGCAGTTTCACTTTAGGAATGAAATGGCCAAAATTCTTCCTATTTTTCATATCATGGAGTTAGACAAGCCATATCTCCATATCCGTGAGTTTGAAGAGGCATCTAAAAAGTTTTATAATCAAGTTTACACCTAAGATGTTGTATGTCTCAAGCTTTTCCCCTTCTCTCTTAAGGACAAGGTAAAGACTTGGTTTTGGTCTTTAGAACCGAACTCTATCAGTACGTGGAGAGATATGAAAGCTAAATTTCTCTAAAAGACATTTCCCATACATAGGACTAACTCTATTTGGGCTAAAATTTAAACATTTAAGAAAAATGATAGTGAGCCCTTTGATAGGTGTTAGGTGAGGTTCAACGAATTGGTTAAAATGTGCCCATGTTATGGATTTGAGAAGTGGAGACCCATTTTCTACTTTCATTATGGGCTTACACTAAGTTCAAATCAACCCATAGAAATAATGTGCCCCGGAGAGTTATTCAGGTTCGACGCGGACGATGCAGAGGCCCACTTTAAGTATGTTATCGAGGCTACTTAGTCTTGGGACACATCAAATCTGAACACCTAACCCAAGGAAATAATCATGTCAACAACTCTTTCTGCATGTAGACTCTACTAATTGGACAAGGAATCGTAGTTAAATCTTCAAATTAATTAATTAGCCAAGTGGCTAAAAGGCTTAGTAGAAGCTAGGGGAAAGATACATCTGGTCCATCTCGAGCTTTATAAGAGTAGATTTGCACTCTTTGTGAGGCGAGACATTTATAAAAGGAATTTTCAACTATTCCCGCCTGTAAAATTATACTTCAAGAGAAATTTAAAGTGGTAGGAGCTTATAAATGAAACATTAATGCCTCTCACGGGAACGATTATAATACCTTGTGGAGGAACCATCCTGGTTTGAATTATAGGCAACCGAATGCATCGTTAAATCCTAGTCAACACATTGCCCAAAAACCTCCAACACTCCCATCTTTTGAACAAGCACCACAAATGTAAGAACCTCTTCCCGCGCCTTATGTGATACCATAATGAAAGAGTCTTGAGGACACTCTTACCTAATTTATGCAAACTCAGTCAGTAACCAATGCCCAAAATGCTCAAAATTTTGCCGACCTAAAGGCAACATTATCTAAGTTGCAATCATATTTGAGTGTCCAAGATAAAGGGAAGTTTCCTCCCAAGGACAACGACCTCCACAAGGTCAAAACTGCATAAGCTTTAATCCCGATGAAAATAAAGAGCAATGTAAAGAGGTAAGCACTCTACGTAGTGGAAGAGTCTTTAACTTTTCACTTCCTACACAAGACGTACAAAAAGAAAAGGAGATTTTGCCTGACATGCAAGAGGCTGAGGATGCCCCCTTGAATGAGAGTGAGAAAGAAGACACAATTGGGTCTGAAGTGGTAGTAAAACCCCCATAGCCACACTATAGCCTCAACGGTTGGTCCGTCCTCCTAAAGGAGCCCCTCGTGATGACTTTTTAGAGGTGCTTAAGTAAGTAAAGCTAAACCTACCTTTTCTCTAGGATATAAAGAAAATTCTCTCATATGCTAAGTTTTTAATGGACTTGCTCACGGTGAAACAAAAATTAAGGGTGAAGAAAAAGATTTTTCTAGCACAAAATATTAGTTTGGTACTCTTGAGCGACCTCCCACCTAAGTATAAAGATTTGGGAGCCCCCACCGTTTCATGCATTATTGGAGACAGTAAAATAGAGAGAGATTTATTAGGTTTAGGGGCGAGTATCAAAATTCTACCATATTCTATCTATAGAAAGCTCCATTTAGGAGATCTCAATCCCACAAAAATTACTCTCCAACTTGCAGATGATTTCGTGAAGGTGACTCGTAGGGTAATTGAGGATGTGATCGTCCAAGTTAACACATTCTACTTCTTGATTGATTTCTTAATTTAGGACAAGGAGCCCTTCTCATCCATCCATCATGTTCCCACCATTCTTAGTCGTCCTTTCCTAGATACGACTAATGCATTGATCATTATGTGTAATGGGTGAATGCATCTAACGATTGGGAATATGACACTTGAAATGAACCTCTTCAATATTACTAAACAAATGGGCATTGAAAATGATTTACATGGCACGGATCTTATCGAGGAGGTAGTACAAGAGAATTTTGAGGGTAATAATTTTAAGGATCCATTTGAGGCATGTTTACTAATTAATAGGGTGAGAGATAGAGAGTATTTCAAGTTTGATCATGAGTTGAGTAGGATGAGGGAGATGCTAGGTGAGGGACATATTGAGAATGGCGTGAGATATGTGAGTTGGGTCTTGTGATTCGAGGAATTACCACTAAGGGAATTATATGAGGTTCCCTTCGATAATAAATTTCTTAAACTCGAATTGAAGAAGCTACATTCCAACGTTAAATATTCTTATTCGGGGGAGAATGAGACACATCCTTTTTCTGTCTCCTCTAGCCTAGATAAAGAGCAAGTAGGAAGCTTACGAAGATTTTGAGGAACCACAAGGTTTCTTTTGGTTGGTTTATTACGAATTTGAAGGGTATAAGTACCTCGATTTATACCCATAAAATTCACCTAGAGGAGGATGTGAAGCCCTTTAGGGAGATGCAAAGAAGATTGAACTCGATCATGAAAGACGTGTTGTGAATGAAAATTATAAATTTATCGAATACGGGCATAATCTATCCCATCTCGAATAGTAAATAGGTTAGTCCAATCCTAGTTGTTCCCAAGAAGTTAGGAATGATCGTGGTTAAGAATGCGAAAGGAGAACTTTTTCCAAAATGCACCATTACCGGGTGGTGCATTTGCATTGATTACTGAAAACTCAATGCCAACACTAATAAAGACCACTTCCTTTTTCCATTCATGGGGAAAATGCTCGAGAGAGTATCGAGCACCCTTTTTACTCTTTTTTAGACGGTTATCCCAGTTATAACCAAATAAAGGTGGATGTTCTTGATCAAGAAAATACTAACTTCACATGTGCTTTTGGCAGTTTTATCTATAAGAGGATGGCATTTAGATTAGGTAATGTTCCCACGAACTTTCAAAGGTGCATGTTAAGTATTTTTAGCAACATGGTTGAGAGAGGCCTTGAGGTGTTCAGGGATGAATTTAGCATTTTCAGCCCTTCTTTTTACCAATGTCTTGCTAACCTTGAGAAAGTACTTGCCCGATGTGTGAAAAAGAACCTAGTGATAAATTTGGAGAAATGCCATTTCGTGGTTACCAAAGGAGTAGTTCTAGGCCAAATATTATCATCCAATCGGATAAAAGTGGATAGGGTAAAAACTGACATCATTGTTGACCTTCCCCCACCCCCATCACTCAAAGATGTGTGCTCATTTTTGGGACAAGCGGGGTTCTATCGTAGGTTTATTAAAGACTTTAGCCCCATAAATAAGCCCTTAGGTAACTTTCCTGTTAAGGATGCCCCATTTGAGTGGAGAAAATCATTCTAAGAGGCATTTGAGAAATTAAGGAGTATGCTCATCTCTGCTCCTATCATGCAATCTCTAGATTGGACCCTTCCATTCGAGGTAATAAGCGATGCGAGTGATTATGCGGTAGGGGGTGTTTTAGGACAAAGTATAGATAAGAAGGACCATGTCATATACTAGGCTAATTAACTTTTACTAGACCCCAATTAAACTACTCCACTATGGAGAAAGAGTTTCTAGAGGTAATGTTCTCCCTCGATAAATTCCCTTCATATATTATCAGGTCACACGTCGTATGCTTTACCGACCATGCAACACTAAAATACCTCATTTCTAAGAAGAATGCAAAGACGTACCTCATTAGGTGGGTTTTTCTACTCGAAGACTTTGATATTTCCATCAAAGATAACAAGGGAGTAAAAAAATCATATCCGAACACTTATCTCAGCTTTTGTCAAATAACATACCTCAAGTTCCCATACCCATGGATGAGTATTTTTTGGATGAGCAATGTTTTGCCACTTCCTCTCTACCTTGGTTTGAGAACATCTTGAACTATCTAGTGACGGGGGACGTTACCTTCGATAAGGCTCCGCAAGACGATCCTTATTTATTTATTTAAGTATTGCATGGATTAAATAATCCGTGAGTGCGTATCGAATGACTAAATCCAAAGGGTCATTCGATTTTATCATTCGAAAGCGCGTGGAGGCCCCTTTTCCACAAAGAAGCTGTTCACAAAGATTCTTCAATGCAGTCTCCATTGGCCCACTATCTTTCGAGATGTGAATGTATTTTGTCAATCATGAGAGAAATGTAAAAATATGGGTGCTATTACTAGTTGTGATATGATGTCATTGACCCGTATGATCACTACTGAGATGTTTGACTATTAGGGATGGACTTCATGGGACCCTTTAAACCCTCTCTTGGTTGTATCTACATCCTTATTGCGGTATACTGTGTCTAAATGGGTAGAGGCAATATCTACACGCACAAATGACAATAAGTTGGTAAAGGTCATCTATGAACACAAAGTTTCTCATTTCAGTACTCCCAAAGCGGTCATTAATGACCACGATTTGCCCTTTTGCAATAAGCTATTCGAGAAGTTAATGATAAATTATGTAGTTATCCACAAGGTTAGGACAACTAACAACCTGCAAACAAATGCACAAGCTGAGATAGTTAATTAAGAGATAAAAAAAACATACTAAAAAAGTTTGTTGATCCTAATCTTCGGGATTGGTCTATCCGATTACTCGATGCATTATGGGCTTACTGGACCACTTACAACCCCCCCCCCCTCAAGATGTCCCCATTCCACCTTATGTATGGAAAGCCTTGCCACCTCCCCGTCGAGTTGGAACATAAGACGTTTTGGGCAATTAAGAGCTTGAATTTCAATTTAGATAAAGCCCGTGAAACACGGAAGCTCCTATTATATGAGTTGGAAGGGATACATAATGATGAGTACGAGAGCACCCGAATTGCCAAAAAAAAGATGAAACTTTCCCATGATCGGAACATAAATCACAAAAAATTCCATTCGGGACAAAATGTGCTCCTTTACGACTCACGTTTACACTTATTTCGTGGAAAGTTACAGTCAAGATGATCCAGACCGTTTGTTGTGAAGGAAGTGTTCTCACATGGTGCGATAGAGGTGGAATATTCTAAGGATGGGAGCATGTTCAAAGTAAATGGACAATGTCTAAAGACATATCTATAGGTGTGTATCAGGGAAGTGGAGATAATTTAATTATTAGACCCCATGTATCAGGATGAGTAAGTTTTAAAGATAGGTCATCACAACCCTGATGCATATGGGGTGAGTATTAATTGTACATAGGAGTCATGTGAGTGCGTCTTATGTAGGAGTCAATTGTGTGTTTTTTAGCGAGAGTGGAGTATTTTGATTTTTGTGACCCGTCCCAAGAGTAACCAACGAGTCCATGGAATTTTGATGAGATTTGATTAAAAATATGAATTTAAGTTGAATCCTGGGACGCTTGTATGAAACCCACCATCCGTACCCGAGGGAGCGTGAAAATTATTAGGAAAAGTGAGCAAACTTGAAAAACATTTGTTCCGAAAATCGATCGCTCAAAAAACCAAACCCTCATGTTAAAGTATTCGAATTTCTCAGTGCTGAATTTTGAATTGATTCGATTTTTGAGAGAACCGGCTCGATGAGAAAGCTGGTTCGGTTCCTCATGAGAACCGATTCACTTTTTGAAGGGAAAACTCGAATTTTACCATCACGTTTTCTCAGTTCCCTCCTAACCTTTCACATTCCCTCCACCCAAAACTCTTCCCATTACCTCCACCCATGAAATTACACTAAAAATACTCCCTCCATCTTCAAACCCTTTCATTTACAGATCCCATTCATTCACTTATAACTAACCTTCCATTTTCTTACATTTTCACACCATTTCCTACCTATAAATACCCCTCACAACCATTCATCCTCATACCTCCAAATTCTCTCATTTCCTAGAATTCTCTTTACTTCTGCCCGATTTCCATCCTAGTATCCCATGGCTCCTAAAAAATAAATAAAGAAATATAAGTTAACCGACATGCTCGAAGGCGACGAGTGTGACACATTCCATTTTATAAAAGAAATGAATTAGTGTAACGCCTATTTTAGTGTACGCCGAACCTTATTCATTGAAAGGCGTATCGTTTGGGATGACATACCCAAAAATGTCATGTCACTCTTCCCAAATTTTAGGTGGAAAAATTGGTATACCAATGATGAAGGTCCTGTATATAAACACATGGCCCGATTATTCTACGGTACTCTCATCCACACCTTCGAGGGAATTATGAGGTGTAAATAGATAGGGTGGTAATTTTTTTCTCTTTAAAAATTGTCAAACGAAAGATGCAAGCGGCGGGGGTCAACTACTTCAAAAACTACAACTACCCCTACCATAGAAAGGATATCACCCCCATCGAGATCTCTAGCCAATGGGTTATGGACACCCCTTGGATGAGCGACCATTCCCAACAGGATGAATCCTGTCTTGCACCCGATTGAACAAACTCATCACATGTGGAACAATCCTACCTGCAAAGAATGATTCTGCAATCCTCTTATGGCATGATATCTTTCTCTATTTTTTTATAGGACTTTTGAGATAAGTCTAACGCACATCTACTTTGATGAAATCATAAGTGCGGTTTATGACCCCATCGGTACAACTTATCTGCCATATGCCCTCTTTATCACATATTTATATCTTGAAGTGGGGGTTGTTCTATGGGGTGATAGGGCTCAGGTGCCTAAGCCCATCAATGCCACCTAGGTAGATAGAAGCATGAAAGAAGTTCGTCATCAAGCCCCTCCCCCTGAACCAATTTTTGAGGATGTCGAGATAGAGGAAGGAGTTTGAGAAGAAGAGGACACAGAAGAGGAAGAAGATGTGGGAGGGGATTTTGACCATGGAGAAAAAGAGGACGATGATCTGGCTAATTCGAATTATGAGGGAGATTTTGATGAGCGAGTATACGAGACGACGACAATCAATAGCCGTATGGATCAAATTGAGTCCCGTCTTGACGGTTTCCTTGCAAATACTACCAAGATAGGGAGGAGTTCTTCGCTGATTACCGTCGTGATACCTTGATGATGATGCATCTCTAAGCCGATCACTATAGCCTTAGCTTGGCCTTGGGGGCCGAGTTACCTTCATACATCATGGATCCATATGCCCGGGATCCTAATGCCCCCGGCTCCTCCCGTTGATCATCTCTTGGGCATCCACCTTATTATGTGGCTTCTTTATTTGTACTTGTTATATTTTCATGAAACTTTTTGATACCTTCTCTCATTATGAATAAAAGTTGTTTGGGACATATAGTGTCTTTATTGCTTTTTAAATATTGTTTCTTTTATATTTTGCACCCATTTCTTTTCTTATTTGGATTTTAGCCCCTTACATTGAGGACAATGCAAAGTCAGTTTTTTTTTTTTTTTGGGGGGGGGGTACAAGTGCATATTTTAAAAACTTCACAAAATTAATATGCCAAAAAAATTGAAGATTTAAAAAAAATGGAAAATTTTCAAAAAGTCAAAATATTTTTCTATCAAAATGAGTAAAAATTGGAATTTAAATCCTTAAAAATATCACAAATTTTTTATTTCAAATATTAGTTTCTAAAAATTCCTTGCCCTGAGTCACAATTGATCAAAAATGGAAATTGAATAAAAATTGATGGCTTATCCGAATGAACGTGGAGATTTTAACCCAGTGATATTTTTATGCAATTCCTCATTGTAAATTAAATCAATCTGAGTTAAAAATAACTCAAAATTTCCTTCAGTGGTAAAATCATCGTAGATCTCAAAATAAATGTTTTGATCGATTACGGGAAACAAGGGGAAATTTTGTTTTGAAAATGCGCTTAGAAAAGTCTCAAAAATAAAAATATATGTTCATCTCGAGACGTATATGGCAATTTGGTTAGTAGTTCGGACACATGAAGTTAGGCCATGGTTTGTTCATTAGAATTATTACGATAAAAATTCCAGTAAGATATCTAACTTTTAAAAGCCAGATAGAGCCAAAAATTAATATCGCTTTTTTTTTTGTTAACCCAAAAAAGCCAAATTGGTCTGTGAAAATAAAAAAAATAAAAAAAGAAAACGAAAAGAAAAAAAATAGGGAGAAAAAAAATTAAAATAAAAAATAGCAATTGCCCGAAAATAAAAAGTACTAACGGACCTTCAGAAGAAAAATTTTCAATTTCAAAAAAAATTGTTAGTCCCCAAAATACCCTTAATCCATAAAAGTCCTAACCGAGTCCTAATAATGAAGTCAATCATCACGTGGAGTACTAAAAACATAAAAAGAAAATAAATAGATGAAGCTGTGGGAATAAAGGATGATGTTTACCCATTTTTTGATGATCATAATCCGTTCATGAGGTGTTTTCACCCTAAAATTTTCATCTTTCAATTTGTATGTGTGAACTCGTATCCATTATATTTACTCTTAATTTCACGCATACCAAGCAAAAAATCCACTATCCGAGTGATTCGCTTGCGATACATCCCGTGAGAAATTGAATTAAAATGAATTTTCAAAAAGTAATGTGATGATTAATCAGTGGAAGTTAACGGTTAATTTTTGGCTTTGTACATACACACTATGAATTGAGATTTATCAAATAAATATTATTTGGATTATTTTTTTGGAAATTAAATTATATAATTTTTAATTATTTTGATTTTACGTTTTATCGTACCATGTGGTACAAAATGAATCTTGTGGGTAAATTCACTGCAAACCCTCATGAGACACCATTCGTCCTACTAGGGTAATCTAGGGGTTTAACGACTTGTTACATACGCTAAATAAAATTGTGTGCCCGCAAAAAAGGTATTCTAAGTCGTAATTGATAAGCGTTATTCAGAGAGCCTATTTCTAATTCTTCTACATTGCTCGAGACTAGCAATGTTCTAAGTTTCCATATTTATCCTTCTAACTTTGGTGTTTTTACAGTTCCGAACATCACACTTATCTCAGATTTATCTCATATTTGTTGTAACTAACCCTTTTGGCAATTTTTTCTTGTTTTATGTATTTTTCACATGTTTTACAGATAAATCATGCAATTGGATGAAAGAGAATAGCCAAAACAATGAAAACAATGTGAGAAAGGAAAGTCAAGGGAAAAATGACAATTTTTAGACAAAACCCAAAGAAGGAGATAATATGAAAGTTGAATAACTTAAGTTCATGATAAATTAGGAAGAAACGACACCACGATCTAATTTAAGGTGAATATGTTACACAGATTCGAAGTTGAAGAAAAGTTCAATGGTTAAAAATTACAAATGAAGGAAAGACACAAGTTACAAGTGCAAAAATCAAACCCTGAAATCGAAATGGTTCGGTTCTGGAGTGAATCCGTTCGCTTGTCCTTGAATGTTTAGTCCTAGGGTTCGGTTTGGTTTCAGGGTTTGTATTTTCTATGGGATTTCCCCCCTAAATTGTAGCTAGAGTTGTTAGTGTAAATGTTTAGCACTTTGACTGTTTTCTGGCACATATATAGTTCATATAGGAGTCTTATTATTAATACTTTACACATTGTTAAGAAATGAATTGTTCAATAGTCATTAGATAAGAAATAATTCATCTTTGCACATCAAATTAACTCATGTTCTTCCATTTTTTCGGAAATCCTTCTTCAGTGCGAAATTCTTATACTTACAATTTTATTTGTTTTTAATTGGTATAAATTTCTCAATTCTTTCTTCTTATTATTTAATTACGAATGCTTGCATGATAAATATGATTAGTGTAGAGTTTAACTCCATGTCTAGATAAGTTATTTGTGGGTTGGGCAACAAGAACCCAACCTAGCGTTTTTTACTTTAAATACAAAATTCAATATGATTGAATAATTGATTTTTTGAGTTTGATATGTCCATCGAAACTATTAATGTAGGCCTCTTAACTCAGTTTGTTAATAGCAACCTGAGCGTTTGAGGATGCATTACAAGTGTCGGTAAATATATCATTCACACTAATTAATTTGCTGATCAATTATAACACGGGATAACGCCCCAACATATTTGGTGCTTCAAATTGATTTGTGATTTTCTTTCAATTAATTAATTAATTAATTTGATATAATTTTATATTTATCGGAGATACTCTACGATTTGGGGGATTAGATCCCAATCTCATTTTCTAAAAGTTCTTTAAAATAAAAAAATCTGATCGTTGTTTTAAGTAGTTTAATTTCGCACCTTGATAAGCCAGTATGCTTAGGAAATTCGAAATCTCTTAAAGTAAAAAATCATCTCCTTTTCCTTTCTTTTACGAGTTGAAGCCTAGATTTAAGAAGCCTATCCTACCTTCGTCGTTTAGTGACCTATTCCCTGAGGATTTGACCCCATCTTATCGGGATTTTTATATTAGCAATAAACTTGCATTTGTGCCATAGGCACACACATAGAAAAAACTTTTTCTTGCTCATCATTAAGCAAAGTCAAAGGTGCTAAGACTATCAAACAAAAACGATGTATTTTTAGCCACGAGAAGAACATGGTGGAGAAAGAAAAGAAAGAAAATTTCATAAAGGAGGTCAAATTTATGGAATGGCCCTCCAATGTGGTAATGGCCAGGATGAAGAATAATAAGTGGATAATGTGTGTCGAATTCACAGACCCGAACAAAGTGTGTTTGAAAGATCACTATCCCTTACACAGAATTAACCAGTTGGTCGATGCCACTTCAGGACACAAGTTGTTTATGGATGCCTATTTAGGATATAACCAAATCAAGATGAAATTAGAAGATCATGGAAAGACCTTATTCATCACTAGCCATGGGACGACTGCTATAATGTTATGCATTTTGGGATAAAATACACTGGAGAAATATACCAGTGATTGGTTAATAAAGTATTTGAAGAACCAACTAGTAAGAATATGGAGGTATATGCCGATGACATGCTCATTAATAGCAAAAGCACCACTAAGCACATTAATGATTTGGGATAAACCTTTCATCATCTGGAGAAACATCAAATGAAACTCAACCTTGTTAAGAGTGTCTTCAGGGGTGAATGAAGGGATGTTCCCGACCTTCATAGTTAACCAAAGAGGAATTGAATCCAACCCCATATAAGATTTATCCACTAATTAATATTTAGTCCCTCTTGAACAAGAAGGAAGTTCAAAGACTGACTGGTCAGGTGGCAGCATTGAATAGGTTCGTGACCAGGTCTAGAGGTAAGTGCCTTCCAATTTTTAAAGTGTTGCAAAAAACACTCAAATTGAACAAGTGCTAAACTGTATTCATGGAGTTAAAATGGCATTTAGGGCCCGCACCATTTCTTTCGAGACCAGTATTGGGTGAGAAGATATATCTTTATCTAGTTGTATCCAAATCTATAGATAGTTCATATCAGATCCAAGAAGAGTATGGAATATAATGACTAGTGTATTACATCAGTAATGCATATCATGGAGCTAACATTCGGTATCCTAGAGTGGAGAAATGGGTGTTAGACCTCATCGAAGCTTTCAGGAGGATAAAGCCATACTTCCAGGGCCACATGATTGTTATCTATATAGACCTATCTCTATGCCAAGTTGTCAATAAGTTTGAAAAATCAGGCAAATTGATGGATTGGGTCGTAGAATTATAAGAGTATGACTTCAATATGAACCAAGAACAACTATCAAATGTCAGGTCGTAGAATATTTCATCACAAAATTCACCTACGAAGAAAAACCAGTCGAGTAGACATCTACAAAAGAGAGCTCAATAGTAAAAGTGGCAAAGCATATTTTTGTGAAAAAGAGCTCAACCAGAAGTCAGACCGAACAGACTTCTCCAGAAGAAAGCTCACCAGTTCCATTGAATGTTCAGATTTCCATGGGAGATATCTCTACCACTAAACCAACCAAGTAAAATGTTGACATACCTAAGTCATTGGCCAACCAAGATGACACTGCTCATGATTTTGTGCAAATTAAAAAGTTTTTTAAATATGGAGAATTAATCAAAGCTAATTTTGAAGAAAATATTTTTATCTGATAAATGTTCATTAATGCATCATCTTGTGCCACGGGAAGTGGAGCAGACCTGATAGTTACGATGTCAAATTCCATTAATGTGGAGTATGTCCTCAGGTTTCATTTGAGGCCTTTAATAATTAGGCTGAATATGAGGCGCTTATTGCAAGATTTAGACTGACAACATCCCTTAGTTCCGAGAAAATATTGGCACACAATGATTCTCGGCTCATAGTGAATCAGGATTTGGGTATTTATGAGGTGAGAGAAGAGTCTATGGAAAAATACAAGCCTAGTGCCAAAACTTTATTAGCACGATTGCTTTCGGTTTGGATGGTCAGAGTGCCAAGGACTAAAAATGCTGGGGTGGATGCAATCGAGCGGTTGGATTCCGCCACCAGGAGAAAATTAGGGAGAACAATCCCGACGTAAATCCTCATGCACAGCAGTACTGATGAGGAGAAAGTTGATGTAATGGAGATAGAACTAGGACCATCTTGGATGGGTATAATAATGCTAGGATTTAATGGATTGATTTGTACCTTTGATTAAATTGGGTGTGCATGTTAAAATGTAAAGAAATAATTCAAGCATTCAAAAAACATGTGGAGATGAGGAAAAATTCCTAAAAAGGGAAAAACCTATATTCATAACTACAGAGTGATATGATAGATAATCGACTTACATATAACTTAGACAGACTAAGTATGATGCGCAGAGTATTCTAATCTATCTATAGAATATGACCCAGTCTAGATCAATCCACATGTAGGGATCTACTCTCGGTATCCACCGATCAGCCTTTATCTTCTTTAGTAATGAATCTGCACTTCACAAATCAGTCATAGAGAATGAACTCCATAAACTGTATGTAAGGTGTTTGAAAATAGAGTTTCATAAAGTTCACAAATCACATAAGGGGATGAACAATTTATGAATCTAAAACTGATTTTGTGAAATTAAAAAATAAAAAACTTTGGATCAGATATGCAGAAATCATTTTTGCCAAAGTCTCTTGAAAAAGATGCTCAAAGCACGTATTTATAAGGATATCACAAATTTTGAGGCGGCATCATCGTTTAAATGAAAGTGGGAATTGTTCGAATGAAAATAACTATTTTGTTCGAACCAGATTCAAACTTGTTCTAATGACATGTCTATATCGTTTAAACGCCCTTCTCACGTACTTCCGATGACAATTTTTTGCCAAGGAAAACCAACCTTGTTTGAAAGACGTTAGAAGTACGTTCTAATAAGATCACAGTTATTATTTGAACGAGAGTTCTTCTCATTTGAATGAGGTTCAAAAATAATTTTTTATTTCAAAATCCTTTTTACAAAAAGCCTCAATTTTTCTGAAAAGTAACCTCCTAGCATATGATTTATTAAATTCCATGAACACCCATGTTTTATGCCTTTATATCATGTAAGGGTGTCTTCAATCTTGGAGATGTCGGAGTTCGGTTTAATGAGTCTATTTGTATGGTTTATGCCAAATACTAAGTAAAGCCTAAGATATGATAAATTATAAATATTTGCTCTTACAAATTTCCCCCTTTGGCTATTATGGTACAAAACACATTCGAAAACCAAATTATAATAGAGCCCCTCTAAGACAATGATTGCTAGTACCCTCCCAAACTCTAGAAATGGAATGGCACAAATGAAACTTTTTTCTTCAGACTGAAGTTGTTCTTCCCTTGCATAACTTTTTCTTCATTTTATACAGTCTATGAATACATCATCAAAGTGGAAAAAACCTACACACGTGAATCAAAGAGATATCGTGATGCATGAGTTTTAAATAGAAATTAAAACTCCTCCTCAATTTGTTCTCTCCCTTTTTGTTTGTAATAGAAAAAGGAGTAGAAAATAGTCATGAATTATAAAGCATCACATTAAGAAGTAAGATATCATCACAAGAATAGTCAATAATGCACAAGTAATGATAATCGCAAAAAGGCATAAATTTTAACCAGCTATTTTTGAAAATTTTCAGTTTTTCAAATATAAATTATAAATTGTACAAATACAACACACCATGGAATAACACTAAAATATCCGGATTGTGAATGCATAATGAAATTGTGTGAATATTTTCCATACGCAAATCAACATAAACATTCATAACAAGTGTGCACGAAGTAATGAGACACTTTTAAAGAAAGAACTCAAAGTATACCGTAGGTGTAAAGATTGTGAACTCATATGAAATGGACTCAGCTTAATCAACTTTTCATGACCTTAATGATTCTCACACCAATAATGCCAAACTATTTAATATTTTCAAGAATGTCTGTTGTGCAAAACCAGTGATCTTAAACTTTAACTCCCTCAAAATCTCTCGTATATAAGAATTCAATCTCAATTATTTTGAGAAAATCATAGTGCTCATATGTATTGAAGCATTAATGAATCTAAATAAAATTAGCCTCGCACTTCCAATTTTTATCCGCCTTTAATCCTTTTAGGCACTTTTATGCAAATGGCAGTTTCTAACGCAAAGAACATTTTGATCTTTCGTAGTCCCTTTCCATTGCTTAACGTATGCCAATATTTTTCTAAAAACAAATTAAATACGGGCAATGTTTTTACATGAACAACTTATCTCTTTTTACATTTGGTTCATTATTAAGCAAAATTGAGATGAGAACATCATATTCGACAAATGATAAGTAAGCACAATGTCCATAAGGCTCGTGCACGTGTGCATTAAAGGTGACAAAGAGTCTAACATGTAGAAAAAAGTCATCAATGATCAGCGTACCACACGTTATTGAGCACACTAACGAAACAAAGTCATCTCTCAAAGCACCACAAAAAGGCCACGTGAATCGATGGAATGACATGGTGATCCAAAAATCTTAAATGTTCATACATATATGGTGATAAAGGGAAATATAAAACTCCTTTTGTCTTTTTAAAAAAATTTATCAAAAATAAAATCTTTTTCACTTTTTAATCTTTTTCTTAAAAACAAAAAATCTTTTTGTATTTTTCATACTTTTTCCAAAAAACAAAACAATTTTTGGATTTTTCAAAACGTATCAAAAATAAAATCATGTAAATACAATGATGATATAATCCGACAATAAGAATATAATATGTGAACATGATAAACATCCAACACCAGACAAAGTACCCAAACTCAATCAACAGTGCAAATACCTAAAGATTTCCTAAGATCCTCAAATCGAAGTGCATCTAAAGGTTTTGTGAAAATATCAGCCAGTTGACGTTCGGTGCTCGCAAAACTCAAGGATATGACCTTCTCCTGAATTAGATCACATATAAAATTCTAACGTATCCTAATGTGATTTTTGTGTGAATATTGGACCGAATTATGAGATATACGGATTCCACGTATATTATCACAAGAAAAAGTCACCGTGACTTATGGAATCACATAATCTTCCAATAATTGCTTCATCGATAAGAGTTGCACGCAACAACTCCTGGTGCCAATACACTTAGCCTCTGTCGTGGACAAAGACATGGAGTGTTACTTATGTAATACCCCATAATTTTATTGATTTTTATTTAAAGGATTAATTAAATTAAACGAGAATTAATTGGAAATTAATCCGGATATAAATACTAGCGAGATGTGAGTTGGTATTTGATTACGATGTTAAAATGTAATATATCTGAGTATATATGGTAATATATGAGTATTGAATATTAGAAATTGTCGCGAGGCAGAAATACGACAATTTGGAAATTTAGGTTGGACGCGCGTGTCAGTCGCGTCAAGAATGAAATTATTTAAATTAAAAAGTGAATTATATTTTATAAACCAAATGGTCATTTTGAGTGCGCCAACATGTTTGGAAGGCCAAATTAGTCAGCAAACACTAGCCGGGGGTTTAGTTTGGGTCCCGGGGCGTTTTTAGGCCAAACCGGCAACTTGGAAGGGTATTTTGGTAATTTTAAAAATGGAGGAATTAAAACCCACGAATTTTAGAGTTTATTTTTATAATGTTAAAGAGGCCACTAACGCCATTACCATCCAAAAGCATTAGAAGTGGGCTATGGGAGTTAGAGAGAAGTTATCATAGGGTTCCAAACCAAAAACCATCTCCCCGCCATCATTTTGGAAGAGATTGTGCCCAAAAAGAGAGAAGAATCAACCTTGAAACACCGACAACAAATTTGAAGAACAAATCTAAGGCAAGTGATTTGATATTTTTAATTACAATGAATATTTCCTCCATGTTTAGTGTAAAAACCTTATGCTGTGTATATTTTGGAGAAAACCAAATGGAATTGTTGTAGAAACCTTGGTCTTGGTTAGGAATTGCATGTAGAATGATTATGGAAGAAATTTGGTATTTAAAACTTAACTTTGATGATTTAAAAACGGATTTATGATGAGTATTTAGGCATAATAAAATTCTGGTTTATGTTCATACGGTTTGGGGTAAAATTTAGGGATTTATGATTTTTACTTGTTGATTTGTAAGATTTGGCCGCAAAAGTATAGTAAGGAATGATCTAGGGTGACAAAAAATAGTTTACAAACATTAAAATGTAATTTGGATGGTCTTAGGGTGGATTTAGAGGAGAGAAGAATGAAGACAAATGAACTTTGAGATTTCTGGGCGTAGTCTGCCATCTCGTTAGAAGACCGGCCCAGGTCGTTCGAACGAGTTTCTAACGAGATGACAGTACCCCTTCTAACGAGTTGGTAGTTCATTCAAAGACATTCGTTCGAACGACCTCGTTCGAATGAGACTTCTAACGAGTTGACAGAATGGCCTTTTAGGCCTGATTTTATTTCAAACGTCCCGTAGACTTATTTAATTGAGTAATAACCTTCCCTTATTGACTAGTGGGTATATTTGGGAGATTGGAGTACGTTAAGGAGTAAAACTTAGAATTGTGTAGTAAACCGGATGACATTTATGTACTAGGAAACGAGTACCTAAAATTACGATGTGAGAAGAGTTGACAACTTTAATGTATATAAATCGGGGACTTGTAAATGTACATTATTAAATAACGGTATAAGGACGAGAAATATACCTCTATTAATATTCTAAGATATCTAAGATGTGCGAATGCTTACTATATGTGGTTATCTGTGTATAACATACCTACCATACTTGCTATCATGGGAGGTCGGCGTTCGATCAGGGCCATCTAATCTTTGTGTGCCTACGGGGGGATTTAGATTGGTACCTCGAGGACATAGGTCAAAGAAGGACTTATTGAGAAGTTAATAAGTCTGCTGATCATGGGAGCGTAGGTATGTGCGTGAACTGTGTGATGTGAACTATGTTCGCCTCCATTATGTGTGTTTGTTACTTGTCGTAATGAAATTCCTGAGAGACTTGGAATACGTGGTCCTTATGTACGTGATGTATCGGGATTCGATAGCAGAGTATGTGTGCACCACAACTTAGCCTCAAGGTGCCAGTATTTTATATTTATGATGAGGAAAATATACAATTAATTGAAATGAACTATCATGTATAAATGTAAGTGTGAATAATAGCAACCTTTGTAGAGTATAATGTAAGTGTGAATAATATCAACCTTTTGTATATTTAACATTGGAAAATCCCTAGTGATTAGTATTACTAATTTTGAGAACTAAGAAGCAAAACAAAACACTCTATTTAAATTAAGACGTCGGGAATTGAATTGGAAATCTTACAGTAAGGTTAGAATGTGTATTGGACTAGTTAGATATGGGAATAACTAGAACGGGTACGGGTACGGTAGGTGTGCACAATTAGTTGAGAAGTGAGGAACTCATGTGAGTGCACGCACTATCATGTATTTTATATTCACTGTTTAATAATATTAAACACTTGCTGTATTTTAAGCTGTTTTCACAATCGGGCTCTGACCCGTTTTCTTTCAAATCTATTTTTCTTGTAAAACCTTTTTAGGTGCCCAGTCACAAGGACACCAAGCATAGGAGTTCCATTCCAATGACCTGCTATAGCTGCTGTGGAAGTTACAGGACCTCGATAGTAGACGCCTCCACTTTTTATCTTGACTCTATTTCAAATTTACTCATCTGTAGGGCATGTCGCCCCATTTATTTTAGAGATATCTCATTTATTCAGTTTTATTTCAGACTCTGGGTTGTAATTAATTAATGATTCAAACTTTGTATTTGTTTATTTCAGTCTTCGGATTGTTGTGAGGAGTATTCCTCCAGATTCATTATTATTCCATGGTTATTCTATTGTGACTATGTTGTGGTGGTTATGTTAGCATTTCATAATTTAATTTATTGCATGTTAATCGGATTTAATTAAAATTGACAACTCACTTTTTAAATATTATGTGGCTAGTAATTGTTAAAACAAATTTCGACGGTGATGCTATGAATTGAACCAACTTGACATTTTGTATTAATTTGAATAAAGGAGTAGCTACCCGGTATTTAATTGGTCGAGGTGTCACAACTTATTACTCATCTAAGAGAAAAGAGCACTTTCAAAGTAAAAAAACTTGCCCGAGGTTCTCCTACAACCATTAACATCCCCAGTTCAACCGACATCTGAATAGGTGGACAAATGTTCACTGGTATCAAAAGAATACCAAATATTGTGGGAAAGAGTGCCACTCACGTATTTGATGATACATTTAAGTGACAGCAAATGAGTAGACTACCTATCGAACTAGTGGTCAAGTAGAGAAGATGATAGTCCAACATTAAAGGCAATATCGGGACGATTAGCGGGCAAGTAGAGTAGACTACCTATCAAACTTCTATATAGGGTTTGCTTTAAGTCCTTACTTAAAGTTTTTTTGTTAATATTTTTCGATGTACTCATAGGGGTTCATGAGTGCCTAGCGGAGTCTATACCAAACTTCTTCACTAGTTCCCTTGCATATTTGGATTGAGATATGAATATCACATCCTCAAGCTGACGAACCTAAAGACCTAGGAAGAATATTGTGGCACGTTGCTTATTAAAATAATGGGTAACCAGCCCTCTACTGAAATAAAATAGGAATTTCAAATGGATAATTCTTAGCATCACTGTCGAAAATCCAATTTATTACTAATTACCAATTATTTAATCAATTTGTGTGTCAATTTTAAAGTTTAATTAAATTGTCGTTAATAAAACCATTCACCCTAACCCATTCCAGATAAGTAATTAAATCCACAATGACATAAGAAAATATGAATACTAGAATATAATAAAAATATATTAACTGAATAAACGATGTATAATCCAATACAATAAACAAATAAAATTGAATTAAATAACCTAAAATAAAACTGACATTGGGACATACGTCCGGAAAATAACTGACTGAATCCTATCTATAATATCAAAGATAGAAAACAACTGAATAATCCTTGCACCACTCCACAGATGTTGAAGTTCCGATGACCTAGAAGTGACAATCATGCTTGGCGTCCCTATGGCTGAACACCTAAATGATTTTGAAAATATTTTGACACGAGTCAGAGCCCAAAGCCTTTTAAAAATATTTTGCAAGTAATTAAAATGCATAATAATTATGAATACATTATTCTATATTTAAGTTGTTGTCACACACATATGAGACAGTCCTCACCACTCAACTACAGTGCGCGCCTAACGTATACATTTTAAACCCTAGTTACGCTACTTTGCCTAACTAGTGTTAATATACCCTTAAGTACATACGCTACCTCGTGTCACGCGTATATTTTGCAGTTACTTATCAAATCTATTTAATAATTATAATTGTCAATTATAATTAATCAATTCATTTCAAATAACTTTCGACAATTATAATTCTTAACTATAATTTATCGAGTCATTTCAAATAAGTTTCAGTAGTTATTATCTCAATGTTCACACATTTATGGCATATACCGTATATAATTTTCTGTACACACACACACACACACACACACACACACACACACACACACACACATATATATATATTACAACAAGCACACATATGTATAACCACCATCCCTTAGAGTTATTGTTCACTGGATGCGAGTCTCTAAAATGCTATCATGCACTAGGGCATACACACATCATCCTAGGAAACAGAGTAAGAATCTCATACCGAACTCGAAAAATTATAAAAGTATTGGATACGGTCATAGTACTTAGATAGTGAGTCAAAACCATATTAGAATTACCTTACTTCGAACTTCAACCTGACAAGGGAACATGAAGGGCACTATGATCAACGGTCGATACTAAGCATGTTGTTATTGGCTAGGAAAGATCACCCGCATCGCGCAACCACCGATGATAGCACTAGAGTATCATACACACAGATATAATGATAAACATATGCTATCCCTGTACCCATATATATATATATATACACACACACTAGCGGAATGCCCGTTCCTGAAGGCACAATGAAAATTTCAAAAATACGTAATTTCAAAATGACGAAAATTTCATTCCCCAACAAAACAAAGTATAATTTAAAAATAAACGTGCCAAAGTAGATTTTTAATGACTACAAATAAAAAAGGGCATCTACTAAGACTTGTAATCATAAAATTTATTATAAAACACAAAAAAGTGTACATGATTTAGAAAATTTGGGTGAAGTGTCCTCGATTTATAGGACTATCCACCTGTTTAAGAAACCAAAAAAAACTCAATCTATACAAATAGTCTATCCCAGACATTATATAAACCAATAAAAAATCATTATTAGTAACTTTACCAAAAAAATGATGATAAAAGAATACTACCACGACAATGAGTTTTCAATCTAATAAAAAAATATTTGTTATTTTCCATTATATCAATGCTTGCGCCACATTTCATGCATTCTTCCTTCAACCTGATACCACCTGTTTGTTCATAGATCCACCTTGCAACATTCAATTTTGTGTCCATCTTTGCAGTTACAACTCCATGACCACTGCCCCTTAACTATTCTATATTACATAATTATGATTTAAATAATAGAAAAGTATAACAGTTCAATTGTAATGACTATTTACTTCACCCAAAGCAAAAAGTTGATTGGATACCTCCATTCTCACTTTGTTTTGAGACACAAAATTTTTAAAACGATTTTGGCCAGTAAACTGGAAATCTTGAAGAACATTGTTCAGCCATGGTTAGACATTTTTTAAATTAATCAGCAATCAAGATCCATAATCACTTCATTTTAGTATACTGAAAATATATGTTGGTTGCATTTCATTTTATTTTATACTATCGCTGGCCCAAATAAATATTTCTTATTAAAAAAAGTCGCCAAGAAGAAAATGAGAACTATGAAAATGGAGAGGAAGGTAGTAGTATAAATAAAACATATAATACTAACGTCAATAATTTTTTAAATAATGTTTGCAATTAATATTTTCTGTAAAATGGGTAAACAACACCCAATGAATACATATAACAGATGAGAAAAGATTACATACAAATATATATATATATACTATAGTCGACTTGAAGCTAAAAAAATCAAATAATACAGAATTTATTGAGAACCAAAAAAAAAATAACCTGGTTGACATCCGGCAGATCAGATGACGTTAATATTATATGTCAGAATCAAACACACTAACCCCGTGTCAGAATCCTCATACAAATATTCTTAAATATCAGCCAGGTGACAGGTAAATCTGATTGGTGCTGAAGCATTCAAGCAGTCATCAAGCATCTACATGAATTTAGATTTCATAGGACCTCCACCTTTAGGTGTTGGCTCAGTCACCATTGCTTTCTTCACAGTAATCTTTGATCGCTTCAATGTTAGCCCAACTTTAATTTTTCCTTTTCGTTTAGTCGTCCCACTACCGAAACAACGTTGAAGAAATTGGTGGCTTAACAACTCAATAAACAAACTTAGGGGTTTTAATTTCCTAATATCATTTATTCACATCATCTTTATGTAATACCCCGTATTGTCACTGATTTTAACTATAGGATTAATTGAATTAAAAATGGAAAATTAATTGGTAATTAATCTACATTTAAATATTAGCGAGACGAGAGTTAGTATTTGATTATGATAATTATGTTCAATATTACTCAGTGTGTATAGTAATATATGATTATGAACTTATTAAAATTGTCACGTGTGGAAAATACGACAGTTTCGAAATTAAGTTGGGACCCGCGTGCCAGTCCCGTCGGGACTAATTTAATGGATTATAATTTAGTTTATTTTTATGTCATCCTTATGGTAATCCTAAGTGTGTTGATGTATCTGGAAGGGTTGAGATAGTCAGAAAAGACTACCTGAGGGTTTAGTTTGGGTTCCGGGGCAGTTTTAGGCCAAACCGACAACCTGAGGGTATTGTAGACATTTTAAATTTTGGGGTAATTAAACCCACAAAATTTATAAGGCTTTATCAGATGATAGGTTAGATCCCTTAGGTTTTTCACCACCAAAACTCACAGACGGCCATTAGAGAAGAAGTGGAGGAAGTTCCCAGAGGTTAACCACCATTCTTAGGCTTTTTGCACCACTGTCACAACCATCGGATAGATCGTGAAGAGAGGATCACTCCTATATCATCTTCTCCAAAGGATCAGAACTTCCATTTCAAGGAAAGTGATTTAACTTGCAATAATTCAGTGTATATATTATCCATAATAGTTTAGAATTGGAGAAAAACCTTTAAACATGATGAATTAATGGATTTGGAGATTTAAATCTTAATCTCGGTAGGTTTTGAATGTAGATTAACTTCTGGAAATATAGCATCCATGAAATCATGATCCATGTGTAGAGAATTACGAATTTATGTTGAGTTATATGACATTCTTGAAGAAAATAGAAAAAATAGGGTTGTTATGAAATATACCTAATTTGATCCAAGAAAATGATAGCCCATAATGATTTGATGATTATAAGGCGTTAGAATTTATGTGTTTATGTTGGTATAAATATTTGGGAGTTTGGGACATTATAATAGAGGATTTTAGGGTTAAAATTTATGAAACCCATAGGCAAAAATATGCAGAAATCGTAGACCAATATCTAATGGATCGATCGATCGACTCCTCCTGAATTTTGTTAATTGTTTTCCTTTAAGGTTTGACAAAATCCCAAGCTTATCAGAACTCTTATTCTGATTAATAGAGTATTATGAGACTTAGTTAAGGTCAGTAGGGTCATAGTTAATGTTCGAAAAATGTTATACCTTATGGGATTAAATGGTATACTTACGAGTGCTTGCTGAGTGAGGTACGATTAGAAATTATACAAATTGGGACTGAAATTGGATAAATGATAACTTATGGTGAGAAATTGTAGTATAGGGACTTTAGATTACTGAAATAACCTTTGAGACAAGTGGGAGACTTGGTAACCTTTTGGGACCTTTTGGGATAGGTTTAAGTACTCGGATTTATACGACGAGAGTTGTCGAGCTAAACATATTACGTAGAATAATTGGGATGAAACTATACGACGTATGAGACTTGTAATAAAGGACAAGCGCATACTTATATTGAAATGATGATTACTTAATCTGTGTGATTACCTAGTACATGGATTATTATGTCTATGACATGCCTACCATACTTGCTATTACAGGATGTTGTAGGAAGAGGACAATCTAGTCTTATGTGCCTTCGGGGGGATTTAGATTTGGTACCGCAAGAACATAGGACTGTGAAGACTTATTTGTGAATTGATAAGTCAACTGATCATGGGAGCGTAGGTATGTGCATGACCGATGGGTATGTGAACTATGTTCGCCTCCAATATGTGTGATTTGTATTGATACGATTCCTGAGTGATTCAAAACTCGTAATCCTTACGTACATTATGTACCGGGATTTGATAACGGATTATGTCTGCGTCGTAGCTCAGCCTCGGAGTGGAGTATTAATATGTATATTATAGTGATAAATATATGTACTTGTGATATGTTCAACTTTGTGAACTTAGTAGGTAAAAAAAATAACGAAACCTAAAATAATGCTAGTATGGGAATACTTAACTTTAGATTGTGAGAACCCTTCTTCGAAATAAAAGATGGAAAACATTCAACATGTCATATCATGGGAACAATGTGGGGACACTATGGGTAATAGCTTAGGGGAGGAATGTATATAGACTAGTTAGGTAGTAGCATAAATAGGATAGTTTAAGGGTATGCGTTAGGCGTGCACTTTAGTTGAGGGATGAGAAACTCATGTGAGGGCACGTGACTAACATGTATATAATATTTACTGTTTAATGCAATTAAAGACTTGCTGTTTTTAAAATATTTTCACCACGGGCTCTAACCCATTTTCTTTCAAATCTATTTTGTTTTTGTAAAAACCTTTTAGGTGCCCAGCCGTAGGGATGCCAACCATAAGAGTTCCATTCTTTTGACGTGATGTAGCTGCTATGGAAGTTACAGGATCTCGGTAATAGGCGCCTCCACATCCATCTTTGCTTCCTTCGAAGTTATTCATATCTCTTAGGGCATGTTTACCATTCTTATTTAAAGGTAGCAGTTTCAGACTTTCATTTATTTCAGATGTTAGTTTTATTTATTCAAACTTTGTATTGGGATTATATTTTTCTTTGGGAATTATTATTGGAGTGTTTACTCCATACTCAGTTTATTTCATTACATTGGTTATTTATATGAGATTGTTTATGTGAATGTTGAATGGTTGGCTATTCATTATTTAGTTGTAAGTTAATTTAATTAATAAAAATTTGGCATCTCACTTTTTAAATATTAGGTGGCTAGTAATTAATTAAATATTTTTCGATAGTGATGCTAAGACTGAACCAACTTGTTAATCTCTATTAATTTAATAAAGGAGTAGCTACCCAGTATTTAATTGGACAGGGTGTCACAAGTGGCATCAGAGCATCAAGTTCTAGAGTTCTTAGGATCTGTACGGCTTATCATGCTTTTAGCATAGCATTCTTTGATATAGAGACCTATTATTAGGACTGTTGCATTCTTTATTACGTGTTGAAGATTACGTACTTCTGTTACAATGTTATGTATGGTCGGTGGACTTATAAAATTCATTTGAATTTCAGATGTCGCTTATAAAAAAGATAGAAACTAACACCGTCGAAGAAGAAAATGTTGGACAAAATCAACAACTACCCCAAGTACCCCAGGAAATGGTGACAATCACAGAGGTGGCAAGCATAGTTGCACAGGTAGTTAATATTGCAATATTGAACTTCCAAGACCGCCGTGTCCAGCTTCAAGGGGACAAAAGGACAAGGGTAATTAGTCAGCCTGTCAGAAAAGGGGGGTAATAATAGGGGGAGCACCATTACAACAGTGAAAAGTTCCTCAGGGACGTCAGTGTAATACCCCGTAATTTTAATAACTTTTAATTCGAGCTAAATTAAAAGTAAAATGAGAAATCAATGGGGATTAATTGGAATTTATTGTTAAATAACTGGAATTAATCCGAGTTGACTATTACTAGAAAATTAAGTAATATGAGACTGATATTGAGGATTACTAGTTCTTAATAGTAATATATTGTTAACGAAAATGTTATTTATCCCTAATTAATTAAATTAGTTTAATTAATGTACATTTTAGTTTAACTTAATATATTGATTTTGATGATTCCAAACATATTTTTATTAAGTTATTCTATAGATATTTATTATTGTATAATATTTATAATATAATCTTGTTCATATACCTTATATACATATATTTATTATATTATATAATATTTGCATTTATGTCATATTACATTGATTACATATCTATTCTGACTGAGTTATACCTGTTTATGTCAAGTTTTATTTTCACGACTCAACACGTCTCGACTTTATTAAATGACATATCCGAGTAAAGGTACTCACGTATGGTTGTACATTTGCACTTGACACATTAGGCACTCATGCATATATTAATTGTGTTAGTGTGATTGATTGCCTAAATATTTTTTTTCTAAAAGTGAAATAAGATTATTTTTGCTAAAAATAATGTTTTAAATCAAATTAGTATAAGACTTATTTAAAATGAATTTCTTATTCTTAAAAAATAATTTTCAGAATTAAGTTAATATTTAAGTGAATTTTTTAAAAAACAATTTTTTTATTAATATGTCACTAATTCTACCATACCTCATACAAGCTAGTATGTCTTAACCTTTCTAGGTGTCATACTATTTCGTCCTTTTGTGAATAGAAGGATTTTGTACCATTTTGCTTAGGAAGTTTCAAGCGAGATTTTTGTAGAGATATGTTGCTTGTTCACTATTCATGATTTGACCTTGGCAGATATAGGAATTGAGAGGTTTTATTAATTGTTGGTTAATAGGAGTTTCTATGTGACTTGATTTGAATTCTTGTTTTGGCTGAAATTTTTTTTTAGTCCATACCTGTTAGTTCGTTTAGACTTAATATTTTTTTTGGACTGTTAGGAGTTGAAAGATTTGACAATACCTTACCTGTTACTTGACTTACCATAGTACACTGTTTCGTCCTATTAGATATAAGGGAGATTTCGCCTTTTTTATATATCTATATATTACCTGCTAGTTCACTATCTCGTCTTATTAGATCTTTGGACAAGATCTGACTGGTGGAGCATGTAATATATATATTTGCTAAATGCTTTACACGCACTTGGATGTCGCTTGTCATTTCTAATCAGTGCAGATTTTTTATTTTTATATAAATAACAAAGATGTTCAAGTTTTTTTTAAAACGTCCGCCAGCTAATATATACCCATATCTATTGTAATAATTTTTTTTTAACTGTTGACCTTAGGTTTATAGTCTGTACCTGCTCACATAATGAGATAGATATTTAACATATATCTCAGTTACAGTCTTTCGGCCATAAGTGATTCATATAGTTTGTACCTGATTTGACCTTATATATGTTTAATGTTGGGAAATTAGCTTTACCTTTGGTCTTGCCAATTTATTAAGTGTACTACCTTGTACTAGCGATTTGACCAGAATCGTCCAACTTATTTTTTTGTTGCAGTTGATGGTGTATTATACTTTGTTATATTAATTAATATTCTTTGAGGTGACTTCAATATAAGGTCTTGTGCTAGGCAATGTACCATCCCATGTGATTTTGAAAATGAATATTTCTTTTGCACATTGGATATTTTTTTTTCCTTGTTATAGACTAACATTCTGCAGATTCAAGTAAACACAAATAAGGATACTGAGAAATATATCTTTCAGTCTCATATTTTCAGACGTCCATTCTTATGCTACTAACAGCTATATTTTTTGGAGAAAATAAAAATGAAGATTTGCATATCAGATCTGGAGATTATTTTTAGCTACCTCATCTCAGCAAAATCAGGATCATTTAATGCTCAAAATGCATGTGTCTAACAGCTATTTTTTGGAAGACCCATATTTAGCTTTGAAGAGCCGCATTGAAGACAACTACTTGAATGAGAATATGATCAAGACTTGAAATATTATTGAGAGCATTTATTTTACTACTCAACTACACATTCAAGAGAGCAATTAATTTATATTCTCCTCACTCATTGAAGAAGAAGACTTGTGCCTACTTCAACATCATTTATTGAAGTCTCATTAAAGAAGGAGAAACTCAGATTACAAATTGTATTTTAAGGAGTTTCATTATTGTACATTGTACTACAAAAATTCAGATTTGTTGGGAAGCCTTGTTGAAGCTTCGGTTTGTACCGGTAATTGGTTCCTACCTGCAAGTGGGACATAGGGTTTGAAGCTTGGAGTTAGCTTGCAAACAGTTGTACGCGGTGGTTTGATCCTACCCGCAAGTGGATCAGGTTTAGTGAAGCGCAAAGGAGACAGGGGCTCTAGGCGCGTGGACGTAGGCCGGGATTTGGCCGAACCACTTTAAATCTCGGTGTCATTTATTTTCCGCACTTTTATTTATTTGCACATGCTTGCTTGAGTTAATATTTTCATCACACTATCTTGCAAATAAATTAATTCAGAAATTTGACTAAATTAATTTTAAGGTTAAAATAATTTTTTTTGAATTAAATAATTAATTTCAGAATATCACTTCATATTAAATACGAAAATTAATTTAATATTCCTAGTGTGTTAAAATCTGCATTTCTAGTTGTTTAAATTAGTTGGTTACATTTATTTGATATTGTTGGATTTATTCTTTGTAGTTTTATTAATCTGAAAATTGTCAAAGTATTATAAATTAAATATTCTTCTGAAATTTTAATTTGATTTAAAATTTGTAAAAACTCAATTCACCCCCCCCCCCCCCCCCCTCTTGAGTATAATCTGGGCAACAATTGGTGTCAGACCTAGTTCTCTTCTTATTTTTAGATTTAACAATCTTAGAGTCAAAGATCAATGGCATATGTTACTACATCCCTTGGTGAAGGTCAATCCATTTTTAAACCTCCTCTATTTTCTGGAAAAGATTATAGTTATTGGAAAAATAGAATTAAATATTTTATTCAATCACATGATTATGAAGTTTGGAAAGTTGTCATGAATGGTCCCCATATTCCTATTAAAATGGAAAATAATGTTTCTGTCCCTAAAGAAGAAAATGAATGGAATGAAGTTGATATTAGAAAAATTCAAAAAAATGCTAAAGCTATGAATATTCTGCATTGTGCACTTGATGTAAATGAGTATAACATAATTTGTTGTTGTGAATCTGCTAAAGAAATTTGGGATAGACTAGAAGTCACATATGAAGGAACTAATCAAGTTAAAGAAGATAAAATTAGCATGCTTGTTCATAGTTATGAGTTATTTAAGATGAAATCTGATGAATCTATTTCTGATATGTTCACTAGGTTCACTAATATTATTAATGGTCTTAATTATCTTGGAAAAACCTATACTAACAATGAGATGGTGAGAAAAATTCTCAGGTCATTACCGGCGAATTGGATGACCAAAAAGTTAGCTATCAAGGAAGGAATTAGAGAAAGACCTATCTCTCTTGATGAGTTATTGGGTTCCTTAATAACCCATGAGATGGAACTTAAGGAATTTGTTAAAGAAGAGAAACCTAAAGCAAACAAAATTATTGCTTTCAAATCTTCAAGTAAAAATGTAGAAAGTGAAGATGAAGATGGTGATGATATTTCCTTACTGGCTAAAAACTTCAAAAAATATCTTATTTCCAAAAAGAAAGCCAAAGAAAGAAGAAGGAAAAATTCTTCAAAAGAGTTCAATGATGATCATCAATCCAAATCTGAACCAAGATGCTATCATTGTGATGAAGTTGGACACATTAATCCTAATTGTCCAAAATATAAGAAAGGGAAGAAGGCATTGAAAGCCACGACATGGAGCGACTCCGACACAAGCTCTCCCGATGAAGATTCGAATGAAAATGAAGTTGATCATCTATGTTTCATGGCTATGGAAAATGAGGTACATTCTAACCCTAACTCTAGTGATAGTGATAATGATGAAGTTGATGATTATGAAGTTTTACAAAATGTTTTTAATGAATTATGTGAAAGTTTTGAAGAACTTAAAAATAGATATATTAAACTTAAGAAGTCTCATTCATTAGTTTCAACTAAATATGATTCTATGTCAAATGATTTTGATGAGTTGAAATTAGAAAATGAATCTTTGAAAAATGAAATTAAATATTTGAAAAAGGGAAAATCTGTTATTGTCACTACTCCTCTTGAAATTGAAAATATTGAGTTAAAAAGGGAGATTGAATATTTAAAGAAATCATTAGATACTTTTACAAAAGGAAATGAATATTTTCATAAAATAGTTGAGACACAAAGGATTCGATTTAATAATAATGGTATAGGATATGATGAAGGAAATGAGAAAAAGACCTATTCCAATTTATTGAAATTTGATGCCTCATCTAGTCATTCTAACTATTTATGCACATATTGTGGTAGACACACACATTTTTCAGATTTGTGTCCATATAAATTTAGAAAAATAAAATTTGCATGGATTCCAAAAGGAACTAAGGTGTATACTAACCCCTATGGACCTAACACATTTTGGGTACCAAAAGAGAAAATTTTCAAAGTTGTGTAGGTTGCATTTTGAGATGGAATGTGGATTTTCAAGGCATATGATTTAGTCATATTACTAGTTTCAAGTATCATTGCCTAATGTTGGAAATGCCACACTTGGAGAAAGTTTCGTGAATATATCTTTGGTATTGGTAAGGTGGTAAGGAGCACCTTTCTTGAATTGAATATCATATGTTTATTAATGATTTATTTCAAAATTGATATATTTCCATGCATAGAATATTTGTTATAACACGTGAGCGTGTTGATTGATTATTTAGTATTCACATGTAAATTTGCATATTTATTATTTTATTTTTTATGATTCTTTGTTGTATGACATACTTGATTTTGATGATAATTTTTTATTCACATTTTTTTGTGATTACATCTTGATATATTTTAGTGATATTGGATCAATTCATGATTTTATTGAATATTAATTTGAAACAAAAATGTCATTGTAAAGTTCTCTAGTCTTGAGTGCTACATGTTGATATTGTAATATGCATTTATTGATTTTGATGATATAAACACATTAATCTTTATGAGTTAATCTTATGCTACATGTTTAGTGTCCTTATTTAAATATTTGTGACATTCTTGAATTTCTTTTAAATGAAAATGACTCTTATGATATGTTTGTGTTTAGATCGAAAAATCTCATGATTATTGATTTTATAGATGATTCTTGATTATATTGAAATTTATTGGAAATTATATATTATATCTCATGAAAAGATGCACTTTAATTTTTATATGCATATTTGCCTTATATTGGTATCCCTTTGGGGGGAGATAAATGGTTATTGAAATTTATTTATAAATGTTTATTGAAAATGATTATAATTTTTTATGGTATTGATAATCCCAAGATTTTTTTTTTTGGCTCGTATCTCGAAAATGGAAAATTTATGAACTAACCGAAAAAAATTTATGCCTTTATATACCTCTACTCTCTAGCCCATTTGTGCACTTCACATTTTCTCTCTTATCTATCATTTAAGATGTCAAAGAGTTTTTATGTTGTGTGGGTTGTAAAATTCCCTGTAATTTATACTACTTGGGGAGATTGTGAATCCCAAATTAAAGGAGTTAGCGATTCTCAATATAAAAAATATTCTTCATTTGATGCCGCAATGCATACGATTTGCTCATCTCCGCCACATGCCCCTTGGGTGAAACCTCCTTTATGTCCATTTGTTTTACCTCCAAATATGCACTCACATGCTTCTACTCCATCTAATGAAGATGTTGCTTTCTCATCTTCTCAAAACAGTGCTGAAAATTCCATTAAAGTTGTTATTGAGAAAATCACGATTGAGGGAAACACTAAAGATGTGTGCCATCTTGTTAACAACCTTAAGTTGTAATCTTTTATGAATATGTTGTTGTTTTTCAATTTTATGTCTTGCGCATTATTTGATGATATCTCTTGAATCAAATACATGTTATGTGAGATTATTATGTTGAATATGTGCTTAATGAAAAATTCATGGTATTCACATACATTCCTTACAATTTATGGTTATATCCCATGCATAAATTATTTTTGATAGGGGGAGCTTTGCACCTTTATCCGGCGACACTCGATTTATATTGAAAAATCTTTTTGATAATGTCAAAAGGGGGAGAAATATTTATTATTCACTAATTGTGATTAATATAACATTTTATGGATCATTGCGAATCATTGTTTGTCATCATCAAAAAGGGAGAGATTGTTAACGAAAATGTTATTTATCCCTAATTAATTAAATTAGTTTAATTAATGTACATTTTAGTTTAACTTAATATATTGATTTTGATGATTCCAAACATATTTTTATTAAGTTATTCTATAGATATTTATTATTGTATAATATTTATAATATAATCTTGTTCATATACCTTATATACATATATTTATTATATTATATAATATTTGCATTTATGTCATATTACATTGATTACATATCTATTCTGACTGAGTTATACCTGTTTATGTCAAGTTTTATTTTCACGACTCAACACGTCTCGACTTTATTAAATGACATATCCGAGTAAAGGTACTCACGTATGGTTGTACATTTGCACTTGACACATTAGGCACTCATGCATATATTAATTGTGTTAATGTGATTGATTGCCTAAATATTTTTTTCTAAAAGTGAAATAAGATTATTTTTGCTAAAAATAATGTTTTAAATCAAATTAGTATAAGACTTATTTAAAATGAATTTCTTATTCTTAAAAAATAATTTTCGGAATTAAGTTAATATTTAAGTGAATTTTTTAAAAAATAATTTTTTTATTAATATGTCACTAGTTCTACCATACCTCATACAAGCTAGTATGTCTTAACCTTTCTAGGTGTCATACTATTTCGTCCTTTTGTGAATAGAAGGATTTTGTACCATTTTGCTTAGGAAGTTTCAAGCGAGATTTTTGTAGAGATATGTTGCTTCTTCACTATTCATGATTTGACCTTGGCAGATTTAGGAATTGAGAGGTTTTATTAATTGTTGGTTAATAGGAGTTTCTATGTGACTTGATTTGAATTCTTGTTTTGGCCGAAATTTTTTTTTAGTCCATACCTGTTAGTTCGTTTAGACTTAATATTTTTTTTGGACTTTTAGGAGTTGAAAGATTTGACAATACCTTACCTATTACTTGACTTACCATAGTACACTGTTTCGTCCTATTAGATATAAGGGAGATTTCGTCTTTTTCTATATATCTATATATTACCTGCTAGTTCACTATCTCGTCTTATTAGATCTTTGGACAAGATCTGACTGGTGGAGCATGTAATATATATATTTTCTAAATGCTTTACACGCACTTGGATGTCGCTTGTCATTTCTAATCAGTGCAGATTTTTTTTTATATAAATAACAAAGATGTTCACGTTTTTTTTAAAACGTCCTCCAGCTAATATATACCCATATCTATTGTAATAATTTTTTTTTAACTGTTGACCTTAGGTTTATAGTCTGTACCTGCTCACATAATGAGATAGAGATTTAACATATATCTCAGTTACAGTCTTTCGGCCATAAGTGATTCATATAGTTTGTACCTGATTTGACCTTATATATGTTTAATGTTGGGAAATTAGCTTTACCTTTGGTCTTGCCCATTTATTAAGTGTACTACCTTGTACTAGCGATTTGACCATAATCGTCCAACTTATTTTTTTGTTGCAGTTGATGGTGTATTATACTTTGTTATATTATTTAATATTCTTTGAGGTGACTTCAATATAAGGTCTTGTGCTAGGCAATGTACCATCCCATGTGATTTTGAAAATGAATATTTCTTTTTCACATTGGATATTTTTTTTTTCCTTGTTATAGACTAGCATTCTGCAGATTCAAGTAAACACAAATAAGGATACTGAGAAATATATCTTTCAGTCTCATATTTTCAGATGTCCATTCTTATGCTACTAATAGCTATATTTTTTTGGAGAAAATAAAAATGAAGATTTGCATATCAGATCTGGAGATTATTTTCAACTACCTCATCTCAGCAAAATTAGGAGCATTTAATGCTCAAAATGCATGTGTCTAACAACTAGTTTTTGGAAGACACATATTAAGTTTTGAAGAGCTGCATTGAAGACAACTACTTGAATGAGAATATGATCAAGACTTGAAATATTATTGAGAGCATTTATTTTACTACTCAACTACACATTCGAGAGAGCAATTGATTTATATTCTGCTCACTCATTGAAGAAGAAGACTTGTGCCTACTTCAACATCATTTATTGAAGTCTCATTAAAGAAGGAGAAACTCAGATTACAAATTGTATTTTAAGGAGTTTCATTATTGTACCTTGTACTATAAAAATTCAGATTTGTTGTGAAACCTTGTTGAAGCTTCGATTTGTACCGGTAATTGGTTCCTACCTGCAAGTGGGCCACGGGGTTTGAAGCTCGGAGTTAGCTTGCAAACAGTTGTACGCGGTGGTTTGATCCTACCCGCAAGTGGATCAGGTTTAGTGAAGCGCAAAGGAGACAGGGGCTCTAGGCGCGTGGACGTAGGCCGGGATTTGGCCGAACCACGTTAAATCTCGGTGTCATTTATTTTTCGCACTTTTATTTATTTGCACATGCTTGCTTGAGTTAATATTTTCAGCACACTATCTTGCAAATAAATTAATTCAGAAATTTGACTAAATTAATTTTAAGGTTAAAATAATTATTTTTGAATTAAATAATTAATTTCAGAATATCACTTAATATTAAATACGAAAATTAATTTAATATTCCTAGTGTGTTAAAATCTGCATTTCTAGTTGTTTAAATTAGTTGGTTACATTTATTTGATATTGTTGGATTTATTCTTTGTAGTTTTATTAATCTGAAAATTGTCAAAGTATTATAAATTAAATATTCTTCTGAAATTTTAATTTGATTTAAAATTTGTAAAAACTCAATTCACCCCCCCCCCCCTCTTGAGTATAATCTGGGCAACATATATGATTTTGATGATGTTACAAATTTTCAGTTGTGCATAATACGATAATTGTGGAATTTATGTCGGGACGCGGCTATGGCACACCCCGACTAATTAAATACCGGGTAGCTACTCCTTTATTCAAATTAATTCAAAATGTCAAGTTGGCTCAGTTCATAGCATCACTGTCGAAAAATATTTTAACAATTACTAGCCACCTAATATTTAAAAAGTGAGTTGTCAATTTTAATTAAATCTGATTTACATGCAATGTATTAGATGATGAAATGCTAACTTAACAACCATAACATAGTCACAATAGAATAACCATGGAATAATAATGAATCTGGAGGAATACTCCTCAAAATAATCCGAAATACTAAATAGAAAGTCTGAATCATAAGTTAATTACATCCAACACTGAAATGAAACTGAATAAATAAGATGTCTCTAAAAGAAATGGGGGGACATGCCCTACAGATGAGTGAATCTGAAATAGAGTCAAGATAAAAAGTGGAGGCATCTACTGTCGAGGTCCTATAACTTCCACAGCAGCTACAGCACGTCACCGGAATGGAACTGCTACTCTTGGTGTCCTTGTGGCTGGGCACCTAAAAGGTTTTTTTACAAGAAAATAGATTTGAAAGCAAACGGGTCAGACCCCAATTGTGAAAATAGTTTAAAGTGCAGCAAGTGTTTAATACCATTAAACAGTGAATATAAAATACATGATAGTGCGTGCACTCACATGAGTTCCTCACCTCTCAACTAATTGTGCACTCATATCGTACTCGTACCCGTTCTAGTTATTCCCATATCTAACTAGTCCAATACACAATCTAACATTACTATACGATTTCCGAATCAACTCCCGACATCTTAATTTAAACAGAGAGTTTTTACTTTTCTTCTTAGTTCTCAAAATTAGTAATACTAATCACTGGGGATTTTCCATTTTTAACTCTACAAAAATGTTGCTATTATTCACACTTACGTTTATACATGACAGTTAATTTTAATTAATAGTATATTTTTCTCATCATAAATATACAATACTGGCACCCCGAGACTAAACTGCGGTGCACACATACTCTGCTATCGAATCCCGGTACATCACGTACGTAAGGACCACGTATTCTGAATCTCTCAGGAATCGTTTCGACAAGTAACAAACACACATAATGGAGGCGAACATAGTTCACATCACATGGGTCACGCACATACCTACGCTCCCATGATCAGCAGACTTAGTAACTTCTCAATAAGTCCTTCTCTGACCTATGTCCTCAAGGTACCAAACTAAATCCCCCCATAGGCACACAAAGATTAGATGGCCCTGATCGAACGCCGACCTCCCGTGATAGCAAGTATGGTAGGTATGTTATACACAGATAATCACATATACTAAGAATTCGCACATCTTAGATATATCTCATAATATTAGTGGAAGTATGTCTTATATTCTTATACCGTCATTAGATGTTGCACGTTTACAAATCCCCGAATAATATACATTAAAAGTTGTCAACCCTTCTCACGTCGAAATTTTAGGTACTTATTTCCTAACCCATAAATGTCACCCGATTTAAGACAAAATTCTAAGTTTTACTCCTCAACGTACTTAACTCTCACAACTATACTCACTGGTCAACAAGGGAAGGTTATCACTCAGTAAGTCTACTAGAAGTTTGAAACAAAAAGAGGCCTAAAAGACCATTCTGTCAACTCGTTAGAAATCTCATTCGAACGTGGTTGTTCGAACGAGGGTCGTTCGAACGAAGTATTCGAACGACATGGGCAGGTCTTCTAAAGATATGGCAGTACACACCCAGAAATTTCCCAACTCGTTTTTCCTCATTTTTCTCTTCTTTTAACATATTTTGGGGTCCAATCCTCCTAATCAACATGCAATTATCATAAATCCCCAAATTTTACCCCAACCCTATGAACATGAACCCATAATTTTATTTTGCCTAATTACTCATCATAAATACGTTTTTTAAATCATCATAGTTAAGTTTTTGGATACCAAATTCTTCCATAAGCATTCTACATGAAATTCCTATCTCAAAATCATAAGTTTCACCATAATTCTATTAGTTTTCCTCAATACTTTCTAGGCAATTAAAGTTTCTACACTAAACATGGAGGAAATATTCAATGCAATTAATAACATTAAATCACTTGCCTTAGATTTGTTCTTCAGATGTGTTGCCGGTGTTTCAAGGTTGAGGTCACAATCTCTTCCAAAAATGATAGTGGTGGGTGCTTTTGGTTTGGAACCCTATGATAACTTCTCTCTAACTCCCGTAGCCCACTACTAATGCTTTTTTGGCTGGTAATGGCCTTAGTGGCCTCTTTAAAAATATAAAATAAACTCTAAAATTCGTGGGTTTTAATTTCTTAATATTTAAAATTACCAAAATACCTTTCTAGGTTGCCGGTTTGGCCTAAAAGTACCCCGGGACCCAAGCTAAACTCCCGGCTAGTGTTTTCTGAATATTTTGACCCTTTCGAACACGTTGGCGCACTCAAAATGACCATTCGGTTGATAAAAATATAAATTAATTTTAAATCTAATTAAATTCGTTCCTGATGCGACTGACACGCGCGTCCCAACTTAATTTCCCACATTGTCGTATTTCTGCCTCTTGACAATTTAAATATTTTCAATACTCATATATTACCGTATATAATCAGAAACATTCCATTTTTACATCATAATCAAATACCAACTCACATCTCTCTAGCATTTATATCCGGATTAATTTCCAATTAATTTTCCTTTAATTCAATTAATCCCTTAAATAAAAATAAATAAAATGACGGGGTATTACACATGTCGGGACTAATTTTCATAAATAAAAAGAAGATTATTTTTATGTCATCCAAATGGTCGTTTTGACTACGCCAAAGTGTTCGGAAGGGTCTAAATAGTAAAAAGGTATACCCTGGGGTTTGATTTAGGTCTCAGGGCATTTTGGAATCGAATAGACACCCCGAAGGGATATTTTGGTCATTTTCCATGGGAGGTGAATCGTAACTCCGAAAATTGTGTTTTATTATATAAGATTAGGAGTTGGTTTATCAAAGGTTCATTCACCCAAATCAAAGGAAAGGTTATTGAGGAGAGTGAAGAGTTTTCTCTAATAAGTGAAGAGTTTTTAAGGAAGTTCAAAGGACAAACCACCTTGTGCCACCCTCATCCACCACCGAAAGTTCACCAAAAAGGGGGAGGGATCATCCTACACTTGCATCACAAAAGTATCAAACTTACATTATAAGGCAAGTGTAATTCTTGCCCTAATTAGTGCTTATATTATCCATGTTAGATTAGAATTTATAAACATTCATGAAATTTATGTAATTGGGTTTAAAAAAAATTGATTGGTAAATCAAATGAAATGGATGGCATGGATAGGTATTGAATGTAGATGAGATATACACATGTAGAAGATATAGAAATGATGATTTGTAGACTAAATCAAGAACTAAATTCTGGGTTCATTTTGAATATCAATGGAGAATTTAGAATTGGTGATATTTACAGGGTTTAAATGATTTTAATTAAATCTTTGAAATGAGAGTTATGTAGGATTAATATTTTGTTGGAAATATTATTTTAATCCAAGAAATTGGAATCATTTGGTGAAGAAATTATGTGGTTATATGTTGTTTTTGGAGAGAAAAAAAATAAAATATGAATTTCTAGGAATTTAGGGAAACTAACATGTTTTAATCCAACCTTCTTAATGATTTTAGGTTGATTGATTATTAGATATTGATCATATACCTTGCTATATCAATTGAGATGAATTAGGAGAAGTTTTGTATTGATTTATGTTTGTTTTAATGAAAAAGAAATATCAAACCCGTAGGTGGTAACATGCAAAAACTGGGCTGATATCTGATCGATCGATCGATCGACTCATCAACCCAAGACCATCGATCGATCGATTCCCTCTGGGAATGTGACATGTTTTCTTTTTAAAGTTTGATTAAATCCCAAATTGTGAAGAATATTGAGTGATGATTATTTGAATATGATGGAACTTAAGGCATGAGAGTAGGTATACTTGAGCCTCGGGAAATGTAATTTGTGTGAGATTAAATAGGGGAAACAATTAAAGGGGAATTTATTTATATAAATTTTGGTAGAAATAATATTCGAATAATTTTGTACATTAACAAAAGGTGAGGGACTTGTATGAATGCTGAAAAAATATATTTAATTGAGGATAATATTATGTAAGTGGCATCCACACGATAATATTCGTTGAATTAAGTTTGGATAATTTTGGTACATTAAATAAGGGTGGAAGACTTGAGTTAATGTTGGAAAATTGTCATTAAAGTGAGAAGTAAATTATGTGACTGCTAACTAAATAATAATAATGTGACAAAGAAAATAATTATAATTAACAAGTATGGGTGGTATTAATAAATACAACGGGTACTTAGGGATTGGATAAATTCGTAATATTATACATATGTCAAATAAGTAACTAATTTCGTATAGGTAGATGATAATGCCTATTTCTTAATAACTTATGTGTATTGCATACCTAGCTTACTTGCTATCAATTTGACGTTTACACATGAGGGCACACATATCCTGATGAATCTATGGGATTTTGACTTGTCGCTCGAGAACATAGGACTTAGGTCGATTACCACAAGTGAGAACAATGGAGTTTAACGGTCATTTGGGTGCGTAGGTATGTGCGTATCCCAAAGGCTTATGACTATGTTCACCTCCAATGCTTGTGTTTGATATTTATGGTTCGAGGAATCTTTACCAAACTTATAGTCCCCTATACAGTGATGAGATGTACTAGAATGTGATAGCAGAGTAATGCATGCACTACAGCTGTGCCTCGAGGTGCCGTATTGTATATATATAATAGAGTGAATGTGTATATATATTGGTGATATTATCTATTGTGTGAATAAATTAGAATTGAAAGATAATGAAATCTAAAATTAATTAAGTACGAGAACCCTTAATTACTTTAAACAATTAAATGTATTACCCATGTTGAATCTAAATAGATATACATATATTATTATTACATGTACTGCTTGAGAAGTATATAGGAATGATTTGGGATATGATTGGGTAACACTGATAGAAACTAGTTAACATGGGAATAATAACTAGTTTAGTTTAGTGGTACGTTTGGCGTGCACACTCGATGAGAGGTGGGGATCTCAAGAGAGAGTCCGAGAATATAACATGTATATAATAATTTCTAGTTGTATCATTTATTCACTTGTTGTTTTAAAAATACATTTTCAATTGGGCTCTGACCCATTTTATTGCATATATTCTTCTCTCTCTTGCATCTTCTATATTAGGTTCCCAGCCACAGGGTCGCCATCATTAGAGGATTGGTTATTGGCGTGCTATGGATGCTATGGAGTTGCAAATTTTGTACTAGACGCTTTATCTCCTTGATTCATTCATCAGTAGTAGCTATTTCATTCAGGGCATGTCGCCCAGAGGATTCTAGTCTTTCTATCTCAGGCAGTTTGTTTACTTGTGTCAATGGAGATACGTTTGTTTTACATTGGATTATTGTATTTGAGATTTTAAATTGGAGATTTTTATTCCAGTTACATTTATTACAGTTGTTATGGTTCTTGACTATTATTCATCATTGATGTGGTATGGTTTTTATGATAAGTGGAATTTATTTTAAAATTGAAAAGTTTTTGACACCTGCTTAATTAAGTATTAGGTGTTTATAAAATGTTTCCGACAGTGATGCTACGAATGATTCAACTGTATATTCTAATTTAATTTGGTATGGAACTGATCACCCGGTATTTAATTAAGCGGGGTGTTACAGTCAGGACCATGGTAATGAAGGAGATGAGATCTAGAACCAAATATGTCAGGGCCAGTGTGTCCAAGAACAAGGAGATATCAAAAGAAAAAGGTGTTTTTATATGTGGAAGAAATGGCCACAAATGCCAAATTTGCCCGCAATGAGCTGGAGGATAGCCACGGTTAAATCAGGAAGGCCAGCTAGGCCAATAGGGCCAGAAACATGCTCAACCGAGCAAATAAAGAGGAAAATTTGTTGGTAAGTGTTTTAGATGTGGCAAACGAGGGTCGAAATTGACCTAAGAAGGGAGGGAACCCGCAGCAACCACAGGGTGCCCTACCGGAACCACAGAATGCCCAACATGGGGAAGCAAGGATATTTATCCCAATGTCACAGACTCCATAGACGCATCAGGAAGTACAGTATGGACGTGTCTATAATGTCCGATATGAGTTCATGCCACTGATACCGCAACTACCACCCTCGTTTGGAGGTACGATGCTTTATTATTTATAGTGTCCTTTAAGATAAAAAGAAAATCTCGAATAACTTAGATTCGTTACTGTTTGTTTGTACTACATTGAGAAACATGAGTGTAGAACATATTATTATCCTGATTTTCGAACTGGATAACAATGTTTTGAGTGATAATAGACCGTTATAGTGATATTTTTGTGTTCGTTAGTCCAGGATAGAAAGTAATTATGCTAAGTGTCACCTGAGAGAAGGCAGAACCACATGTATATGTGTGTGTGTGTATATATATATAGTGTATCGTATAGAGAGTTTGTGGAGTATGTCATCTGGTTATATCTAATCCATGTGGGTAGGGATATTTACTAAAGTGATTCAAGATAGGATTAAACATTTTTGAGCATGGGGATTATCTCATGGTAAATTTAAGAGTCTAACGCCAAGTTAGTAGGAGTAATGTGTTGAACATCGTCTCTCATAACATGAGAGTAGACGAGTTAATTTTATAGATAGAAGAAGGGATGTGGGGTACAAGTTAGATACCTAGGTCCCACAAATATCGTTGACCGACAATGTTAGTTGGTAGTGTATTGGGGGGTTCCTTGTTTGGATTTTGCCTTGCGAGACATCCCACACATGAAACCTAGCGAACGTCGAGAGGTGGGAATGTTTGGACTTTAGTACACGGGTTTGGTACCCTGGTTGTCATCCGTAAAGCAAAAGATAACCTTAAGTTTAATTATATTGCCATTAACGGTCAGTAGAGCCGTACAACAGGACGTAAGAAGCATTGCCAAATGTTTTACATCGTGAATAAATCGGTGTAACAAGGAAGGACAATATAGTTGCGATTAGTAGGGTATTGTGCAAAAACTTTGTTGGGCAGTTGTGCTAGGAATGTAAAGCTTACACTACACCAAAATGGGTAAATTGGCACCCTTCCAGTGGCCAGTCTTATCACAGTCATTGACCGTGACAAGTCCGTGACAACAGCACTTATCACGGACTTGTCACGGTCATTGACCATGACAATTCTTATAATATTGTCACGGTCAAGGACCGTGACACGCCCGTGACAAATTTCCCAGAAAAAAAAACCTTTCCCCTCCTTTTTCCCCCATCGATTTCTTCCCTCCTTCTCTCTCTCTCTCTCTCTCTCTCTCTCTCTCTCTCTCTCTCTCTCTATCTATCTATCTATCTATCTATCTCTCTTCCATTTATATATATATGTGTGTGTGTGTATATATGTGCGTGTGGGGGTGGGGGGGGTGGGTGGGGGTGGGGCTCTGTGTGTGTGTGTGTGTGTGTGGTGGGGGAAGGGGGTGGGGCAAGGTGTGTGTGCGTGTGTGGTGGGGGTGGGGAGTGGGTGGGTCTGTTTGTGTGTGTGTGTGGTGGGGGAAGGGGTGGGGTAGGGGTAGGGGCAGGTATGGGTGGGTGGGTGGTGGGGTACGGGTGGGGGCTACGTGTGTGTGTGTGTGTATGTGTGTGTAGTGTGTGTGTATGTGCGTGTTTGTGTGTAGTGTCCCTTGTAAACGAATTGATTGATTATTATTTTTTTTAGTAAATTATTATATGATTGCCCCTCATTGTAAATTAGAAAATTAATATATGATTAATTATAAAAGTAGGATTGCCCCTCATTGTAAATTAATAAATTAATAATTGTATACTTTATTTGTTAGTTTAATTGATGAAAATAATTAATTGAGTAGATGAATTAGAAGGAGTAAGGGATACACATTTGTTGTTGACGTTGTTGTTGGATTATAGTGGATTGATGTTTGGTTGGTTAATTTTAAAAGTGCCATAACCACTGGATTATTGTGCATATAGTGGGTGGGATTTTTCAACTTTTTTTGAAAATTACTTTGTATATCGAACATATATATATAGTATGACAATTAAATGAAAATACTTGAAATTAAATATAGTGCGCATAGATACTAGCCTTCTAGTTCTTATGGGTACACATTCAATAGCCCTCAGACCCGTTCGAGAGTCATTACCCCTGTAATGAGATCTCTCGAATTGTCTTGTTTGGACAGTTTGGGACTGCATAATTTCTGTATAATATTCTTAATGGCTTAAAGTTGTTACTTTTGGAGGAAGTTCTGCAGTCGTATCCTAATGTTCTCTGGGTACATACTAGATTGACAAGTGTGACTGTTATTTCAATTGAGTAATTGAAATAACAATCACACTTGCCAATCTACGTCATGTATTTGGAATGAAACTGGGAATGAAACTGAGACAAGAAAGGAATGGTCTAGGCGATCAATTTTATTTGACTTGCCTTATTGGAAGAATAACCCGGTACGCCATGTATTGGATGTGATGCATGCAGAGAAGAACTTCGCTGAACATATTGTGGGCACTTGCCTTGGGGGGAGTCATTCGAAGGATGGAGAAAATGCACTAAAAGACCTTAAATCTTTGAAACTTAAGCCACAACTATGGTTGGAAGAAGATAGTAGGGGAAGGACAATAATTCCCCCTGGTGCGTTTACTTTGACGAGTGGGGAAAGGAAGGTGCTTTTAGACACAATATATAATTTGAAGGGCCCATCTAATTTTGCGTCCAACTTGCAAAGGATTGTGAATTATGCTACTCATGATTTACATAAGTGTAAGTCCCACGATTGGCTTGTGATCATCAATTTGGTTCCTTTATTGTTTAAGCACTGCTTCTCCAAGAACAAGGATTTGCGGAGGGCTATTATGAAAATTAGTATTACATTCTCACTCTTGTGTGAGAAGGTAGTCAATCGAGAACACATAGTGGCCGCAAAATTGGCGGTGACCAAAGCGATTTGTGTGTTGGAGAAGTACTTTCCCCCAGCATTCTTTGACATAAGTGTTCACTTGTTGGTACACCTATGTGACGAGGCACTTCTTTGTGGTCCAGTTAGATATCGGTGGATGTATCCGTTTGTAAGATTGATGAAAGTTTTTAAAGATTACGTCAACAATACGCGATACATTGCAGGATCAATTGTAGAGGAATACATCACCATGGAGTCATCAATGTATACTCGGGAATGTATGCCTGACTCGACCAGCGTTGATGACACTGATGAGTTCGTTGATGATGGTGGTCATTTGATGGGAAAACGAGTGAAATTAAGGAGTTTTCAACATGAACAAGTAGCTCATTATCTATTTGACACACATGAAAATGTCGAAGAATGGAAAAAGTAAGTTTATATTATTATATTATTTAACATTATTTTAGATTATTTTATACATGATTAATTTTGTAATATCCAGAAAATATGAAGCTTGTGAGAACAATAAAAGACGAAAAACAATGGTACAATCAGACAATGAATTTAGGCTGTGGTTGACACAATAGGTAATTATAATGAAAATGGTCATTAGATAACGTTACATTACACTCAAATTTTACAACTAATATAATTAATTTATCTATATTCTCAGCTCTTAAAGACGGGTGATGCGACATCAAGGCTTTCTCGTCTAGCCACTGGACCCTTGTTCGTTGCACAAGAGCACAAAAAGTATCGATTGAACGGTTACATTTTTTACGCTAAAGTGTACGAGGAAAGTACAAATGTACAGATATCGGGCATTTCATACAATGCTCTTACTTTCTTTCGAGCGAGCGCAAAAGATAAAAACCTCGTTGAAGCTGAAATGATTTACTATGGTGTAATCCGAAATATATTTGAATTGGATTATATAAGCTTCAAAGAGGTTGTATTTTACTGTGACTGGGTAAGAGTAGAGGATAAAAATGCTTGTAAAGTTGATCCTGTCACCAATTTGATCATGGTTGACTTATCCAAGTTGAAGAGTAATGACCACATGAGCGATGAGCCGTTTGTATGTGCATTTCAAAAGGTTAACCAATTGTTTTACTTGGAGTATATCAACAACGAGCCGTGGTCAATTTTCCAACACGCGCCAAAGCGTCTAAATAGTAGTGTGGATGACTTGGTTGCTCCTACCGAATATCAATCCATATTTTATGATAACCCGAATTTTAAACAATTTTTCAATTTGTAATAAATATTCCAATTTGTACCGAAACATCCATTTTTAATGCTTTTAATTGATTTGCACTTGATCATTTTCACTCTTGTGTAGTATGCATGTGTGTGGGTAGTAGGGGTAGGGGTGGGGATGTGTAGTGTATGTGTGTGTGTGTAGTAATTGTACATATTTGTATTAACAATTCATTTTGATTTGTACATATATGTGCGTGTGCGTGCGTGTGTGTGTGTGTGTGTGTGTGCGTGTGCGTGTGTGTATGTGTGTGTGTGTGTGTGTGTGTGTGGTGGGGAGGGGGGCTGTTTGTGTGTATGTGTGGTGGGGGAAGGGGGAAGGGCGGGGGGGAGGGGGCAGGGATGGGGGTGGGGATGTTTAACAGTAACAATTCATTTTTATTTGTAGTAATTGTATATATTTGCATGTCTTCTTCTAATTCATTTTGATTTGTACTAATAACATTTTGTTACAGCAAATCTCTCCTTCAGGTATTAAGGCGAGGATGATGATGCAGATTATGATGATGTTGTCTGGGCTCGGTGGTAGCGGAGGTGACGAGGGCTCTTCGGCCCCAAGGCTCCCTAAATATGGCAAATTGGGGATGGCCATCGAGAACAAGTTGGGGTATTATTGAAATCCCTCGAGCTAGTAAAGATGATCATCGGCCCGGGGTACATTAGTTGTAAGGAGGTGCCATATGAGCTCAAGTTAGCTGTTTGGGTGGCACTACAGGTAATGTATTTATATTTATATTTATATTTATATGAATATTTCAATTTCAATTTCAATTTCGATTTCGATTTCAATTTCATTTTATATTTATGTTTATATTTATTCGCAACTAACATTGTATTTGTTGGACAGGAACAATTCAGCCAGGATCCAAAGCTACGCGATTTCTTTTTGGAGCAGTTGAGGGAGCAACACAACACGTGGAAGAAAAATATGCGGACCCGATACTTTGGGAAGACACGAGAGTCCGTTATCCAAATGGGTGAATACATCTCATCGAAGGTGCCGATCTCATTATTAAAATGGCAACAGTTCGTTGACAATGAGATTGGGGAGCGATAATTGGCACCTCGCCAATCAGGGGAGGGAAAACCGGGCAAAAAAGACAGACGTGCACTACTCCGGCCGTACGTCTTACACCGAGGTGGAGCATAGGATGATAGTAAGATTTAATTTTTTTATAACTATGAAAATATATTATTCTGCATTATTTTACTTTGCGGAGCCAATACTAATTTTACTTTATTTTATTTTAGGGGACAGGGAGTGGCCCTAGGGGTAGGCCACATAGGCTCGATACTAATGTGGCTCTTCGGAAGAAGAAGGGGAAGGACAAGGAGGTGTCCTCGAGCATCGCGGCCACGATTGTAAATAATCCGACAGTTTATTTATTTTTTAATTACGTTATAATTTTTTAATTTACTTATTTTAGTAATCATGTGCTTTTTGTCATTTTAGGCAAAGCTTACGAAAGTGCATGAGTCGCAGTCTGATGCCGACAAGGCATCTTTGTCCGCAGACACACTCAGCCAAGTGCTTGGCTCTGATTGCAAGGGGAGGACAAGGGGGTGAGCTCGCGGGTGACCAAATCTAGGATCATCGGATTGGATATGAGCGACACCGGGTTGGCTCGAATGGTGGACTCACATGACGCGAAGCTGTCCCATTTTGAGGCGACGATCCAAGATATGTTCTCATTCATAAAGCATTCGTTGGGAGAAAAACGCAAGGGGAAAGGAAAGGAGAAGGTGGTGGAGGAGGAGGTGAGGGAGGATGAGGTGCATGATGACAAGGATGTGGACCTCGCTGCTTCATCGCCGACACGTGCGGACTTTGATGATCCACTTCCCTATTTTGATCCCTTCGACCGACTGATGTTGACACTTGGTTGGATGAGCGTGTTTATACTGGACATATTTGATGGCCAGCGTATAGTGCGGGGGTTAAGGGACCCGAGTATTGTCCAGGGTGGACTAGTTCATGGACGTGAGCTTCAAGACATCGAGTCTAAGGTGCTTGTCACGCATGTGATACCCGAGAAGGAGAACTCCCCATTGTGGTTGAGCGAATAATGCGGCACGATGTATACCAGTGGGTGTGTCAATTCGTATATCGTGTGATATACTCACCTCCTCAGATCTAACCTTACCCAAGACATGTAGTGACATTATTTGAATTGAATTATTTTTAAGATGGTACATTTGAATTATATTTGGTTTATATCGTGATGCATATTTTCTCTATTTTGAATGTATATTTGCATTACCTCTATTTTATTTGGATATATAATGCTTGAACAGGTACAACGTTGCTATAAAAAGTACAAATATACTGCTGGACAGTGGCAGTGGCCAAACTACCCAACATATTTTTTTTCAATTCTGCCCGGAATTATCACGGCCATTGACCGTGATAAGTCCGTGACAAAGGATTGTTGTCACGGGCTTATCACGGTCAATGATTGTGAATTTTTTTTAAACATTGTCATGGGTTTTTCACGATCTTGAATCGTGACAAAACTTGTCAAGGTCAAGGACCGTGACATGACCGTGACAAGTCTAACGAACTTATCACGGTCAATAATCGTGACAAGTTCGTGACAATAAAAGTTGTCACCCCTAGAATTGTCACAGTCATTGACCTTGATAAGTCCAACTTGTCAAGGTCAATGACCGTGACAATTCGGCAAATTTGGTGTAGTGTTAGTACAAGATAAGTATGCTAAAATCGAATATTAGTATAGGGACGCACGAAACGTAGGGTGTATGGGAGACCTAAATAACTGAGTTTTAAATACCTCTCATGGTAGGTCATTACGATTGTGTATTAATTATTAAGAGTTGAATAAAGTCACGATATGGAATAAGTATCTGTTGCACCAAATCATTGACTTGTTCGATAAGTTGAGAGGAGATGCCTTCTTCACGAAGATAGACTTGAGATCGGGATATCATCAGTTACGTATTAGGGAGCAGGACGTGCCTTAGACTTCATTCTTAACGAGATATGGATCCTACGAATTCAGAGGTATGACTTTCGGGCTAACCAATGCGTCAGTAGTATTCATGGACTTAATGAACAAGGAGGTTCAGTATTTGGGGCACATAGTATTGGACACGGGTATATCCGTAGATCTGAGCAAAGTGTCAGTGGTGAGGGAGTGGGTACATCCCATGACACCGATACAGGAGGTTTATTTGGGAATTCTTGAAGATAGCGGGTCCGTTGACACACCTGAATCGCAAAGTGGTGCCATTCATATGGGATGACACCTGTCAGTTAGCCTTTAATGAGCTGAAGGAAAAGTTGACTTTAACACCCATCCTAGCACTACCCGAGGCTGAGAGTGGAGCATTTAGTCTACACTGATGCGTCCTTACAGGGACTTGGGGGTGTACTTCAGCAGGAGGACCAGGCTATAGCTTATGCCTCCCGTAAGTTTAAGCCTCATGAGAGGAATTACCCCACCCACGACTTGATGTTAGCGGCAGTCATGTTTGAAATTCGAATATGGAGATATACATGCACCTGCATGTGTGCGTGTGTCAAACCATAAATAAATAAAGCATGTGACACAAAATATTAGGAAAAATCCCCGCAGCGCAAAACCATTTATTTTCACTATAATTTGTAAAAACGGTTACACGGATGATAATGAAAATAAGTGTGACATACGAAATACCCGCAGGTGTCGGTTCCAATATCGTCGTCTGGAATCTCCCGCAAGAACTCCAGATGAGAAACAATGAAGAAGAGACCGACTTCTCCACAAATTACTCCAAATGAGTAAAAATATCCTCTTGAAGGTTTAACAAATGCACATCCTTAGTTGGGAGAATATTTTCTTTTATAAAGGAGGCATAAAGCCTAAAAAGTGAAGTCAAATTAATTGAGCCGTTTCTGTGCCGTTTCTGCAGAAAACGTGTAGAAAAAGTTTTTTAAAACACGTGTAGAAAGTGACAGATATTGATATAAAAATCGAGGCGGCGGCGTCATTCGAACGAGATAGGCATCTGGATCAAACGAAGACACGTGTCATTCGAACGACATAGCGCAAGATGCTTATCTCGCTCGAACGATAGTGAATCTCATTTGAATGAGCACGTCGACCAAGAAAAATTCGCTTCTACACTTAGAAAAATGTCTGCTTTTGATAAATAATAATTCAGACTTCAAAAATATTTTCTAAAAAATTCCCAAATATTTATGCAAATATAAACAACTCCAATTAATTATTTTACCAATAATGTGTCATGGAGTAGTGGGAAACAGTTGCACGTGTGAAGATGATGAATGCAGGGATTCGGATAGAGGCCGTCGTGGATGATCGTGATGACGTGCCAAATGTAGCGGTATCAGACATACGAACTGTGATCTAGAAAAGATAGAAAAATCCTCGATTCTACCTCGGACATTTATAAAATTATGTCCTTACAAATCTCCCCTATGCCTATGTCGGTATATACATACAAAATTCGAATTATGAAATCTCCCTAAAATAAATGACATATAAGATAATATCCTCATTAAACCCTCAAACTGAGAATACTAAATGACATGTCCTCAATCAAACTTCAACATCTACAAATCATCAACTCTTCAGAAACTCCCAAACATTTTCTCATCAGGGTGTGCAATCCAATAGATATCAACTTTGTACCTACACACATGAGAAAAAATAGATACTCGTGACACGCAACAGTTTGAAATATAATGATATGTTGTGTTGATGTAAAAAATTAGATCACTCTAATTATTCAATCACAGATAAATAAATGAGACCAAGAGTTTTTAAAGTGGTTCAGCCTTATAAGAATGGCCTACGTCCACTGTTTTTGGTATTGCTGTTTGTATAGGAATTCTCGATTACAAGTTATCTCAAGAAATTCCTCTCCGGGGTCCCTCTACAATGAGGATTGTACAATGTATTTATAGCTCTGAGGCTATAATGTGAAAGGGTAATACATTAAATGATATACATATGAAAGGATAATACATTTAATGCCCTTTTTGCGTGTGCGTCCAAATGATAAGCATTTAATGAGCAATTAAACTGTTGGTATCCTGCTGCGAGGTGCAACTCGGACCGCCTGAGTTGCTCGGACCGCCTGAGCTTCTCGATGCTAAAGAGTTCCTCGGAGCGTATGAGTTCCTCGGAGTAACATGGTTCCTCGGAGCGTGTGATCATCTCGGAAGTGCTTGTTGTTAGCCATGTGTCTTCATATGATTGGTCCATGTCAGCAGATTAAATTTGGTATCAACAGAAGCCCCCAATGTTTCATAGTTCAAAATTTGATGAGTATGGAACATTCTTTCTCGGAATATGGTAGCTTTAAATAGTCTTCCTGATTTTTAGGAGCATTTCCCTTGTATTTATTTCTCCTTCCCAATTCGTAGAATCATACTTTTTTGGACTTTTCTGCGTGCTTAGATCCCCGTGTCACTTTTCATCTTTTTAGACACTGTTGCCCGCTCTGATTCCCGCGCCACTTTTCATCTTTTTAGCCGTCGGTAACATAATCATCCTTTTTTTTAATCATTACTTCACCATTTCCCAAAGCAAGGTATTTAAACTTCACAGACACTCCCATCGTCTTCTACCTTTCAAATTTTTATCTTCGAGTTTTACGTCGTCTCTTCCTACTCTCTTGTGCGTTCATCTTTTTCGTCGTTCGTTGTCAGCAGATCCATTCTTTTCCTGTAAGATCTTCTTCCTTCTTATTCATTTCTTTATTCACCATGGTTTACTCTGTTGAGTCTCTTGAGAAGTTTCGTTCTGATTTCTCCATTCCCTCATGGGTTGTTTTGGAAGAGCTTTCTGAGCCTTCTAATTACTTCCATTTGGCTGAGGGACATTGGTTTCCCAGTCTCTTTTTTGCTGAGTGTGGATTTTCTTTTCCACCAAATCCCTTGTGTCTGGAATTCTGTCAGTACTTTGACGTTGTTCCTGCACGAATAGCCCCCAACATATGGAGAATAGTTAATAGGGTGCATAGGTTAAATCAAATTCATGGAACTCGAATAGGAATTCCAGAAATCATGTACTTCTATAGATGGGCAGTTAATGATAATATTTTTTATTTAAACTAGATTTTTAAATAGAGCCTTAGTAGTCAATCTCCTGATGCCAATAGGGATTATTTTGAACACGGGGTTGTCATAAAAAATTGGCAACACCCTCCATTAGCTGGAGATGAGCTTTACCAGGGTCCCAGATGCCCTCCTTATGGCAATGGGATAGGTTATTTTTATTTTATTTTATTTATTTTGAAATCATGTTTCTTTTATGTTTGATAAAATGTGCCATTGATAACAATGTTTATTTATTTGCAGTTGATAGCAAAAGAAAGTGCCCAAAGGAAGCAGATGTTAATATAAGACATCTGAAACTTATCTGGAGTCTGCATCAGAGTGTTGCCGACGAGCATATTAGGTCGGCTTCGTATCTGCTCCAGTACAAGAGCTACACCACTTCTTTCACTGCCCGTCCAGTGATAAGTGAATCAGAGCCAGTACCAGCTTCCACCAGCTCATCGCCTGAATCCCATATTCCTTTAAGTGAAAGGATGAAGAAGAGAAGACCTCCTAGCCTGTTTGAGAAAACTGCCTCCGGTTCTGGGGAGGCAAAAAGGAGTAGGATTGATGTCCCAAGGGAGGGGACAAAGAAGACTGATGCAGCTCCTCCAGCTGCTCCTGTTAAAGTTACCGAGAAGCCTGCAGTGGCTCCGAGCAGCTCTGCTGCTTCTGGAGAGGTGATTGTGATATCACCGACCAAAGGTTCTTCCTTGGTTGAATCTGTACCTGTTCCCCCGAGGAGGCTGAAGAAGAGCTCCTCGGTCAATTTGGCTGACACTATTACTCAGCCCCCAGCTGTTGGGGCTGGAGTTCCCACTTTTATTCCCCCGAGCTCTGCCATGTGCTCGGTAAAGTCCTGGATCATTCTCGAGGTCCAAGGTACTGAAGAAAACCTTACTCGGGATATGGTCACCTCGCTAGCTGCTCGTCATCTTGCTTCTGTAAGTCTCTTTACTTTGAATTTTTCATATTTCCTTTGTTATTTATGTCTCTAACTTGTTTTCTTTTTACTTTCACAGTTGACGAGCTGCTTCAATATAATTTTAAAGAAGGATGAAGCTATTAAGGCTTCTTGCTCCTCGTCCAGTGTGGAGGGAGCTCTGGAAGAAGCTACCAAGTCTCTGGCAGATTCTCGCCAGAAATATGCTGATGACAAAGCTGTCTGGGAGAAGAAGCTTGCCTCCTCTGAGCAAGAAAAAGCTCGGGCTGTTGATGCCTCCAAGGAGTTGGAGAAGATAATAAATGCCTTGGAAAAGGCAAATAAGGAGCTTGAAGAGAAGCTCAAAACTGCAGGAGAGTTTGAAGATAAACTCAAGGCTGCCGAGGAGGAGTTGGTTCAACTTCGAGAAGTAGGTCGGCAGAAGGAGGAAGCTGAGCAAAAATTGAAAGTTGTTGATGACTTGCTGTCCGAAAAGCTTGCTTTGGATAAGACCAAGAGGAAGATGGCTGTGAAGAAGTCCTTCAGCTCTGGCTGGGACAAGGGGTGGAACAAGGGGTTGGCTGCCATGGTGTCGCAAGTGGACTATGGTAGTCTCAAATACTTTAGGGATGGATGGGTTGCTGCCCTTCAGGAGATGAAGGTCGATGAGTCTTCCGAGCTCTTCCAGAGACATATCCCTGGTCCCCCTCCCACTCCAGAAGAGTTAGAAGAGGACGTAGCTACCTCCGAAGAGTCTTCGATGGTGATGGGAGATCATGCCCTAGCCATCCCGCCTACTGTCGAGGAAAATCAGCAAATTGTTTCTTCCTCCGAGCAATTGCCAACTCTCCCCGAGCAACTATCCCTTCCCTCCGAGCAACCTACCTCTTCATCCCAACCTCCCGAGAAGGTTTTGGGTGATAAGGAAAAGGTGTAGCGTTGTTCGGTTTTCTCTTTATTTTGTTTCTCTTTATCAAATGTAACCCAAAAGATGTAACTCTGAACTATGATCTAATAAAACTTGAACTTTTTTGCATACTGTTGTCTATCTTTCATTCATACTCTGCTTATTATTCTTATTGATGATTGTTCCTCTTTCTTTGCTAGTTTCTGGCTAGGATGGAACTGCTATCTGCCCATGATACAAAGTTGCTGTGACAATGTAATGAGTACTTTAAGGCTGGTCACACAGACCTGAGTGCTGCACAAGTTGTCGACATACTTGGTCAGGAAGCTTCAGAACAGGCAGTGGAAGCATATCAATATCTGAAGTGTCTGCTTGATAGGGCTGTAGCCAATAACGTTGCCTATTATGAAATGATTGAGGATCTTCAAGGCACCCTCTAAGACCTTCAGCTTCAATACAAAGAATCCACTGCCTTATTGCATGAGGGGTACGAGAAGAAGTACCAGCAGATCATTGCCGACAAGGGCTACGAGAAGCTTTTTGCTGGGTACGATGTAAGGGAGAGAACCTTGGGAGGTGAGGTCAAAGAATGCAGACAGATTGCTGAGTTGCTGGAAAAGGAAAACAACAACCTGCAAAAGGAGCTGTCACAATTGAAGTCTGCAGCTTCCACTTCTAGTGCCTTGATCCCAGTGACCGACGAGGGATTTTCATTCCTAGAGGTTGAGAACGCCAAGTTAAGGGAAGAGTTGGACACCTTGAAGAGGTCGGGCCCTTCCACATCTTCTCGAGAACGAGCAAGAGCAGCTCGGGTTCTTATCGAGGAACAGAGGACTCAGTCTGCCTTAGAGAACCAGGCCTTCCAACTAATGGCGAAGAACCAGGCGTTGTCTGATATGTCAAAGAAGATTAGGGACCTGGAAAAATAACTCTCTGCGCAGAAGTCAGTCTTGGAGAATAAGGAGCTTTTTATCAAGAATCTCCACGAGCAGCTAGAAAGGCTAACATATCAATTCCACAAACAGCCCAGGGAGTTCTGGATGGCTGGATACAATGAAGCGCTATACCACTTGGACGATCGTATCTAGAATGCCAACAATGAGGGCTATAAGCAAGGCTGGCTGAATGCCTTAGGTGTGTTGAAGCTCGAACAAGGTCATTTTCTATGGGACTACCATGATCCCGGGTTGCTCGACTTGCCTGTACCACCATATAATTTGGACATGGATTGGATCCCTACTCAGGCCATTCCTCGGAGCTTAATTTCAAAGTATCTCGGTGACTACAATTTACATTCTCAAATCGAGGTATCTCGTCCCGAGCATCTTTTAGATCGACCATCCGTGATGAATACAAGGATGTTGAAAGATCTTAATTTCATCAATTCTCCTCTGTCTTTAAATGATCCGCCTGCTGGCGAGGAACCTGTGTCAAAAGCAGAGGGGAAGAGACCAGTAGAATAGGAATTTTTTATGTAATAGTTAGTTGGCATTTCAATATCAATGTACTTTCATTTTATTATCAATGTAATTTATTTTTAATTCAATGAAAGACTTTCATTTTTGTTTGCAAAATTTGCTATTGTCTTGTAATTATCAAACACTTTATATTTGTGCATATTTGTTAAAAAGATAACAATATTGTGTTGTTTGTCAACCATCTCAGTAACAATTAAAAAGTTACCAGTATCAATACTGTTGCTCGATCACTTAATAATAAAGTAATGAGTATAAAAATATTGTTTAAAATGTTTCCAACCAACCAATATTGTTAGATTCTCCATGTCGACCAACTACAGTTAGTGGGTTTTTATCCCCGACCAGCTATAGTTAGTCTTTTTGAAATAATTTTACCCATAAAATGTTTCCGACCAACCAACCAAGGTTGTTAGATTCTCCATGTCGACCAACTACAGTTAGTGGGTTTTTATCCTCGACCAGCTATAGTTAGTCTTTTTGAAATAATTTTACCCATAAAATGTTTCCGACCAACCAAGATCGGTAAATTTTACTTGTCGACTAACTACAGTTGGTGGATTTTTATCTCCGACCATCCATAGTTAGTAGACTTTTATCGCTTTCTAGATGTAATCTTACCTCCTGACCAACATAAGTTGGCATTTGCGAGCATATTTTGTTTCCTAGCCAAACAAGTTGGCATTTTTAGGAATATTTTGTTTCCTAACCAACCGAAGTTGGCATTTTTAGGAATATTTTGTTTCCTAACCAACCGAAGTTGGCATTTTTAGTAATATTTTGTTTCCTAACCAACCGAAGTTGGCATTTTTAGGAATATTTGGTTTCCTAATCAACCGAAGTTGGCATTTTTAGGAATATTTTGTTTCCTAACCAACCGAAGTTGGCATTTTTAGGAATATTTTGCTGAGCAGTCTGGAGCTTTGTCGAGTAGTGTGTAACACTAGTATTCCCCGAAAAATTCTCAGTAAAAGGGAGAGACTTTGGCAGAATATCTTCATTTTATTCATACTGATGGAACTGTATTACATATACATCACTGATAATACTTGCGCAGGTGCTCTACGTTCCATGCGTTCTTGAACTCCTCCCCCTCTAGAGTTGCTATTCCATAAGTTTCTGGTCGAACAACTTCTGTAACTCGGTATGGTCCATGCCAGTTTGCTTCTAGCTTATTGTGCTTTTGAATTACTTTCTTCAGCACATAGTCTCCTTCTTTCAGGTCGCACTTCTTCACCCTTTTATTGTAGAACAAAGTTGTTCGCTGCCGGTAAGCAGCATTTCTAATGGATGCTTCTTCTCTAACTTCCTCGAGCATGTCTAAATCCAGTCTTCTCATTAAGTCGCTGACAGGGGAATTGAAATTCAGTACCCTGTGTGTTGGAAGGCCCAACTCAGCAGGTATGACAGCTTCACTTCCAAACGCCAGCATGTATGGTGATTCTCCAGTTGCTACTCGGGGAGTAGTTCGGTAAGCCCAAAGTACTGATTGTAACTCGTTGATCCAGTTTGCTTTTGCATCATCCAATCTTTTCTTCAAGCCATTTAGCAGCGTTCTGTGTGTCACCTCAGTTTGTCCATTTCTTTGAGAATGGCCTGGTGCTGAGTGGACCTTCAAAATATTTGATTAATAACAATAGGCGACAAACTCCTCGTTATCAAATTGTGTTCCATGGTCTGTGATGAAGGCATGAGGTAGACCATATCGACAAATGATGTTCTTCCAAATAAATTGGTACACCTTCTCGTACGTCATGTCAATGAGTGGCTCAGCTTCTACCCATTTAGTAAAATAATCCACTGTGACGACGAGGTACTTGAACCTTCCTCGGGTCGTTGGCAGTGGCCCAACCAAGTCAATTCCCCACATGGAAAATGGCCAAGGGGAAGTTATGGGTGTCAACAATGCTTGTGGAGTTCTTCGGATGGAGGAAAAGCACTGGCACTTATCACACTTCTTGGCGTAGGCTATACAATCAGCCCTCATCATCGGCCAGTAGTATCCTTGCGTCATTACCCTTTGTAAAAGCGTCTGACCTGCTACATGTGCTCCATAAGACCCTTCGTGGATCTCTTCAATTAATTCTTTCACCTCGGAGGGGTGTACATATCTCTGCAAACCTGCCATAATTCCTCGTCTATATAAAACACCATTAGTTAATACATATCGAGCAGCTTTAAACTTCAATTTTTTGGCAGCGAGCTTGTCAATTGGCAATTCTTCTTCTTCAATATATGCCCTGATGGGATCCATCCAAGATGGTCCTAAATCAAGGGTGATAAAGTTCATCGTCAGATCTTCATCTATACTCCGACCAGGTAGCACTTTAATTGGGATTGTTCGTCGTAGCTCGGTGCGAGTAGCCGATGCTAGTCGAGTTAGGGCGTCTTCTCTCACATTCTCCATTCTCGGTATTCTGACCAGCTTAATAGTAATAAATTCTGATACCAGCTCCTTTGCCTTTGCATGATATCTGATCATTAATTCTCCTTTGACTGCATAGACTCCCAACATTTGATTTACAATCAATTGAGAATCACTGAAGATAATAACCTGCTGCGCCTCCATAATTTTTGCCAAACTAAGACCTGCAATCATGGCCTCATACTCAACCTCATTATTGGAAGCTTTGAATTGGAAACGCAAGGCGTATTCCATGTCGACCTCGTCCAGAGTGTTCAAAACTATCCCCGCGCCACATCCTGTAGTACAAGATGAGCCATCTACATATAGCCTCCATATAGGTAACTCGTCTTCGAATTTCTGATCAGTCAGAGTTCCTCGGTGAAATATTTGCTGCTTCCTTTCCTCCTCGAATTTTTCTTTCTCTTCGTCGATCATCTCTTCTTGCCCTTCTACCAACCGGAGTTGGTCTGAGCTTGAATTCAATGATCCTGTAACATCAACTTACCCTTTTACCAACCGGAGTTGGTCTGAGCTAGTGTTTGTTGATCCTGTAACATCCACAGGTTGATCAACGAGCAACTTTAGCTCCTCGACGGTATCAGGATAGGTGAACTTCGCTATAAAATCTGCTACAGCCTGCCCTTTTAATGATGATCTGGGTTCATAAACTATATCGTATTCACCGAGCTCTATTGCCCAGTACATCAATCTCCCTGATTTTTCTGGCTTATGAAGGGCTTGTCTCAACAGCATATCAGTATATACTACTATGGTATGAGCCTGGAAGTATGGACTCATTCTTCTACTCGCCTCAATCAGTGCCAGTGCCAATTTTTCCAGCCTTGGATATCTGATCTCTGCTCCTCGAAAGGCCTTACTTGTATAGTAAATTGGCTTTTGTATTCCATTCTCCACTCTGATCAACGCCGAGCTAACTGCATTCTCGGACACTGCAAGGTACAAATACAATTTTTCTCCCATCACCGGCCTGGACAACAGTGGAGGTGCTCCCAAGTATCTCTTCAAGTCTTTAAAAGACTTCTCACATTCATCATTCCACTCAAAAGTCTTTCTGAGTGTCTTAAAGAATGGGAGAGATCTATCAGTTGCTCGTGACACAAATCTGTTGAGTGCTGCTACTCGTCCTGTGAGACTTTGTACTTCCTTCTTCGTCGTTGGAGATCGCAGCCCTAATAGAGCTTTGATCTCTTTAGGATTTGCCTCAATGCCTCGCTGATTGACAATGTATCCGAGAAACATGCCTTATCGTACTCCAAATATGCACTTCGTCGGGTTCAGCTTCATTTGATATTTATCCAGTTGATCAAAAGTCTGACTTAAATCAACTAGATGATCGGCAACTTTCTTACTTTTCGTCAGCATATCGTCAACATAGACTTCCATATTGCAACTGATTTGCTCAGCAAAGACTTTGTTCATCAGCCGCTGATATGTCACACCTGCATTTTTCAAACCAAAAGGCATAACATTATAACAATAAGTTCCCCTAGGGGTAATGAAAGAAGTATTCTCCCTGTCTTCAGGTTTCATTTTAATTTGATTGTAGCCAGAATAAGCATCCATGAAGCTCAGCAACACGTGTCCCGAGGTAGCATCCACTAGTTGATCAATTCGGGGCAGTGGAAAGTGATCCTTTGGGCATGCTTTGTTGAGGTCGGTGAAGTCTATACACATCCTCCACTTGTTGTTTTTCTTCTTTACCATCACTACATTGGCTAACCAGTCTGAATATTTAACATCTTCAATGAAACAAGCCTTCTGGAGCTTCTCATCTTCCTCCTGTATAGCTTGATTCTTCTCGGGACTGAATACTCTTCGTCTCTGCTTCACAGGCTTGATCTCCTTATTCACATTGAGCTCGTGACATAAGAAGTTTGGGTCTATCCTAGGCATATCTTCATGACTCCACGCAAAAGTTTGTCTTCTGCTTCTAAGGAAAGTTATCAATTCCTGTTTTAATGAGGCTTCCAACGATGAACCTATTTGAGTAGTTCGCTCAGGGTGCTCGTCGTCCAGAATGATGTTTTCATTATTTTCCACCACTTGACCCTTCACGAGTTGCAACTCATCTCGAGGATCCAATGTTTCAATTTCTGCACCTTCATCCACTTGATAGGTAGTAGTCTTTTTCTTTGATTCTTCCAGTTCTTCTTGCTCGGCAGATGAATAATAGCATTCCCGAGCTACTTTTTGATCACCTTTCACAACTCCTACTCCAAAGTTTATTGGAAATTTTAGGCACTGATGCACTGTAGATGGTACGCCTCGAACTTCTTCAATCCTACTCTTCCCATGATGATGTTGTACGATGATTGGACATTCTTATCCATCACGAAGAAACGTATTCTTTATGTCCGACAAGCAGGCCACGTACCAATGAATATATCCAACTTGATCGTCCCAAGTGGAAATACTTTCTCACCAGCAAAACCAATGAGGGGTCTGTGGTAAGGCTCCAGTTGAGATAGCTTTAGATTTAAACTATCGAAGCACGAGTAGAACATGATGTCTACCTAGCTACCATTGTCGACCAGTACTCTTGAAATCATGACCTCCTTCATTCTCATTTTGATCACCAGCGGGTCATCATGAGGATATAAAACACCTGCAAGGTCATTTTTTGAAAAACCGATGACCAATTTCTCCTTGTTCACCTTTCTCGGGCGATCTTCCTCAGCTAGATTTATTCGCTGAATGTACGAGCAAGCTTGAGCCTCACCGAGGTAAGCTTTTCTTTCTGCAGTAAGGTCTCCTCCTCCTGCATCTCCTCCTGTAATAACATTACAATCAAATGACCCAAAGCGTATTGAAAATACCTCTCGTTCTGGCTGCCTTGGTTTTTTAGGAAGATCGGGGTCATCCTCTAGATCAACTTCATGGTTTCTCTTCTTATTCTCCTCTCCTCGACGAGGAGATCTAGACCTCTCTCTAGTTCGGTCGTTGTTTCTTCTTTCGCCTCCCCGATCAACATACTTTGCTAGCTTTCCTCGTCGGATGAGTGTTTCAATCTCATTCTGAAGAGCTATGCAATTTTTGGTCATATGGCCATGATCCTTGTGGAACTCGCAATATTTTTCCCTATTCCTCGTGTCAGGATCCGCCTTCATTTTCTTTAGCCAGTTTAACTCCTCGTTGTTCTTAATTTCTTCCAGGACGTGATTGATATTTGCCTTCAAAGGTGTGTACTTATCAAATTTCCTCAAGACCTCCCATGACGACCTATTTTTGGATTGTTTGTCACCACCATTGTTCTTATGTTCTTTCTTCTTAACTTTATCACCTTCCACCTTGGTTTCTTTGGCGTCCATATTCTTCTTCGCAGACATAGCCTCCTCGGCATTCATAATCTTGGACTCTTTTCCCATCAGGTCCGACATGGTTTGAGGCGGATCTTTGGCTAAAGTGTAGTACAACTTGTTTGGCAGTAGTCCAATCATCAAAGCGGTAATCGATGTTTTCTCCTCATAATCAATGACTTCGAGTTTCTCGTTATTAAAACGAGTTATATAATCTCTGGTACTCTCACCAGCTTTTTGTCTAAAACTTAACAAATGTGCTACTCGTTTAACTGGCTTTGCTCCAAAGAAAAAATTCCCAATGAATAACTCGGCCAGTTGAATAAAAGTAGAAATCTTACCCCGAGGAAGACTACTATACCATATTTGAGTAGATTCGGTAAGTGTTCCCGAGAATGCTCTGCATCTCATCTCATCTGGGACAGTATAGATGTCGGCTGCAGCTTGGTATTGTTCTATATGAAGGACAGGGTCAATCTTTCCATCATACTTGGGAGTCACAACAGGTGCTTTGAACTTTGATGGTGTTGGAAAATCAACAATGTCCTGGACAAAAGGTGTTACTCGAACAAAGGTTCGTTGTAGAGGGTTCTTGGCCTTAGCCATTTCCCCTAATCTATCCTCCAACCTCTGAATAGATCCTTTCCATGCATCGTTTCCTTCCTCGGGCCTATTGGTTCGGGCAACTGATCGTGTTGAAGTGGCTTCCTGGGATTTATCTTGACGAGCAGCTGGTCGGTCATAGGATCTATCTTGACGAGCAGCTGGTCGCGACTGGGCATATCCTTCCCTTAAATCTGATGGTCGTCAAAAGCTCCTCGACGCTGCGTTAAGAGGACTTTTGTTCCTCCTAGGGACTAATCGGTCGAAAGGAGAAACCCTACTTAATCTTTCCAATGCGCTGGTCCTTTCTGGGTAGAGGGTGACACGTTGTTCAGTATCTGTGGCCCGCACTGACGAAGTTCATCCAGGTTGATAAGAAAAATCTTCAGATTCCTCATTGCGATATGAATTAGTACGCCTAGTACGCGAAGAAGGTGCACGGGTATTTCTTTGAAGGCTTCGTGGTCCGAAATGGGCTAATGCACCGCCATGGAGGGTTTGGATGAGTTATCGCATTGTTTCTTGCATGACGGTCTGGCCCTGAGCCAGATTTGCCATTATTCCAGTCAGATCTAGAATACTTGGTGGAGCAGATGGATTTGGAGGGGTTCCAGCGTTTCGATTGCTGGATTCAGGGATATCAGCCATTGGTAATGGATTATTTTTGATGAAAAACGATATTATTAGTCGTTTCCCACAGACGGCGCCAATCTGTTGATGTAAAAAATTAGATCACTATAATTATTCAATCACAGATAAATAAATGAGACCAAGAGTTTTTAAAGTGGTTCAGCCTTATAAGAATGGCGTACGTCCACTATTTTTGGTATTGCTGTTTGTATAGGAATTCTCGATTACAAGTTATCTCAAGAAATTCCTCTCCGGGGTCCCTCTACAATGAGGATTGTACAATGTATTTATAGCTCTGAGGCTGTAATGTGAAAGGGTAATACATTAAATGATATACATATGAAAGGGTAATACATTTAATTCCCTTTTTGCGTGTGCGTCCAAATGATAAGCATTTAATGAGCAATTAAACTGTTGGTATCCTGCTTCGAGGTGCAGCTCGGACCGCTTGAGCTTCTCGATGCTAAAGAGTTCCTCGGAGAGGTCTGTTCCTCGGAGCGTATGAGTTTCTCGGAGTAACATGGTTCCTCGGAGCGTGTGATCATCTCGGAAGTGCTTGTTGTTAGCCACATGTCTTCATATGATTGGTCCATGTCAGCAGATTAAATTTGGTATCAACATGTTGATTAATCAAAGATCAATTAAGCTTAATAAAATCATTGATAAATCAACAAAAATAAATTTTTCCCCCATAATTCATTTAATCACCCCCTTTTTATGATGTCCCCAAATAGATAGATATGTGTAGTAGGGTAGTGAGACTGGGGTCTATGAATATCTGGAAAGGGTGAGGCGTGACCCACTCCAATGGACGTTATCTGCAAGGTTCTCAAGAACTTTTGAAGCAGCTTCTAATGAGACCTTCTCCTTCTGGTAAAATGGAGCTCAAGCTGGAACTCCCTCCCTTCAAGAAGATGAACTTCCACAACAATAATAGTAATTTTCTCAAGAGGAGCTCCTGAGAGTGATGGATGTCAGTGGAGAGTGAAAGAACAAGGCACTTAACACTTAGAGAGAGAGCAGGGAGAGAATACTAGAGAGGTTCTGGTGTGATTTTGACAGAGTGACTTTTCTATTGAGTTTTTTTCCTCTTTTTCTTAACCTTGCCTAGGGGTACTATTTATACTTGGTCACTAGGGCTGAGTTGGAACTTTTGGTACCAAAACTTAGAAGGTTGGTGAGGAACAAGGTCTACAGTGTACCATTTATCCCTAATTGTGTACAACATCCTGAGACAACAACCTGTCCCCTCAGACAGGTGCCACCTGGTGCAAGCCAAATTCAAAAAGTAAATATGTCTCTTAATGGAGACAAAATATATGATTAGGAAAATATCTTTTGAAAATGTAACCTGTGGTGCAAAACTTTTTCAAATCTTAAGAGGGGAGGCATTAAGGACCCCTCTCCTCTAAAATCATTATTTTTTCTTGAGAGGGACCTTGAGGATCCCCTCTTGTGAGAAATTCATTTTTTGTAAAGAGTTTATTCCATTTGAGTAGCCAGCTCTTTGGCTTCTCACTTCACTTGGGACCAAGTGTGAAGTGTGTGTAGTCTTGAGTGACTTATCGGCCTTCCTACTAGTATTCTCTCAATCCTATCGTGCTAAGTGGTTAAGCTTGCTCAACATACCTTATCCCTCAGTCGCCAAGCCAAAACTCCCAAGAGATCCTAACTGGCCTACTTGAGCCCTGCTTGCTCAACTAGGCAACCTGTATAAGAAAATAAGTGCTAGTACTTTTGTTCTTTTTTCATGATGAGGGGTTGCTTATGGTAGACACCCCATAATCCTAACTTGGTTTTCTGGGAACTGAGGGGGGAAGTACCTTGTGGGTCCCTCCTCCCATGTAAGTTTCTGTTGTTGAGGAACCCTAGTGGGTTCCTTTTCAAACATTAATTTTTCTATTGAGGAAGCCTTGGGGGGGTTCCTTCTTAAATGTCATTTCTGCGGGGACCCTTGTAGAGTCCCTCTCAACTTGGACTTCTGCAGGGACCCTTGTAGTGGCCTTTCTCGACTTGAGTTTCTGCAGTGACCCTTGCAGTGGCCCTTCTCAAATGCCATTTTTGCGGTGACCTTTACGGTGGCTCTTCTCAAACTTGGACTTCTACAGTGACCCTTGCAGTGGCCCTTCTGAGCTTGAGTTTCTGCAATGACCCTTGCAGTGGCCCTTTTCAAATGTCATTTCTGTGGTGACCCTTGCGGTGGCTTTTCTTAAACTTGGACTTCTACAGTGACCCTTGCAGTGGCCCTTCTGGGATTGAGTTTCTGCAATGACCCTTGCGGTGGCCCTTCTCAACTTAGACTTCTATTGTGGCTCTTACAAGTCACTTATCAGATGTCATTTCTGTAGTGACCCTTACGGTGGCCCATCTCAACTTGGATTTCTGTAGTGGCCCTTATGGGGCACTTTTCGAATGTCATTTTTGCGATGACCCTCACGATGTCCCTTCTCAACTTGAACTTCTACAGTGGCCCTTGAGGTTCACTTCTCAGATGTCATTTCTGCAGTGACCCTTGCGGTGGCCCTTATCAACTTGTACTTCTGCAGTGCCCCTTGCGGGGCACTTCTCGAATGTCATTTCTGCAGTGACCCTTGTGGGGCACTTCTCGAATGTCATTTATGCAGTGACCCTTGTGGTGGCCCTTCTCAACTTGGACTTCTGCAGTGGCCCTTGCGGGGCACTTATTGAGTGTCATTTCTGCAGTGACCCTCGCGATGGCCCTTCTGAACTTGAACTGTTACGGTAACCCTTACGGGGCACTTCTCAGATGTCATTTCTACAGTGACCCTTGTAGTGGCCCTTCTCAACTTGGACTTCTGTAGTGGCCCTTGCGAGTAACTTCTCGAATTTCATTTTTGTAGTGACCCTTGCAGTGGTCCTTCTCAACTTGGACTTCTACAGTGGCCCTTGCGGGGCACTTCTCAGATGTCAGGTGGGTTACCTTCTCTAATATGGCATTTCTATGATGGAGGGACCCTAGGGGTTCCTTCTCTAATATGGTACTTCTACGGTGAAGGGATCCTGGGGGTTCCTTCTCCAATATGTCACTTCTGCGCTGGAGGGACCTTGGGGGTTCCTTCTCCAATATGGCACTTTTGTGATGGAGGGACCCTGGGGGTTCCCTCAACCTCATATTTTCTATAAGCTGAAGGGTGGGTGGGTTTTTGAGGGACCCTCACCCACAAATATAGTGGTGAAGCTTGAAATACCCTTCTACATTAGCCCCTCATGCAAAGTCTTTTGTGTTGGGTAGACCAAAAGGCTTTGTACGCCATAAATTCATTTTATTTTTTTATTTTATTTTGAGGGACCCTAAGGTTCCTTCATCGTTCCCCTTAGGGTCATTAAATGCTCTGTCACTTTATCCCAAGTTTTGTAGATGAGGCCACTTATAGTGGACCTACTTATCTAGGTATCAACTTGGGCGGAGGGGTTACTCGCGGTGAGCCCCTCGCCCTTGGCCTTAGCCCCTTGTTCCTGGCCTTCTTCTCTGGCTTTCTACTTTGTTTAGAGGGGTTACTCATAGTGAGACCCTCGTTTTTTGCCTTTTTTCTGCGGCCTTCTATCTTGGGTAGAGGGTTTGTTCAAAGTGAGCCTCTCGCCCTTGGCCTTATTTTGTGGCCTTCTATCTTGGGCAAAGGGGTTACTCGCGGTGAGCCCCTCACCCCTCGCCTTCTTCAGTGACCTTCTATCTTGGGCGAAGCGGTTATTCGCGGTGAGCCCCTCTCCCTTCGCCTTCTTCTGTGGACTTTAATCTTGGGTAGAGGGATTGCTCACAGTGATACCCTCACCCTTGGCTTTCTTCTGTGGCCTTCTTTCTTGGGTAGAGATATTGCTCGCAGTGATCCCCTCACACTTCGCCTTCTACTATCGCCTTCTTTTTTGGGCATATGGATTGCTCGCGGTGAGCCTCTCGCCATTGGCCTTCTTCTGTGGCCTTCTTTCTTGGGCAGAGGGGTTTTCTTGTGGAGAGCCCTTAGCCCTTGACCCACTTAGAGTGGCCTTCTATCTTGGGCATAAGGGTTGCTCGCGGTGAGCCCCTCGCCCTTGGCCTTCTTCTATGGCCTTCTTTCTTAGGCAAAGGGATTGATCATGGTGATCCCCTCGCCATTGGCCTTCTTCTGTGGCCTTCTTTATCGGGTAGAGGGATTTCTCGTGGGGAGCCCCTCGCCCTTGGCCTTCTTCTGTGGACTTTTATTTATGGTGGATGGGTTACTCGTTGTGGGCCCCTCTCCCTTGGCCTTCTATCTTAGGCGGAGGGGTTACTCGTGTTGAGCCCCTCGCCCTTGGCCTTCTTTTGTGGCCTTTCATCTTGGGCGAAGGGGTTACTCGCGGTGAGCCCCTCGCCTTTGGCCTTATTCTGTGGCCTTTCATCTTGGTAGAGGGGTTGTTCGCGGTGAGACCCTCTCCCTTAGTCTTCTTCTGCGGCCTTCTATCTTGGGTAGAGGGGTTGATCGTGGTGAGCCCCTCGTCCAGGTATTACACCTCGTCATAGGGTCACTCAAGGTGGACCCCCTTGCTCTAGATATTTTCTTGTTAACTTAATAAGTAAAATCCCTTCTAGGTGGGTTTACTCGTGTTTAGACTATTACTTACGTTGGTCTTAGCTGAGGGGACACTCGAAGTGGACCCCTCGCCCTGAGTTATTTTCTGTAGCATCAAGTTTTGGAATAGGCGCCACTCAAGGTTGATCCCCTCACCCTAAACTATTTTCTGCCAAACTTGTAATCTTAGGCAGGTGGAGCACTCTAAGTGGATCCCTATGCTCTAGGCTATTTCACTCTTTGTTCACTTACTTGGGGACTTCTCAATATTAGCCCCCTCGTGCAGAAGTGTCTTGTAGTGTCAAAAGACTTGTGCATGAAATTTCATAATAAATATTTCACTCTTTGTTCACTATCTTGAGGACTTCTAACCATTAGACCCCATTTGAATAGAATACAGGTTAATAGTATGAGCGCTCCGGCGCCCTTAGAGACTGCGGTACTAAGTTATCGTTCCTTTTATTTACCCTTGGAATTTGCTCAATACTATGAGCGCTCCTATGCCCTTGGAGCCTGAGGTACTAAATGGTCTTACCTTTTATTTATACTTGGCATTTTCTCAATAAGTGAGTGCTCTAGTTCCCTTGGAGCCTTAGGTACTAAATTGTCATACCTTATGTTCATACTTGGCAGTTGCTCAAGATTGTGAGCACTCCGGTGCCCTTGGAGCCTTAGGTGCTAAACAGTCACCCCTTATATTTATACTTGGCACTTGCTCGAGACTGTGAGCACTCCGATACCCTTGGATCCTTAGGTGCTGAATTATCACACCTTATATTTATACTTGGCAGTTTCTCCAGACTGTGAGCGCTCTGGTGCCCTTGGAGCCTTAGGTGCTAAACAATCGCACCTTATATTTATACTTTCACTTGCTCAATACTCTGAGTTGCTCTATTTTATGTGATAACTTCAAGATTGAACTTCCCCCTTCTAACTGTGGGGTATTTGCATATAAGATGAGCAAGTTAAAATTTTGAAGCTGCCACTCTAGTTATGGGGTGCTTTCATATAACTGAACAAGTTGAAATTTTGAAGCTTCCCCTCTAACTGCGGGGTACTTGCATATAACTGAGAAAGTTAAAATTTTAAAGTTGCCCCTATAGCCGCGGGGTACTTGCATACAACTAAGCAATCAAAATTTTGAAGCTGCCCCTCTGACTGCGCGGTACTTGCATATAACTGACCAAGTTAAAATTTTGAAGCTACCCCTCTAACTGTGGGGAACTTGCATATGAGCTGAGCAAGTTAAAATTTGGAAGTTGCCCCTCTAGCTGTGGGGTACTTGTATATAATTGAGAAAGTTAAAATTTTGAAACTCACCCTCTAACTACGGGGTACTTGCATATAACTGAGCAAGTTAAAATTTGGAATTTGCCCCTCTAACTGTAGGGTACTTGCATATAACTCAATAAGTTAAAAAAAATCTGAAGTTGCCCCTCTAACTACGGGGTAATTGCATATAACTGAGAAAATTAAAATTTTAGAGTTACCCCTCTAACTGCGGGGTACTTGCACATGAGTTGAGCAAGTTATATTTTTTAAGTTTCCCCTCTAACAGTGGGGTACTTGCATATAATTGAGCCAGTAAAGATTTTTTGAAGCTACCCCTATAACTGTGGGGTACTTGTATATGAGCTGAGTATGTTAAAAAATTTAGCGCAACCCCATGTGCCTACGGGGTACTTGCATATAACTGAGCAACTTGAAAAACAATTGAAGCGGCCCCTCTAACTTGCATACATATGAGCAAGTTAAGATTTGGAAGCTACCCCTCTAACTGAGGGGTACTTGCTTATAGGCTCAGCAAGTTATGCCTTTTTAGCATAGCCCCACATAATTGTGGGGTACCTTCTAGTGCAACCATGTGTAACTTTCGGGTAATTTTTTTTTAGTGCAACCCCATGTGACTGTGGGGTATTTTGTTATGCACATTCATTTCTTAGGAAGTAACTAGGAGATGGGGTTAGCCCTTCTCCTTCCCACAAAGTTTGCATAAAATTTCACATATATCATAAGTAAAGAAATAATTATTTCTTTATAATGAAAATTTCCCTTGGTCTACAGGGTCCTTGTTCCAAACTTTTCTTAGGAACCTTTTTGTCTTAGAAACAATAACAAGTTTAGAGAGGGGGGTAGACCCGCTTCTCCCTATTTTCTGAAAACTCATCAATTACATTTTTTTTTCTTGAGAACAAAGGTTAGGACTTGTTCTCTAGGCTGTAAATCTATATGGAATAATAATAAAAAAAAATGTAGTGAATTTTTTTTATTATTATTATTACTAGAAGGATAACCTCTTGCTGGTCCTGTCGTGTCTGTAGGGACTTTACTCACTATACTTTTACTTTTGGGTTGGATATCCCTTCAAGTATGATGAGGAAAGTTCCTTATATCGTGGGCCCTCTTCTAATCTAGTAGAGGTTCTACCCTTCTTTTAAGAAAATAACACATAAATCTGTTGTACCCACCGCATAATGTAGGTAAATGAGTCATGCACAAAATTTCAAGTTCCAACAAAAATAACTAGTATTCATTTCTGCATTGTTGTCACTCTTCGTATTTCTTACAAAGAGTGTGCTAAAAAAATTGCTTTAAAAAAAACTTATCTGAACTTAGAGTGGGTCGTTCAATCTTTTAAGAAAATGAAACATGGCAAGAGTTAGGCATAATACCTATTCAACCATAGTGGTAAGCTGGCGGGGGGGGGGGGGGTCTCATTAACCTCTACTGGTGGAATCTGCAAAGTGCCATTGGCTACCTGTCGCCAAATGAAAACAATCTTTGGTGTCATGCTGAGCCCTCTGGTGGATTTCACCAAACTTTACATCCTCCTTGTCTGTTACTGTTGGGATTTCCCCATTTGAATCAAGGGGTCCTGTTACCCCCTTCTCGAACTAGTTTTTAGAAGTCTGTTTGGATAGGAGATCTGTTGATAGCGGATTGAATTTTGGGGCGAGGAACTCTAAAGGTCCCTCGCCGCTTTCCGTGGTAGACGAGGGCTCCTCGTTTGAGGCCTTGAATTTGGGGATACCTCATCCGCCGCTTTGAATTCGAGGGGTTCCTTGGCCAGACACTTTGCTACTGTTGATTCTTTGTCTGAAAGTTTGAACTTGAGGGGTACCTCATTCACCCCTTGATTTTGAGGGGTTCCTCGCACCACGTAAGGGCGACCGCGAGTTTCTCGCCTATTGCTTCTAATACAAAGGGTTCCTCGACCATGGGTATGTCATCTGGAGAAGTGGGTTTTTTTACCCCAACCCTGTATGAGCTACTGCTGGTAGGGAAAATGAATTTGAATTGCCAACTGGTATGGATTCCTTATTGAGGGTCATGATGGGCGAGGGTTCCCTCGTAGGAGGCTGCTGCTGGAGCTGATTTGGGTTCCTCAAAATTTAAGACTTCTTTATTTATGGGTTCCTCGTTGCGACTGCCACTAAGGGTATCTCGACCTTGCATTTCGTCAAGGGTTCATCGTCGGACCCAATATCCGAGGGTATTTTGACCTTGCATTTCTTCAAGGTTCCTCAACCTTATGTCGCATCGAGGGTTCCTCGCGCATCGACTTCACCTCTAAGGGTTTCTCAACATCTGCTGATGTTGATAGAGGTTCCTCGCGCGTATTGACCTTGGGTCACAGGGTATCTCGCCAACCGTTGGCACTATGGGGAGCTTGCTGCTGGTCAAAGGTTACTCGCCTAGTGATATTGTGTTTGGCATTTCCTTGAACTTGGATTTACCACCTGGGGCTGCCGCCGTGACTTCCTTTTTGTCGATGAGGGACACCCAGGGTTCCTCACGAGTTGACATTTCTATAAGGGTTGCTGATGCTACTTCCCTTTTTTTTGCGGCGAGGGACACCCAGGGTTTCTCATCAATAGGTTCCTCGCGAGTTGGTGTTTCTAGAGGGGCTGCTACAGCTGAGAGTTCCTCACTTGGAATTTCTACCACGATGGGTTCTTTTCTTGAGGGTTCCTCGTCGCTATCATTGAGCGCGAGGAGTTCCTCGACCATACCGAATTCCTTGCCAAACACTAGGGTTCCTCGGGTTCCTGCCAGTGAACTTGACGGTTGTCACAACTTGCTCTAGCGCCGTCCTCCACGACCGAGCTACTTCTACTGGAATCATCGCTGGGATGGCTTCCCCTCCAGAGGGGGCTGCTCCTGGTGTTGCACAACCTTGAACCAAACTCGCCAAGTCTGAAAAAAAACATACTCATAAGCCTCTTACACTTGAGCTACTGTCGGTGAGCTAGTCTTCCCTCCCGGAGGAGCAGGTCTCTTTGCTACGGTCACCACCACATCCACCTGAGTGGCCTGGTATCTTTGAGCTCCATTCCCAGATGGAATGTCTTTAGACACTAGCTTCTTAGAAACATTAAAACCTTCTTTGTCCATTGAAGTGAGGGTACCTCCCCAGCGGAGTCGCCAAATGTAGGAGGGTAGTGAGACTGGAGTCTATGAATATCTGGAAAGGGTGAGGCGTGACCCACTCCAATAGACGTTGTCTGTAAGGTTCTCAAGAACTTCTGGAGTAGCTTCTAATGAGACCTTCTGCTTTTGGTAAAAATGGATCTCAAGATGGAACTCCCTCCCTGGAAGAAGATGAACTTTCACAACAATAATAGTAATTTTCTCAAGAGGAGCTCCTGAGAGTGATGGTTGTCAGTGGGGAATGAAAGAACAAGGCACTTAGCACTTAGGGACAGAGCGGGGACAGAATACTAGAGAGGTTCTGGTGTGATTTTGAGAGAGTGACTTTACTATTGAGTTTTTTTCTCTCTTTCTTGACCTTGCCCAGGGGTCCTATTTATACTTGGGCACTAGGGATGGGTTGGCACTTTTGGTGCCAAAACTTAGAGGGTTGGTGAGGGATAAGGTCTGCAATGTACAATTGTCCCTACCTGTGTGCATCATCCTGAGACAGCAGTATGTCCCCTCAGACAGCTGCCACCTAGTGCAAGCCAAATTCAAAAAGCAAATATGTCTCTTAATGAAGACAAAATATCTGATTTGGTAAATATCTTTTAAAACGGTAACTTGTGGTGCAAACCTTTTTCAAATCTTGAGAGGGGAGGCCTTAAGGACCCCTCTCCTATAAAATCATTATTTTTTTCTTGAGAGGGACCTTGAGGACCCCCTCTTGTGAGAAAGTCATTTTTTGTAAAGAGTTTATTCCTTGTGAGCAGCCAGCTCTTTGACTGGTCACTTCACTTGTGACTAAGTGTGAAGTATGTGTAGTCTTGAGTGACTTCTCGATCTTCCAACTATTATTCTCTCAATCCTATAGTACTAATTAGTTGAGCTTTCTCAACATACCTTGTCCCTCATCCACCGAGCCAAAACTCCCAAGAGATCATAACTGGCCTACTTGAGCCCTACTTGCTCAACTAGGCAACCTATACAAGAAAATAAGTGTTAGTACTTTTGTTCTTTTTTCATGATGATGGGTTGCTTATGGTAGACACCCCATCATCCTAACTTGGTTTCCTAGGAACTGAGGGTGGAAGGACCTTGTGGGTCCCTCCTCCCATGTAAGTTTCCGCTGTTGAGGAACCCTAGTGGGTTCCTTCTCAAACATCATTTTTTTTCTGTTGAGGAAGCCTTGGGGGGGTTACTTCTCAAATGTCATTTCTACGGGGACCCTTGCAGAGTCCCTCTCAGCTTGGACTTCTGCAGGGATCCTTGCAGTGGCCCTTCTCGACTTGAGTTTCTGCAGTGACTCTTGCGGTGGCCCTTCTCAAATGCCATTTCCGCGATGACCCTTATGGTTGCTCTTCTCAAACTTGGACTTCTGTAGTGACCCTTGCAGTGGCCCTTCTGATCTTGAGTTTCTATAGTGACCCTTGCGGTGGCCCTTCTCAAATGTTATTTATGCGGTGGCTCTTCTCAAACTTGGACTTCTGCAGTGGCCCTTCTGGGCTTGAGTTTCTGTAGTGTCCCTTGCGACGGTCCTTCTCAACTTGGACTTCTGTAGTGGCCCTTGTGGGGCATTTCTCAGATGTCATTTCTACAGTTACCCTTACGATGGCCCTTCTCAACTTGGATTTCTGCAGTGGCCCCTTGCGGGTCACTTCTCGAATGTCATTTTTGCGTTGACCCTTACGATGGCCTTCTCAACTTGAACTTCTGCAATGGCCCTTACGGGGCTCTTCTCAGATGTCATTTCTACAGTGATCCTTGCGGTGGCCCTTCTCAACTTGGACTTCTGCATTGGACCTTATGGGGCACTTCTCGAATGTCATTTCTATAGTGACCCTTGTGGGGCACTTCTCAAATGTCATTTATGTAGTGACCCTTGCGGTGGACCTTCTCAACTTGGACTTCTGCAGTGGCCCTTGCGGGGCACTTCTCGAATGTTAATTTTCCAGTGACCCTCACGGTGGCCCTTCTCAACTTGAACTTCTGCAGTGGCCCTTGCGGGGCACTTCTCAGATGTCATTTCTTCAGTGAGCCATACGGTGGCCCTTCTCAACCTAAACTTCTGCAGTGGCCTTTGTGGGGCACTTCTCGAATGTCATTTATGTAGTGATCCTTGCGGGGCACTTCTCAAATGTCATTTCTGGAGTGACCCTTGCGGTGGCCCTTCTCAACTTGGACTTCTGCAGTGGACCTAACGGGGCACTTCTCGATTGTCATTTCTGTAGTGACCCTCATGGTGGTCCTTCTCAATTTGGACTTCTACAATGGGCCTTGCGAGGAACTTCTCAGATGTCATTTCTGTAGTGAACCTTGCGGTGGCCCTTCTCAAGTTGGACTTCTGCAGTGACCCTTGCGGGGCACTTCTCAGATGTCAAGTGGGTTCCCTTATCCAATATGGAATTTTTATTATCGAGGGACCCTAGGGGTTACTTCTCCAATATGGAACTTCTGCGGTGAAGGGACCCTGGGGCTTCCTTCTCCAATATGGCACTTCTGCGATGGAGGAACCTTGGGGGTTCTTTCTCTAATATGGCACTGATGTGACGGACGGACCCTGGGGGTTCCTTCAACCTCATATTTTCTATAAGCTGAAGGTTGGGGGAGGGACCCTCACCCACAAATATAGTGGTGAATCTTGAAACACCCTTCTACAATATGAGAAGCATAAATATGGAAAATATTACTCAAAAATCTTCTATTTTTTAATTTTTCTAAATGTTTCTCACAAAATATACACAAAAGAATATGTAAAATGTGGCAAAGAAAAAAAATCTTCTATTTTTGAATTTTTCAAAATTTTTCACACAAAATATACAACAAGGAAACACACCATGAAAGAACACAAAAAACAACCAAGTCCATGATAGCGTAAATATTGGGGTGTGATAAAATTCGATAGGAAAATCAATGCATACAAACATGATATATGTGCACGATGAATATCGAATACTCCTAAAGAATGAATTCAACATCTTCCTTAGGTGTAAAAATATGGAAATATGAGACATTGACTCAATCTAATAAGCAAATCAAAGCTCAAAGTGATTTCCACACTAATAAAGTCCAAAAAGATTTAATGCTTTTTCAGGACTTTCAAGGAAGTGCAAACCTGTTTAAATTCTCTAACCGAACTCCCTTAGATTTATATTTTGAATAGAGATGATCTAAATTCTCAAACTCTGGAGGATTGACGATGATACCTAATGGCCCATATTTGGCATGTATTGCTTTTTATTGCCTTTAAATTTTTTCGGGCTATTTTAACCTCTTTGGACCCCGGACAATAAAATTCCTCAATTTTTTAGGTCCGATTTAATGGTGGCTTTATTACAAAGGATATATAATTACCTTTCATAGCCCTTCACCGTTTTAAAATACCACACAATCTCACCAAACGGTTTTTACATGCATTCCAATATTGTACAGTTTTATCACATATGGTTCGTTGTATTGACAGAATTATAATGGAAACACTCAAGTTAATATGTGATAGACAAGTAAAATAATCAAATAAACTCATGCATGTGTGCAATAAAGGAGATAAGGAGCCAAACATGTAGAAAGGTATCACTAATCACATCTCAAAGACTCCAAACAATGTAAAGCACACGGATGCAATGATGTAGCATCTTAAATCACTATCAAACAGTCACATGGATAAATGGAATGAAATTTGTGACTCGGTAATCTTAAATGCTCATCCATAAAAGGTGTAAACAAAATATAAAAATCCTTTTGTGCTTTTCAAAAATTTAAAGAAAATTTTTTTGGATTTTTTTTTAAAATAAAAAAATAATAATACGCATGATACAAACTAGCAATAGGAATCATATGATATGAACACAAAGCATCTTATCCTAGACATGGACCAACCCCTCAGTCAACTATGCAAATCCCTAAAGACTTCCTAAGACTCTCGAATCTAAGGGCATCTAATGGTTTCGTGAAAATATCGGCTAACTGACGGTCGGTGGGTACGTAACTCAGAGAAACGACTTCCTCCTCAACCAGCTGTCATATAAAGTGCTCGCGTATCCTGATGTGCTTTATGCACGAATGATGGACTGGATTGCGAGATATGTGTATCGCGCTCGTGTTATCACAGGAAATGGTCATAGTGTCCTGTGAAATCTCATAATCTTCCAGCATCTGTTTCATCCACAAGAGTTGCGTGCAACAACTCCCGACGGCGATGTACTCAGCCTTCGCAGTGGACAAAGAGATAGAGTTTTGCTTCTTGCTCAACCAAGAGATAAGAGAAGAACCAAAATAGAAACACCCACCAGAAGTGCTCTTACAACATCTACATCCTCGATCCAATCGGCATCCGAATAGGCAAATAAACGATTATCGGTATCAAAGGTATACCAAATACCGTATGAGAGAGTCTCACTCACGTATTTGATAATACGTTTTAGAGCAAGTAAGTGTGAATCTTTCAGGAACGCCTGATATCGCTCATAGACCCCAACAATAAAGGATATGTCGGGATGACTGGAAGTCAAGTAGAGAAGATTACCTATCATACTATGATACAAGGTTTGCTCTACCTCCTTGCCTAAAGTGTCCTTACTAAGCTTGATATAAGTACTCATATGTGTACGTGCATGCTTAGCGGATTCTAAACCAAATTTATTCACTAGGTATATAGCATACTTAGATTGGGAGATGAGCATCCCATTCTATAGCTGACGAACCTGGAGACCAAGGAAGAAAGTAAGCTCACCTACTATGCTCATCTCAAACTCACTTTTCATCTGCTCCTCAAAGTGGTGATCATGCTGAGAGCACGTGGATCCAAAGACTATGTCATCCACATAGACCTGGGCAACCAAAATAGCACCGTCATCTCTCATGACGAATAACATCATATCAACTCCCCATCTCTTGAAGCCACGGGCTAAGAGATAGGAAGTAAGCCTCTCGTACTAAGCACGGAGTGCTTGCTTCAAACCATACAAGGCTTTCCTCTTATAGTAGACGTGCTCTGGGTGCTTAGGGTCTTCAAACCCTTTTGGTTGTACCACATAAACCTCCTCCTGTAGAATGCCATTTAGAAAGGCACTCTTGACATCCATCTGATATAACTTGAAGCCTAGATGACATGAGATAGCGAGTAGTAAGCGGACGGACTCAAGCCTCGCAACAGGAGAAAATGTCTCCCCAAAGTCTACACCCTCAATCTGTGTGTAGACTTGAGCGACCAACCTAGACTTATTTATGATTATGGTACCATTTTAATCCATTTTATTCTTGAAAATCCACCCGGTACCTATCACATTAGTCTCACGAGGTCGGGGGACAAGTTCCCAGACATTGTTCTTATTAAACTGAAGCAACTCATCCTGTATGGCAGATACCCAATGTTCATCCATGAGTGCTTCTTTGTGATTCTTGGGATCGACTGTGGACGTGTAGCAAAATTTATTAACAACGTTCTCTAGCTGAGAATGAGTCTTGACCCCTAAAGTGGGATCGCCAACAATGGCAGAAGGATCATGACTCTTGCGAACCCAAGCAGGTGTGTCCCCTAACACAGGAGTAGGGTCCATAGAGTGTGGGTGAGGGACAAGTAAATTATTGCCAGAAAAGTCCTCATCCTCACACTGAAGGCTAGGATCAATAAACGTCGAAGGTTCGTCATCTTGTACTGTGATGTTTATTGACTCCATAACCATAGAGCTCTTCAGGTTAAAAATACGGTACGCTCTACTATCTGATGAATATCCTAGAAATATTCCCTCGTCGCTTCGAGAGTCAAACTTTCCTAATTGCTCTCTATCCCGTATAATGTAGCATTTACTCCCAAAGACACTGAAATATGCAAGGATGGGTTTCTTGTCAGTCCATAATTCATAAGGTGTATTAAGAGTGTGTGGACGCAGGTAAACCCTATTCACCGTATGGCATGTAGTAGACACTATCTCTGCCCAAAATTTCCTGGCAACCTTACGACCTAGAAGCATAGATCTATCCATTTCTTGAATCGTCCTATTCTTTCTCTCAACAATCCCATTTTACTGAGGAGTCTTCACAGCATAAAACTCATGTTTGATTCCTAGGTTATCACAGTAAAGATCTACATTTGCTTCCTTAAATTCGGCATTGTTATCACTATGTATCCTGTTAATAGTGACTTCGTGTTGATTTTGCAGGACACGGCACTTGATCATTAAAAACTCTACAACATCCTATTTCTCTCTCAGAAAAATAACAATCGAATATCTAGAGAAATCATCTACCATCACGAGGATATACCTCTTGCAACCCTGACTCTCAGTACGAGTAGGACCCATAAAATCCATGTGAATCAACTCAAGCACACGGGAGGTGGTAATGGAATGCAACATCCTGTGGGGGATACGGATTTTTTTTCCCAACTGACAGGTTCCACAAACCATGGAAGTAGGCTTTCCAAGAGATGTTAAGCCACATACTAGGTCCTTTTTAGCTAAACGTGTCAAATATATAACGTTGACGTGACCTAGACGTTGGTGCCACAAATCCATAGGAGTGATTGTGGCACTGTTGCAAACCAGTGAGGATGTGGGCACAGTCCCATAGCAATTATCTTCTGACCTCACCCCTTGCACTAAAATTTTATCGGCTTGATTATAGACATTACATGAATCCCGATCAAACTTTATAGAAAAGTCAGCGTCGCACAGCTGGCTAACACTGAGAAGGTTTGCCTACAAACCTTTGACGTACAAAACATTCTCTAGCTTAGGAAATCCTGGTAACTCTACTGTATCTCATCCTACGATGCTATACTTTCTCCCGTCTCCAAAGGTGACTCTACCTTCCTTATAATCCTCTAGGTATGTAAACAATGAGACATCACCTATTATATGTCTGGAGCACCAACTATCAAAATACCACTGTGAGGTATTATGTGCTTTGAGAGAGACATGAAGAACAAGGGCCTTTTCATCTTTCTTGGGTACCCAAGAAGTGGTAACCTTTTGTTTACCCTTGTTATTGTTGGTTTTAGCTGGGATATGGGAAGCATTCACACACGCAAAGACATCCGACGGAATTCCTCCGTCAAACTCTGTGGGGTAGCGGATAAAATCTCAACACGCTCTCTCAGACTGGTAAAATCATTAGAATGATGTGGTGGAGCAGTAGTACGTCATGTCCAACCCAAACTATAGCAAAACTCCCTGAGGTGGCCTTTTCTTTTGCAGTACGTACAAAAGAACACAGTCTTCGGTGGACCTGGGTTTTCTTTTCTTGGTCGAACACTTCTTCATGGTATTTGACGATGGGCATATGGAGTCGTAGTAAACTCAGGAATTGGTCCAGGTGCAATTTGGGTCGTGGAGGCACCATCAAAACCTATTCCCTACCTATCACCAAAACCTAAAGCAGGGCCGAGGAGCATCTTTCCCATCTTTTCAGATATGTCCTCGATTTGAACCTTGACTTCCTGTGCTTTCTCAAGATCATGAGTAAGCTGGGAAATAAGGGCTTCTAGTTTATTTCGAGTCTCTAGGGAGGAATGGAGCTAACTCGTAAGACTACCCACTTGTTTAGTCAAGTCCCCTTTCTCTTTCTCAAAACCACACTCTCTCTCTCTCTCCAAATAGTCTCTCTCTCTAAAAAAACTTTCTTTCTCAACACAAGCAGACTCTCTCTCTCTCTTAAGATAGTGTAGGGGGAGGACTCTCCCTCTCTCGCTTCTTTTAAATCTTTCTCTAACGCGGTGATCCTAAGAACTAGTGATTTGTTACTGTGAAAACGAGACTGTGTGATAATTGATTAAATTTGCAAATATCTAATTTGGCACACTTATTTAATTAGAGTCTATTTTTAAACAAACTAATTCAGCCCCTACACATGCATCTAAACATCATAAGAAATTCAACCCATGCATGAAAAATAAAGACGACCGATATAGGAAAAAACCCCTTTCGGGTAAAAACCTTTTATAAACACTTTGAAAAATTCACAAGACCTTTGACTTACATACAACCTGATAATTGCCCACTAGTGTGTAATGCACGGTGCCTTCAGCAAATCTTCAAAGATACGAGAGACAGCGAAATACCCTCTAAGCGTCGATTCATCGTCTTCGGCTCGTCCACACGCAGAATGATTACGCTCGGTATCCACTGATCAAATATGGAGATCCCTTCTCCCCAGAGGTTGCACAAAAGCAAAGTTGTTCTTAAACACCAAACAATTCACTAAAGCATATGGGAGTTTTGTGAATTGAAAACAAAAAAAAAAGGGATTAAAACCCTAAAGGAAGAAGTCAAAAAGGATTCTGCTTTCGCAGTATTTCTCTTCGTCAAAACGCTATGACTTCTTAATGAAAACGTTATCAAATAATGAGTATTTATAGGAAAAACATGTCGCCTCGAAAACAGAGCTCGTTCGAACGAGATCAGTATGTCGCTCGAGCGAAGGACAACTGTCATTTGAACGAGATGGCGCGACATGTTATCTCGCTCGAACGACTGTTGCGAAAAAAATCATTATTTTATTGTCCGCTTCAACACTTAGAAAAAATACTCATTCTCAAATTTTAACGAAAAATTCCGCTCCAACACTTAGAAAATATTTTGTAAAAATATCCCAAAAGCTCTAAGTGAAAATTAAAGGTATTTAAAACATAACCTTACCAAAGTAAACTTCGTGGAGCCTTGAATGATGAAGAACTTGAGTAATTCAGATCCTTCTTAGATGTAGATGTCTCTAGAATGCTCTTCGACGGTGTAGCGGTATATGACATAATAAATTGATAACGGACCAATAAAATATGTCCTTATAGTTACGCTTTTTGGTTTTAAAAGACTCATTATATAACTCAGCGTAGGTGCGTTGAAGATTACCCTCGCTCTCACTTGCAACATCCTGCGCTCACTCACATCGTTCTCACTATCGAGGTGTCCCTATGAAGCAGCATCCTCAACGTCGTGAGGAGCACTAGAAGTATGACTAGCCATGAATGCGGTGAAGTTACATTCATGCGGTAACTCATCTCCAAAGTCCACCGACTCGACCTCACTGCCATCACTAAGAGTAGCATTAAGGATAACTTTCCCCTTTTCTTTTGCAAGTCTGTTCAGCCTATTAGCACACTCAAAAACTCTATGACCCTTACTGTCACACTCATAGTATCTATTAGCATCTTTATTAGGAGGGTCTTTAAAATCTTTTTCATTTTTCTCATTTTTCTCAAAATTCTTTTTATTTCTGAAATTTCCAGTTTTCTTGAATTTGAGAATTTTCTTGAAATTTTTAGCAAACATGGCCAAATCATCTAAATCAAAATCACACTCAGAATCTGACGTTTCTATCTCCCTTTTTCTAGATGACTCAACTGTATTTATTTCCGTCCCCTCACTCTTTCTATCCTGGGCATTAAGTGCAATTCCCTTATCTTTAGGCTTGACAGATTTAGGAAATATATCAATTTCATACGTTTGTAAGTATCATATAAGTTTCTCCAATTTAAGCGTGATTAAATTACCAATAGAATTTAGCACAGCGACTTTAGGGATAAAACGCTTAGATAGTGATCTTAAAATCTTTTTAACAACTCTAGTATTACGAATGTGTTCACCAAGATTAAAGCTAGTGTTTACAATATCAGATAACCTAGCTTAAAATTCATCAAAACATTCAGTCTCAGTCATGGTGATAGTTTCAAATTAAGTTGTTAAATTTTGCAGTTTAAACTCTTTCACAGCATTAGTTCTTTCATGGGTAAGTTGCAAAACATCCCATGCCTCTTTTGACATGGTGCACGTCATAATCCGTCGGAACTCGTTAGGTGTGACTGATCTAGAAATAGAACTTAAACCTTTAGAATTAAAATATGACTATTTAAATTCTTCTAAAGTCCATTCCGCCATAGATTTTAAATTAGTCACGTTATCAACAGTGACGGAGGGAGGTGTCTACCCTCTTTCAACCAAAATCCAAACACGTTCATCAATGGCTTTTAAAGCAGATTTCATGCGGGCTTTCTAGTAAGCATAGTTTGTCCCATCAAAAACTGGTATTTTATTATATAATTTCTCCATTGAACATGCCCTTTTTCAAAAAATCAATTTTTCGAAAAATTGATATCTTAGAAAAATTTTGCAGAAAATTACACGGTATAATTGTGTAATTGGCTCTGATACCAATTTAAAGAGTGCGCTTTTGTTCAAATTAAGAGATTATTTAATTAAACTCAGTTTTTCAATTAAATCCTAAAACATGCACCTATATGTGTGCGTGTGTCAAACCATAAATAAATCAAGCATGTGACACAAAATATCAAGAAAAATCCCCGCAGGGCAAAACCATTTATTTTCACTATAATTTGTAAAAATGGTTACAAGGATTATAATGAAAATAAGTGTGACATATGAAATACCAGCAGGTGTCGGTTCCGATGTCGTCGGCTGGAATCTCCCGCAAGAACTCCAGATGGGCAGCAATGAAGAAGAGACTGGCTTCTTCGCAAATTACTCCAAATGAGTAAAAATAACCTCTTGAAGGTTTAACAAATGCATGTCCATAGTTGGGACAATATTTTCTTTTATAAAGGAGGCATAAAGCCTAAAAAAAGAAGTCAAATTAATTGAGCCATTTCTGTGCCGTTTTTGCAGAAAGCGTGTTGGAAAAAGTTTTTTAAAAGACGTGTAGAAAGTGACATATATTGATACAAAAATCGGGGTGGTGGCGTCATTCGAACGAGATAGGCATCTCGCTCGAACTAAACGACATCGCGCGAGATGCTTATCTCACTCGAGCGATAGTGAATCTCGTTTGAACGAGTACGTCGACCAAGAAAAATTCGCTTCTACACTTAGAAAATTTTATGCTTTTGATAAACAATAATTCAGACTTCAAAAAATATTTTCTAAAAAATTCCCAAATATTTATGCAAATATAAACAACTCCAATAAAGCATTTTACCAATAATGCTTCATGGAGTAGTGGGAAACGGTTGGACATGTGAAGACGATGAATGTATGGATTCGGATAGAGGCCATCATGGATGATCGTGATGACGTGCCGAATGTAGCGGTATCAGACATACAAATTGTAATCTAGGGAAGACTGAAAAATCCTCGATTCTACCCCGGACATTTATCAAATTATGTCCTTACACGAGTAAAACTCAAGTAATTTTTATATAATAAATTCAGTGTAAATATATAGAAAACCTTTAGAAATACCAACAAAATCATAGCATAATGAAAATTTGAACTTATTGAGGATAGTAAGGATCAAGAAAATAGGTATTTGGGTCTCAAATAAGACTACGGGCGTAATATAATACACATTTTGGTGTAAAAATATTGGTGAGAGGAAAATTACCACTGTAGTGAGAACGATATATCTTCAACACGCATATAAAAAAATAATTTCAAAACAGGTTAAACTACCAAAAAAAATTAATTTAAAAAAAAAGTGATCTTAAACCATTAATCAACTTATCTCTTTCTTCCGTAACTTTCTAACCTGCCAAAACGAGAACTACCACACACTCTGCACCAACACACACATAGTCGTTTGCTCCTCAACATGACCAACACAACCCATACAATCCATCCCCTCTCTCTGTCCCAAACATCTCTCTATTTCCCATGTACATTCTACTCTCCTAGCTACGCTTATAAACCCATACCATATTTACTCATTTCTCTAACCTCCTCTACACGCATCAACAATTTTTGGTCTGTTTAAGGTAATTTTTTGCTCGAATGTGGCCATTTTTTGCTAGAGTAAGGCAATTCTAAAACGTATGCTAATGTAGGTGCATCTAAAAAAATTGTGCTCCAGAATAGGCTAGTTGCCTTCCCTCCATTTTTCTCTTCCACGTCACATTCTCATTACACAACTAACCCATACCCTCTCACTCCTTGAGTGATGACATGCAATAGGTTCCCCATAACTGACCCATACATTAGAGTTATGCCCCACAATTAAAGTACTTGAGCAGCCCAGAGGGAGGTATGCACCACCAAAGAAATACCTCAGTAATGCAACCACATCATGCTTAATAACCCCAGAGAAAACATGAAAGAAATCTTCCGAGAAACCATTTGTACCTTGTGAGTTTGGGGCATTTAAATCAAAACTGCCTTGGCTATTTCCTTTTAAACTAATTGAAAGTGATCATTGTACTATTAATAACTTTGTAACCCATTACGATGGTTGCCGATCAAATTTGGTAAGGAAAATTAGTAAAAAAATAGGGGTAAAGAAGAGACGTGAAGAAAATAAATGGTCTTTGAACCCTAAGATACATGAAGTTCCATTCCTAACTTTAAGCGTCATTCAATAAATTTTTGGAATAATTCTACACAACAATAATCTGTAACAAAAATATATTATCAATTTAAAAAAAATATAGGGAAATATAAAAGTAATGTTTAAAGGATAATAACTTTGAATTTAACATACTAAAATAACTTTCAAGAGGAAAAAAAGGTGATAGATAAAAGAATCAAACATCCGTTGTTCCTACTTTGACAATCAATACACATGTCAATTCTATCCAAATAACTTTAGAATGAATAAATAACAATAGAAAAAAACAGAGGAAAAGAAAGATATGAGTTGAATAGTAATGCATTGAAATGTCGGAACACAATTTTGAACTTGTTGTGAAGCCGAAATCAATAAAATGTAATATCATAAACCCAAACAAAACTTTCTTGTATCCAAATAAAAAAAGATGCAACAGAAATGTGTAAATAAAAACCCAAAATAAACTCATCTTTTTAGATGAAACCCAACACTCGAAAACCCATCAAGAGTGGGTTTATAGTGTATTAGAACACTGTAAAAAACAATAAAAGCACTACATGAAATAACTAAAGAAACAGAAAACCTGAAACTAACCCTGAAACCAAAACAACACAACACACAAAAAATTCTAGAATGGAGACATAAAAAAACAAAACAACTCACGATTTTTGGTGGTTGAAAATAGAAAGAAATTTCAAGTTCGAAACATTCTACCCAAAATCCAAAACAAAGATCTTTACCCCCATTTTGAGCTTAAAAAATCATCACCATAACAACATTTTAACATGATAAAGAGAGATTGATGATGCTAGTGTATTGTTTAAAACACTCAAATTAGTGTTTATACAACCCAAAAAATCAAATGGATAGAGATCTAACATTGGAGTCATGAGAGAGGGATAATTAGGAAAGAGAGAGAAATGGGACTATGGACTTACCTAAAAGGAGTAATCATAATGTGGGACATTGTTAAGCAACACGAACCTTTAACGATGTGTCGCGTAATCATGCCATGCTCCTAATTTCTAATGAATTCAAAATAACTACCCAAATGAGTACAATGGAATATTTTAAAAAATGAAAGAAAAGAAAGAAAATTGTACGACAATAAAGCAGTTGGAGTGAGAGCATACCTTCATATTGATATGAATCCCTTCTTTACTTTTATTTCCTTTATGGAATCAAGCAAGAAAAATGGAATATAATGACCAACACATGATTCTCCAGTTATATAAAAGTAATTTTCTGCAAACTCGAGATGGTCCTCGAAGAAGGCCTAAATCAACATTATATACAGTAAAACACCCTCAATATTTAATTCATTAATAGAATAAGTGAATAAATGGAACACCAAAAAATTTCACAAACATGTAACTAACAACTTTAAGCTCGGGGTTGAGTCTCCTATTATATCTGATCAAAAATCAAAGAATCAAAGAATCAGACCCCAAACTTTCTTCATGAGGATGGCTTTAATATTGCGTGCAACATCTTGTGATCAAATCTTGCACTGAAGCTTATAGGAAGCTAGCAAGTGATTTTTAGAATTCCAAATGTGGTGCCTCTTCTTGTGATCACATCTTGGATGTCGTTTGCCTTTGCATAATCACCAGTGCCTAATATCACTGGAACCATATAAATTTTGAACAAAGGAAAACATTTCAAATAGAGGCAAACACTTTGAATTGTACAATAAGCAATCAATCAAAATTAAGACAAAAGAAAACTTTTCAGACATTATAGAAATTCCAAAAAAATGACCTACTCAAGAGTACAATGGCCTTAAATGAGAAGAAAAAAAGAAACTCACATTTAATCAATTTTTCCAAACAAGGAAAGAAAATAAATGAGGACTTAATAGGATCCATTACTTAACCTCTTGCTTTGGGCCATAGATAGGTAAAAAACTCAAATAGACCAATGGAAAAAAATTCACATCTAATACTGCAAAATAGTGCTCATTTCACATATAATATATCAAAAACAAAAATTAATCGAAGAACAAAAAGCTCAAGAACAAAATTGAAATCTTAATAAACAAAGTTCTAAATAAGTAGAAAATTGAGCTCACAATCACATAGAAAAACCATAAATTCACATATAATATGGAAAAACTATTTATAAATCTAGAAAACTAAACTTCCTATTAACCCCACAACACATTGTTTAGAGTCAAAACATTTATAAATATAAAACCCAAAATCAAAACAAATAATAAAAACACCATTTAAAGTATATGGGGAGGTTAATGTCTATAGGATTAAAAAATATAACAAATTAGAATATAAATAATACATGCAAAAATCAAATAGAATATTAAAAAGGTGTGTGCGATTTAAAAAAAAAAATTACTTTGGATATTTCAAAGCTAGATACACCCACAATTCAACCCAAAAAACACCAATACCCTAACTTGAAATCCAAAACCAATTCATAGAAGGAAACATAACAATTAAATAAAAAATACACTATTTTGAACCAATTGAATAAGAAATGCCATGTTTTTGAAGAACCTTATACTCTTGACTCACTTGAGTCTACATTGTATAAGTGCTCATCCAGTTTGGAAATAGTGACACAGTTGAGTCCATTCCCTAGAATCCAAAAAGCCTCAGACTCTACTCTTTATTACTCTTGATTGATTGATTAAAGGTATATTCTCAATCATCCACACACACTAGGATTGCATTCATTCCATGTATATTGCATAATATGATTGTGTGAGAGTTGTGTGTGTTTAATCCCATTTAAAATTGGTTTTAATAATTTTTTGGAATTTTTGGGAATTTTTAAATGATTTTTTGGAAATTAAAATTTGGTTTATAAAAAATTTGTGGTTATTGTGTAATTACTGTTTTATGTTTTCATACCTAGAAGTTGTTTTGGGTAGGATCCAAAAGCGCTTGAGAATTGAGGGTGCCCGTGTAATTAAGTTTAAAATGCGCGTGTGAGGATTGATCTCAGTCCTACACCTGTCACAGTTATACCGACCTGATTTGTGTTTGTTTATAAACACATAACCCTTGTCCAATCTCAGCCCTTGGATTATTGTTATCAATGCTCTGCATGCGTTTGAGCCGAATCCATGTGAACCTCTCTAGACCAATCAGAAGATGGTTAACCCACCGTTGTTCTTAAACCGTTGGATCAAAGTCTTTCGCCCTTGACTTAATCTCAGCCCTTGGTTTTGAACAGACCTTCTCGATCCTTCCTTACTCCCTATAAAAGGAGGCTTACCCTCATCCTTTAGAAGACTTTTGGAATTTCTTCTAAATAGAGGGAGAAGAGACAGAAGAGAGAGGAACCAGAGATAGAAAGAAACCCTAAATCGTCCTAACCCAGTTTCAAACCCTAACTCATTTTTCTTAAAGCCATTTACACCAAACAACAAACCTGAGTGTTTGAGAGTTGTTTGTGAGTTGGTTTAAAAGCCTATTCGTGGTTTATCCTCTTGAGTTTTAGATCTTGTGTCCAACTTAAACATTTAGGTTAGATTTGCATTTCTTTTTTATAGAAATCATAGATCTGGTCATTTTATGTTATATTACACTTAGATCTGCATACTTAGTTTCTCATCTTGAGAAATCACTTTGTTGATTTATTTTCTGTAAATGTTTTTCACAACTCTAGAATCAATAAAATTATTTTATGTTTCTAGTTCTTTTGAAACAAGACTTTTGACTTAGTTAGAATCGTAATCGCTGGTTTTTAATTTCAAAAATATTTTCAAAACCCTCTGAAATTGATTAAGACCTTAAATCGTCTTCCTAGCAAGGTAACCTTGGATTCTGGGATTAATTAAAAGGTCAAACAAAGTTCTTTTGTTTCTTAAAAAGAGAGAAACTGAAAATCATAGCATATAGATCTGATCTGTAATTTGATAGGACTATTTGTATAAAATAAGTGTGTGTGTGTGTACATGCATGTGTTAGAGCACCATCACAAACAATTGACACACTAAAACACAAAAGTGTTGGTTATAAGATCTTGAATCTTTAAGAGTCGACGTAAATAATGGAACAAAGTGGAGAAGCTAGCAAACTGGGAAAGACACATCAATATCAGAACTGTAGAGAAGTTAGAATTAAACCAGTGGGTACATTTCTAAACTTGTATAGGTCTGATTTGGGTGCATATGTGTTATATAGTTTGTAACTTGAATATTTTGTTTTAGTGGATTTTTGGTTTGTGACTTAGAAGTCACCGAGGATGTTTCCTTGGTTGGGTGAGGTTTTACCAGGTTAAAAACGCCTTGTCCTTATTCTTTCTACATCTCCTCATCTCATTCTTGTTGATGTGCTGAGTTTAATTGATTTAAACTATTTTACTGAACCTGTTATAAAATCTTGAACTAATCTTGTGCATATTTTTTAAACACATCTTTTGATTAAACTGATTTGATTTAAAGAAAAGAGTTTCCTCAAAAAATAGTTCAGAGTTACTTTAATAGTTTAATCTTGTATTAAACAGCCTAAGTAACAGCTTTTTCAATTGGTATCAGAGCTTTGGAAATTTCTTTTTAAAATATCTTGTGTTTCTGAAATTGTTTTCTTAAAATCAAACAATGGACAAGAAAAATGAAAGATTTGGTAACTTGACCAGACCCCCTCTTTTCGATGGAAACAACTTTTCTTACTAGAAAGTGAGGATGGTTGCTTTCATACAGGGAACCTTGGGAGATGATGTCTGGGATATTATTGAAAAATGGATATACTTATCCTACAAAACCATCCACTGAAGGAAGTAATGAGAGGATGAAGAAAGTATTAAGTGAATTCACTCAAGAAGAGAAGCAAGTTTCTCAAAATAATAACATAGGAAAGAATGCCATTTTTATGTCTATAAATGAACATGAGTTCAAAAGGATCTCATCTTGTGCCACTTCTAAGGAAGCTTGTGATACACTGATTACTACACATGAAGGTGACACTAGAGTTAAGGCTGCTAAAACACAGATGCTTGTCCAGCAGTATAACTCTCTAATTATGTCAGACTCTGAATCCTTTGATGACTTTTACATGAAATGAACTAATATTGTGACCAAATTTCATGCTAATGGGATAACTTATGATAGACATGAAATTGTCTCTAAAATTCTAAGATCATTACCACAGAAATTTGATAACAAAAGATATGCTATTGAGGAAATGAGTGACCAAAATCTCACTCCTAAATTACTCAGTAGTAAACTGAGAACAGTGAAGATGGAATTAGAATTTAAGAAATAATTGATTCAGTCCCATAGGAAACAGACTAGTTCCAATTTGAGTTTTTCCTCTAAGCTGATGAAACCTAAGTTTACTATTCCCAATTATGACTCTGATGAGGAATGTAATATAGATAGTTTGGATAATAAAATTGCCTTGATGTCAAAAAAGTTTAAGAAAATTATCAAATTTAGAAATAAAATGGCAAACAGACAAGGCAAGGCAAATTATCCAACTCAGTCTAACTACAAACCTCATGAGAAAGGTCAAGACAAACATCATAAGGACATTCATACGAGACCTAACAAAGACTTTAAGAACATTGAATATTTTAGTTGTGGTAAATTGGGACATATAGCACAAGACTGTAGAGTTAAACTGAACACGACCAATAAACATACTAGGCCCAACATTTGGAAAACATGGGATGATTCAAGTGATTCTGAAAATGAGGAACCTGAATCATCTGATGTTTTTTATCCTTGCATGTCTTTCTTTTCCAAGATAATCTATAATGATGATATTCGTGTGCCTTTGTATGAGAATGATGATAATAGCTCTACTTATGTTGTTATGAATCATGCTGCTACTGGTTTAGATGCTTTAATTTCTGAGAACAATGCTAGTTCTACTACAGGGTGTGTGAGTCAAAGGGAAAGAGATAATAACGATGTCAATGTGTGTGTGAGTTCAAGAAATGAATCCTTAGGGGTCACTTCACACACTACACTTAGTGATTCGTACACTGAAGACCTCCCTGATATTCACACACTTTATGCGAAAACTCTCAAGAAAATCTCTAGACTAAAGAAGACTGTGAAAGATCTCACTAAGAAACTAGAAAACCTAAGCCTAATGGTTAAACTTAATGCTGAAGAGTATACTACCCAATGTCTAACTCATGAAATAAAGTCAAATTTTTTTATCAAAAATTGAAGAATTTGATTGAAGTAAATGAAACTCTGGAGAAAAAATATAAAGGGACATTATTAGAATTGGAACAATCTAAAGAAAAGACAGCAACTGTTTTCAAAAAAATTGCAAAATTTGAAAATAATTCCAAATGTTTTGATGGTCTTGTTGCTAATTCAAAAACCAATTCTAATGATCGAACTAGAATAGGGTTTTGCCCCAATTCAAAGACACAAACTAAAAACTTTTAACCAATTAAGTTTGTGTCAGGAGGCAAAAGACCTATAGAAACCTGCCCAGATTTTCATTCCCTAAAAGATGAGTTTGATGAAAAATAACAAAATTTTGATATTGGGGAATCAAGTTACTCTAAGTGTGATAGTCAACCTAGGGCTAAATACATCCGCCCTCCTATTAGGAAGAGTGTTTCTTCGTTCCAAATTGTACTCCCTAGGAATAAGGTTCAACCCCAAAATTCCATGAAGCCTATGTTTAGAGATTTTCCTAAGGAGATACCCTCTTCGAGCAATTTATATTGCTCATACTATGACTTATATGGTCATTCTTTTGAAGGTTGCTACTCTAAACGTTTAGTAAAACATGTCTGTAATACTTCTATATACCTGAACTTTAACTATTCTAGGAGAAGTCGTAACAATTATGTTCTGCCTAGACAACCAGACAAAAACTCTAACTATAGAAAGAGAAATACCAAACCTAAATGATCATTTCCAAGAAGGATCCCTAGGCACTTTCCTAAACCAAATGCTCACACTTTCCATAAAATTCAAACTCATGCACGAAGTATTTTTCAACAAAAATCTAATGCTCGCAAATTTCATCAAATGAGAGTAAATATGCGCAAAATAAAAACAAGAGCTATTTGGGTTAGAAAAGATGAGCTATTACCCAAGATGAAGTGTAATATTGTGATTACTGCTTTAAAAGTTGAACACTCTCCCTCTGGTTGGTATTTAGACTCTGGGTGTTCAAAGCACATGACTTGGGATGATAGCAAACTTTTAAACAAAACTAGCTTTGTTGGACGAAAAGTTATTTTTGGTGATGGTGTATCATCTCAAATCATTGGTAAAGGAACACTCCAAGAAGAAGGAATGCATGTTCTTGAAAATGTTCTTCTAGTAAAAGGTCTTAAGGCTAATCTACTTAGTATCTCGCAATTTTATGACTCAAATCATACTGTCACCTTTTCAAAGAATAATTACAAAATTTTAAATGAAAAAGGTGAGTGCATAATTACAAGACTCAGGACTCCTAACAATTATTATACTGTCCAGGCTAGTACTGAGGTCTGTAATATTACCATAATGAATGACAATGAAATATGGCACAATAGGATGGGTCACATAAATTGTAAAAATCTTAGTAGATTATCTTCACAATAAATAGTTAGAGGAATTCCAAATATCAAACCTATTTCTGATATTGTCTGTGCATCATATCGGGAAGGAAAAATTATTAAGGCACCTCATAAGAAAGTTAAATATATCCTTACCTCTAAACCCTTGGAGCTCATCCATATGGACCTAATGGGTTATTTACAAACTATTAGTCTCTGTGGACACAGTTTCATTCTAGTTATGGTTGATGACTTCACTAGATTTACTTGGGTAGCCTTCTTAAAACAAAAGTATGATACTTTCCAAACTTTTTTGAAAATTCTACTTCAAATTGAAAATGAGAAGGACACTCAAGTAAATAGAATTCGTAGTGATAGAGGTGGAGAATTAATAGACATCGGTATTATAGAGTATTGTGACTATAATGGTTACAAACATGAATTTAGTGCTCCTAATACTCCTCAACAAAATGGAATTGCTGAGAGAAAGAATCGTAATCTTCAAAATATGGCACGTGTTATGATTCATGCGATGAGTTTACCTAAATATTTTTTAGTAGAATCTATTCACACTGCTTGTCACATTATCAATAGGGACTATCTTAGGAAGGATTCTAAACAAAATCCTTATAAACTATGGCATGGGAAAAAGCTTAATCTTAAATACCTTAGAACCTTTGGTAGTAAGTGTTATGTCTTCAAAGACAGAGAACACTTGTCCAAATTTGAGACTCGTGGAGATAAAGCTATCTTTCTAGGATATTCTCCTGATAGTAGAGCATACCGTGTCTATAATCTTTGCACAAAGACCTTAATGGGATCTATAAATGTTATTGTAAGTGACACTACTATTTAGAGTAAGACTGGAGAACCAAATCTTATGGAAGAGTCTGAAAATGTTTTAGAAAATGACTCTCCAGAAATAGATGATTCTTTACCAATTGAGACGCCTGAATTACCTAACTGGGTTTCTAAAGATCATCCCATAGATAACATTATTGGTAACCCTACTGATCCTGTACATACAAGATCTCAATTAAGAAACTATGCGCATTATGCATGTTTTGTTTCCCTTGTGGAACCAAATAATGTAAATGATGCATTAAATGACCCTCATTGGATTTCTTCCATGAAGGAAGAACTTCTTTAATTTGTCATTCATGATGATTGATATCTTGTACCTAGTCCCGATCACAAAAAGGTTATTGGCACACGTTGGATATTTAAAACTAAATCTGATAAAAGTTGGATAATCATTAGAAACAAAGCCAGATTAGTTTCTCAAGGATACTCTCAAATTGAAGGAATATATTTTAACTAAACTTTTTCCCCTCTTACTCGATTAGAATTTATTCGTCTTCTTTTTGAAATAGCTTATTACTTACATTTTACGCTTTACCAATTGGATGTCAAATCTTCCTTCCTTAATGGAATATTGACTGAGAAGATCTATGTAGAACAACCGAAAGGGTTCATTAACCCTCAATATCCAAATCATGTCTTTCGTCTTAAAAGGGCTTTGTATGGCCTAAAACAAGTGCCAAAGAGCCTGGTATGAGCGCCTTTCCAATTTTCTCTTAGATAAAGGTTTTAACAGAGGTGGAAATGATTAAATCCTATTTGTCAAACATTTTAACAAACATATTATTATAGCTCAAGTTTATGTTGACGATATCATCTTTGGATCAACATCTCCCTCAGAAGTTAGATCTTTTTCTGAAATTATGCATAAAGAATTTCAAATGTCTCTTGTGGGGAAGTTGCAATTTTTCTTGGGTCTTCAGGTCAAACAGAACTCACAAGGTTTATTTGTTTTGCAATCTAAATATGCTTTATAGATTGTCAAAAAATTCGTCCTTAAAAGTGCCAAAGATGTTAAAACTCCAATGAGTACTACGATAAAATTATCTAAGGATGAGAGTGGTAAATCCATAGATCCAACTCTATATCGTAGTATGATAGGAACCTTGCTATACCTTACTGCCTCGTGTCCTGATATTATGTACGGTGTTTACGTGTGTGCCCGTTATCAAAACAATCCTAAAGAGATCCATCTAGTTTATGTTAAAAGAATCATTAAATACATAAAAGGCACTCTAAATATAGGACTTTGGTACACTAATGATACTCCTAGCATGATAATAGGATACACTGATGCCGATTAGGCAGGGTGTACTGATGATAGTAAGAGCACATCAGGAGCGTGTTACTATATCGGTAATAATTTGGTAGAATGGAGTAGTAAGAAACAAAATTGCATTGCTTTATCAACAGTTGAATCGGAATACATAACCGCAGGAAGTTACTGTGCTCAATTATTTTGGCTTAAGCAAATGCTAAGTGAATATGGTATTCAAAAAGATCAATTAAATCTCTATTGTGATAATCAAAGCGCGATCATTATCTCTAAAAATCCTGTTCAACAATCGCGAACTAAACATTTAAAAATAATACATCATTTTATATGCGAATTAGTTGAGACTAAGGAATTAGAAATCAATTATCTTCCTACTGATTTGCAACTCGCAGATATGTTTACCAAACCTTTGGATTACAATAGATTTCTTGCTTTGCGTAAATCGATAGGAATGGTTTGTGATGAATAAACTCTTATGGCTTAACTATTTTTCCCTTTGTCCATTTGAGACAACATGGGGGAGAAATTTGAGTCTTATGCGTTCATTTTTTTTGTACATATTTCTAATAAGCTTGATCTTAGTGATTATTTATAGAAATTTGTACAGTTGTTTTCAACAAATGTTATTAGGGTATTCATTTGTAATTAGTTGAGTTATGTAATTTTCTTTTCTAGGAAATGGGTAGATAGAATTTTTGTATAGGAATAGGTTTTTCCTTATTTCTTTGTAGCCCTACGAGTCCTAGACGACTCAAAGGAGATTTTGTCTCATATTTCCAAAGGGGTAGATTGAAGCACCTTATACTCTTGACTCACTTGAGTCTACATTGTATAAGTGCTCATCTAGTTTCGAAATAGTAACAAAATTGAGTCCATTCCCTAGAATCCAAAAAGCCTTAGACTCTACTCTTTATTACTCTTGATTGATTGATTAAAGGTATATTCTCAATCATCCACACACACTAGGATTGCATTCATTCCATGTATATTGAATAATATGATTGTGTGAGAGTTGTGTGTGTTTAATCCCATTTAAAATTGGTTTTAATAATTTTTGGGAATTTTTAAATGATTTTTTGGAAATTAAAATTTGGTTTATAAAACTTTTGTGGTTATTGTGTAATTCCTGGTTTTATGTTTTCATACCTGGTAGTTGGTTTGGGTAGGATCCAAAAGCGCTTGATAATTGAGGGTTCCCGTGTAATTAAGTTTAAAATGTGCGTGTGAAGATTGATCTCAACCCTACATCTGTCACAGTTATACCGACCTGATTTGTGTTTGTTTATAGACACATAACTCTTGTCCAATCTCAGCCCTTAGATTATTGTTATTAATGCTCTACATGCGTTTGATCCGAATCCATGTGAACCTCTCTAGACCAATCAGAAGATGTTTAACCCACTGTTGTTCTTAAACCGTTGGATTAAAGTCTTTCGCCCTTGACTTAATCTCAGCCCTTGGTTTTGAACAGACCTTCTCGATCCGTCCTTGCTCCCTATAAAAGGAGGCTTACCCTCAGCCTTTAGAAGACTTTTGGAATTTCGTCTAAATAGAGAGAGAAGAGAGAGAAGAGAGAAAGAAACCCTAAATCATCCTAACCTAGTTTCAAACCCTAACTCATTTTTCTTAAAACCATTTATACCAAACAACAAACCTGAGTGTTTCAGAGTTATTTGTGAGTTGGTTTGAAAGCATGTTCGTGGTTTATCCTCTTGAGTTTGAGATCTTGTGTCCAACTTAAACATTTAGGTTCGATCTGTATTTCTTTTTTATAGAAATCATAGATCTGGTCATTTTATGTTATATTACACTTAGATCTGCATATTTAGTTTCTCATCTTGAGAAATCACTTTGTTGATTTATTTTCTGTAAATGTTTTTCACAACTCTAGAATCAACAAAATTATTTTCTGTTTCTAGTTCTTTTTAAACAAGAATTTTGACCTAGTTGGAATTGCAATCGGTGGTTTTTAATTTCAAAAATATTTTCAAACCCCTCTGAAATTGATTAAGACCTTGAACCGTCTTCCGAGCAAGGTAACCCTGGATTCCTAGATTAATTAAAAGGTCAAACAAAGTTCTTTTATTTCCTATGAAGAGAGAAACTGTAAATCACAGCATATAGATCTGATCTGTAATTTGATAGGACTATTTGTATAAAATAAGCGTGTGTCTGTGCATGCATGTGTTAGAGCACCATCACAAACACTTGACACACTACAACATCGAAGTGTTGGTTATAAGATCTTGAATATTCGAGAGTCGACGTAAAGACTGGAACAAAGTGGAGAAGTTAGCAAACTTGGAAAGTTACATAAATATCATAACTGCAGAGAAGTTAGAATTAAACCAGTGGGTACATTTCTAAACTTGTATAGGTCTAATTTGTGTGCATGTGTGTTATATAGTTTGTAACTTGAATATTTTATTTTAGTGGATTTTTGGTTTCTGACTTAGAAGTCACCGTGGATGTTTCCTCAGTTGGGTGAGGTTTTACCACGTTAAAAATGTCTTGTCCTTAATCTTTCTATATCTCCTCATCTCATTCTTGTTGGTGTGCTGAGTTTAATTGATTTAAACTATTTTACTAAACCTGTTATAAAATCTTGAACTGATCTCGTGCATGTTTTTTAAATACATCTTGTGATTAAACTGATTTGATTTAAAGAAAAGAGTTTCTTCAAAAAATAGTTTGGAGTTACTTCAATAGTTTAATCTTGTATTAAACGGCCTAAGTAACAGCCTTTTCAATTTTCAACCAATAAAAAAGGTAAAACATAGTATCAAAATTTTTAGAAAAATATAAAAACCTATACCGTGATTGAAGGTCAGAGATGGAATTAAGAGACAACAACAATTTTTATCTGCAAAATAAAACAAAATATAACTCATTAGAACAAATAAAATCAGAAATAATCCATGTAAAAATTAAATTTAGACTGAGAACTGTGTCTGAGAGAGAGAGAGAGAGAGAGAACACACATGATAACTTGAAATTAGAAAAAAATAGAAGTGTCTTTCAACTAAGATCCACATATGTGTACCTAAAAAAATAAAAATAATCAAAACTAACAAATGTCAAGAATCCTAATCCCAACAAAATTGAAAGACTAAACAAAACGGGGAGATTTTACCTCACCGTCAAAATTTCCAAAGTCAAGGGTCCATTTATGAGATGCTCAATAAACAAACCTGAAAAAAGAGAACTTTTAACTCTAGAGATGAAGAACCTATATTATGATACATATTTTGATGAGACGTGTAGATCTACAAAGAAGAACCTTTTTTCAAACATTTTGAACCTAAAAGAATTTTGAACGTAAAAATACCCTAGGTCAACCATAAGAAAGAAAGAAAAGCATTTACTTTGACAGATTAACGTGGGTATGGAGAGAATAAAAAAGTTAAAGTGGAGAGAGAAAGGGGGAGGTGTGACTACCAGATGAGAGATTCGTGTGGGTGAGGGTGGCAGCGGTAGCGGATGAGGGGGAAGTGTTTTGAGGGTGGGGAAATAGGAGAGAGTCGATAGGATTTCGGGATGAGTGTGTTGTAGTTGATGGTAGTGGTGGGTTTGAGAGTGTGTAAGAAGAGAGTTACCATTTTACTCTTTATTTTGAATTAAAGTAAAAGGGAGAGAAACCAATTAACAGTAAGGCAAAAGAGTGGGAAACATTTGTAGAGGGACAAAAGAGTAAAATCAAATTCATTTCTTCTCACCTCATCTCAACCCTCTATTTCATGCCTTATTGGTTTAGTCCTAACCTCTATTTAGCTTATCAACTTATGAAATAGTAAAAAATTTATACTCCTTATTATACATATTCCCAAAAATTCGGCTAACTATGCCTATCACTCGTAGCACTAGCCTACAATTTTCAAATATCGTTTCCTTTCCCAATTATTTAAACATTCACTTGCTTGATTAATTGATTCTTTAATTTTTAGTTTTGGACACATACTATTTTCCACCAACCAATACCTCCATTTCTCGAATTTTCATTATAAATCCTGTAATGAATTTCCCAAGTATAATTCCTTCCAATATTCCCATTCATACCCTGGCATATCCCTATTCATTCGAAGGCATTTTTATCAATGCTAACCTTTTTTTCAGAAGTCCCAAACTATTCCTGAATATCATAATTTAACCCCAAATTATATCATGATCACGCTATATCAAATAACTCAACCTGGCTGTAATAGGTACACTGAACCGGTTCGGCTTGAGGGAGAATCGATTTCCCCTGCAGATAGTCCCAATTCTTCCCATTTCAATTTTCAACAAGGTTTAACCCAAAATAATCAATCCCAAATCATATTTTTCTAAATGATTAACAATTCTCATGAATCCTAAATATGAAACACATCCATTTAACGTAGAATTCATCTACACATGATCACTATATGGGATCTATTCTTAATTTTCAAATAATATCGAATTCTCCTAATATCACAACAATTCAGAATTTTCTCAATGTACTAAATTAATAATTCATCTATTGGCACAAGATTCCAATTTCATATTTTAATATAAACAAATCATATAATTTTATTATGAAATCATTTCTCAAAAATTCCCATTTTCTATGAATCCCACCCAAAAATCCTTTCCTAATCATAATATGAATTGAATACTACACATAATTATTTAGAAAGATAATTGCTTTCCCTTAAACACTTGTACAGTCTAAATTTGATTGAAGAGCCACCATTGATGATAATTCTAAGCCCAGAAATCTTCAAGTTCTGTACAATTCCTAGCCTTTCTTGAGCACCCTTTGAGTTTCCTTCAAGAACTCTTGAATTTTCTTCTATTTTCTCTTCAATTTCTCTTTAACTCTTGGTGTATCACAAGGAAAACCTTTGACATTGTAAAATAACTCTTCATATCACCCCAACTCTCCAATATATAGGTTAAATCCCAAAATTCCCTTCACATATTTTTACAATGACCAAAATATCCCTATACGGGTCCCGGCTAGTCTAAAAAGGCCCTGAAATACAATCACTACCTCCGAGTACTGAATTTAGACTATTTTGACCTATTTTGGATTGACTGTGTACTATAAATCATCATCCGAGTCACCTATGTTCAATTTATCATCTTATTTTCAACACGACCCCAGATGCATCCCGAATAATATATTATTATCCCATCACTTTTACTCATTTGTGACGTAATATAAAAAATGTAATTTCATTTACTTATCACACAAGTAAATATAATACCGCATAAATATTAATTAATTTATCGCTAATTAATATTTATTTAAATTTACTTTATTGCTGCAATTCTATCGTATTTGCTATTCTAGGGCAGAATGTGTTAATTTTACGATGTCTCACCTGAAAAAGGGTCGAGCTCGCGTATATAATATATTGTAGTGAAAACTTCAGAGAGTATGGTTGTCTAGTTATATTCGATCCCGGTGCGTAGATAATATACTGATGTGAGTCAGGGGTATATCGGGTTTACCGCCAATTAAGCTCGCTATTGATTTAGCTCTGGGGAGTGGGTGATCGTGCGATCGTCATATTATAAGACTCCTTTAGACATGTGGGAGTGGAGGATAGAATTATACATTTGGGGACAAGATATTTCATGTCTCGGTTATGTGCTTTAGGTCAAAGGACCTCGATAACAGACAATGTCAGGCGATAGAGCGTTGGATAAATTCCTTAGTAACATTTCAATTGGGTGGCATTCCATACATGGACCCTAATAAACGTCGAGAGTTGGGAGGCATTGTTTAATGCTAGAGTATCGATTTTGAACGATGATCACTGTACATGTGGATAAAACACTTTGAGATGAGAATTATATGCGATATAAGGCTAGTGGAGTTGGGTAGTGCTGTGTAGGATGCACTGGGAAAATCGCTACACCACTAGTTCATAGGTAGGGCAATCTAGCGAAGAATTAATTCGCGATTAGTAGGGTAACTAAGTATAACCTTACGATATATCCATGCTGAGTATGCATGACTGAGCTTAAAATAAATATGATATGTCTATGGAGTTTGTGCTGAAATGCGCAGGATAGAGGGTGTATGGGCGCCCTGATTGGTTTGATTTTGAAAATAATCTGGGATAAGGGTACGTGGCAATAAATGTACTGAATCGTATGCCTTTAAGGAAGTAGAAGCATAATTGGAAGAACAAGAGAACAAGAGGCACTAAACTTTGGTTGAAGAATGAGATAATCTGAATATATATCTATATACAACAAGGAGAGCTATCATACCCAATATGGGTCCAAAGACTGCAAAAACGTGGGTGCGGGATATTTCTAGCTAAGGGAAGGTTCAATAGTTTTGGTGAGTAGCGCAGAGTCTAACTCTGTGGAATGCTGAGGGTGGTTCGCCCATAAATACAATGTCGATTTCTATCAGTAAAAAACTATTAGTGTAAGATTTGAGTGAAGATTTGGTGAAGCACCACGTCAAGTGTGTTTTAGACTTGAGAAACGTTGTTGCACCTATGTATCTATCTCATTGCAAAATCGAAGTCTACATATTTTGTGGGTCCGTATGATACGCCGAAGAAAGATCGATTTTGGTGATTTTGGTAGTTTTAGTGCGTGGGGGGTGCCAAATCCGGCTATTTGCCTCTCAAAAATACCTATATACCGTATGAAACTATGAAAATCCACTACTCACTATTGAACCCATGGCGGAGCTCAAAGGTGTGTGGAGGAGGAGACCCTCTTTTCCTCAACTTACTTTGTCCCCAATACCATCATCAATCAAATGAGGGGGAAACCCTCTTTTATAGTAAAAGTGTCGCAAGTGGGCTTGACATATGTCATGTTCTCTATGGAACCAAGTAGCGTGCATTTATGGTGCCACTTGTCCCAATATACATGGTGGTATATTAAATGAACAAATTAAATTACTACTAGAGTATTGTCTAGTGTAATTTATCGAACGCAGAGTATACGCAATGTATTAAATCTTGTGTAATATTATCTTAGACCGTGTAGGGTCTAGATTGTAGAAAAACTTAATAAATCATAAATCAATATTTGATCACATCTGTGGGTTTAATTACTAGAGCATTGGTGGTTAGTTCATTTACCCCACTCTACATTTTTCGCCTCGTAGACATAGTTGGTGTGTTGATGCCTCGGTTCAGACATATAAACTATGTGTACAAAATAAATCGTTTAGCCTATTTCGACTAGAAAATAATCACATAACCATGTTTGGTCTGTTTATCATGCATGTATATGTATATATCATTTGTAAGTACTTTTTAGGGCTATCTTTACTACCTCTGCTTTTTATTTTGGAGGAGTGTTTTAGGGGTTGCCCCCATTCCTCTAGAATAAGCATGTCTCCACAATTTTATTGCGATTTCAAACATTTTGAACATCAAATATATCAGATGTACTGGACCGAGCAACCAATTTGGTGGTTTATTTAAGTATAGTGGATCTTTTATGATCATAAGATCAAAAGCCTGTCGAGAGTACTCTGTCGAGCAACCATTAGTGCTTTGAGTGAACTAGTTTTTTTAAACCAACATATTTTGTAAGTGTGCCCAATCTTTATTTGGCTGAGCCACCATGAAGGCCATTTTAGGACTTTAAGCGTGCCCCAAAATCAGGGTCTTTAAGCGTGCCTAGTAATATAGGACTTTAGTCTCCCCTAAATTGGGCTTATGCCTAGTAATATAGGGATTTAAGTCTCCCCTAAGGGTTATGCGGTCCTAGTGATGCATGATTTAAATCTCCCATATCCGAGGGTCAGGCGGGCCTAGTAATGTAGGACTTAAATCTCCCATATCTGAGGAACAGGCAGGCCTAGTAATGTAGGACTTAAATCTCCCATATCTGAGGGAAGGCAAGCCTAGTAATGTAGGACATAAATCTCCCATATTCGAGGTTCAGGCGGGCCTAGTAAGGTAGGACTTTACAAGAACTGTAATGCACCTCTTTGGGCGACTAACCATAATACTAGCAAGGTTTGTAAGGACTATAATGCACCTCTGTATGCGAATTTCCACGAATGATTGTGTGAACTATAATGAACCTCTTTGGGCGACTTACCACGAAATTGGTAAGGTTTGTGCGAACTATAATGCACCTATGTGGGCAACTTACATCGAAACTGGTAAGGTTTGTGAGAACTATAATGCATATCTATGGGTGACTTACCTCGAAATTGGTAAGGTTTGTGTGAACTATAATGCATCTATGTGGGCGACTTACCACAATGATGGTAAGGTTTGTATGCAAACTCTATATCCATGCTCCAGATTCTGCAGGAAATTTGCTTGCCCCCTATCGCGTTGTTGGGAATAATGTCATGTAGCAAGTGGGACATATGAGCCATCCAATGGCTATGATGAACAACTCTTATATTTCTTTTGGGATACTTTATCAATGATGGCCATTCTGGGATCGAATCTGAGCATGCTTGTCACTTGTGTTTATGTCTAACTACAAGCGATACATCTTAAATACTTTTCCCCCTCTTTACTTTGTGTTGATACCAAATTTAATCTACTGACTTGGATCAATCATATGAAGACACGTGGCTATCTACATGGCGAGGACATGCACTTCCGAGATAATCACACGCTCCGAGGAACCATGTTACTTCGAGGAACTCATACCCTCCGAGGAACAGACCTCTCCGAGGAACTCATACGCTCCGAGGAATAGACCTCTCCGAGGAACTCTTGAATATCAGAAAGCTTAGGCGGTCCGAGCTGCATCTCGAACAAAGCATTAATTGATGAATAACCAACAGTTCAACTGGTTCATTAAATGCTTATCATTTAGACGCACACGCTTAAAAGGAATTAAATGTATTACCCTTTCATAGGTATATCATTTAATGTATCACCCTTTCATATGACAGCCTCAAGGCTATAAATACATTGTACAATCCTCATTCTAGGGGGGGAATTCTGAATCCAAACTTTGGGATCCAGAAAGCAATTTCTTCTTGATGATGCTAAGAATCAGCACCACCAGATAAGGTGTTTCCAAGCTCAATATAGGAATAACAATGGCAGCACAGTTATATAAAGAGATAAGAGAATGAGGTGAGGATAAGAGGAATCAACACCGGAATATAAGTGGTTCAGCCAATCTGGCCTACGTCCACTTTGAGTGTGTGAGTAATATCACTGAATGATGGCAGTAATGGCCATGGATACAATTCTCTCAAGCTCTCTCTCTCTACTGTATATTTAGACAGAATTTTAGCGAGGGTTGAACAATTGGGATCCTTTTGCAAGGTATGGGATGATCCCTATATATAGTGCCTAGGGGGTGTAATGCACCCCCCATGCATGTAATGTGCATGTGTGTGGTAGCCTCACCAATGGGGGAGTGCCATCTATCACTGCCACATGTAAGTAATGATGATGAAATATTCTCCCCACATGCGGGGAATAATCTTGTTACAATTGATTTGTGCCCATGTGTCCTTATCCAAATGTTCAACAGATGCTCGGCAGTCATATTGGTGGATGACCTCGGCCTGGGAGAGGCCGAGCTATAAAGACTTGATGTCCGTTCAATCCGAGATGTGTCATAGGGAGCCTCGACCTGATCTCAGCCGAGACATATGCTGGGGTCGGCCCGAGCCGAGGTTGGACATATAGCATGCTGATGATTACTATGTATGCTTCTTGTCACCTCGGCCCAAGCCGAGGTTGGATTAGCTCCATGAAGGTTACCAAGGCTCCTTGTCACCTCGGCCTACTCTTGGTCGAGGTTGCTATACCCAGGTACATGAGGATGCTATTGATGCCTGCGATGCGCGTAGTGTCCATTGAAGTGTATATGGTAGTGTCGGCCTGGGCCGAGGTTGGTCTGGACGAGGGATGATATCGTGGGCCCATGGCCTACATGGGGTCGATCAATGTCTCGGCCATCATCTCGGCCAAGGTTGGTGTCTCTAGGCCGAGGTTACACTTGGGGCATATCAATCACCCCCCAGCCCTTAGTCATATGCGAGAGCGAGTGGCTAGGGGATTACTTTCCCTTCGAGGCCTGTCTGTCCCAAGTTAACACCTGTATGACATCTGTCCCAAGCTAGAGCGTGCAAATTTGGATGGCGTGTGCTGTCAGTTGTCCCTTGGGTTTCCCAAGCCAATGATGGGCCTTGGGAAGTGTGACCAAGTACTTAAGGGTTTAAACCCTTCCTTTCTCTTTCTTCTTCTTCATTTCGTTTCCCGCGCACGCAAAGTACCTGCGATTTTCTCTCTCTAAGCTCCTCCACTCAACGTCCTTCTGCAGAGGATTTCCCCTGGTTTTCTTGCGAGTTCTCTTCGTTTCATCCATCGATTCATCTTCAGGTACTTCTCCCTTTCCATTTCCTTTGCTTCTGGTATTTTGGTTTGCATTTTCCGGCGTGTTTTTGAGTTTTTCGGCGAGCTTCATTAATTCCGGCGAACTGTGGTTAGCCTAAATCTCTAAGTTTGATCTTTGAGCTTCTTCATTTTATAAGCCAAACGTGTTTGTAGCTTTAGGAGTTTTTCCCAAGTTTAGGGTCGGCCTCTAATGCTCAAACCCCTATACCAGCTTCTTGAGGATTTCCCTTCTCTTAGGGAGAAGACCCTAGAAAAGATTAGGCAAATAGAGAGAGCTCAAGAGGAAGCTCGTAGGTCCCAGGAGTTTCCTATTAGACCTATCTTTCCCCCACCTCTCAAGGTGGTATATCCTGATCCTCCTGAGAACTTCTATCAGACAGACGTCTCTGCCAACCCATTACCGATGTCTGAGTCTGAGTCTTCCACCTCAAACCCCATGTCTGTGGACTCTTTCCAAGAAGCCATGGATTTTACACCTCGGCCTGATCAGGACCCTGATCAGGCCGAGGTATCCAGCCGAGCTTCATCCCAAAATGGCTCAAGCACCTCAGACTCTTCCTCAGAGGTTGAACTTGTTGGGCCGAGTGTGGTTGTGCCACCCATTCTTGATGCCATCCCTCTGTCGGCCGTTACAGGGGTTGAGTTTGCTCAGAGATTCCCTGGTCACCCATCTACGTCTGCTCCAGCCGACGTTGAGCCTGACGAGGATGAGGATGCTGAAAGTGATGTTAACATCTCTGAAGCAGCCGAGTTCGAGAGCACAGTCACTGAAGTGGGTCTTTTGTGCTTTAGGTACTTATACTCCATTAGTCCCTCCATCAAGTTAAGGAGACCTCTGAGGGAAGAGAGGGCCTATAATGGCCGAGATGGATAAATCTGCTTGTACGAGCAGATGTTTAAGTTAGGGTTTCGCCTACCCATTCATCCCATCATCAGGTCCATTCTTTCCTTCATCAACTTGGCCCCCTCACAGCTCTCTCCCAATGCTTGGAGAGTCATTATAGGGGCCACCATTTTGTGGAGGTCAGTCCACCACTCTGACCTCCCAGTTCAGGTCTTCGCTGGTTGCTATGTCCCAACCTCGGCCAAAAACCATCCGAGCTACTGTCACTTTGTGGCTCGGAGGCCTGAGAAGAAGATGCTCCAGGTGACTCAGACCTCCAATCATAATTGGAAACCCCACTACTTCTTCGCTTCCGGGCCATGGGAATTTGGCTCATCTGTTCCCTCTTCCACACTTGGGCCGAGGATACCCCTCAGATGGGGTAAGGCCACAATTTCTGCAAGGGCCGATCCTGGTCTGAGTCTTCAGAACATCAAAAAGGTGAAGGCCCTGCAAGACCAAGGGGCACATGGTCTATTTGTCAAGTTTGAGCACTTGCTGACCCCTTAGTATCTCTCGGGGACGAGCCTAGGTGGAAGTCCTCTTGTTGACTTTGGTAAGGATTTTTATTTTTCAAGTTTAACCCTTGATCATTCATGTCTGACTTCTGACCCATATCTTTTAACTTTTGCAGAGAGACCACCAGGTATCCTAGACGAGGTGTGGGATATGGCACTCCGAGCTTGGCGAGGCTTGCAAAGAAGACTGGTTTGAACGCTCCTCCTCCATCTCCCTCAACATCCAAATCCAAGAAGAGGGCCCCTGAAGCCCATCCCTCTGAGGATCAGAGGCCGACAGTGAGGCAAAAGAAAGCCTCAGATGCTGCACTTCCAATTTCTTCAGCCGACATCCTGGCGGCTCGTCTGGATCAGCTGAAGTTGACTGACAGCGTGGTCGGCAATAGCAGACAGGCCATGGACGCACTCGCCTCTGTAATGACCGAGCCATGGACACCTCTCTGCTAGTTGAATTCGGCCTTCACAGAGCCGTCCAGGTATGAATTGTATCTTTGTCAATTTTCTAAGTGCAACGTCTGATTTTACTCCCATCTAACCTCTTCATTATTTATGCAGGGTGTGACTGCCATGTATCAACTTTCTAACTGGGCTATGAGGAAATTGCCCCTCATCCAGAAGGGGCAGGAGGCCGAGAAGGTTGAAAGCTCCCTGAACGCCGAGGTTGGCCGTCTGAAGTCAGAGCTGCAGAACTTTGAAAATAAAGTTAAGGGGTTGGAGCAAGATCATGCCAAAGAAATCTCTTTGCTCGTCCAAGATCACGCTAATGCCCTGAAGGCCAAAGATGACGTGCTGCAGCAGAAGGTCAACGCGGCTATGAAGGCTTCCCTTGCAGATGCCTCTGAGAAAATAATATCTGACTACAAAGGCTCAGAGGATTTCATGGGTTTTGGCTTTGAATACCTCGAAAGAGGTATCAAGGCCACTACCAAATGGGCTGAGGTCAGAGAGAAAGAGGTCGGCACCCTGAAGGCCTCCGACTTTGTGGGTCTCGGTTTTGCCGACCCTCAATTTGCTTAAGCACTGCAAGAGGTAGAAGACGAGTCTGCCGCCCCTGGTGAGACTACTACTCTGGGAGGGACTGATCTCGGAGGGACTGACCCTGCTGATGATGTGGCTGAGGTGACCAACGCTGATCAAGTCAACCCAACTGAGAATGTCAATGCTCCCCCCTCCGACCTTTAACTTATAACAAATTTGTATTTTGTAACTTGTAATTTTTAACTTGTAGCTTTTAACTGAACAAGGTTGTTTGTAACCTCTGAATGCTATATGATCTCTTCCTTTTTGTGAATGGCAATCTCTTCTCTTATTTTGATCCTTGAATGCCTCTGAATGCTATTTAATCTCTTCTTTTTACTTAATGCCTCTGAATGCTATTAGGCTCTGAAGTCATTACCTAATATTCTTTTCTCATAACCTTCGCCAAATTAATGATGTTAAGGGTCTGAGGTCCTTGCCTAAGGTGTCTGAGCTCAGACCTCGTCACCACCGAGTGATGTTATGAGCGTCTGAGGTCATCACCTAAGAGGTTAGCCCCATAATAATATCACCAAATTAATGATTTTAAGAGTCTGAGGTCCTTGGCTAAGGTGTCTGAACTCAGACCTCGTCACCACCGAGTGATGTTATGAGGGTCTGAGGTCATCACCTAAGAGGTTAGCCCCATAATAATGTCACCAAATTAATGATGTTAAGAGTCTGAGGTCCTTGGCTAAGGTGTCTGAGCTCAGACCTCGTCACCACCGAGTGATGTTATGAGGGTCTGAGGTCATCACCTAAGAGGTTAGCCCCATAATAATATCACCAAATTAATGATGTTACGAGTCTGAGGTCCTTGGCTAAGGTGTCTGAGCTCAGACCTCGTCACCACCGAGTGATGTTATGAGGGTCTGAGGTCATCACCTAAGAGGTTAGCCCCATAATAATGTCACCAAATTAATGATGTTAAGGGTCTGAGGTCCTTGGCTAAGGTGTCTGAGCTCAGACCTCGTCACCACCGAGTGATGTTATGAGGGTCTGAGGTCATCACCTAAGAGGTTAGCCCCATAATAATATCACCAAATTAATGATGTTAAGAGTCTGAGGTCCTTGGATAAGGTGTCTGAGCTCAGACCTCGTCACCACCGAGTGATGTTATGAGGGTCTAAGGTCATCACCTAAGAGGTTAGCCCCATAATAATGTCAACAAATTAATGATGTTAAGAGTCTGAGGTCCTTGGCTAAGGTGTCTGAGCTCAGACCTCGTCACCACCGAGTGATGTTATGAGGGTCTGAGGTCATCACCTAAGAGGTTACCCCCATAATAATGTCACCAAATTAATGATGTTAAGAGTCTGAGGTCCTTGGCTAAGGTGTCTGAGCTCAGACCTCGTCACCACCGAGTGATGTTATGAGGGTTTGAGGTCATCACCTAAGAGGTTAGCCCCATAATAATATCACCAAATTAATGATGTTAAGAGTCTGAGGTCCTTGGCTAAGGTGTCTGAGCTCAGACCTCGTCACCACCGAGTGATGTTATGAGGGTCTGAGGTCATCACCTAAGAGGTTAGCCCCATAATAATGTCACCAAATTAATGATGTTAAGAGTCTGAGGTCCCTGGCTAAGGTGTCTGAGCTCAAACCTCATCACCACCGAGTGATGTTATGAGGGTCTGAGGTCATCACCTAAGAGGTTAGCCCCATAATAATATCACCAAATTAATAATGTTAAGAGTCTGAGGTCCTTGGCTAAGATGTCTGAGCTCAGACCTCGTCACCACCGAGTGATGTTATGAGGGTCTGAGGTCATCACCTAAGAGGTTAGCCCCATAATAATATCACCAAATTAATGATGTTAAGAGTCTGAGGTCCTTGGCTAAGGTGTTTGAGCTCAGACCTCGTCACCACCGAGTGATGTTATGAGGGTCTGAGGTCATCACCTAAGAGGTTAGCCCCATAATAATGTCACCAAATTAATGATGTTAAGAGTCTGAGGTCCTCTGCTAAGGTGTCTGAGCTCAGACCTCGTCACCACCGAGTGATGTTATGAGGGTCTGAGGTCATCACCTAAGAGGTTAGCCCCATAGTAAATTTCTGGTCTAAAGAGCGAAGCAAGAACTGATATGGAAACTGATCTTTATTAATAGCCTATTCTCAGTAAGATAGTACATTTACATAAAATTATATACAACATCATATGTAATATCTCTTGAGGTGATCAGCATTCCATGGGTTAGAGAAAGGTTCTCCTTCTAGGTTTTGTAGTCTGTAAGTGCCGGGCACAACCTCTTCTGTTACTTTGTAGGGGCCATGCCAGTTTGGGTGTAGCTTGTTTGCTTTTTGTAGGGTCTTCTTTAGCACTAGATCTCCCACTGCAATGGGTCTTGATTTCACCCTTTGGTTGTAGAATTTTGCTGCCCTCTGCTGGTAAGCAGCTTTCCTGACCTCTGCGTCTTCTCTTCTCTCTTCAATAAGGTCCAGGTCTAGCCTCCTCTTTTCCCCATTGCTGTCAGGATCGTAGGTCTAAATCCGATGAGTTGGTAGTCCTACTTCCGTTGGTATGACAACCTCTGTGCCATGTGCCAGCATAAATGGGGTTTCTCCTGTGGGTGTCCTTGCTGTGGTCCTGTAAGCCCATAGCACAGCGTAGACTTCTTCTATCCATCTCCCCTTCGCGTCTTCTAACCTCTTCTTGATTCCATCCAAGATAGTTATATTCGTGACCTCGGTCTGGCCATTTGCCTGAGGTCGTCCAGGAGATGAGAAGAACTGTTTAATCCCCACATTTTGGCAATACTTCTCTAAGGAGGAGTTTTTGAACTGGGTCCCATTATCCGAGATGAGCGTGTTTGGGAGGCCATATCTACATATGATGTTCTTCTAGATGAACTGAAAGGTATTCTGCTCTGTAATTGTTATCATCGGTTCTGCCTCTACCCACTTTGAAAAGTAGTCAATGGCAACTATCAAGAATCTATAGTTGTTGACTGCCCTTGGCAAAGGTCCTACTAAGTCAATTCCCCATACCGCAAATGGCTATGGAGAATAGATTGACGTCATAGGCTGGTGGGGTTGATGAGGGATTGTGGCGAACCTTTGACATTTGTCACACCTCTTCACATAGTCAGCAGCGTCCTTAGACAAGGTGGGCCACCAGTATCCCTGAGTGATGATCCTCTTGGCTAAGGGCCTTCCCCCTATGTGGCTAGAGCAAGAACCCTCATGAACCTCCTGTAAGACCCGGGGTACCTCCATGGGATGCACACATCTGAGGAGGGGCAAGAAAATCCCCTTTTTATACAAGACATCTCCTACCAATGAGAACTTGGCAGCCCTGTATCTCAACTTTCTTCTTTCCATCTTGGACTCAGGTAGCACCCCCTCTCTTAGGTATTTGACAAGCGGGTCGATCCATGAGTCCCCTTGGTTCACATTGTGACAAGGACTGCATACCTCGTCTTCCTCGATGCTTGCCTTTCCTAAGACCTCGATTGGGATGGTCCTTCCCAAATTTATCTTCATTGCCGAGGCCAGCCTTGCCAATGCATCAGCGTGATTGTTACTCAGTCTAGGCACTCTCTTCAGTTTGGCCTCTTCAAAATACTCTAGCAACCCTCTTACCTTCTTTAAGTACTTATCCATCCTTTCGTCTTTGGCCTCATATACCCCCAACACTTGATTGACCACCAACCTTGAGTCACTATGGAGCAGGAGTCGCTTTACTCGGAGAGTTGTTGCCAATAGGAGACCTGCTATCATGGCCTCATACTCAGACTCGTTGTTTGAGGCTTGGAAGTTGAATCTCAAGGCGTATTCAATGTTGGCACCATCTGGTGCCGAAAGTATTAGTCATGCGCCGCTTCCACTGTCATAGGAAGAGCCATCAACGAAGAGGCTCCATACATCTGCATCTGATGAGAAGACCCCTTCTCTCATAACCCCTTTCTCGAAGAGGTATCGATCATCTTCGTTCTCTTCTACTCTGCTCCGGGTTTTGCCTGGGATAACCTTTTCTCGGCCTCTGAAGACGTTTGGTGCAGTCTCTTCCGAATCTCGGAAGACACTACGGTTCATCTATTCGCCGTCATCTGAACCTTTCTCTGTCTCGGCCTCTTCCCAAGTGAACTCTGTGACGAAGTCTGCGAGGGCCTGCCCCTTGATGGCTGTCCTGGGCTGGTAGGTAAGATCATACTCTCCTAGCTCGATGGCCCAGGTCATCAATCTTCCGAAGTTTTCTGGTTTGTGCAGAACCTGCCTTAGTGGGGAGTCAGTAAGGACTACCATGGAATGATCTTGGAAGTAAGGCTTCATCTTCCTTGAGGCATGTATCAGGGCATAAGCCAACTTCTCCATCCGGGGATAGTTTTGTTCTGACCCTTGAAGGGCCTTACTGTTGAAGTACACAGGCCTCTGGATTCCATCCTCTTCCCGTACGATAGCTGCGCTGATGGCTGACTCAGAGACTGCCAGATACACAAATAACCTCTCCCCCGTGACGGGCCGAGATAGCAACAAGGGAGACCCCAAGTAGGACTTGAGTTGGTCAAAGGCTTTTTCACACTCTTCGTCCCACTGGAAGGCCTTTCTCAGAACTTTAAAGAACGAAAGACACTTGTCCGTTGCCCTAGAAACAAACCTGTTAAGGGCTGCCACTCTTCCCGTGAGTCTCTGGATATCCTTGATACTCCTAGGAGTCTTCATATCGAGCAAGGCCTTGATTTTCTCAGGGTTTGCTTCAATCCCCCTATGATTAACGATGAACCCCAGGAATTTCCCGGCTCCTACCCCGAAGACACACTTCGCTGGGTTGAGCTTCATTCTGTACGAGTCCGTGACATCAAAGGTCTTCTCAAGGTCTGCTACGTGAGTACACGCTTTCAGGCTCTTCGTTAGCATATCGTCCACATACACCTCCATGGTCTTACCTATCTGCTCCTCGAACATCTTATTGACAAGACGTTGATACGTTGCCCCCGCATTTTTCAGACCAAAGGGCATCACCTTGTAACAGTACGTCCCCTTGTCAGTAATGAAGGCTGTCTTCTCAGAGTCTTCGGCATCCATGAAGATTTGGTTATAACCTGAATAAGCATCCATGAAACTCATGAGCTCATGCCCTGCCATTGCATCCACCATCTGGTCTATCCTAGGTAAGGGATAATTGTCTTTCGGGCAAGACTTGTTTAGGTATGTGAAATCTACACACATTCGCCACTTTCCATTAGCCTTAGGCACAATGACTGCATTTGAGAGCCACTCCGGATAGGTAACCTCTCTTATGAACTCGGCCTCTTCCAACTTTTTCACCTCTTCCCGGATGACCTCATACTTCTCCCTGTAGTAGACTCTTCGCATCTGCTTGATAGGCCTGGCATCTCTGTCAACGTTGAGCTTATGGGTCATGATCTCAGGGTCGATACCAGGCATGTCTGCGTGACTCCATGCGAAGACACTCTGCCTCCTCCTGAGGAAGTTTATCAGCTCTTCCTTGATACTTGGCTCTAGGGCCTTGCCGACCTGGACGGTTTTTTCCAGCTCGTACTCATTGAGGATGATGGATTCTACCTCTTCCGCGGCCTCGCCCTTCTTCAATTTTGTTTCATCTCTCGGGTCAAGAGTGTCAATGCTGTAAGTGGTGGTTGCTCTCTTATGGGCCTCTCTCTCTTCGGCCGAGTTGAAGTAACACTCCCTCGCCGTCGTCTGGTCCCCTTGCACTTCCCCTACTCCATAAGGAGTCAGGAATTTTAGCATCTGATGGACCGTCGACGGCACGGCTTCAAACTCTTTGAGGTCCACTCTTCCGATGATGAGGTTGTAGGCCGAGAAGACATTTTCGTCCATAACAAAAAAGTTGATCTTCTTGGTCAGCCTCTTGGGCCACTCATCCCCCATCCGTACATCCATTTCATACATGCCTAAGGGGTGCACCTTTTCACCACTGAAGCCTATCAATGGGAGATGGTAGGGCACCAGCCTTGCCCTGCTAAGACCCAGGCTCTTGAAACAAGGCCAAAACATCACATCTGCTGAGCTTCTCCCGTCTATGAGGATCCTACCTACCTCGCACCCATGCACCCTTGTTGTTATGACCAAAGGGTCGTCATGGGGGGCTAAGATGCCCTTGAAGTCGAGTCTGGAGAACCCCACTACGAGGGTGTCCATGTCAACCTTCTTCCTCTTCTGCACGGCGTCGGAAGACGTTAGATTCACAACCTCGGTCTTGGCCACTGATCTGGCCTCTGCTACATGTGCCTTCCTATCGGCTACCTCAGAGCCACCCCCTACAAATCCCCCACATATGGTGCTAACACCAAAGGAGATCATACCGACCCTCTTCACTGGGGTGTTGTCATTCTTTGGCGGGAGATCCGGGTCGTCTTCATCATCTCCCTCTGAATCATCATGCCTCCTAGCCGGGACATCGCCACGGCACCTGTCATTTCTTCTCTTCTTAGGGTCCTCTCTTCCACCCTTCGGAGCCTTGCCATCCACATACTTCCTCAGCTTTCCAGACTTCAGCATCTTCTCAATCTCATCCTTCAAAGCGAAGCATCTGTCTGTGACATGGTCGTGATCCTGATGGAACTCACACCATAGGTTTTTATTCCTCTTATGTGGCGGGGCCTTCAGTTTCTCAGGCCACCTCAGAGACCGGTCAGTCTTAATCTCATTAAGTATGTGCTCACAGCTCACAGTCAGAGGGGTGTAATGAGCAAACTTGTCATCACCTAACCTCTTCTTCCCCTCTTTCTTGCCTTGGGACTTTCCCATGCTACCACGGTTCTCCTCCTCATACTTGGCTGCCATTGCCTCTTACGCATTCATCACCTTCCCTGCGGTGGACAGCAGCTCTGCCATAGACCTGGGGGGGTCTTCCGCCAGCTTCCACAGTAGCTTTCCCTTCTGGAGGCCTCCTATAAGGGCGGTCATGGCTATGCTCTCTTCATAGTCTTCCACCTCCAACTTCTCTTTGTTGAATCTTGCTATGTAGTCTCTTAGGCTTTCACCCTTCGCCTGTTTGACATACAGCAAGTGGGTAGTCTTCTTCTGGGGTCTTACCCCAAAGCAGAAGTTGTGGATGAACTGCTCAGCCAGGCCTTTGAAGTTCTCAATTGAGTTCTTCGGAAGGGAGGTAAACCAATAATGAGCTGCCCCTGTCAATGTCCCTGAGAAGGCCCTGCACTTCATCTCATCGGGTATCGAGTAGATGTCCGCTGCCGACTGATACATCTCGATATGGTGCACAGGGTTAGTGCTGCCATCATACTTAGGAGTCACTGTAGGAGGCTTGAACTTGGCGGGGGTTGGGAACCCCACTATCCTAGCCACAAATGGGGAGCCTTCTGAGTAACCCCTCTGCAATGGGTCCCTGCTTTTAATGAGGTCCCCGATCTTCTCCTCAAGGCGTTGGATAGAATCATTCCAGGGTCTTCTGTCATCAACTTGGCCGAGGTTGTCCCCTGCCACCTCCCTGCGATGGACAGAGGGTTCCCCAACCACAACACGTTGACTGTTAACCTCTTCCTATTCCCTGGCTCTTCCTCCACAGGGTCGGCCTTGGTCTGGCCGACCTTACCTACCACCTCTTTGGGATCCTGCTGCGCTCCTCGACCTTGATAGCCTGTGTCTTAGGTCATTTACCGGGCCCAGCCTCTCGAAGGCCGACCCTCTGCTCAACCTGTCAAAGGCCGACCCTCTTTGTTGGGCCTCTTCTCTTCTTCGGCCGACATATCCTTGACTCTGCCTCAGAGGTCGTACAGTGTTATCTGACACCTCATACGACTCCCAGCAGTCTTCCGGGGCTTCTTCAGCTTCCAGGTCATCATACCTGTCCTCTGGGCAAGGGTTTCCCTGCCTCCCCAGGCGCAAGCGCCTAGGGTCAGCAACGTCCCTCCTCCGCTGGGGTGCAGGTTAGTCCTTCATGGGCGCCTGGGGTGGTCCCCTGGCGTCAGGATGAGGCTGAACTACCGTCGGAGTTATCATATCCGGTGAGACTCCAGGTGGCCTTATCATCATGGTTTGGCTGAGCTGGGCAAATTTCTCCTTCATGGCTTGTTGTGTTGCAGCTAAAGATTTCAAGGCTGCTGCTACCTCCGCCATTTCGGACTGGGGGGAGCCTGATTGGAGCTAGCCCCTCCACCTCCGGGCGGCGAAAGAGGCGGTTGTAATTCTGGTGCCATGTGTTAACAATAAAGAGCTTGAGCAGCAAGTGAGCTTAATACCTTAAAGGACCTCTTTCAATGGTGAAACATCTCCACGCAAGGGGTGGTTCCTGGTTCACCACCAGAGTCTCCGATGAGGTTAAGCAGAAAAAGAGGAAGAGATAGCTTCTCGATTCCCACAGACGGCGCCAAAATGATGATGCTAAGAACCAGCACCACCAGATAAGGTGTTTCCAAGCACAATATAGGAATAACAATGGCAGCACAGTTATATAAAGAGATAAGAGAATGAGGTGAGGATAAGAGGAATCAACACCGGAATATAAGTGGTTTAGCCAATTTGGCCTACGTCCACTGTGAGTGTGTGAGTAATATCACTGAATGATGGCACTAATGGCCATGGATACAATTCTCTCAAGCTCTCTCTCTCTACTGTATATTTAGACAGAGTTTTAGCTAGGGTTGAACAATTGGGATCCTTTTGCAAGGTAGGGGATGATCCCTATATATCGTGCCTAGGGGGTGTAATGTACCCCCCATGCATGTAATGTGCATGTGTGTGGTAGCCTCACCAATGGGGGAGTGCCATCTGTCACTGCCACATGTAAGTAATGATGATGAAATATTCTCCCCACATGTGGGGAATAATCTTGTTACAATTGATTTGTGCCCATGTGTCCTTATCCAAATGTTCAACAGATGCTCGGCAGTCATATTGGTGGATGACCTCGGCCTGGGAGAGGCCGAGCTGTAAAGACTTGATGTCCGTTCAATCTAAGATGTGTCATAGGGAGCCTCGGCCTGATCTCAGCTGAGACATATGCTGGGGTCGGCCTGAGCCGAGGTTGGACATATAGCATGCTGATGATTACTATGTCTGCTTCTTGTCACCTCGGCCCAAGCCGAGGTTGGATTAGCTCCATGAAGGTTACCAAGGCTCCTTGTCACCTCGGCCTACTCTTGGCTGAGGTTGCTATACCCAGGTATATGAGGATGCTGTTGATGCCTGTGATGCGCGTAGTGTCCATTGAAGTGTATATGGTAGTGTCGGCCTGGGCTGAGGTTGGTCTGGCCGAGGGATGATATCGTGGGCCCATGGCCTACATGGGGTCGATCAATGTCTCGGCCATCATCTCGGCCGAGGTTGGTGTCTCTGGGCCGAGGTTACACTTGGGGCATATCACTTGTAATCGAGAATTTCCAAACATTCAGCAATAAAACAACAGTGGACGTAGGCCATTCATATAAGGCTGAACCACTTTAAAATCTTTTGTCTCATTTATTTATCTGTGATTGAATAATTAGAGTGATCTAATTTTTTACATCAACAGATTGCCACCATCTGTGGGAACGACTGGTAAAATCGTTTTCTCATAAAAAACAATCCATTACCAATGGTTGATATACCTGAATCCAATAATCGAAACACTGGAACCCCTCCAAATCCATCTGCTCCACCAATTGTTCCAGATCTGACTAGAATGATGGCGAATCTGGCTCAGGGCCAGACCATCATGCAAGAAACGATGCGACAACTCATCCAAACCCTCCATGGCGGTGCGCCAGCCCGTTCCGGATCACGAAGCATTCAAAGAAATATCCGTGCGCCTTCTTTGCGTACTAGGCGTAATGATTCATATCGCAATGATGAATCTCAAGATTTTTCTTATCAACCTGGACGAACTTCGTCTGTGCGGGCCACAGATACTGAACAACATGTCACCCTTTCCCCAGAAAGGGCCAGCGCTTTGGAAAGATTAAGTAGGGCATCTCCTTTCGATCGATTAGGCCCTAGGAGGAACTAAAGTCCTCTTAATGCAGCGTCGAGGAGTTTTCGACGACCATCAGATTTAAGGGAAGGATCTGCCCAGTCGCGACCAGCTGCTCGTCAAGATGGATCCTATGACCGATCAGCTGCTCGTCGAGATAAATCCCAGGAAGCCACTTCAACGCGATCAGTTGCTCGAACCAATAGGCCCGAGGAAGGAAATAATGCATGGAAAGGATCTATTCAGAGGTTGGAGGATAGATTAGGGGAAATGGCTATGGTCAAGAACCCTCTATAACGAACCTTTGTTCGAGGAACACCTTTTGTCCAGGATATTATTGATTTTCCAACACCATCAAAGTTCAAAGCACCTGTTGTGACTCCCAAGTATGATGGGAAGACTGACCCTATCCTTCATATAGAACAATATCAAGCTGCTGCTGACATCTATGCTGTCCCAGACGAGATGAGATGCAGGGCATTCTCGGGAACTCTTACCGGATCTGCTCAGATATGGTATAATAATCTTCCTCGGGGTAAGATTTCAACTTTTCTTCAATTGGCCGAGTTATTCATTGGGAATTTTTGCTTTGGAGCAAAGCCAGTTAAACGAGTAGCACATTTGTTAAGTGTTAGACAAAAGGCTGGTGAGAGTATCAGAGACTATATAACTCGTTTTAATAATGAGAAACTCGAAGTCATTGATTACGAGGAGAAGACAGCTATTACGTCTTTGATGAGTGGACTACTACCGAACAAGTTGTACTACACTTTGGCCAAAGATCCACCTCGAACCATGTCGGACCTGATGGGAAAAGCATCCAAGATTATGAATGCCGAAGAGGATATGTCTGTGAAGAAGAATATGGATGCCAAAGAAACTAAGGTGGAAGGTGATAAAGCTAAGAAGAAAGAGCATAAGAACAATGGTGGTGACAAACATTCCAAAAGTAGGTCGTCATGGGAGGTCTTGAAGAAATTTGATAATTACACGCCTTTGAAGGCAAGTATCAACCACGTCCTGGAAGAAATTAAGAACAACGAGGAGTTAAACTGGCCAAAGAAAATGAAGTCAGACCCTGACACGAGGAATAGGGAGAAATATTGCGAGTTCCATAAGGATCATGGCCATATGACCAAAAATTGCATAGCTCTTCAGAACGAGATTGAAACACTCATCCGACGAGGAAAGCTAGCAAAGTATGTTGACCGGGGAGGCGAAAGAAGAAACAACGGCCGAACTAGAGAGAGGTCTAGATCTCCTCGTCGAGCAGAGGAGAAAAAGAAGAGAAACCATGAAGATGATCTAGATGATGACCCCGATCTTCCCAAGAAACCAAGGCAGCCAGAACGAGAGGTATTTTTAATACGCTTTGGGTCATTTGATTGTAATGTTATTACAGGAGGAGATGCAGGAGGATGAGACCTTACTGCAGAAAGAAAAGCTTACCTCGGAGAGGCTCAAGCTTGCTCGTACATTCAGCGAATAAATTTAGCTGAGGAAGATCATCCGAGAAAGGTGAACAAAGAAAAATTGGTCATTGGGTTTTCAAAGAATGATCTTGCAGGAGTTATGTATCCTCATGACGACCCACTAGTGATCAAAATGAGAATGAAGGAGGTAATGATTTCAAGAGTTCTGGTCGATAACGGTAGCTTGACAGACATCATGTTCTACTCGTGTTTCGATAGTTTAAATTTAAAGCTATCTCAATTGGAGCCTTACCACAGACCCCTCATCGGTTTTGCTGGCGAGAAATTATTTCCACTTGGGAAGATCAAGTTGGATATATTCATTGGTACATGGCCTTCTTGTCAGACAGAAAGAATACGATTCTTCATGATGGATAAGAATGTACAGTCATCGTACAATATCATCATGGGAAGGGTAGGATTGAAGAAGTTCGAGGCTGTACCATCTACAGTGCATCAGTGTCTAAAATTTCCAACAAACTTTGGAGTAGGAGTTGTGAAAGGTGATCAGAAGGTAGCTCGGGAATGCTATTATTCATCCACCGAGCAAGAAGAACTTGAAGAATCAAAGAAAAAGACTAGTACCTATCAAGTGGATGAAGGTGCAGAAATTGAAACATTGGATCCTCGAGATGAGTCGCAACTCGTGAAGGGTCAAGTGGTGGAAGCTACTGAAAATATCATACTGGACGACGAGCACTCTGAGCGAACTACTCAAATAGGTTCATCATTGGAAGCCTCATTAAAACAAGAAGTTATAACTTTCCTTAGAAGCAGAAGACAAACTTTCACATGGAGTCATGAAGATATGCCTGGGATAGACCCAAACTTCTTATGTCACGAGCTCAATGTGAATAAGGAGATCAAACCTATGAAATAGAGAAGAAGAGTATTCAGTCCCGAGAAGAATCAAGCCATACAGGAGGAAGTCGAGAAGCTCCAGAAAGCTTGTTTCATTGAAGATGTTAAATATCCGGATTGGTTGGCCAATGTGGTGATGGTAAAAAATAAGAACAACAAGTGGAGGATGTGTGTAGACTTCACCTACCTCAACAAAGCATGCCCAAAAGATCACTTTCCATTGCCCCGAATTGATCAACTGGTGGATGCTACCTTGGGACACGAGTTGCTGAGCTTCATGGATGCTTATTCTGGCTACAATCAAATTAAAATGAAACCTGAAGACCGGGAAAGTACTTCTTTTATCACCCCTAGGGTAACTTATTGTTATAATGTTATGCCTTTTGGTTTAAAAAATGCAGGTGCAACATATCAGAGGCTGATGAACAAGGTCTTTGATGAACAAATCAGTGACAACATGGAAGTCTATGTTGACGACATGCTGACAAAAAGCAAGAAAGCTGCCGATCATCTAGTTGACTTAAGTTAAACTTTTGATCAACTAGATAAATATCAAATGAAGCTGAACCCGACGAAGTGCATCTTTGGAGTACGAGAAGGCATGTTTCTCGGGTACATTGTCAATCAACGAGGCATTGAAGCAAATCCTGAAAAGATCAAAGCTCTATTAGGGCTGCGATCTCCAACAATGAAGAAGGAAGTACAAAGTCTCACAGGACGAGTAGTGGCACTCAACAGATTTGTGTCACGAGCAACTGATAGATGTCTCCCATTCTTCAAGATACTCAGAAAGACTTTTGAGTGGAATGATGAATGCGAGAAGGCTTTTCAAAACTTGAAGAAATACTTGGGAGCACCTCCACTGTTGTCCAGGACGGTGATGGGAGAAAAATTGTATTTATACCTTGCAGTATCCGAGAATGCAGTTAGCTCAGCGTTGATCAGAGTGGAGAATGGAGTACAAAAGCCAATTTACTACACAAGTAAGGTCTTCCGAGGAGCAGAGATCAGATATCCAAGGCTGGAGAAATTGGCACTAGCACTGATTGAGGCGAGTAGGAGAATGAGGCCATATTTCCAGGCCCATACCATAGTAGTATATACCGATATGCCATTGAGACAAGCCCTTCACAAGCCAGAAAAATCAGGGAGATTGATGTACTGGGCAATAGAGGTCGGAGAATATGATATAATTTATGAACCCAGGTCATCACTAAAAGGGCAGGCTGTAGCAGATTTCATAGCGGAGTTCACCTATCCTGATACCCCCGAAGAGCAAAAGTTGCTCGCTAATCAACCTGTGGATGTTACAGGATTAACAAACACAAGCCCAGACCAATTCCGATTGGTGAAAGGACATGTGGATGTTACAGGATGTGATGCAGAGATAGTTGGGAGAACTCCGAACGAGGAACAAAAGCTGCTCGTTGATCAACCTGTGGATGTTACAGGATCAACAAACACTGGCTCAGACCGACTCCGGTTGGTAAAAGGGCAAGTGGATGTTACAGGATCATTAAATTCGAGCTCAGACCAACCTCGGTTGGTAAAAGGGCAAGAAAAAATGATCGACGAAGAGCGAGAAAAATCAGGGGAGGATGCAAAGAAGCATAAAATATTTCACCGAGGAACTCTGACTGATCAGAAATTTGAAGACGAGTTACCTATATGGAGGCTATATGTAGATGGCTCATCTTGCACTGCAGGATGTGGCGCAGGGATAGTTTTGAGCACTCCAGACGAGGTCGACATGGAATACGCTTTGCGTTTCCAATTCAAAGCTTCCAACAATGAGGCTGAATATGAGGCCATGATTGCAGGACTTAATTTGGCAAAAGTTATGGAGGCGCAGCAAGTTATGATCTTTAGTGACTCTCAACTGATTGTAAACCAAATGATGGGGGTATATGCAGTTAGAGGAGAATTAATGATCAGATATCATGCAAAGGCAAAGGAGCTGGTATCAAAATTTACCGCTATTCAGCTGGTCAGAATACCAAGAATGGAGAATGCAAGAGCAGACGCCCTGGCTCGACTAGCATCGGCTACTCGCACCGAGCTACGATAAACAATCCCAATTGAAGTGTTGACTGGTCGGAGTATAGATGAAGATCTGACGATGAACTTTATCACCCTTGATTTAGGTCCATCTTGGATGGATCCCATCAGGGCGTATATCGAGGAAGGAAAATTACCAATTGACATGCTCGCAGCCAAGAAATTGAAGTTTAAAGCTTCTCGGTATGTACTAACCAATGGTGTTTTATATAGACGAGGAATAATGGCAGGTTTGCAGACATGTGTACATCCCTCCTAGGTGAAAGAATTAATTAAAGAGATCCACGAAGGCTCTTGTGGAGCACATGTAGCAGGTCGGACACTTTTATAAAGGATGATGATGTAGGGATACTACTGGCCGACGATGAGGGCAGATTGTATAGCCTATGCCAAGAAATGTGACAAGTGCCAGCGCTTTTCCTCCATCCGAAGAACTCCACAAGCATTGTTGACACCCATAACTTCCCTTTGGCCATTTGCCATGTGGGGAATTGATTTGGTTGGACCACTGCCAACGACCCGAGGAAGGTTCAAGTACCTTATCGTCGCAGTGGATTATTTTACTAAGTGTGTAGAAGCTGAGCCACTCATTGATATGACATACGAGAAGGTGTACCAATTTGTTTGGAAGAACATCATTTGTCGATATGGTCTCCCTCATGCCTTCATCACAGACCATGGGACACAATTTGATAACGAGGAGTTTGCCGCCTATTGTCATCAGTCAAATATTTTGAAGGTCCACTCAACACCAGGCCATCCTCAAAGCAATGGTCAAACTGAGGTGACAAACAGAACGCTGCTGAACGGTTTGAAGAAAAGATTGGATGATGCGAAAGCAAACTGGATCAACGAGTTACAATCAGTACTCTGGGCTTACCGAACTACTCCCCGAGTAGCAACTGGAGAATCACCATACATGCTGACATTTGGAAGTGAAGCTGTCATACCTGCCGAGTTGGGTCTCCCAACACACAGGGTGCTAAATTTCAATTCCCCTGTCAGCGATTTAATGAGAAGGCTGGATTTAAACATGCTCGAGGAAGTTAGAGAAGAAGCATCCATTAGAAATGCTGCTTACCAGCAGTGAACAACTTTGTTCTACAACAAGAAGGTGAAGAAGTGCGACCTGAAAGAAGGAGACTATGTGTTGAAGAAAGTAATTCAAAAGCATAACAAACTGGAAGCAAACTGGCATGGACCATACCGAGTTACAGAAGTTATTCGACCAGGAACTTATCGAATAGCAACTTTAGAAGGCAAGGAGTTTAGAAATGCCTGGAATGCAGAGCACCTGCGTAAGTATTATCAGTGATGTATATGTAACACAGTTTCCATCAGTATGAATAAAATGAAAATATTCTGCAAGTCTCTCTATTTATTGAAAAAATTTCGGGGAATACTAGTGTTATGCACTACTCGGCAAAGCTCGGCAGACTACGAGGAGAAAATATTCCAAACTGTACCAACTTAGTTGGTCGACGAGGAGAAAATATTCCAAACTGTACCAACTTAGTTGGTCGACGAGGAGAAAATATTCCAAAATGTACCAACTTAGTTGGTCGATGAGGAGAAATATTCCTAAAAATGCCAACCTGTTTGGCTAGGAAACGAAATATTCCAAACTGTACCAACTTAGTTGGTCGACGAGGAGAAAATATTCCAAACTGTACCAACTAGTTGGTCGACGAGGAGAAAATATTCCAAACTGTAGAAACTTAGTTGGTCGACGAGGAGAAAATATTCCAAACTGTACCAACTTAGTTGGTCGATGAGGAGAAATATTCCTAAAAATGCCAACCTGTTTGGCTAGGAAACGAAATATTCCAAACTGTACCAAGTATGGTTGGTCGGGGATAAAAACCCACCAACTGTAGTTGGTCGACGAGGAGAATTTATCGACCTTGGTTGGTCGGACACATTTTATGTAAAAGACAAAAATTTACCAAGTATGGTTAGTTGGGGATAAACTCTCACTAACTATAATTGGTCGACGAGCACAATTTAACAACATTTTTATACTCATTACTTTATTATTAAGTGATCGAGCTACATTACTGATACTTGTAACTTTTTATTACTAAGTTGGTCGATGAACAACACAATATTATTATCTTTCTAACAGATATGCATAAATGTAAAGTGTTAATATTTACAAGACAATAGCAATCAAGATTTGCAAACAGAAATGAAATTTTTTCATTAAATTCGAAATAAATTACATTGATGATAAAAGGAAAGTTACATTGATATGTATACTAACTGTTACATTAAAAACTCCTATTCTATTGGTCTTTTCCCCTCAGCTTTCGATACAGGTTTCTCGCCAGCAGGCGGATCATTTAAAGACTGAGGAGAATTGATGAAGTTCAGATCCTTCAGCATCCTGACGTTCATCACAAAAGGTCGATCTAGAAGATGCTCAGGACGAGATACCTCAAATTGAGAATATAAATTATAGTCACCGAGGTATTTCGCAATTAAGCTCCGAGGAATGGCACGAGCTGGGATCCATTCCATGTCCAGATTGTATGGTGGCATAGGCAAGTCGAGCAACCCGGGATCATAATAGTCCCACAGATAGTGTCCTTGCTCGAGCTTCAGCACGCCTAAGGCATTTAGCCAGCCTTGTTTGTAGCCCTCATTATTGGCATTCTGGATACGATCATCCAAATGGAATAGTGCTTCGTTGTATCCAGCCATCCAGAACTCCCTGGGCTATTTGTGGAATTGATATGTTAGCCTTTCAAGCTTCTCGTGGAGACTATTGACAAAAAGCTCATTAGTCTCCAACACTGATATCTTTGCAGAGAGTTGTTTTTCCAGGTCTCGAATCTTCTTTGACATATCAGATAACGCCTGGTTCTTCTCCTTTAGTTGGAAGGCCTGGTTCTCTAAGGCAGATGCTGTCCTCTGTTCCTCGACAAGAACCCGAACTGCTCTTCCTCGACCCCGAGGATCTCTTGCTCGTCCCCGAGGAGATGTGGAAGTTCTCGACCTCCTCATGGTGTTCAACTCTTCCCTTAATTTGGCATTCTCAACCTCTAAAAATGAAAATCCCTCGTCAGTCACTGGGATTATAGCTGTTGAAGAAGAGGCTGCAGACTTCAACTGTGCTTGCTCTTTCTGTAAATTATTATTCTCTTGCTCCAACAGCTCGGCAATCTATCTACATGCTTCAACTTCACCCCTTAGGGTTCTCTCCCTGACATCGTACCCAGCAAGGAGCTTCTCGTAGCCCTTCTCGGTAGAAAGCTGCTGATACCTCTTCTCATACCCTTCATGCAAAAGGGCAGTTGATTCCTTGTACTGATTCTGAAGGTCTTCTAGGGTACATTGAAGATCCTCGATCATTTCATAGTAAGCCACATTATTGGCCACAGCTCGGTCAAGTAAGCACTTCAGGTACTGATAAGCTTCGACTGCCTGTTCTGAAGCATCATGACCAAGGATGTCGGCAACTTTTGATGCACTCAGGTCTGTGTGACTAGCCTTATAATAGTCATTAAATTGCTGCATCAGCTTCGTATCATTGGCAGATAGCAGATCCATCCTGGCCAGAAACTAGCAGAGAAAAGTCAATCATCAAAAAGAAGATCAACAAAAGTACAAATAGAAAAGAGACAATCGTATGGAAGAAAGAACTCATGTTTTATTAGATCATGAAATTTGAAGTTACAAGTTTTGAGTTACATTTGACAAATAAAAAAGAAAGAGAAAACCGAACAATACTACACCTTTTCCTTATCTCCCAAAACCTTCTCGGGAGGTTGGGAAGAGGAGGCAGGTTGCTCGGAGGGAACTGTAACTTGTTCGGAGAGCACCAACTGTTGCTTAGAAGAAGAAACTCCTTGCTCGACAGCATGCTGACTGGTTAGGGCATGCTCTCCCACTACCATTGAAGACTCCTCAGAGGTAGCTTCGTCCTCTTCTAATTCTTCTGGAGTAGGAGGGGGACCAGGGATGTGTCTCTGGAAGAGCTCGGATGACTCTTCGACCTTCAACTCCTGAAGGGCAGCAACCCATCTGTCCCTGAAATACTTTACACTGCCATAATCCACTTGAGAGACCATGGCAGCAGATCCCTTATCCCAACCTTTGTCCCAGCCAGAGCTGAAGGACTTCTTCACGGCAGCTTTCCTTTTGGCCTTCTCCAAGGCAAGCTTCTCGGACAACAAAACATCAGCAGCCTTTAGTTTTTGTTCAGCTTCCTCCTTCTGCCGAGTTATTTCCTGGAGTTGGACCAACCTCTCCTCAGCAGCCTTGAGTTTATTTTCAAATTCCCCAGCAGTCTTGAGCTTCACATCGAGCTCTTTATTAGCCTTCTCCAAGGCATTCACTTTCCTCTCCAAATCCCTGGAGGCCTCAGCAACCCGAGTTTTCTCCTGCTCGAAGGAAGCAAGTTTCTTCTCCCAGACTGCTTTATCAGTATCGTACCTCTGGCGAGATTCCTCCAAGGACTTGGTAGCTTCTTCCAGAGCTCCCTCCACACTGGACGAGGAGCAAGAAGCTTTGATTGCTTCATCCTTCTTAAGGATTATGTTGAGGCAGCTCGTCAACTATAAACAAAAAGAGAAAGCAAAGTCAGAAACAAAAATGAGAAATAACAAAGGAAAATATGAAAAGTTCAATGTAAAGGTACTTACTGAAGCAAGATGACGAGCAGACAAAGAAGTAACCATATCCCGAGTAAGGTTATCTTCATTACCTTGCACCTCGGGAATGGTCAAGGACTTTACCGAGCTTATGTCAGAGCTCGGGGGAAGAGATGTGGGAACCTTAGTCCCAGCAGCAGGGGGCTGAATGGTGGTGTCAGCCAAATTGACCGAGGAGATCTTCTTCAGCCTCCTCGGGGGAATAGGTACAACCAAGGAAGAGTCCTTGGTCGGTGATATCACAATCACCTTTCCAGGAGCAGCAGAGCTACTCGGAGCCACTGCGGGCTTATCAACAACCTTCTCGGAGACTTTAGCAGGAGCAGCTGGAGGATCTGCACCAGTCTTCTTTGTCCCCTCCTTTGGGACATCAATCTTAATCCTTTTTACCTCCCCAGAGTCGGAGGCAGTTTTCTCAAACAGAGCAGGAGTCCTTCTCTTCTTCATCCTTTCGCTCAACGAAACGTGAGATTCTGGCGAAGAACTTGCAGAGGGTGGTACTGGCTCTGCTTCACTGATCACTGGACGAGCAGTGAAAGAAGTTGTATAGCTCTTGTATTGGAGCAGATAGGAGGCTGATCGAATGTGCTCGTCAGCAACCCTTTGATGTAGACCCCAAACAAGTCCCAAATTCCTTAGATTGACATTTGTTTCTTTTGGGCACTTTCTCTTGCTATCAACTGCAAATAAACATATATTGTTATCAGTAACACATTTTATCAAACATGAAACAAACATGATTTCAAGATAAATAAAATAAAATAAGTATAACCTATCCCATTGCCATAAGGAGGGCATCTGGGACCCTAGTAAACCTCATCTCCGGTTAAAGGAGGGTGTTGCCAATTTTTTACAACAACCCCATGTTCAAAATAATCCCTGTTGGCATCAGGGAGATTGACTACTAAGGCCCTATTTATAAACCTAGTTTTCAAATAATAAATATTATCATTAACTGCCCATCTATAGCAGTACATGATTTCTGGAATTCCTATACGAGTTCTATGCACTTGATTTAATTTATGCACCCCCATTAACTATTCTCCATGTGTTGGGGGCTATTCGTGCAGGAACAACATCAAAGTACTGACAAAATTCCAGACACAGAGGATTTGGTGGAAAAGAAAATCCACACTCAGCAAAAAAGAGAATGGGGAACCAATGTCCCTCAGCTAAATTAAAATAGTTGGAAGGCTCAGAAAGCTCTTCCAAGACGACCCAAGAGGGAATGGAAAAATCAGAACGAAATTTCTCAAGGGACTCAACACGATAAACCATGGTGAAAAAAAGAAATAAAGATGAAGGAAGAAGATCTTACAGGAAAAGAGTAGAGCTGATGACGACAGACGATGGAAGAGATGAATACACAAGAGAGTAGAAGACGATGAAAAACTCTAAGATGAAAATTTGAAAAGATAGAAGACAATGGAAGTCTCTGTGAAGTTTAAATACCTTGCCTTGGGAACTGGTGAAGTAATGATTATAAAAAGGACGATTACGTTACCGGTGGCTAAAAAGGCATTAAATATTGGCGCGGGAATCAAAGCGAACAACAGCGGCTAAAAAGGCGAAAAGTGACGCGGGAAATGAAGCGAGCAGAAAAGTCCAAAAAGCATGATTCTACGAATTGAGATGGAGAAATAAATACAAGGGAGATGATCCTAAAAATCAGGAAGAACTAGTTAAAGCTAACGTATTCCGAGAAAGAATGTTCCATATTCCTCAAATTTTGAACTACGAAACATTGGGGGCTTCTGTTGATACCAAATTTAATCTACAGACTTGGATCAATCATATGAAGACACATGGCTATCTACATGGCGACGACATGCACTTCCGAGATAATCACACGCTCCGAGGAACCATGTTACTCCGAGGAACTCATACCCTCTGAGGAACTCATACGCTCCGAGGAACAGACCTCTCCGAGGAACTCTTGAATATCAGAAAGCTTAGGCGGTCCGAGCTACTCAGGCGGTCCGAGCTGCATCTCGAACAAAGCATTAATTGATGAATAACCAACAGTTCAACTGGTTCATTAAATGCTTATCATTTAGACGCACACGCTTAAAAGGCATTAAATGTATTACCCTTTCATATGTATATCATTTAATGTATCACCCTTTCATATGACAGCCTCAAGGCTATAAATACGTTGTACAATCCTCATTGTAAGGGGGAATTCTGAATCCAAACCTTGGGATCCAGAAAGCAATTTCTTGTAATCGAGAATTCCCAAACATTCAGCAATAAAACAACAGTGGACGTAGGCCATTCATATAAGGCTGAACCACTTTAAAATCTTTTGTCTCATTTATTTATCTGTAATTGAATAATTAGAGTGATCTAATTTTTTACATCAACACTTTGCTTTGTATTTTATCTCAAGATAAAGGAAAGTAACAAAAAATATGGCTACTAGTTACAACACCATTTAAGAGTTGAAAGCATTTAAATGCATTCCACCAGTTATTTGACCCTAATTTAAAATAAAATCTCTTGAGCGTTTGGATTTGACATATGTAAGGCCTAATGTAATTGCTCAAGCTTGATTTGATCATGTTCGTTCAATATCTACAATGATAAGAAATCGACTCCGATTCTGGCACAAAAATCATTGGTAACTCGTAAGGCATATTATAATGCCATATATAATCATGCGAGGTATTTCTTTCCCCCTTTATTTTATTTTATTTTATGTCAATAGAATAAAATAAACTCGAAAACATCATTCGAGAAATCATAGACATATTGTTCCATGCAATTTCATGATTCGAATTTGATATGCTACAATATGAAGTTGATAGAGTGTAGATATATCACGTGGTGAGCTATTTATCTCATGCCTCCACTATTTTATCCAAGTTGAGAAAACTCAGGAGTTTTGGTATCTATTTAAGTCATATGCAGAATAATTCAGTCAGTAAGCATGTTGAGTCACCTCGAAGTGAAAAATAAATATGAGACTTGAATTTTCATGTAACTAACATCACCATGTGAATAAATCATAGTTTAGTATAAATAGAATATAAGGAGCGGGAATAGTTGTTCTGGGCGACCATTGATAAGGTTTCTCCGAGCAATCGTAAATGAGGCAACCAGATCTACGATGAATGAGGCAACTCGAGCTACTAGGATGAGGTTGCTCAAGCTACTAGGACGAGACTGCTCGAGGCACTAGGACGAGTCTGCTCGAGGCACTAAGACGAGGCTACTCGAGGCATTAGGACGAGGCTACTCGAGTCTCTAAGAAGAGGCTGCTCGAGGTGCTAGGACGAGGATGCTCGAGGTACCACGGATGAGGCCGCTCGAGGTACCATGACTTGAGCAAATTTCTAAGTTTTAAAAATATTTTTATTAATGAGAAGCTTCTCGAGGCACTATGACGAGGTTGCTCGAGTCACTAGGCCGAGGCTTCTCGAGTCACAAGGACGAGGCAAGCTCGAGTCACTAGGACGAGGTTTCTCGAGTCACTAGGATGAGGCTGCTCAAGGCACTTGCTCGAGGTACCTTCTCGAGGTACCATGACTTGAGCAAATGTTAAGTTTTCAGCAACAACATTATTTTCCAATGTCAGTCTAAAAATAACATTTTGTTATGGTTGTTCGAAGGATGTCATTTTTGACATGGTTACTCAAAAATTCTATTATGAAAATATTGTTCGAGTACATGTTCGTACTAAGTTTTTAAATGGTCCATCAAGGGATAACATAAGATATTCTTGTAATTTCAAGGGGTATATGATTGTTTCAGAAATAAATATTTTTCTATTCGAGCAACTCAAATTCATGCGAGGCTAAAAATATTTTGAATAGTATTTTTTTCAGGGTGTGAAAATAAAAGACGCACAGATTAAATATCATAACGTCCAAAATTAATAAAATAGGCCATATACCTATTTTTCTTTCCATATTACATGTCAATAATTTTAGCAACTCATCCCTCTCAAATGGTTCGAATGACCATATAATTAACATTCTGTAAAACTTGTGAAAATATCTCAAGTGTGGTTTAATGCCACTGCATGATATTCGTGCATTTAAAAAAGGTTCCTCGAGTAACTAATATACTCGTGCCTTCACAGATATTAAACAAAAAGAAGCCCATCATCTTGGGATTTAGAGTCCAAATGGTCCGTATATTCTCATTTTCAAGACTGTACTCCATTTATTATGGACTTTTCTCATTCTCTTAATGTTGTAAGGAAAGTCGAAAATCGCTTTGGGCGGAATCACCCTATGTTCCAGATCCATTATGATTTCGTTCTGACTGAATTCTGAGGTTAATCAATCTTACTCCGTAGGTTCGTCGGAGGTCACCACGGTGGTTGTTCGGCGGTTCAATTAGTTTGGAAGTACCTGTTCGGAGTTCAGGTCTCCTCGGCGATCAAAGTCCTCAAGGATGAGATTTCTCGGAGGTCAGAATTGTTCCTCGGGTTGTCGTAGGACTTATTCAGAGGTTTTGTTTTGATTGTTGGGTTTCTCTGACCGAGTTTCCTCGAACTCTAGATTGTTGAGTTTCCCAAAATTTCTTGGGTTTTAAAATCCCTCACGGTGGTCGTCTTGTGGTTACTCGCACAATTTTTGGTAAATGGTTTACTGAGTTTCATCAATTTAATGTATACCCATGTTAATGGTTTATTATTTCTTCCCTCAAGCCTCTAATTTTTGGTAAATGAACTTTGGTTTACTGAGGGAGGCATGCTTCAATTGAAAAGTTTTTTATTTACACTGAGATTGTTTGGCGTGGGTTGACTCTTCGTGCGCCACTTAATTGCCACCCATTTTGGGAGTTTGGGAAGAGATAATCACACTAGGAAGGTGGAGAGATCCCGCCGAAAAGATGGTATGTGTTTTGTGTATAGCAAGTGTGATTTTCGGAGATGACAATGTAAAGCGCGTGGGCCTATACTTTAATGTTTTGTATACGAGAATCTGACTGTGATCTTTAACAAGATCTCTACTGTATTTGAAACTATTATTACGTAGAGTTGTACAATTGTAAATGCATGTAAGTGGCAATATATAATGTGGTTTAAAATCATTCATTTTATAAGATTGTTATAGAAATACTGATTGAAGGTGGATTAAATTTGGTCTCTAGTTCGATTTCTGATAGTGTTAAAATAATGCTTGGTCAGCGGAAGCCACGAATCGCGAGCGGAGATTATTCGAGGTGCACGTAAGCTGCCCGGATACCTCGTGGTATGAAAAATACCTTACAAAAAAAAATTAGAAACCCCGCCCTTTTTCTTATTACTTTCAGATATGACAGGCAACTGTAGTGCCCAGTCTATAATATGATAAAATCACATATTGTCAGAGAGCTTCCGACTCTCATAGTGTGTGGTGAGATTAATATTACTGAGACATGCAAACTATTAAAAAAGTCTGCACTATTTTTTTTCATGGACCACACACAATCAGACAATATCTTGTCGCCAAATAATTATGGCTAATAAAAACATTTAACCAAACTACTGCTGAAAATCAACAATAATAAGTTTTTCAGCACCATCATTCACGCGCATATTTTTCATTTGAATATTTCAAGTATTCTGATTGAAGAGAAATGCTAATAGATTTTATCCGTTTTCTACAAAATTTGATTTGTGATATTCATCATAAAAAAGATACGTAGAATGTTTAACATCACAAATAAAGAGTAAAAGTAATAATACTTATCTTTATTGAAGAAAAAATGCTCCGCCTCCACCGAGTTCTCCTTGAGTGCGCACGAAGCGTCACACAATCGAAATCACGAATACCTCCCCAGCGGAGTCGCCAAATGTCAGATGTGAGTGCAGATTTGGGGAAGCACTTCATCGAGTGTGTTTTAGACTTGAGCAATGTTGTTGCACATATATATTCGTCTCGTTGCAGAATCAAAGTCTGCATAGTTCGTGGGTCCGTACAATATGCCGAAGAGAGCTTGATTTTGGTGGGTTTGGTATTTTTGGTGCATGGGGGTGCCAAATCCGGTGAGTCACCTCTCAAATGCCCAGTTTTGGTAGTTTTGGTGCATGGGGTGTGCCAAATCCGGCTATCCACCTCTCAAATGCCCATATACCGTAATGAAAATATGAAAATCCGCTCGTCACTACTGAAACCGTGACAGAGCTCAAAAGGTGTGGGGGGAGGAGAGTTAGATTTCCTCTCCTTACTTTGCCCCCAAGACCATCATCAATTAAATGAGGGGGGAAACCCTCTTTCATATCAAAAGTGCCTCAAGTGGGCTTGACACATGTCATGTTCTCTGTGGAACCAAATGTCGTGTATTTATGGTGCCTTTTGTCCAAATATACGTGGTGGCATATTAAATGAACAAATTAAATTACTACTAGAGTTATTGTCTATTGTAATTTATCGAACGCGGAGTATATGCAATATATTAAATTGCGCGTAATAATATCACAGCTCGTGTAGAGTCTGGATTGTAATAATACTTGATAAATCATAGATCAATATCTTATCACATCTGTGGGTTTAATTACTAGAGTGTTGGGGGTTAATTCATTTAACCCCACTCTACACTTAGGAAGTGCGAAATTTTGGCGCAGACGCATGGATCACGAGTTTTGGCATAACCAAGAAGAGGAGTAAGAGGTACCATGTGGAGTGGGATATTGAGTCTGTGGATCGGTATGGAGTGAGACATAGTGAAACTGTCTCCGGGTACACCACTCGTAGATAGGAACAGGTTGATCTGAGGTGATCCACCAAAATTTTTAGTGATTTTAGTGAAGGAATGGATAAGCAGACTAATGAAGTTTATTGTTGGGTTCCTAACATTGTAAAACGGTCAAGAATTCTTTTGGATTTGTGGAATTGGTTGATCGAGATGGAGAAACTATTATTAATTTGGGTGAGTTACACTATCGGACAGTGTGCCCAACATTACATTAAAGAGAGAGAATGAACCAGCAGAAGGTGTTGCCCAACATTGTTATGATAAGGATGAGATCCTTAAATCCCATATCTGATTGGGATTATCAGGAGGCAATGAGGATGAAGTACGAGGAGTAGACGGGAGAGGTGACTAAGATTTTGAAGAATATGGGAAATTCATATTCTAGACTTTAAGGTAATTGAGAGGAGAAAATACCATCGATAGAGTTGCGTGTAATAACTCCTTCCAGTTGTTATTAGAAAGACGTCTTTTGAGACTTGAGGTGGGAGGCCTTGTTATCTTCCCCGTGGTTAGTTAAGGGTGAGGAGATAAGAAGTTTTGAAGGCCGAACGTGATTTAGAGTCGGTATATAAGGATTGAGATAATCGAAGTCATGTTCGTATAGTTCAGGAATGTCTAAGAGTTACGTCATCATGAATCGAAGACTTAAAGATTGGCGTTAGTGGTTAGAAATTATTGCATAAAGGGAATTATGTAATTTGGTAAAGAAGGCAAGTTGGCACCTAGGGAACTGGGGCCTTTCCTCATAATTTAGATGATAGGGCCATGGTGTATAGCCTCATCTTATTAGAATATTTTTACAGGTTCACAATGGTTTTGTATATTGTTGTATAGGTGAGACCTTATTAATGATAGAGCATAATAGTATGAAATGATTAGAATAGCCTTGTCACTAATTTTGGGTCGTAGCAAGTAGGCCTTCATCCAGGATGGTACCACTTGGGGTTAAAGATTTGATATTTTAAGTACCAGACCTATCTAAATTTTGAGGATGAAATTCCTTTCCAAGGAGGAAGTATGTAACACCCCCTATTTTTAGAAATACTTAAATTACACGTGTCACAATAATTTACTTAAATTGTAGAATTACAGTTAATTTAAATAAATATTAATTAGCGAGAAATGAATTAATATTTACGTGATATTCTATTTACTTGTGTGACATGTAAATGAAATTTCATTATTTTATATTACATCGTAAGTGAGTAAAAGGGATGGGTTAATAGTATCTTATTCGAGATGCACGTGTGGGGTTGTGTTGGGAATAAGATCATAAATTGATGATGGATGACTCAAATAATGATTTTGAGTAAACGGTCGATCCGGAATAGGTCAAAATAGTCATATTTAGTACTCGAATGTAGTGATTGGGTTTCGGGGACTTTTTAGACTAGTCGGGACCCGTATAAGGATATTTTGGTCATTTTAAAAATATGTGAAAAGGGAATTTCGGGATTTAACCTCTATATTGGAGGGTTGGGGTGATAAGAAGAGTCATTTTACAATGTCAAAGGTTTTCCTTTTGTAACTCCAAGAGTTAAAGAGAAATTGAAGAGAAAAGAGAAGAAAATTCAAGAGTTCTTGAAGGAAACTCAATGGTGCTCAAGAAAGGCTAGGAATTGTGTAGAACTTGAAGATTTATGGGCTTAGAATTATCATCAGAGGAGGTTCTTTAATCATATTCAAACTCTATAAGTGTTTAAAGGAAAATAATTATCTTGTTAAATAATTATGTGTAGTATGGTGGGATTTATAGAAAATTAGGTTTTTGGAGAAATGATTTCATAATAAAATTATTTGATTTATTTACACTGAAACCTAAAATTGGAAACCCATGTAGATAGATGAATTATTGATTTAGTAGATTGAGAAAATTATGAATTGTTGTGACATTGGGAGAATTTCATATTATTTTAAAATTAAGAATAAATCCCATGTACTGATCATATGTAGATGAATTTTATGTTGTGATGGATGTGTTTCAGATTTAGGATACATGAGAATTGTTAGTAATTTAGAAAAATATGATTTGGGATTGATTATTTTGGGTTAAACCTTGTTAAAAATCAAAATGGGAAGAACTAGGCCTGTCTGCAGGGGTGGACCAATTCACCCTCAAGCCGAATCGGTTAAGTGAGGCTGGGTTACTTGATATGACGTGATCGTGATTCAATTTGGGGTTAAATTATGATTTTCAGGAACAGTTGGGGACTTTTGAAAAAATGATTAACGTTGATAAAAAAATGCCTTAGGAAGAATAGGGATATATCCGAGGTATGAATGGGAATATTGGAAGGAATTATACTTGGGAAATTCATTATAGGATTTATAATGAAAATTTGAGAAAATGGGGATACGGGATTGTTAAAAATAGTATGAGTCTAGAAATGAAAAATTAAAGAATACATTAATTAAACAAGTGCTAGCATTGGAGGTTGCAAAATGTGGGTGATCTTCTCTGGCGAATAACATCAGGCTTAGTGTCGACCCCAGATCATAGTGCCATGCATATGCCCTTGTGAGGTTGAAGTTCAAAGTGAGGTTATTTTGGTATAGTTATGACTCATGGTGGAAGGATTATAACTGCCTCCCACACATTTACGATTTGTCGAGTTCGGTGTGAGATTCCGACTTGGTAGCCCAGGATGATGTGAGTATGCCCTGGTGCATCATAGCATTTAAAAAACTCATATCCAGCGAGCTATTACTCCGAGGGATGGTAGTTATATGCTATATATGTGTACTTGTTGTGTTATAAAAAATGCGTATATATATGTACATAAAAATATATACGGAGTATATGCCATAAATGTACGAACATTGAGTTAATAACTAGTGAAACTTTTTTGGAATGACTCAATAAATTATAATTGCTAACAAAAATGCCTGTTAAAAAGTATTATAATAGGGAGATAGCTTAGCCATTGCTAAGATGGGTTAAAACCCTTTTCTTTGGCCTTTGGTCTTCTAAAAGAAGCGTATAACTTTCTTTAGCATTTTAATTACCCTATATCTCCCCTCGCGGAACACAAACTTAAAGTGTATCTCCCCCTAGGGGCCTTCCTCTAGCTCTACTTCACCTCCGGTCTGTTTGCACAGTATTGACCGTATGGAGCCAACGTCACAGTTTTTCGGCGTACTACTAACTCTCATACCGTTATCCGCGAGGAGAGGGAAAGTAGAAATTGAATTAAAAGTTATTTGAAACGAATTAATTAATTATAATTGAGAATTATAATTATTAAATGGATGTGATAACTAATTTCATAAAATGCACTTGACACAGGGTAGAGTATGGACGTAAGGGTATATTGAGACTAGTTAGGATGGGTAGCATAACTCGCGATTAAAAAACTTACATTAGGCGCACACTGCAGTTGAGTTGTGAGGACTATCTCATGTGTGCGCGATAACAATTTAAATATGGAAGAATTTATTCGCAATTATTATGCATTTTAATTATATGCAAAATATTTTTAAAAGGTTTTGGGCTCTGACCCGTGTCAAAATATTTTAAAAAACTTTTAGGTGTCCAGCCACAGGGATGCCAAGCAAGATTATCACTTCCAGGTCATCGGAGCTGCAACAACTTTGGAGTGTTATCGGGATTGTTTAGTCATTTTCTATCCTTGAGATTCTATATAGGATTCAGTCAATTATTGCGCGAGGGTGTTGCCCAATGTTAGTTTTATTTCAGTTTATTTAATTAAGTTGTATTGGTTTATTGTATTGAATTGTAAACCGATGGTTTATTCGGTTAATGAGTTTTAGTAAATTCCAGTATTCAGATTTGTTTATGTGATTGTGGACTTAATTACTTATCTAGAATGGGTTATGATGAATAGTTTTATTTGTAGTAATTTAATTATAGTTCAAAAATGACACACGACTTGATTAAATAATTGGTGTTTAGTAATAAATTAGATTTTCAACAGTGATGCTAAGAATGAGCCATTTGAGAATCCTGTTTTATTTTAGTAGAGAGATGTCTACCCACTATTTTAATAATTGGGGTGTGACAATTATAAGATCACCAACCATACTCATCTCAAACTCCCTCTTTATCTCCTCCTCAAAAGTGTGAGCATGGCGGGAGCACGTGGATCCAAATACTATGTCGTCCCCATGGACTTGGAGAACCAAAATAGCACCACTCTATCTCCTCAAAAATAACATCTTATCTACTCCCCCTCTATTGAATTCACGAGCTAAGAGATACGAAGCGAGTCGCTCGTACTAAGAAAAGGATGCTTCCTTCAAACCATACAAGGTCTTCCTTATTAGCAAGGTCCATAACATGAGGAAGTTGGTTTCCCATGTGATGGTAAGCCATAAACTAGGTCTTTTTTCACCAATCTCTTAAGATCTCTAAAGTTCACACGACTTAGTCGTTGATGCTAAAGGTCCATAGAGGAGACCTTGTCACTGTTTCACACAAAGGAGCACTTAGGAGTGATCTCATAGCAATTATCTTTAGTCCTCACTCCTTGTTGTAAAAGATCACCAGTTTGATATATACATTATGTTTGGGATGATCAAACTTTGCCACAAAGTTTGCATCACCCAGTTGGCTTATGCTAATTAGGTTCGATTTTAACCCTTTCACATCCAACACATTGTCTAGTTTACGGAATTCGGGTATCTCAGCACATCCTCACCCTAAAATACTAGACCTACTGCCATCTACAAAAGCGACTTTACCTTTTTTGCGATCCTCAAGGTGGGTACAAAATGATATGTCACTAGGGATATGCCTATAGCACCCACTATCAAAATTTCACTGGAAAGTATTTTGAACCTTGAGAGCAACATGCACAACAAGGGCTTTGACAATTTTCTTAAATACCCAAGTGGATGTAACCTTTTGTTTGCTAAAGTGTTAGAAGCATTCTAAAATCATAAATACATCCATTTAAATTCTTCCATTAACTTTTGTGAAGTAGTGAATAGAAACTCAACTTGCTCTCTAAGACTAGCAAAGTTGCTAGAGCGGTGTATGGGAGTATGTGTACGCCTAATTCTACCCAACTTATAGCAAAACTCTCGAAGGTGACCTCTCATTTTGATAAAAGTGAAAACATATACTTGTTTGATTCTACCTTGGTTTGCTTTCTTAGGTTGAACTATATTTTTTGGTTTAGGTTCCGACCCATAAGGATTAACACAAATTTAGGAACAGATTTCGATGCGGTATGGGAAGTAGATGTAGCGTCGTAACCTATTCCTCGCCTCTCACCAAAACCTAAAACGGGACTGAGGAGAATCTTTTCTTCTTGATGTATCCTCTATGGTAAACCTTAACCCCCCGGGCACGTTCAAGATCTATCTCGAGTTTGGATACAAAGGCTTTGAGAGTCCCCTCGGATTCTTGAAGATCTCCCGTAAGACTGACCACATTTTTGGTTAAGTCTCTATTTTTCTCTCAACTAAAATAACCCTCTCTCCCAAATCTTAGATCATCAAGGACTCTCTCTCTCTCTTGACTCTCAACTCATTCCTTAAGTCTAAAACTCTTATCTCTAATCCTTTTCTTTATTTCTTTATTTTAAAGGACTCAGCATAAAGATCGGCATAGGCACGTTGAAGGTCACTCTCTCTCTCACTTAAAATATTATCTCCCTCACTCTCCCATGAATAACTAGAGTCACTATCGAGTTCATCATGTTTAGTAGCTTCCTTATTGGCATGGGGTGAACTAGACGTACTAACACGACTTTCCATGAACGCAGTGGCGTTATGTCCATGCGGTGATTCATCCCCAAAATCCACCCACTCGATATCGTTCTCGCTGAGCATAGCATTGAAGGTACCTTTGCCTTTGTCTTTCCTCTTTAACCTTATGGGACAATCGTATTCTTGTTCTTTTTCTTTTTCTAAATTTTTCTTGACCGATTTATATTTTTTATTGTCTCAAAACCTTTTTTTCTTTGGAATTATTTTCCTTTTTGAGTTTGAGATTTTTTTTGAAAATTTTCGTAAACAGGGCTAACTCATCCAAGTTAAAGTCATCCTCGGAATTAGATGACACTTCCTCTTTCCTTTAAGATTTAAATTTTTACAAAATTCCCTTTTCCTTAGGTTTAACAGTTTGGGGAATATATATGTCTCATACGTTTAAAGGTCTCCTATGAGTTCTTCTAACCTAAGAGTATCTAGTATTCCTAATGAATTTAGCACAGTAACTTTAGGAATAAATCAGGACGGAAGAGATCTATAATTTTTCTTAACTAAACACATCTCAGGGATTTTCTCACCTAAAATGAAACTGAGTTTACTAAATCAAACAGACGTGAGTAAAACTCATCAAAAGATTCAGACTCAAGCATAGTGATTGTTTTAAATTATGTGGTGAAATTTTGCAGCTTGTATACTTTTACATCATTGGTTCCCCCGTGAGTGAGCTGGAGGGTATCCCAAGCTTCTTTTAAGAGTGGTGCTTGTCATAATACGACAGAACTCATCAAGGGTGACAGGTGCAGAGATGGCACTTAGACTGCGTGAGTTAATGTTGCTCCATTTAAAATAGTCTTATTTCCATGCAGCGATAGGTTTTGAACTTATGACATTATCAACTGTCACAGTGGGTGGTGTCCACCCTCTTTCACATACAAGCTAAACATGTTCATCTATAGACTTCAAAGTATACCTCATTCCATATTTCCAGTAGGCATAGTTTGAACCACAAAAAATAGGCATCCTATTATACAAATTATCCATTAAATCTAAATTTTTAAAGATTAACAATTTTTAGAGAAAAATTGATATAAAAAGATCACAGAGTAATTTAGTGTAACTGACTCTGATATAATTTAAGAATGCTAGGATTCAATGAATTGATTTGTATCTTTGATTAAATTAAGTGTGCATATGAAATTAATTCCAAATTCAAAACAATAATTAAAGAATACAAACAACAAATAGAGTCTTCTAATTTCTCTATAGAATATGGCACAGTCCAGAGCCGTCCACATGTAGCGATATACCCTCGGTATCCACTGATCAACCTTTGTCTTCTTCAGTAATGAACCTTCGGTTCATAAGTCAGCCGTAGAGAATGAACTCAACAAAGTGTATGTAAGATGTTTAAAACTAGTGTTTCATAAAGTTCACAAATCACATAAGGGGATGATGAATTTTTGAATCTAAAAGTGATTTTGTGAAATTAAAAGTGATTTTTTTTTTATAAGATATGCATAAATCATTTTTGCATAAGTCCCTTGAAAAAGATGCTCAAAACATGTATTTATAAGGATATCATGAATTTTGAGGCGACCTCGTCATTCGAACGAAAGTGGACATCGTTCAAACAAAAACTATTATTTCGTTAGAACGAGATTCAAACTCATTCTAACGACACGACTATTTCGTTTGAACGCCCTTCTCACGTACTTGAAACAACAATTCTCTGCCAAGGAAAACCAATCTCGTTCAAAAAACGTTAGAAGTACATTCTAATGAGATCCATGTTCTCGTTCGAACGAGACTTATTATCGATTGAATGATACTTATTCTCGTTTGAACAAGGATAAAAAATATTTTTTTTTTCAAAATCATTTTTACAAAAGCCTCGATTTTTCTAAAAAGTAACATATTAGAATATCATTTATTAAATTCTATAAATACCCATGTTTTATACCTTCAAATCATATAGGGGTATCTTTGATCTTGGAGATGTCAGAGTTTGATTTGATGAGTTAATTTGTAACGGGATACGCCAAATACTAAGTAAATCCTAAGCTATAAGAAATTATAAATATATTCTCTTATAGGATCCCGTACGAGCATATTTAGAGACTGGCACTATCTCGATAGACCCTAAAAGAGTAATAAGACTATGCTATAATGTAAGAAGATATGTGCTAAAAGGCAAAATCATATTTAGGAGAGGATTCATCATATCCCTGCTCAGATGTGTCCATCTAATCGAAGTCGATAGCTTAATAAAAGAGGATTATGAAGGTTCTTACGAAGCACATTCAGCAGGCTGATCAGTAGAGCAGTGGGTGGTATTGCAAGGCTAAACTGGCCCACCATAAAGGCAAATAGCGTGGACTATGCTAGGAAGTGTGATAAGTGATTGAAATACACCGCCATCCACAGAACTCTAGGGGCTTCCCTCATACCGATCACCTTCCCAAGGCCATTTACAATATAGGAGATAGATCTAGACAATCCCTTACCAAAAACCATAAGAAAATTGAAGTACTTAGTGGTAGCATTCGATTATTTTATTAAAAATGGGTGAAGGCCGAGCCCCTAGTAGAGATGTTGCATGAGAAAGTCTTACACTTCATTTGGAAGAACATTATTTTCTCATACATGATTCCATATGCGTTCGTCACTGACCATGGTACTCAATTTGTTAATCAAGAGTTTGAAGACTATTACATTTATTATAAATTCTAGAACCTACATTCTGCACCAGATCATTCATAGTGTAATGGGAAGACATAGGTGTCCTCTAGGCGTACATAATAACACCATAAATAGCGACAAGTGAGGCCCTTTATATGTTGGCTTTTAGAATAGAGTCAATAGTCCCAACAACAATTGGTCTACCTAGCACCGCGTCCTTAATTTCAATTCACCACAGAGAGACTTGTTCAGAAGATTGGGGTTTTATATGGTAGAGGAAGTAAAAAATAATGCAACACTTAGAATGGCAATTTACAAACAACAAACTACTCGGTTTTACAACATAAGAGTAAAATCGAGAATTTTAAAAGAGGGGGACTATGTACTAAAGAAGGTCATCCATAAGGGAAATAAGATGGAACTGAACTGGCACGGTCCTTATAGAATATCTACTGTCGTACGTCCAGGAACATACAGGATTGAGATCTTAAAGGAGATCAATTCAAAATTTCATGGAATGCCGAGCACCTGAGGAAGTACTATTAATAGTGAAATGTAAAGTATTTTCCTTATTTGTAATTCCACTTGGTCATGAATAAAAAGTTCTGATTTCTCCCAATAATGTTGTTACTTCAATTCTTTTTATGTTTTGTGGGTATGAGATATGTACACATCAATAACACATTTCAATGTGTTTTAATAAATACTTCATGTATAACTTCATCTTCGAAGAGGTCATGAATAAGTAGTTCAACTTCATGTATGATATCGTCTTAGGATATATCGTGAACAAGAACTTTTCCAAATCTAGAAAATCCATTGCAGTTATATGGATGACAAGATCCGATCATAACTAACGCGAGAATATATCCTAGTACATTTGTTCGTCTCAGGCAATTAATGCTAACACTTCATGAGAACGATAAGATTTGTCTGAATGATTAGTAAGTTGGCACAAGCATCAATATAACCTTGGAAAAGGAAAATCCAGGTTCATCCAAAAACTAATAGCTAGTAAGGCATATAAGGAAGGCAGTAGCTAACCATATGATCATAATACTAAACTACTAATACAGTTATCTCAAGCACCTAATAGTTAGTAAGTTAAAACTAAAACTAACTCAGTAAAAAAATGCCCCCTCAGATTTACTTGGGGGATACATCCTGAGCTAAAGTAGGAGGAAAGTCATAAATAATGACAACATCCCCAACAAGGTCAAGATAAGTCTTATAGGGAGGGACCTAAACAGATTCATCATTTTAATCATCTTTGGAAGAGAACTCCTCCTCTAACTGTTCAGTAGCGAGGGTCATAACCTCTTCATTATCTCCCTCCCACTTTTTACTTCGGTATCTATGTCAGGGTAGTGTTCCATGTTCCATTTCTTTAATTCTTCATAGCCATCAAGAAAGAGGGACAAGCTATCCTCATTGTAATTAGTAAAGTACTTGTACTTTTCTATTGCTGTCTCCTCTGCATTTTCTAGAGTTTAATCGGCCTCTACAAACTTGTGATTAGCATCATCTAGATCTTTGTTGGATGCTTCCAAATGTCCATTAGAATTTTTCGGAGCATCCTCCATGCTCTTGAACTTCACAGCATCGATCTTGACCGGGTCTTTTAACTTACAAACGTCCTCTATGTTTGGTTGAGGGAAACTATTTTGGAGACCACCTTAGTAACCTTCTATTGGAGCATATTATTGGTGTTTTGCACGTCATCTTTGTAACCTTTAAGATCTACTTCAACTCGATGTTCTCCTTGGTCAGAATCTCCATACTATTTTTTTCTCCTCACATGCCACGTGATTGGTGACAGCTTTTTTCTTAAAATAGTCGTTGCCATAGAGATCTATCAACAAAACAAGGAGTTAGAAAAAGTAATAAAATATGGAAAATAGAAGACAAAAACAAGTACGACAATCTTACCACTATAAGACAATGCTGGGCTAGCCTTCATAAAGCATCGGGATCATAGGTCCTCAGAAACTCAAAATCTTTAATATGGCAATAGTATCCATAAAGATCAACAACATTGTTCATGTGCTAATAGATGGAATTGGGATCCTTTTTTAGATCCTCTAATGTCACCAAGTGGGCAAGGTCAAATTTAAAATCTTCAACCTCCCCATAACGTGAGGCCAACCCATGTGCTCGGGAAAGATGAGAAGAAGGTCAACCCTCAATCTGCAGTCTTTTAGATGTGACTCTAACTATTGTAACCTTTGGATCAACTTGAGGCTTCAGGTTTCCATGTGGCCTCTTGTGCCCTACTGTAGTAGGGATGGGGGACATAGGTACTTTCTCTTTTGATTTGGCCCTTTTGACATCCTCAACCTTAGTAATCCATGGAGCATAAACCTTTGCCTATTTTATCTCCTCGACATTAGCTCTTTTTTGGGAATCCACCTTCTTTTTAGACTTGGCCTCAGCCTTGATCTTTCTTTTCTTCTTAGCCTCCATATTCTTACAACAAGCCTAGTCCGTTTTAGATCGGTCAAGTTGCCTGGGGGTCATTCTGAACAAAAAATTCAGAAAGTTAATCTAAAAAGGTGGGAGAAGGAATTGTGCAAATGAACAGTTAATTAAGTATTAAAAAACATAGTAAGGACGAGCAAAAAGATCGACTTGTGTTCCTAATTTGTCTCAAATAACACTCCTCCTTCCAAAGGGATTGCTACCTCAACTGGAGGATCCCCATGGAGGTTGTGTTATCTAGAGCTTATGAATTTGAACATATAAAATAAATCTTCGAATGTTGGAGGCTATGATACGTAGTAAGCCTCTACCAAATCTTGCACTATAGCTGGAAGCTTTGGAGTCTTTTTCGCTGAAACTGATAGTGAGGACATCAGAGCAATGCAATTTAAAGATAGTTAGTATAAGAAAAGGTTAAAAAAAGGTTTACCTATTCTGCTCCTCCCATTCCACACACGTGGAACCTTACATGATCAATCCTTCATATGGCTCCTGAACTCTGAATCACCTCTCGTAAACACACCCTTCCAACTATGAATACTGGCCTGGACGACCTTAACGGTTCTCAAATAAGACCTCCTGGGAGAAAATTAATAGTGCCTAGGAGCCTTTACATTTATTTGAGGCTATGGACATATCTAAATATGTCCCCAGTGAGGTCAAATCAAGCTCGAGCCTTCCAAAACATCATAACTCCCAGGATAGTCCTATAACCATTTTTTTTGGGGGGGGGGGGGGATTTGGATGATGGTAACACCATAGCCATTTATAGTGGACCTATTAAGAGGGTGTAAAGGTAGGTGGATGCCAACTTGAAGGACCCATAGAGGAAGGGCAGATTTCATATGAATAGGAAGTATCATAAACTCTCTCCTCACCAGTAGGAAGCCTAATGGAGATGCTGTTGGAAATATGATATTTCTCCCTCGGGTCATCCAATTAATCATGTTCAATATCACAAGCATACCACAAGGCGCCAGTAGTTTAGGGGTCAGAAGAGTTCGAAGAGTTCCTTGAAGCACTCTGTTCATCAACTGGTTCTTCGACAGGGGGAGGGTGATGGATATGCCTTACAGGTGATGCTCTATCAGACATGGATATTTTAGGAGAAGAATACAAATCTACGATAGATATTGACAACGGTGTTTTACAAATTCTTAACACCCACTAGGTTTTCTTCTTGAGGTCCCTCAAATTTCGGACCCTTGAATGCTACTCCGAATGGTAATTGGGAAGAATTTCCAGAAAAAGCTATCCTAGGGGTATAATTTAGGTTCCTAGGCTCTTCTTCGGGGTAAATAACTTATAGGGGATTTGGAAACCTCCTGTCAAGGATACCTGGACAATTAACATCCAATTCAGATAAATACTTTAGCCATTTACACACGTGGGGTTCGTAACTCATTAATACTTAACAAAACTAGGGTATAGTAAGGTTTGAGGGCTATAGGAATAATGAGTTGGGTTCTCGTACAAAGACCAAAACCCAAAAAAGCCCTAAAAATGGCATGATCCAGGATAACCAACTCAATAGACACCTAAATGATTAACCTTTCAAACATTAACACCAAATACTGTGCGATTCAAAAATAAAAGAAGAATGAACAAAGATAACTATGAAGAACTTGTAGAAGGTATAAGAAAATCCTAAAAACTTAAGAGGTCAATCAGTTATGTACCTTACAATCCTAAAGAGGGTTACATATAGACGAGAAAAAGGAAACTCACCAAAAATGGAGAAAACTTGTTGGAGACGAAGAAGCTCTAGAGATGAGATGATATTTTTCACTCTCTAAAAAACTCAAAAGAATTGAAATGTTATGGGAGTTCAAACGATGGGGAATTGTGGCTTTATATACTTTTCATTTGGCGATAAGTTCATTTAATCATAACATGTGATTTCATCTTGGAAAAGAAAATGGCACTGTAGGTACAAATGCATAAAAATGCACGCTTTTCCAAACACACGTGATGATTGCCTTAGAGGCCGGTCCAAATTATTTGCACATGTCATTCCATAGTCAAAAACCCAAATGTTACAAGTATATCTTCTTAGCATGTGCTGAGAAAAATTTAACGACAATCACATCATACTTTTAAATATTCCATCCATTCACTTCACTTAGTACACTACACTAAAGATCTAGTATTCCAGAGGAGCTACTACAAGTTCTAATCATGAATGAAGTCTTGGGGGATTTTATTGTACCATAAGTATAGGACATTTAATAGACCAATCAGGTAGTGACACATGTCATAAGGAGGTGCTAGAAAAAGATCAACCTGGTTATTAAACTTGGTCGGTAATAGTAATCTGGTCAGCTCGGTTATAATTCTACTCGGCTAGACTATGTCATGTCATTAGCAAATAATGTTAACTGACTCCGTCTATGCTAACCTTGCACCAATTTATATCACATGATAGAATACATACATGCATGTTAATCCATTCACACTCGTGAGGAAATATTCCACCTTTATCTGGATGTAACCTACTCATGATTATCAGCCTCATGGCATGTAAAAGGTGTAACTGCCCAACCTAGAAATGCACTCCACCTATCCCACTAAACTCTTTCTCTCTCTCATAAATAAAGACCTATAAATATCACTTAATCCCACGTGATGAGGGATCCAAAAAATAATATACCTGACGGCCATATGCAAAACCCTAGAGAGACGTTTGAGAGCACGTATCCATTCCTTTAATGGGGATTACCCATTGATATCCTTACAATCAACACTGCACATGTGGATGAAAGCACCACTGTAGGCCGAACCATGTTAATCATTTTTTTCCTTCTTTGTCTCTCATTCCTCTTTTATATCTCCAAATTGGCATGTTGGTAATGATAATTTCTTTATTTGTTATTGCTTATACTTAATATATTACAACTAAGGCCCAAAATATCATATACTAATTTTAGACGATATCACTCCCCCAAACCCCAAACAGTTACAAATAGGGCCCTCGTTAGGCGACAATGAACAAAAGGATCTCACAGATCTCCTCATCAACTTTATGGATGTATTCTCTTTGTGTTTCACTGACATTATCTACATTGACCCCACTATCGTCACGTAAGAAACACCCACTCTCCCTGATGCAAAGTCTATAAAATAGAGAGTCTGTAAACTATTACCAGAATGGTCCTCGAAAGTTAGGGAAGAAGTAGAGAAAAATCTTTGCATCAGTTTTATTCGAGTAGTAGAATATCCCACTTGGTTGGACAACATCTTAACTTGACCTAAGGCCAAAGATAAAGTTCGAATGTGCGTAGATTGCAAGGATCACAATCGAGCCTACCCCAAGGATGATTTTCTTATATGACATATCGACTTATTGGTAGATAGTACAACCAACAACACTCTCTTGCCCTTCATCGATGGATTTGTAGGCTAAAATAAGATATAAATTCACCCTGATCACCAATAAAAAACTGGGTTCATTATCCCCAGGGGATGTACTGTTATACAATTATGCCCTTCGATCTCAGGAATGCCGGTGCGACTTAATAAATAGTGGACACAACCATCCTACATGACCTCATAAATAAGGAAGTGGAAGTCTACATGGATGATATGATCATCAACTACAGGTATCGTAAAGGACATGTTCTGACACTCTTAGAAATTCTTCTAAATATTATGCCTCTTTATAGTGAGGTTAAATCTTCACAAATGTGTCTTCAAAGTCACTAAGGGGAAGGAACTCAGATTCATTGTCAACAAGAATGAAATCTATACAAACCCCACTAAGGTTAAAGCGATTCAAGAAATTCCACCACTTAATATAGAGAAAAAAGTCTAATGGTTCCTAGGCCAGGTACAGTTCATAAGCCGGTTCATCCACCAACTTACCAAAACATTCTAATTTTCAATCATGGTATGGCCTTATTTTATCCCGTCCATAAAGATAACCTTGAAACCGAAACACTCTAAAAAACCCTAAGAACCTATGGGGACCAAACCATAACTAGATAAGAATAAAAAATAAGCCAAGAAAGACTCTAGAAGTCCTTTAACCGATCGATTAAAGGCCCCCCAAGGGCTTTAGCCGATTGGTCATCCCCCTTATTTGCTAATCATTACAAGTTTATTGAATATATTTTCCAGGCCCTACTCGTTCTTCTCACCCCATACCAATCCTAAATGTGTCACTATGTATGACCGATCAGTCAAAGCCAAGGAATGAGTGATTGGTTAAAGGCCCTAAGCAGACCCATATAAAAGGAGGTCCCCACTAACCTTAAAAAGACACCAAAACCCAACATTTATTCTTTTTTTAAACTTTCTTTAATCCGAGCACCTGAGATACTCGAGCTCATTCTAAAAAGTCCCGAAGAAATTTTCTTTTGGAAATGTCTGTTTCCCTTCAATGGAACCTCATACTTCCACGGAGTCATTTTCCCCAAGAGAAAATCATGCTTCTAAAAAGTCACTTCCTCTGAAAAATAGAGGCAAACCTCTGCTCGCATTTTGCAAAAGCTGACACTTCTAAATGAAGATATGTTATACTACATGGAACTCTGCCCAATTAAGTTCTTCAGGTGGGGACACCCCCTTGGTAAAAATACTTTTCACAAATCTCAGGGCTATACCCCACATATATATTGTGATAAAGTGTCCATATTTTCTTATCGCATTTAGCTCGACCCCCGTTGAGGGGACCAGGTATGCACTTTATATCGTTTATATTTTTAAGGCCCGATTTCTAACTCGACACCTCTATTTATTGAATTCACATGCTCATGTATTAAATAAATTCTAATCACATTCCATAACGAATAAATACTAACAAGAAAACATACTTTTCAAAACCATTCTCATGAAAGTGTTAGTGAGTCGAGTCTCTGAAACTTTGCAAAGACAAAATCTAAAAATATGACGGCCCAACCTCGTCTACTCCTGCCACTTTTTCGAGTGAACAAAATCCATAACTATGACGGCACCCCTGAATATATGTTTACATATAAATAATTATCAAGCAATGGCCATTGAATAACACATTATTTTAACAAATAAATATATCAATCAAACAAAATAAAAATGCTATATTAAGGACTAGCCTCTATAAATACTTTAATGTTATCCATTGTATACCCAATATCATGTTTCCTACACCTGTATATATGTATTGTTTGTTATAACTAAACTGGATTTCATCGTGAGTCTCCATCTCTAGTCCAAACTCCCTTCTCATTCTGGTCCACTCCAGCACCAAGGTGTGGTGTTTTACTCTGTTTCTTCATAAAAAATACATCTTTTACACAACTACACTTTTACACCTACAAACTCATCCAAAGGTTCAAAAACATCTTTGAATCAATGATCGCCCAATAGATGATGGATTCCCTTGTCGTCAAGTTCGGTTCAACCTCGATTCCGGACCTCCACTGAAGATATTCTCTATCCTACAGATTAATTCTCCCCCTCTCAATCTAAGTCATACACTTGTAAAAATATCACGTTAGAACACGTGTATAACTGAACTACATAGGCTTTGATATCTTGTCAACAAAAGCACATAAGCGTAACACCGAGTTCTTCTCATTAGCGTAAGCTTCGACAATATGTCTCATAATATATTATCCTAACAAAGATGCAATCATCTCTCACTCATTTTATCCCTCTCTAACTCAAAACAAGATATCAAACTATCTCAAATAGTGACCTCTCACGCATATACCTACAAATGTGCAAACATGTATACATTAATCTAAATTTAACTACGTAGGCTTTGATCTCTTAGCTACATGAGTATGTAGGCACAATACGGAGTCCATCTCATTAGCAAAAGCCTCAACAATATGTCTCATGATCAATTGTACCTATAGAGATGCATCCATCTCTAATCACTCACTTATTATCATTTACCACCCATAAGGTATCAAACTACCTTAAGCCGAGACCTCTAACGTGCCTTCATACAAATGTTCAAACACGCATACATATTATACACAATCAAACTATGTAGGCTTTGATCTCATGGCTACACGAGCATATAAGCACGATACCTAGTCCATCTTGTGAGAAGAAGCCTTAACAATATATATCTTGATATGTTGTCACAACGTAGATGCATCCATTTCTCACGTTACCTTTCTATCTCTCCTCAAACCTCCAATAAGATATCAAACTATTTCAAGCAACAATTTCTCACGAACACATTTACATACACATTAATGGGAACCTGCCATCTAAGATGAGATTTATTGAGCATTTATACACATACTAACGGCCATTCATTATATAGACACAGAGTCATACATAAGAACTCTTGTGTACCTGCATCATCTAAGTGACATTCCTACACCTTTTACTAATACCATTTTCTACCTAAGCACGTATCTAAATTTTAAGGGATTCTCAAACAAAGATCTCTAAACAAGTTCTAAAATACTATTACATATTAATAAGATAATGTTAATAGAAATTATAAGCATATAATTAAGTAATAATGAAGAACAAATGGGATGTCTTCTACATTCTTAATTTGTAACTCGATTTTCGAACCCCATAGAAAGAATCTTTAGAATAATTGAAAATCTAAACCTGCCTTAAGATTAGCCCGAAAGGGCTAACCGAAACCTTTTTTTTATTTTTATATAAAATAAATTTGCGACTCTAAACAACCTACGAACCCCTTTATCTCCTGAAAACACAATTAGACCCTAAGATTAGAAATTAGGGGCGTGCATGAAAACTGGATATGGTGTCAAATAGCTTCCAAGGGCAAGTCATCGACCCACAAATTGATAAACCGACCTCTGGGGGTGTCGGATCGGGAAACAAGCACTCTCCTATCCACGTAATATATTCCCCTAAGCGTATCACCGCTTAGGTCCCATAATACCATAGTGGCAACTCCGTTGGAGAATAATTTTTTTATCATCGAAAATTAATATTATATATTATAGCTGAATTTCCCATGTACATCACATTAACAAAATCCCCCAAGAATGGAATGGAATAAACCTCAAGAGCTATCACTTTTAGTTTGAATTTATCTCAATTTTGAATTAAATTATTTTTCAGACATTCTCTTAACTTTCTTGCAACTTTTTCTTGTCATGATTTAATTTATAAGTATATTTAAGAAGTAATTCTTTTATCTCTTTGTATTTTTGCAAGTGGAAGGCAATGATTATTTAATAAAGATTATTTTTAGTCAAATGGATTGAGTTTGTCTCATTATCTCTTACCCATGTGTGTATCTGCTTTAAATATCTTCTTTAAGATTGATTGAGTGGTTGACTAAGGACCACCATATGGCACCTGACCAAGGACCCTTCTTTAACTATCTTTTGAAAGATTGATTGGTTGGTCGAACAAGGACCACCATTTGGTCCCTAACTAGGGATTCTTCTTTAAATGTCTTCTTTAAGATTGATTGGATGGTTCACTAAGGACCATTATCTGGTTATCGACTAGGAACTCAAACTTGTTTTGTTGTTTAGCACATAACATATAAGACTTATCATAGAAAATAAAAGGACTACGAGGAAACTCTAAGAATCTATTATAGACTAGGTCAGAAAAATCCAAGTTGGGAAATAACCCCACAAATAGGTGCGTTCTTTGTATTCTTGCTCTAGGCCTAAGGTTTGATGTGACAATGTCATCTAAAAGGTAAGACCATGGACCACACAACATAAGGGATAGAAACATGTTATAACTTCCATTAATACTTAAAGCTATTACAAGGAAATTGGAATTGTGAATGATTTACAATGAAAAGTAATTACAGATGGGTCATTTGTGTAACTTGGTTGACCTAGACTTGGAAGATTCAGATTCATTGGTTTGACCATCCCACTTAGGGTGCTTGATGGTATTGAACGAGTCTTGAAGTCCTGATGGCCTTTCTAGAGCCACCTTATTGACTAAGTCTAAAGGTTGGTGGAGTTCATCGTCCCCATCAAGAATATGGTTATACAAATATTTCCTTATCAAACTGATGGGAATTGTATCCACTACGATCCACAAATCCTTAATTCTATATGAGATAATGATAAAAGACAATTAGGATCATATCTATAACACAACTCATAATCCTTTGTCATTTTTGCAATAATTAAGGCATTAATCCATCCATTTTTATAGGTTTTATTCCAAGTGCCGTTTAAGGCAACATCAGAGTTGAAAAGAGGCTCATCATAGCCGTCATTCCACACTTTGTGTGTCAGCATGTGGATTGAAATATAAGATGGAAAATTGTATCAGATAGTCCTCTTATGTTGGCCTCCTTTTTGAGAAGAGACTTATGGGTGTTCTTAAGCTCTTCCCTTAGCCGATTATACTCCTTCTCAAGAAAGGAAGCACATCCAACTTCCTTATCTAATAGAGACTTTTTGGTTCTCTCAATATCGGTACTCAAGTATAACACCCCGTAAATTTAAGGACCTTTAATTAAATTATATTTGGGGGAAAAAGAATTTATTTTATTGTAAGGAATTAAATTCGTAATTTGGGAAATTTTTAAATTTGGGTAATTTATTAATTTGGCGAAAGGAGGATTTATTATTTGGAATATTTTGTGTGTCACATTTTGAGGTCAAGAATATGGAGAATGTTATAAATTAATTCGGATGGCAATTCGAAGTGCATGGTTGAGTTCACATGGGTCAAAATAATTGGAAATGAGTGTCCATAGGTATTGATATACCCTAAATGTACCCCATCGGCTCAGAGACATCAACCTCGGCCACGGAGATGGCCGAGGTCAGCAAGGACCTAGAACGACAACCCGCGGCCTCGTCCCCAGCAAGGTCGGCCATGGCCGACGTTACTAGTTTCCTCATAGCCATGCATCATTTGAGGCCTATATGACCCATGATGGCAGTTATTCATCAGGCCATCTAGGGTTGACAACCTCGGCCGAGTACGAGCTGAGGTTACAAAAGATACACCATCATCATATCCAATCTCTGTAGAGAAGCGACTGATGTTCCTTGGCTACTCCTCCATAACCTCGGCTCAGGCCGACATTATGACTCAACACGTCCTACCTCAGCCTCGTATGAGGCGACATCACCCTGATTAACCTCAGATTGGGCAACAACCGGACTTCACCAACCTCATACTCTTCCAGGCTGAGGTTGGGACCAATCACAGACAACCGAGTCTTTATTCGCATATGTGTGACTAAGAACACGTGTACACAATTCAGTTATAACAAATCATTCCCCCCACGTGGGGGGAATATTTCATCATCATTCTCTACATGTGACAGTGACAGATGTCTTCATCAGATTGGCTAGATCAACACACACATGATCATTGCATGTATAGGGTGTGCATTACACCCCCCCACATACTATATATACTTGTCTTCTTCTTCTTGGAGGGGGATCCCCGAAATGAGCAACCCTATATGAAACTCTGTTCAAATATACAGTAGATACAGAAAGCTTGAGAGATTGTTTCTATGGCCATTAGAGCCCTCATACATTGATATTAATCACACACTTGCACAGTGGACGTAGGCCTAATTGGCTGAACCACTTACATGACTGTGTTCATCCTCTTTTCCTCACCTCCATCTTCTGTATATCCTTACCCATGTACTGCCATTGTTAACAGTGAATTGAGCTTACGAACACCTTGAAGGGTGGTGTTATTTTCAGCATCATCATTTTAGCGACGTCTGTGGGAAGAAAAGCTATCTCTTCTTCATTTTGTGCTTAACCTCACCGGAGACTTTGGTGGTGAACCAGGACTCACCCCTTATGTGGAGTTGTTTCACCATTGAAAGAGGTCCATTAAGGTACAAAGCTCCATTACTTTACAAGCTCTTTAGTGTTAACACTTGACGCTGGAATTACCACCACCTCTCTCGCCGCCTGGTGCAGGAGAGCCTAGTTCCAGCCAGGCACCACCTCAGTCCGAAATGGCGGAAGTGGCAGCAGCCTTGAAGTCTTTGGCTCAGCTCAGTCAAAATATGATGAGGCCACCTGGAATCTCACTGGAGATGATTACTCCGGCGGCTGTCCAGGCGCATCCTAAAGCTAGAGGACCACCCCAGGCACTGCACAAGGACCACCCTACTCCCCAACGGAGGAGGGACGTTGCTAACCCTAGGCATTTATGCCCGGGGAGGCAAGAACAGCCTTGCCCTGAGGATAGGTATGATGATCTAGAGGTGAAAGATGTCCCAGAAGATTGTTGGGAGCCGTATGAGGTTTCGAATAACACAGTTCATCCTGTCCAGGGGAGCCATGGTTGTGGGGGTAAAAGAGGTGAAGAAGATCAACAACGAGGATTAACTTTTGATCGATTGAGTAGAGGTTCGACCTTTGAAAGGCTCGGCCCCATAAATGACCTTAGACAGAGGTTATCAAGGTTAAGAAGTGCAGCCGGATCACAAAGGGAAGAGAGGCAACATCGGCCTCATTAGGGATGAGGAAGAGACCAAGAAGAGGTCAACAGTCGATTTTGTGCTACGGCTGGGGAACCCTCAATGCACCCTTTGGTGGTGGATGGGGATAACCTCAGTCAGGCCGACGTTGCAAGGCCATGGAACGACTCCATCCAACGTCTTGAAGAAAAGATATGAGACCTCATCAAAAGCCTAGACCCATTGCAAAGAGGTTTCTCAGAGGGCTCCCCATTCGTGGCCAAGATAGTGAGTTTTCCAACCCCAGCTAAGTTCAAACCACCCACGGTGTCTCCCAAGTATGACAGTAGCACCAACCCTGTACATCACATTGATATGTACCAGTCAGTGGCAGACATTTATTCAATACTAGATGAGATGAAGTGTCAGGCCTTCTTCGGGACTTTAACAGGAGCAGTGCACATCTGTTCAGTTCTCTTCCGCAGAATTCAATTGAGAACTTTAAGGGCTTGGCTGAACGATTCATTCACAATTTCTTTTTTGGGGTAAGACCTCAAAAGAAGACCACCTATCTGTTGTATGTCAAGCAAGTCAAGTACGAGAGCCTAAGAGACTACATCACCAGGTTCAACAAAGAAAAACTTGATGTTGAAGATTATAAAGAGAATATAGCCATGACCGCCCTCATAGGGGGTCTTCAGAAAGGGAAGTTATTGTGGAAACTTGAGGAAGACCCTCCCAAGTCCATGGCAGAACTATTGTCTACTGCGGGGAAGGTCATGAATGCTGAAGAGGCCATGGCTGCAAATTATGAGGATGAGAACGGTGGTAATAACGGGAAGTTCCAAAGAAAGAAGGACGAAAAGAAGAGGTCAACTGACGACGAGTTCGCACACTATACCCCTCTAATGGTGAGCTACGAGCGTATCCTCAATGAGATCAAGAATGACAGGTCTCTGAGATGGCCGGAGAAACTGAAGGCTCCTCCGCATAAGAGGAACAAGAACTTATGGTGCGAGTTCCACTAAGACCATGGCTATGTTACAGACAAGTGCTTCGCCTTGAAGGATGAGATCGAGAAAATGTTGAAGTCTGGAAAGTTGAGGAAGTATGTTAATGGCAAGGCTCCCAAAAGGGGAAGAGCTGACCCTAAAAAGAAGAGAAATGACAGATGTCGTGACGATACCCAAGCAAGAAGAGATGATGACTCAGAGGGTGATGATGAAGACGATCCGGATCTCTCACCAAAAGATGAAAACACCCCCGTGAAGAGGGTTGGTATGATCTTATTTGGTGTTAACACCATATGTGGAGGACTCGTAGGGGGTGGTTCTGAAGTGGTTGACCAGAAAGGTCATGTGGCAGAGGCCAAGTCAGTGGCCAAACTTGAAGTGATAAATCTGACGTCTTCCGAGATAATGTAGAAGAGAAATAAAGGGGACATGGACACTCTCATAGTCGAGTTCTCCCGACTCGACTTCAAAGGCATCCTAGCTCCACATGATGACCCTTTGGTAATCACAACAAGAGTTCATGGATGTGAGGTGTAGAGAATCCTCATTGATGGAGGAAGTTCAGCAGAGGTGATGTTCTCGCCCTACTTCAAAAGCCTAGGCCTTAGCAGAGCTAGGTGTAACACCCCGCCCGCCCGGGGAGAGCGAACGGAGCGCTAATGCGATAAAATAAATCCAAATCCACAAGTGACAAGGTATAGAGCATCTAAATCCCACAATAATATAAATCCACTAATATCAATCTCTTCAATTACAATAAGTCTCTCGAATTAAAATTACAACTATCTAACTCGAATAAAAATACAAATCTCCAAAGCTCTATACATCAAAATAATACAAATCTTTCCCAAAAAATCCTCGCTAAAATCAATCTCCATAGCGCCCCAAAATCCGCTCTAACCTTCCACTAGAAGAAAATATGGGGAAGTACACAATACGACAGGAATGATGCTCAACAAATACGGATTAACAACGAATAAAACGTAACAACACGAGTACGAATATTCAAATTAAAATACAAATCTCAATAGCATTTCATCATTATAATTTTTCAACAACACTTTAACCGGGTCACCAGGCCTCACCACATCCGTATATGCTTTATCAAGCCATAGCCCGGGAAACAGGAATTTTGGCGGGTGCCCAACATCCGTGCCATATTAAAATCTCATGACAACGTCCTTATCAACAATATAATGATACCACATGAATCAAAATAATTTCAACAATTATTTTCCAGATTTCAATGAATTTATCAATTCAAATAAGAGTTCAATTAACAAGAATTCAAAGAGAATGACACTCGCGAGATTTAAGGAGCATATTGTGTAAAACCCCATACCTCAAACCATGATGAGAAACCAACGATCACATCCTCAAGATCAACTCAAAATATCTATAAAATCTCCTCCAAGAACCTCTAACAAAATAGCCCCAAGAACACCTCTAATCTAAGGTTGGAACTCACAAATCTCAAGGGCCAATGTATAAATAAAAAGAAGAGGAATATAAAATATATTTGCTGCCAAAATTTCTGTCAAAAGTATGTTAAAAGGTTGCCCATGACTCCCTTTTATAATGCAAAGAAATGAAGAGTTGGAATCCAAAAGACTCCTTTAAATAAGGCAAATAAATGAAGAGTTGGAAGTCAAAACAACACCAAGAGTTAAAAAAATTAACAATCATTTTAAAATCCGTTTTAACTCCGTTTTCAAAACCGTTTGAAATTCTCGCCTTTAAAAATAATAACCAACATATTTGAGCAATAAAAATAATTTTATCAAAAACTTTATTTTCCTCCATTTTCTAGAAATTAATTAAAATAGCCCAAAATTACGCGGATTGTTACACTTCCCCATTAACAATGGAATGTCGCCCTCGAAATTCGCCGAATGCCTAACTCTAAAAAAAATTAGGCCAACAATCTCCAAAAATAATCTCGTCTCCAAAAATAATTCCTCACCTCTAATCTCGAAACCTAGCACGAATATCACCTAAAATTTTCTATCTCCAAAAATTGCTAACCACGCAATGAACCCAAAACTCAAGTCCCGAGGGTTGCCGTATACCTAAGCTCTGATACCATTTGTAACACCCCGCCCGCCCGGGGAGAGCGAACGGAGCGCTAATGCGATAAAATAAATCCAAATCCACAAGTGACAAGGTATAGAGCATCTAAATCCCACAATAATATAAATCCACTAATATAAATCTCTTCAATTACAACAAGTCTCTCGAATTAAAATTACAACTATCTAACTCGAATAAAAATACAAATCTCCAAAGCTCTATACATCAAAATAATACAAATCTTTCCCAAAAAATCCTCGCTAAAATCAATCTCCATAGCGCCCCAAAATCCGCCCTAACCTTCCACTAGAAGAAAATATGGGGAAGTACACAATACGACAGGAATGATGCTCAACAAATAAGGATTAACAACGAATAAAATGTAACAACACGAGTACGAATATTCAAATCAAAATGCAAATCTCAATAGCATTTCATCATTATAATTTTTCAACAGCACTTTAACCGGGTCACCAGGCCTCACCACATCCGTATATGCTTTATCAAGCCATAGCCCGAGAAACAGGAATTTTGGCGGGTGCCCAACATCCGTGCCATATTAAAATCTCATGACAACGTGCTCATCAACAATATAATGATACCACATGAATCAAAATAATTTCAACAATTATTTTCCAGATTTCAATGAATTTATCAATTCAAATAAGAGTTCAATTAACAAGAATTCAAAGAGAATGACACTCGCGAGATTTAAGGAGCATATTGTGTAAAACCCCATACCTCAAACCATGATGAGAAACCAACGATCACATCCTCAAGATCAACTCAAAAGATCTATAAAAGCTCCTCCAAGAACCTCTAACAAAATAGCCCCAAGAACACCTCTAATCTAAGGTTGGAACTCACAAATCTCAAGGGCCAATGTATAATTAAAAAGAAGAGGAATATAAAATATATTTGCTGCCAAAATTTGTGTCAAAAGTATGTTAAAAGGTTGCCCATGACTCCCTTTTATAATGCAAAGAAATGAAGAGTTGGAATCCAAAAGACTCCTTTAAATAAGGCAAATAAATGAAGAGTTGGAAGTCAAAACAACACCCAGAGTTAAAAAAATTAACAATCATTTGAAAATCCGTTTTAACTCCGTTTTCAAAACCGTTTGAAATTCTCGCCCTTAAAAATAATAACCAACATATTTGAGCAATAAAAATAATTTTATCAAAAACTTTATTTTCCTCCATTTTCCAAAAATTAATTAAAATAGCCCAAAATTATGCGGATTGTTACACTAGGCTGGTACCCCATCATCATCCGTTAATGGGCTTCAGCGATGAAAAGGTCCATCCGTTGGGCATGTATGAGATGGACGTATGAATGGGCGATGAGTGGCCTAAGAGGTTAACCCGGAAGATCAATTTTTTCTCTATGGATGAAAACATCTTCTCGGCCTATAATCTCATCATAGGAAGAGTAGTCCTTAAGGAGTTTGAGGCCGAGCTGTTGGTGGTCCACCAGATACTAAAATTCTTGACCCCCTATGGAGTAGGGGAAATGCAGGGTGACCAGACCATAACACGAGAATGCTACTTCAACTCGGCTGAAGAGAGAGAGGGGAGCATACGAGAGCTACTACCACTTATAACATTGATACACTTGACCCTAGAGACGAAACAAAGTTAAAGATAGAGGAGGCCGCGGAAGAGGTAGAATCCATCGTCCTCAATGAGGACGAACCGGAAAAAACTGTCCAGGTCGGCAAAGCCTTAAAAGCCGAAATTAAGGAAGAGATGATAAACTTCTTAAGGAAGAGGCAAAGTGTCTTTGCTTGGAGTCACGCAGACATGCTTGGCATCAACCCTGAGGTTATGTGTCATAAACTGAACGTGACTAAGGATGCTGAGCCAATCAAACAAAGATGAAGAGTTTACTCAAGAGAGAAGTATGATGTTATTCGGGAAGAGGTCAAAAAGTTGGAAGAGGCTGAGTTTATGAGGGAAGTCATATATCCGGAATGGCTATCAAACGCAGTCATTGTGCCCAAAGCCAACGGAAAATGGAGAATGTGCATAGAATTTACTGACCTGAACAAGTCTTACCCGAAAGACAGCTATCCCTTACCTCGGATAGATCAGATGGTAGATTCCACTGTAGGGAATGAGCTCATGAGCTTCATGGATGCGTACTCAGGTTATAATTAGATCTTCGTGAATGCTGATGACTCAGAGAAGACAACCTTCATCACTGACAAAGGGAACTACTGCTACAAGGTTATGCCCTTCAGTCTGAAAAATATGGGGGCAATGTATCAACGTCTTGTGAATAAGATGTTTGAAGACCAAATAGGCAAGACTATGGAGGTGTATGTGGACGATATATTGACAAAGAGCCTAAAGGCCTGCACGTATGTGGCAGACCTAGAAAAAACCTTCAATACCATGGACTTGTACATAATGAAACTCAACTCAACAAAGTGTGTATTCGGGGTAAGAGCTGGGAAATTTCCCGAATTCATTGTCAATCAGAGGTGAATAGAGGTGAGCCCTAAGAAAATCAGGGCTTTTCTCAACATGAAGACACCAAGGAGTATCAAGGACGTTCAAAGGCTCACTGGAAGAGTAGCTGCACTCAACAGATTTATTTCCAGAGCGACGGACAAGTGTCTTTCGTTCTTTAAGGTACTCAGGAAGGCCTTCGAATGGGACAAAGAGTGTGACGAGGCTTTTAATCAACTCAAGTCCTACCTCGGATCTCCCTTACTCTTATCTCGGCCCATAGTAGAAGAGAAGTTGTATGTTTATCTAGCAGTCTCTGAATTAGCTATAAGTGCGGCCATAGTACATGAAGACATTGGGATCCAAAGGCCTGTATACTTCAGTAGTAAGGCCCTTCAAGGGTCTGAACAGAATTATCCACGAATGGAAAAGTTAGACTACGCCTTGATACATGCTTCTAGGAAGATGAAGCCTTACTTTCAATCCCATTCCATGGTCATCCTCACCGACTCCCCACTAAGACAGGTTCTCCACAAGCCTTGGAAGTTGGGTAGATTGATGACATGAGCCATTGAGTTGGGAGAATATGACCTCACTTATCAGTCCAGGACGGCCATCAAAGGGCAAGCACTTGCGGATTTTGTTACTGAGTTCACATGGGAAGAGGCCGAGGTTGAGAATGACCTAGAGACTGCAGAAGGGTCAAACAACAATGTCTTCCGTGATTAGGAAGAGTGTGTGTTTAAGAGATACAGAAATGAAATAGCTGAGAATGAGGAAGACTGGTACATCTTTAAACAAGGGATCATTTCAGAAGGGGGCTTCTCATCAGATAAAGACATCTGGAACCTCTTTATTGACGGGACTTCTTGCGACAGTGGAAGCGGTGCAGGGCTAATACTTTCAGCTTCGGATGGTACCAATATTGAATATGCCTTGAGGTTTAACTTCAAGGAATCAAACAACGATTCGGAATATGAGGCCATGATAGAAGGTCTCTCATTGGCAAAGACCCTAGGGGTAAGACGACTCCTACTTCACAGCGACTCGAGGTTGGTTGTTAATCAAGTGTTGAGGGTATATGAGGCCAAAGAGAAAGGATAGCCAAATACCTGAAGAGGGTGAGAATGATACTTGAAGGGTTTAAAGAGGTAAAGATGAAGAGAATACCTCGGTAAAATAATAGCCACTCAGATGCATTAGCGAGGCTAGCCACGACGATAAGGACAGACATCAGAAGGACAGTTCTAGTTGAGATCCTGTCCAAGGCAACCATTGAAGAAGAAGAGGTAAGTAACCCTTGCCTCAATTTGAACCTAGGGGACTCATGGATGGATCCCCTTATCAGATATATCAGAGAGGGAGAGCTACCGGAATCAAAGTTAGAAAGAAGAAAACTAAGGTACAGAGCTGTAAAGTTCTCAATAATAGAAGACGTCCTATATAAGAAGGGATTTCTATTACCTCTCCTCAGATGCGTTCATCCCACAGAAGTTCCCCGTGTCCTACAGGAGGTACATGAGGGTTCCTGCTCCAGTCATATCCGAGGAAGACCTTTGGCTAAGAGAATTATTATGCAAGGATACTGGTGGCCGACCTTGGGTAAGGATGCTGTAGCCTACGTAAAGAGGTGCGATAAATGTCATAGATTCTCCACTATCCCCCATCAACATCATCAGCCTATGACGTCAATCAGTTCACCTTGGCCCTTCGCAGTATAGGGAATTGACTTAGTGGGTCGCCTGCCAAGGGCAGCAAATAATTACCGATTTATGATAGTTTCCATTGATTACTTCTCCAAGTGGGTAGAGGCAAAGCCAATGATAATGATTACAGAGCAGAAGACCTTCCAATTTATTTGGAAGAACATCATATTCAGACATGGTCTCCCAAACACCCTCATCTCGGACAACGGAACCCAGTTCAAGAACTCTTCCTTGGAGAAATATTGTGAAAGAGTTCGGATAAAGCAATTTTTCTCTTCTCCTTGCCGACCTCCGAAAAACGGTCAGACCGAAGTCACGAATTGAACAATCCTTGACGGAATCAGGAAGAGGTTAGAAGAAGCTAAGGGAAGATGGACTGAAGATGTTTATGTTGTGTTATGGGCCTACAGAACAACAGCTAGGACACCGACGGGGGGAACCCCATTTATGTTAGCACATGGCTCAGAGGCCGTCATACCAATAGAGATAGGCCTCCCTACTCATAGGGTCTAAACCTATGACCCTGAGAAGAATGGGGAGGAGAGAAGACTCGACCTATATTTAATTGAAGAGAGAAGGGAAGACGCAGAAATCAGGCAAGCAACTTACCAGTAAAGAACAACAAAGTTCTACAATCAGAGGGTAAAATCAAGACCTATAGATGTGGGAGACCTAGTGATGAAGAAGACATTAGAGAAGGCAAACAAGCTTCACCCAAATTGGCATGGTCCTTATAAAGTGATTGAGGAGGTTGTACCCGGGACCTACAGGCTAAAAAACCTCGAAGGGGAACCTTTCTCCAATCCCTAGAACGATGATCATCTAAAAAAGTATTACATATGATGTTACAAGGGCTTTCATATAAATGTATTATCTTATGAAGAGATTATTAATGAGAAGATCAGTTCCCATGTCAAATCTTGGTTCATTATGCTCTAGTGGTAGAAATTATGAGGTTAACATCCAATGTGATAACCTCAGACCTTATAACATCATAATTTGGTGACAAGGTCTGAGGTGAGACGTCATACTTGGATGATATTAGACCTTAGACATCATTAATTCGGTGAATATATTATGGGGATAACATCTTAAATTGATTACGTCAGACCTTATAACATCATTATTTAGTGAGAAGGTCTGAGGTGAGACATCATACTTGGATGACCTCAGACCTTAACATCATTAATTTAGTGAATATATTATGGGGATAACATCTTAGTTGATGACCTCAGACCTTATAACATTATAATTTGGTGACAGAGTCTGAGGTCAGACATCATGGTTGGATGACCTCAGACCCTTAACATCATTAATTTGGTGAAAAATTTATGAGGATAATATCTTAGTTGATGACCTCAGAACTTATAACATCATAATGTGGTGATAAGGTCTGAGGTGAGACGTCATACTTGGATGACCTCAGACCCTTAACATTATTAATTTGGTGAAAAATATATGAGGATAACATCTTAGTTGATGACCTTAGACCTTATAACATCATAATGTGGTGACAAGGTCTGAGGTGAGACGTTATACTTGGATGACCTCAGACCTTAGACATCATTAGTTTGGTGAATATATTATGGGGATAACATCTTAGTTGATGACCTCAGACCTTATAACATCATTATTTGGTGACAAGGTCTGAGGTGAGACATCATAATTGGATGACCTCAGACCTTAGACATCATTAGTTTGGTGAATATATTATGGGGATAACATCTTAGTTGATGACCTCATACCTTATAACATCATTATTTGGTGACAAGGTTTGAGGTGAGACATCATACTTGGATGACCTCAGACTTTAACATCATTAATTTGGTGAATATATTATGGGGATAACATCTTAGTTGATGACCTCAAACCTTATAACATCATAATTTGGTGACAGAGTCTGAGGTCAGACAATATGCTTGGATGACCTGAGACCCTTAACATCATTAATTTGGTGAAAAATTTATTAGGATAACATCTTAGTTGATGACCTCAGACCTTATAACATCATAATTTGGTGACAAGGTCTGAGTTCAGACATCATTCTTGGATGACCTCAGACCTTAGACATCATTAATTTGGTGAATATATTATGGGGATAACATCTTAAGTTGATGAACTCAGACCTTGTAACATCATAATTTGGTGACAAGGTCTGAGGTCAAACATCATGCTTGGATGACCTCAGAGCTTAGACGATTATATTGAGACTTCAAATGTAGAGAATCATTCAATAAACATTCAGTAATTAAATAAATAAAGCCCTCCTCAGAGGTTGATATAGACTAAAGTTAAGAGTTATAAAATACAACAGAGTTTGTCATCAGAGGTTACAGTTCTTCATGGAAATTAAAATTATAAAAAAGCTTCACGAAATAGTCAAGTGTTTGCAGCCTCAGGGTTAGTTGCCATTCTTTCATCTCCCTGGCCGAGGGTGGTTACTTCCACCCCATCTTCCTGAGCGCCAACATCTTCAGTCATAGTGTCATCTTGGGGGGCAGTCTCGGTAGGGGAGGCACCTCCATCCTCCTCTACCTCTTGCAAGGCCTGAGCAAATCGAGGGTCATCATAACCCAAACCAATGAGGTCAGAGGCTGCGAGGCTCCCTGATTCCTTCTCCTTCATGGCATCCCATTTTCCAGTGGCCTTTACACCCCTTTCTACGTATTCAAAGACGAAGCTGACAAACTCAACAAAGACCTTGTACTCCTATAAGATCTTCTCAGAGGCATCATCCAAGGCAGCCTTCACAGCCACATCCACCTTATGTTGAAGAGAGTCAGCCTGAGCCTTCAGGGCAGTGCTATGATCCTTCCTCAGCTTGTCTATGTCTTTCTCTAACCCCTTCACGCTGGACTCAGACTTCTTCAAAGTGGCCTTCAGACGCTCCACTTCGGCATTCAAAGCGGCCTCAGTATTCTTGGCCTCTTGGCCCTTCTCAATCAGAGGAAGTTTTCCCAAGGTCCAGTTAACAAAATGATGTATGGTGAGGAGAGCCTGTAGAACATGTGCAGAGATATCAGTCTAAGATCCGGTATAGTTTAAAACCAATGTTACACTTGAATATAATTCAGCAGCAAAAGCAAAAGTTCAAGGTCTTACTTGGATAGAGCGATGGAGATAAAACTCAGCCAACAGAGGCATATCCAAAGAGCGATAGAAGTGCTTGTCAGAGTCGGTCATGACATTGCCGATGGCATCCAGGGCCTTCAGACTATGGCCGATGAGACTGTCACCAATCTTTAGTTGCTCCAAGCGAGCAATCAATGCGTCCTCAGAAGAAATGGGGATGGCATGATCCCCCTTTTAGTTTTTCTTCTTCTTCTTCTTCCTCTGATCCTCAGTGGTAGGGTCGTCAGGTTTCATCTTCTTGGGTGCCTCAGCCCTTAAGGTTATTGGAGGGGGAGGAGGTGAATTAAGACCTGCCTTCTTTACAAGCTTCGTGAGACTAGGGGCTGCCATCTCCCAAAGGTCGTCGAAAATCCCCTTTGGACACTCTGCAAAATAGAAAGGTCTGAGTCAAAAAATCATAGATATACAAATTTAACTGTATAACTTGTTGAAATAATAGAGCAACTTACAGAGCTCGGTGAAAGGACTCCCCCAAGGCTAGATTCAAAGAGATAGTAGGGAGTTATCAAATGCTCGTACTTGACTAGCAGACTATTCTCCCCCTGATCCTGAAGGTCTTTGACCTTCTGAAGATTATTTTGAATTAGCCCAGGGTCAGCCCTAGCAACTATTGTCATCTTTCCCCATCTCAGGGGTATTCTCGGCTCTAGGGAAGAAGGGGGGGCACAAGGACCAAAATCCCATGGCCCTGACGCAAAGAAGTAGCATGGTTTCGAATTATGGTTTGAGGTTTGGGTAACCTGCAACATCTTTTTATTTGACTTTCGAGCTAAAAAATGGTAATAGCTCTGATGATTCCTGGTAGATGAGGGGACGTAGCAGCCTGTGAAGACTTAGACGGGAATGTCTGAATGATGGATTGCCCTCCATAAGACAATATATCCAATTATCACCCTCCAGGCATTGGGTGACAACTGGGAAGGAGCCAAGTTGATGTAGGACAATATAGCCCAGATGATGGGATGAATGGGAAGACGAAATACTAACTTGAACATCTGCTCATACAGACAGATCTCACCATCTCGGCCACCGAAAGCCCTCTATTCCCTCCGAGGTCTCCTGAGTTTTATAGAGGGACTTATAGAATATAGATGTCTGAAGGCTATAAGGTTGACCTCGCTGACAGTGCTCTCTATCTTGGCCGCCTCAGAGGTGTCAACATCGCTTATCGTCATCATCATCGTCCAGTTCAATGTCGGCCTGAGCAGACGATGGGGCACCACTTGGGAACCTCTGAGCGAACTCATCTCCTGTGATGGCCGATAGGGGAATGGCTTCAAGGATTGGTGGAACAAACACGCTAGGTCCAATAATTTCAATATCAGAGGAAGGGTGTGATGTGCTTGAACTCTTGTAAGACGAGGCCCGACTAGAAACCTCGGCTTGATCAGGGACCTGATCCCGTTGAACGAAAAAGTCCATGGCCTCTTGAAAGGAGTCCATATACATAAGGTCTGAGGGGGACGACTCAGACTCAGACATGGGAGTAGGTTGAACTAGGACCTCGGCTGGCTGAACTGGTTCGGCTGGCTCAGGGTATATGACCTTCAGAAGGGGTGGAAAGATAGGTCTAAAGGGGAATGCCTCTAACCTACAAGCTTCCTCTTGGGCTCTTTCTATTTGCCTAATTTTATCTAAGGTCTTCTCCCTAAGAGAGGGGAATTCCTCTAAGACTTGATAAAGGGGCCTGAGCATATGAGTCAGACCCTACACTTGTGACTCTCCTAAATAAACAGGGTTGGCAATTTGATCAAAGATCAAACTGGGTTTTTAAAGAGGAATGAGTAAAGAACACTTCACTGGAAAACTCATAGGCTCACCAAAAAATGCATAAACTCGTCGAAAAATGCAATAAATGGAAGAACAAGGCAGAAAAATGCAATAAATGGAGAAGAAGGGGTGATAAACGATACCTGAGAGAATGCATGAAGAAAAAAGAGAGAGGTTTGATCGAAAAAGCCACCAAATGCACCTTAACCAAGCTCTTGTAGAGAGAGAGAGAGAGAGAGTAGAGAAAAATCAGGTGAGAGAATGAAGAAGTGTGGAAGAAAGACAAAGGAAAGGGGTAAAACCCTTAAATCCTATTGCACGCATACCAAGGCCCATCATTTCCTTGGGAGCCCAAAGGACAACAGACATCATTGAGCTTTCCTGGCACGCTATCTACTTCAATACCTGACACTTGTCAAAAAGGTATTAACACCTAAGGAATCCCGACCTTAGAAAAACATACCCCTTAGGCACCTGATCACATAGGTGACTAAGGGCTAGGGGGTGACTGATATACCCTAAATGTACCCCATCGGCTCAGAGACATCAACCTCGGCCAGGGAGATGGCCGAGGTCAGCAGGGACCTAGAATGATAACCAGCGGACTCGTCCCCAACAAGGTCGGCCATGGTCGACGTTACTAGTTTCCTCACAGCCATGCATCATTTGAGGCCTATATGACCCATGATGGCAGTTATTCATCAGGCCATCCAGGGTTGACAACCTCATCCGAGTACGAGCCGAGGTTACAAAAGCTACACCATCATCATAACCAACCTCGACAGAGAAACGACCGATGTTCCTTGGCTACTCCTCCATAACCTCGGCTCAGGCCGACATTATGACTCAACTCGTCCTACCTCGGCCTCGTTTGAGCCGAGATCACCCTGATTAACCTCAAATTCGGCAACAGCTAGACTTCACCAACCTCGTACTCTTCCAGGCCGAGGTAGGGACCAATCACAGATAGCCGAGTCTTTATTCGCATATGGTTGACTGGGAACACGTGTACACAATTCAATTATAACAAATCATTCCCCTCACGTGTGGGGAATATTTCATCATCATTCTCTACATGTGACAGTGAAAGATGTCTTCATCAGATTGGCTAGATCAGCACACACATGCTCATTGCATGTATAGGGGGTGCATTACACCCCCCACATACTATATATACTTGCCTTCTTCTTCTTGGAGGGGGATCCCCAAAATGAGCAACCCTAGCTGAAACTTTGTTCAAATATACAGTAGAGAGAGAAAGCTTGAGAGATTGTATCTATGACCATTAGATCCTTCATATAGTGATATTAATCACACACTTGCACAGTGGACGTAGGCCTGATTGGCTGGACCACTTACATGAATGTGTTCATCCTCTTTTCCTCACCTCCATCTTCTGTATATCCTTACCCATGTACTGCCATTGTTAACACTGAATTGAGCTTACGAACACCTTGAAGGGTGGTGCTGTTTCCAGCATCATCAGGTATAATATGGGTTTCAGGACTTTTCTATACACATTTCACCTCCCAATTAAGTGTTTAGGCCCTTTTTAGAAGGCCCATAAGCCCAAAAAAGGGATTAGAGTTAATAACCCTAATTGTGAAAGGGTGAGGGGACTTTAATTCATTTTAGAAGACCAAAATTGGGGAGAGCCTTAGAGGAGAATAATTAGAAGAAAATTTGGAGATTTTGGGAGATTTTTTCAAGAACAAGAGGAGATCCTTTAATCTAACCCATCATCTTCACTAAAGGACTCGATTTTAAAACCCTAAGGAAAGTGGTTTAACTTGCATTTTTCCTATTCATATTATAGAAGGAGTGCATTAATTAATATGTTAGGGTTTATTCTACATTTGAATTTGGGAATTTCATGTTTGGGATTTATAAATCTTTAGAGATGATAACATTTTGTAGATTTGAAGCCCCAATTGGTGTAGATTATGTAGTAAAATTGAGTAAATCAAATGGGTGAATTTAGGATGAAATTTGTGAATGTTTTTGTGGTTAATCTGTACAGAATTTGAGGTTTTATAACAGTAACGACGGACTCGTTTTCTAGGCAATGAAAGAGGAGAGAGAACATCAGGGTCGTTTGAATGACCTGGTGTCTCGTTCAAATGAGATCCATTTTCATTCGAATGACAGGGTTGGTCGTTTGAACGACCTGGTTATTTCTGGCAGATTTCTCCCCTTCCCCTATTTCAGACCCGATTGTTATTTTGTGATGAATTATTCCTGTATTGGTTGAATCTGAAAAATTACAATTATAATTTAGGGTTTGAAATTGCGAAAATTGCCCTTGGATTAAGTGGAGAATAAATCCTATTAGAGAATTAAGGTTTATGATTGAGTGGTTGGAAACCTTATTAATTAAGTGAGTAAATTTAATTGAATGAAATTGAATAATGAATTGAGAATTTTGAATTTCGGGCCAAAAGAGAGATAGTCAGGGTATATTGGTAGAGAGACACCAAGATAATGAAATTAATTAGTGTATTATTAATTGAAATTGAGTCAGATTGTTGACTTGTGTGTTTTAGGCTTGTTTATAGATGTAAGTACACGGGTAGCCTAGATTTACTACATATACGATGATGGGTAGTATATATATGAATAATACGGTGATGTAATATACTGGTAGCCTAGATATTCTATATATATATATATATATATATATATATATATATATACGGTGATGTGTATGATTTATAAATATTTGTGTGAATAATATTTATAGTAAAGCATACCCATTCTAGTGCTATCAGGGGAGGTTGTGCGATGTGGGTGAATCCCCTGGATAGTGAATGCAGGGTGAGCATAAACCCCAGATCATCGCATTCGAGTTCAGGAGTGAGTCCTTTGAGTGTGTTCTAATCTCACTACATTGGGAAATTATGTCCGCCTCCACAACGTTTGTACATTTTTTGAAACAGGGAGCTAACTGTGTCAGGGTTTCGGGTGGATGAGTATACCCGATTATGATAGCATCTAGAGAACACCCTATGAGTTCCTACTCGGGGGATAGTTATATATCTATGACATGCATGTGAATGTTGTGATGTAGTGATACGTATATATGGTGCAGATTTATATACGGGTCAATGCATAATGTGAAATCTAAATACAACTTGAGAGATGGTTATATGATATCAAATGAGAAATAACTTAAATAAGTTAGCGATACGCATATATGGTGTATATTTATATACGGGTAAATACATGATGTGAAATGTATAAATTATATAACTTGTGAAAATGTTATACGGTAACAATTGAACAGAGATTTAAATAAGTTAGTGTGATTAATAACTTATAACTCGTATACTAAAATCACTAGAGATAGAGTACTGGGGAAAGTAGGATATGGACATATATATGACAAGAGTAGTTAAGGGTTAGATAACTAGATGGGTCATGTATAGGTACATTAGACGTGCACATTAGTCGAGGGGTGAGGTGTCCTCAAGAGAGTGTGCGACACTAACTTAAATATGAAGAGCATTCATGCATTTTAATTTCCTGCATTAAATTCACTTACTAAATATTTTCCAAATGTTTTTGGTTCTAACCCATGCTATAAAATATTTTCAAAACCTTTTATGTGTCCAGCCATAGGGACGCCAAAATTATTCTATTCCGGGATTACGCAACTGCGACACATGTGGATGTCGCAGGACTTTGACTTAGCCATTTCAGTCATTTTATTCCTAGAGTAGGATGAAGTCACTATTCCATTTAGGCATGTTGCCCTAGTTGTTCCATTTTATTTCTGTTAAAGGTTGTACTCAGTTTAATACTCTTGTGATTCATTTTTGTTATTGATTTGTAGTCAGTGGTTGTCTCGGCAAGGATTACATTTATTCCAGTTTTAGTATTGCTTGATTTAGTGATTGCATGATGGTGAACTATATATTCTTTCCCATGTAGTTGTTGGGATGTTAAATAAAAAGATAAAATTTGGCACTATGTCTTTTGAATACTAGTTGGTTACTAAGTTTCAAAAATTTCTCGACAGTGATGCTAAGAATGAACTAGATGTGATTCTTATTTAATTTGGTATAGGACTGATCACTCGGTATTTTGTTAGGCGAGATGTCATAAATGGTATCAGAGCATCAGGTTCTAGTGTCTTTAGGATCTGTGCGGCTTTTCACATTTCAGCGTAGTGTTCTTTAATATAGAGCCTTATTATAGGATTGTAGTATTCCTTCACGTATGCGATTTACGTTCTCCTATTATAGGGTATAGTTCATGTGATTCATATATGGCGGTATAAAGGGGAAGATTGAACATTTTAAAACAACAAATGTGGGATGTTATAAGGATTGCAGGAGGGAGGACTCAACATGAGTCATAGGGTATTCTAGAAACAGTGATGCGATAGTAGTCACCATGATAATTGTTCAAATAATTAAAGTTGGAGAAACCGTTGGGTAGCAGTTGTTCCCCAAGAACCACTGTGAAGGATGATGGTGCAAGGTTAAAACCCCAAGTGTAGACGTCAAGGGGTGAGGGTAGAAGAAAATTTTATTTCAAAAGATCAATCCGCTAGGATTCAAGGGAGGTGCGAAAGAGTGATTTACCAATGGGTAGAGAATATCCAATTGGGATCACATGTGGGGAAGTGTAGTGGGACTCAAGTCAAATTTTTGAGCAAAGAAGTTTGCTCTTAGAAGCAGTATGGGGAGATGGGATCCTATCACCACATTCATGGGGAGATACCATGAATAATGAGGAATTTTAGGTGAGGAATATTATGAATCCTCTCACTTGAGGTTAAATTTAGAGACAAGGTAAATTTCAGTAATCTTTCCAAAAGGGTCGAACAATGGCCGGATGATAAGGAAAGTTAATGGAATTCGCAAGCTTTGTAACCGATGAGAGGGGTACGAAGAATCAAATAGGGTTTGTAAGTTGATATTAGACCCATTTGTAGAATGTACAAGCATGAATAGGAGATCTGGCTAGGACGACTGATGTCGTTGTCGTCAAGGTTGTACATTTACAATAGTATTAATGCTCTCGAGAGAGGGGATCTAAGGGAGGTGGAGAATCTATCAAAAGAGTAAGATTGGATTTTTGTGCTAGTGAGACACTAAGGGAAGGGATACCGCAAACCCAAATTTATGATCGAGATCAATAGAATTTCTACCAAGTGGTGGTGGGTTCATTTAGGGCCGTCAAGGCCAGCGAATCCAAAGGGACATTTGGGGTAGCAATTAGGGTCAAGACTATTAGGTCCGGGATACGGACAACCCCTACAAGGCCGGCGGGGATAGAGAAAGGGGCATAACATAGAGATATTTCTTATGTGTGAAAAAGTAGATACACATAAGAGGATCTTGTTCATTGCGAGTCAGGGTACATGAGTGGGATGTCTAGGAAGGACATCAGTAGAAAAAAAATTGGTTTGGTTAGGATGCGGGTGTTATGCCTAATGACCATTGAACCGACAGTGTGAGGGGCAATTGAAACTACGAGTTTTATTCTGAGATGATTGGGGTTTGTTTTGTGTGATGCGAGCGGGTCATAGTAATGTATTAGTACTAGATTCGCGTGACAAATGGATTTAGTGGAGGTATCGTTAATATCACTAATATGTGTATATTTACCATGGAGTAGCAATGCGCTTTTCAGTTCCACCTATGAGGGAACGGGTGGGTACACTGAGATAATATATATTTTTCTGAGGATTAGCTCATTTGAGAGGTGATATTCGAGGTATGGTTCTATCTTGGGTACAAATGGGTTCATAATGATGGGCGATCATAGAAAGACTATTGTGTTCATTATTTTGGTACATGATGTATATTCTTCTTGAGACATCTCACCTGAAAGAGGGTTGGGCAATATCATAGCGGCAATATTGTGTGAAGTAGGCTTCATAGAGTGCAGTTTTCTAATTATATTGGATCCCGGTGCATAGGACTTTTATTGATGAGATTTAGAGTATGTCAGGTTGCCTAGAGTGGAGAGATTTAGCTCATTATTAGTATTTAGCACTGAGGGCTTAGTAATAGTACGAGCACAGTAGTATATGACTCCTTTAGAGACCCGAGCGTCCATGATAGACTTGTGAGAATATGGGAGGGGTTTGAGAGTCTTGGGGATATTCTTCCGGTTCTATGGAAATCGAGGACCGATAATGCCGAGGAATAGTGCATTAGGAAAAGTTCTTGTGGGTTTTGCTGGGAAGTGTTATACACATAAGCCTTAATAAAATACCAAAAGTGTGAACATGTAATTGGATTCTAGGCCATCAAATTTAATAATAATTAGTGAAAATGTGGATAAAATACGTTTAAAAGAGAGCCACTAAGAGGTAGGGCTAGTGGAGCTAGAAAGTGTTACGAAAGAAAGAAGGCGAAGCTTTGCACGACAAGTTGATAGGTGAGGTAATACTGAGAAGAATTTAATAGTGATGATTAAGGTCATCGAAAATATTTGGAGGATATAGCCACGCCAAGAATGAAAGAGCCAAAATTGAGATAAATATGGTTATGTAAGTGATGATCGGAGGTTTGTGCAATTATACATGAGATATAGGGTGTATGGGCACCCTAGGAGGAGCCGGAGCCTCTACTGTGAAGATACTTAGTAGATTCGAGGATAAGATGCAAAGGTAACGATTTTAGGTATATTCCGGAGGAATGGGAATAAGTTTTCCCTCAAACTATGGAATGAATGAGCGTGGGTGTTTTGGGAAGTGACATTAAGTGCGTCACAACCTAGGGTTTGCTATCACTAGGATTCATGAGTGAGATGGATATTAGTGGATATTTTGGACGTAATAGCCATAATATATATACATATACACCATGGGATAGTGGAGTTCTTTGGTGTTAACAATGTGAGACTGGGGTTACACTAAGAGGATGGTTACATTACGAGAGATTCCTATTTTCGAGAATTATGTGAGTAGCGTGGATGTTTTCCAAGATTCAACTGTGTAGCTATAGTTTGGGGATATAATGGATAGTTATGGTAAGATTGAAAGTTCATGGTACCGGGGTAAGAATATTGGTTGCTAGGTTCCACCTGTGATAGGGTCAAGTACACATATATGGTTATGTATGTGAAATGTGTTGCATATTAATGTATAAATTGTTAATTGAAATCCCGGGGAGTAGGGACATTTTTTATGTGATTCGGAGTGGTTGGGCTTATTGTCGAGCAGGCAGATATAGCTCGGGTTTTATTTTTGTGCAAGGAAACTAGTGATAGTAAGGGTGCAGTAGTATGTGTTGTCTTTTTTTTACATAAGAGTGGATATATATACTTTTATGCCGAGGAGGGTATCTGAAATGTTATAACTGTGGGATTAAAGTCATATTACTGATTAAGGGTCGATAAAATTTGGGTTTCATTTCATGCGGTTAAGCACGGGTACAGGGTGTATGGGTACTCTGGTTAATTACATTCGCTTAATGACTTTGTGTAGCAATGCTAAGAGTTAGTGATTGTGGGGTTAGTTGAGACAGGGAGTACTAGTCCTATCTGAATTTTGAGGACGAAATTCCATTGTAAGGGGGGAAGTATGTAACACCCCATAATTTAAGGACCTTTAATTAAATTATATTTGGGGTAAAAATAATTTATTTTATTGTGATGAATTAAATTCGTAATTTGGGAAATTTTTAAATTAGAGGAATTTATTAATTTGGCGAAAGGAGGATTTATTATTTATGCTATTTTGTGTGTCGCATTTTGAGGTCAAGAATTTGGAGAATATTATAAATTAATTCGGATGGCAATTAGGAGTGAACGGTTGAGTCCCGATGGGTTGAAATAATTGGAAATGTGTGTCCATAGGTATAATATGGGTTTTGAGAATTTTCTAGACACATTGGGGCTCCCAATTAAGTGTTTGAGACCTTTTTAGAAGGCCGCTAAGCCAAAATGGGATTGGAGTTAATAACCCTAATTGTGAAAGGGTGAGGGGACTTTAATTCATTTTAGAAGACCAAAACTGGGGAGAGCCTTAGAGGAGAACAATTAGAAGAGAATTTGGAGATTTTGGGAGATTTTTCTAGAACAAGAGGAGAGCCTTGAATCTAACCCACCATCTTCATTAAAGGACTTGATTCTATAACCCTAAGGCAAGTGGTTTAACTTGCATTTGATTAATTGCATTTTTCTTATTCATATTATAGAAGGTGTGCATTAATTAATATGTTAGGGTTTATTCTACATTTTAATTTGAGGATTTCATGTTTGGAATTTATAAATCTGTAGAGATGATAAGATTTTGTATATTTGATGCCCCAATTGGTGTAGATGATGTAGTTAAATTGAGTAATCAAATGGGTGAATTTAATATAAAATCTGTGAATCTTTGGGGGGATAATCTGTACAGAATTTGAGGTTTTAAAACAGTAATAACAGACTGGTTTTCTAGGCAACGAAAGAGGAGAGAGAACACCAGGGTCGTTCGAACGATCGGGTGTCTCATTCAAACAAGAGCCATTGTAGTTCGAACGACACGGCTGGTCATTTGAACGACCTGGTTATTTCTTGAAGATTTCTCCCCTTCCCCTGTTTCAGACCTACTTGTTATTTTGTGATGAATTCTTCCTGTGTTGGTTGAATCTGGAAAATTATGGTAAAAATTTAGAGTTTGAAATTGTGAAAATCTCCCTTGGATTAAGTGGAGAATAAATCCAATTAGAGAATTAAGGTTTATGATTGAGTGATTTGAAACCTTATTAATTAAGTGAGTAAACTTAATTGAATGAAATTGAATAATTAATTGGGAATTTTGAATTTCGGGTAAGAGAGAGATAGTCCGGGTATATTTGGTAGAGAGACATCAAGATAATGAAATTAATTAGTGTATGATTAATTGAAATTGCGTCAGATTGTAGACTTGCATGTTTTAGCCTTGTGTATAGATGTAAGTACACTGGTAATCTGGATTTAATATATATACGGTGATGGGTAGTATATATATATATATATATATATATATATATATATATATATATATATATATATATATATATATATATATATATATATAGTGTGTGTGAATAATATTTAAATTAAAGCATACCCATTCTAGTGCTATTAGGGGAGGTTGCGCGATGTGGGTGAATCCCCTGGATAGTGAATGCAGGGTGAGTATAGTCCCAGTGTAGACACCCCATTCTAGCACCCCCTAATCTCTCCTTAGGTCGCTAGCACCTCCCTGCATCACTACGATCCTAAGTCATACCCCGAGTACTGACCTTTAAGCCATCGGGCACTCCCAGGCTCCGTTTGACCAAAAGTCAAAATCTTCAACTCGACCGAGACTGAATAAATCTTCATAGGGTACTAAAACCCCTTTCTAACGGTCTACCCCATGCGCAATTCTAACTTACGGTGCAGACGAACGACCCATTTTCCCCCAAAACTTGATCAAGAGGACATCAGATGCTCCCGAGCTCCGTTTGAACCAAGTCAACTCTTTATCTCGATTGAGACTGAATCAATCTTCAAAGGGCACTGAAACCCCTTTCCAAAGGACCGCTCCGGGCCCAATTTTAACATACGGTACGAACGAACAATCCGTTTTACTTCGAAAGGTCATCGAACGCTTCCAGGCCCCAGTTAACCAAAGTCAACTCCACAAATCGAGTCAAACTCTTTGGAATGTCGAAGTCATCTCTTAACCTTTCCAACGGTCCTCCCCGTGCACGATTCTGACTTACCATGCGGACGAATGATCCGTTTGCGTTCGACGATCTCCCGTCCAAAAGATCAATGAGCCCTTCTGAGCCACATTTGTCTCAAAGTCAACTCCTAGACCCGGGAATAGTCCAAAGGACTTTCGCAGGTCTCTGAAGTACCTTTCTAGCGGTATGTCGCGTGCGCGATTTGGATCAACGGATTGCGTTTTACGACTATTTTTCCAAAGGAATCTGAACAAGACTGCTAAACGGAAGGCTCAAACATCCAAATCCCTTTTCAACCCTCACTTTTCATCATCTTTTTCATCAAACTTGGTGAATTAACTACCCTTCATCATCACCTAAGTGCAAGGGCTACTCTCCAACATTCAAGATCTTCAAGAAGGTCCAACTTTCTCAACTATCTCTTTAAATTATCCGAAATTCCCATTAACTTGTTTTATTACTTAGCACTTTTATTCTCTCCATCTCACATATTCTAATATACTTTTATTTAGTATTATTGCACATCTCTTATTTTCCATGTAATTAAACTCAAAAAACAAGAAAAATAGGGGTTGCTCATAAATTCCAAATGGAAATTCTCACACTTTTCTCATAACTAAAACACCTTTTTACACACACACACACATAAGAAAAGTCCCAGGTTGGATTTATGGGATAAACCCCACCCCTCGTTTTGCATATGAACTACGTGGACTTTGATGCCTCTATAGGCTACGCAGGCGTCTCGGGGTAAAACCCGAGACTCGAGTCCAATTTTTTCCAATTTTCTATTTTTTGAATGCTTTAACTTAATTATTTTAGATTCTCATCCCTACATATTTACATATACATATGTTTGTTCTTAGTGGCGTATTATTTCATACGCGTTATTGTTCCATTATAACGATTAACGCATGGATAATCGCGTAAATCCTATTTTCTAATATTACTTTTAGGAACATTGCTACGGATTCTCGCTTTATATCTTCCATGATATAAGTCGATGATTCCTATCTCGAGTACATATACACATGCACACATATCACGGAGAAATATAGGAAAATAACAACAAGTCCATGAGAGACCACAAGGGCGGAATGGGTTCTTAACACCTTCCCATTCCGTAACTTAGCCTCCGAACCCTACTCGAATCAATTTTGGGTTCGTATGTATTAGTATGTCTTTGATGCTATCCTTCGGGATAGTTCCACCTTCTTTTGTCTGTTTTGAGTAAAATATGCTGGCGAGTCCATCTCTCTACATTTTTCACCTCACACATCGTCGACGACGACCGAAGCGCTACCGAGAGGGATGCACGGGACCAAGATCCTCTCACCATACCCTCTCTCTCTCTCTCTCTCTCTCTCTCTCTCTCTCTCTCTCTCTCTCTCTCTCTCTCTCTCTCTCTCCGCGAGGATAGGGGATGGCCACCGTTCCGCGAGGATCGGGGATGGCCACAGTGGCGACTCCGCTGGGGATTTTGTTTAAGAGGTCTAGACTCTATTTACATAAGTGTTTTATTTTCTTCTACATTCCCTTATTTTCATGTCCCCCCCCCCCCCCCCTTATTATTCATGTGTACCTCATGCTTATGCTTCTATTCACACACTTGTAGAATATTCTCCATGTACACTTCGCACCACGTGCACTTAGGATAATGTATATCCACATGTTGCACGCATCACTTATCCATGCCTGGTATACTTTTGGTACTTGTACTTTGCTCCCTGTTTGGCATGATCAAGAAGGATACTCTCATCATAAGATACTAATAAGAGAATCATGCATGATTCACACGACATCACCAAAGAGCATTGCCATTTACCAAATTTTGTCCAGTAACTGGAGGGTCACTTCGTGATGGGCGCTGGGCTGGCAGGGTGCAGTTATCCTAAGCGATATGACTCTCACCTTCCATTGACCAAGTACCTTCGACGTATATCGAATGGTTCCCTCGCATCGTACCGCTTGATCGCAGTTATGACGTGAGGTATATCGCAGGGAACTCGTTCACATACGCCGAGTATATCGAATTTTCTCTCACACGTACCGTCCCCACGTGGTATATAGTGAGGCAATTCACGTACACTCAGTTATATCAAATGGCTTAACCACACGTACTGATTGCCCTTAAAAGCAATACGTATATCGTGGAAGTCACACCAAAGGGGGGAACCCTTTCCAATTCACCCAACCAACTGCATACCCATATATAGGTGTCAAGCCTAGGACACACATGTTAAGATAGTCGGTTTTGACCCGAAACTCTGCTGAAATTATGGGTCGGCCTGCCGCCTAAATTTTTGCGCATTTTAAAAATGGGACCATACCCAGAGCCTGATTACAAGTCCAACCATAGCTTTGCATATGTTACAAACCCAACTTTTCCAGGCTCGGGTCCCATCCATCATTTCATTTTTCATTTTGGAGAATTTAATACATGTGAGAACATAATAATTATAATAATCATGTTGAGACCGGTCTCCCAAAAATATTTCTCTCTTCTTTATAAAAAATAAATAAATATTTCTCCTTTGTTTATCAAAAATCCAAAAATATTTTTCCTCTCTTTATAAAAATCCAAAAATATTTTGTCTTTCAATCTCAAAAAGAAAAAATGTCAAAAATATTTTCATTCTTTCAAAATAAAATTCCATTTTACACATTCTCAAATCGATTGCACGCCCTTGGCCTGGCTCCTTATTGGCTTCGATCTTCAGTCAAATCACCTCGGAGTTTCGGTCGTTCCCCTACTACTTCTTTCGAGTCCGGAATCCATTCTCTTTCCATGGAGAACACAGATCAAGTACCAGTTGTGCATCCAGATCTGATGGCAGTCTTAGCTCAACTAATGTCAAACATTGACAACCTCTAGACTGAAGTTCGTGAGATGCAACATAACCAGGTTCCTGTTCCTCACGAGCTCGAGGGCCTATTCCCTCGCGATAGGGGTCCACCCGAGCCTATATGGGTTACCGAAGAGTATAGCACGCTCCACATGCCCCTCCTGCTAATGGGCCGCTGCCTGCCCAGCTTCCGATGCCAAACCTTGTCCAGTCTGGGGCTAACTTGCCTATGATCATGGATCCAATAGAGGAAGAGTTAAACAATGTCAAAGAAGATCTCAAGATGATAACTAAGAAGTTTGACCAGGTCAGAATCTCTGTAAATTACATGGACTACACCCACATGTCTCCTTATCCTAAAGTGCAGTTACCGGAGAAATTCAAGATGCCAAATATCGAGAAATTCAGAGGGAGTGGACCCTCGATTGTTTATCTTCGCAGTTATCACTATTCTATGACTCTCTTAACGGATTTTGAAGAAGTGATGGCCCATTAATTTTAACAAACTTTGAAGGATAGCACCCTCTAATGGTTTTTATCTCTCTAAGAGTCCAGAAACCGTAGCTGGGAGGATGTATCCCGATAATTCATGTCTCAGTACAAATATAATGAAGAGCTTGAGGTCACCCGCCGTAATTTAGAGCTGCTCAAATAGAACTTTAGGGAATCAGTCAGTAACTTCACAGCCCCATGGAGGGAAAAAGCAGCCACTATGATCAATCGACCATCCGAGGAAGAATAAGTCAACATAGTAAAGAAGAACTTCTTACCCCATATTCGAGCAACAATGGTAGGACAATACTATCCCCACTTTCGAGCTCTCAGAGAAGTAGGAGTAGAAGTCGAGGATGGTCTTGCTAAAACAGAAGTTGAACCAAAGAAAGTGTCTGGACAATTCACTCCCAGAAAATATGATAATCATGTCAATGTTGCAGTCTCAACCATCAAGAACATCTCTCAACCAACCACCTCGTGGGCACTAGAAAGCCGCCATGTCCCATCTGAAAGGAATACACCGAGATCCATGCTCCCCTCTCCAAAGTTTATCAGGCCCTATTAAGCCGAAACTTTATCAAACCCTTTGACCCCCGTCCATTTCCAAATCCACTCCCAAAAAACTTCAAGGCATATGACCATTGCGACTTTCACCAAACTGCTGGCCATACCACCGACCAATGCTTTCACCTTCAAAACATAATCCAAGGTCTGACTGACCGGGGTGACATTGCCCCACCCACCAATCCTAAGCCAAACACTACTCACAACCCACTCCTAAATCATTTCAATGCCATTTTCCTAGAAGAGAACCCATAATTTGATCCCTCAACTCAAATCACACCCATATACTCTCCCAAACCTCTCCTACACCCTGCTAGCCTCGCTGACCAGGTACTGTCACTCCTTACCAGAGCATGCATCGCTGTCCATACCCATTCTGAAAATGAAAGTATGGAATTATTAGAATTATTAAACAAACTCCTAGAGTTCGGGCTGAAACTTCACTCACAGATGATCATTGATTGCTAGAGGTTCAGTATGTTATTCTTGGAAGCACAAAAATGGGCTCGAGAGTCAAACCGTTGGGTGGTACCAACCGATGAAGTCATCCTAGATGATGTTGTACAGATCTTGGCAGGATTATTTAGGCAAACTAATAATATTTGTAGTATGATTGAGTTGATTGATACTCTAAAGTTACATGGTCACCTGGTCCCTTCACCCTTACACCTCCCTACAGAATGGGAGAACCTATACGAAGAATTTATTAAAGTCATGGAATGCATTGACTTTACATGGAAAGATAGAATTATTTCCATCAGATGGGGGGAAGGATTCGAAGATTCAAATGGAGAGTAAGCTTCAAAAAAGACTGGCCCAGTAGCCGACATGTGTGGGATGATATCATTTGAAGAACTCCTCAGAAAAATAAACAAGGTTGAAAAATAACCTAAGATTGATGAAGAAATAGGGTTCATGTTCTTCCCTTCTTCAGTAAATCACATGACCACACTACACCAAATCCTGCGAATGGTCACGCCTAGTGGGTCACGGCCCAAGTCCGCGACCAGCTGGTCGCGGACTTGGGCCGTGACCCACTCAATATTTGGCGTGACCATATTTATTATCACACTAAATTATCAATGCTCTAGAAGTGGTCACGGACCAAGTTCGTGACCATAGTGGTCGCGGACTTGGGCCGTGACCAACTTGGCCCCAAACTCGTGCCAAAATTCCCTCCAAGCTTGGTCGCGGAGGGGTCACGACCCAAGTCCATGACCCATGGCATGACGAAGAAGATAGTACACATTTTGGGGGTCATGGCTTAGGGCCGTGATAATTTCTTGGTGTGGGTCACGGCTATGGTCCGTGACCATACCTCATTCAAGCAATAGGGTTGACGAAAAAAGGTTGCGCATCACTGATTGAGGGTCACGGCTTTGGGCCGTGACTATTTCTTGATGTGGGTCACGGCTATGGGCCGTGACCATGCTTCAATTCAAGGTCTGAAACTAGTCGTGCATGGGGGTCACGGCTATGGGCTGTGACCATCCTTCAATTCAATGTCTGATATTGGTCGCGCATGGGGGTCATGGCTGTAGGCCGTGACCATTGGCCATTCATGTAGCAACAGAAAGGAGGTTATGGGTTGCGAGGTGGGTCGCGGCTGATGGTTGTGACCATGTAATTCCTAAAAAAAATGCACTTTAACATTTTACCCCTTTCATTTTCATTTACCCGCTTCTCTCTCTCTCTCTCGTCAAAAACAAAGTTGTGGCTTCTCTCTCTCATCAAACACTGGTGGGTTTTCTCTCTCTCTGCTTCCAACCCCTGCTGCCACCGGTAAGGTTAGCTTACTTTAATTTCTATTTTGATTTGTTTGATGAGATACATATATTTGAATGAGGGTTATTGGTTTTTTGATTTCGATTTCATGAGACACAATCATACATATCTGTTTTGATTTTTGTTTGATGAGATACAAATACAGATACTTTAATTTCTGTTTTGTTCTTTTATGTGTGTAATTGTATGTGTATGTATGTATAGATTTATGTCAAAAAAATATTAGGGTTTAAGTAAACCCTAGATTGTATGTGTGTATGTATATGTTATGTCAATAAACCCTAGATTGTATGTATGTATTTTTTTTGGCAAAATATTATTCAAAACTCTAGACATTATATTTTTTTTGACAAAATATAATTAAATGGATTTATAATAAGTAAAAAAAAATTACATCCGCCTTTTTGTGGGTTATATATATGCATAGATTTATTTCAAAAAAATATTATGGTTTAAGTAAACCATTGATTGTATGTGTGTATGTATAGGTTATGTCAATAAACCCTAGATTGTATGTCTGTATTTTTTTGGCAAAATATTATTCAAAACTCTAGACATTATATTTTTTTTGACAAAATATAATTAAATGGATTTATAATAAGTAAAAAAAAATTACATCCGCCTTTTTGTGAGTTATATATATGCATAGATTTATGTCAAAAAAATATTAGGGTTTAAGTAAACCCTAGATTTTATGTGTGTATGTATAGATTATGTCAATAAATCCTAGATTGTATGTGTATGTATTTTTTTTGACAAAATATGCTTGTCTTTTTTTTTTGACAAAATATAATTAAATGATTATTTTGGCATACGAGTCGCAAACACATGTGCACATTACTATAGTGAGATATTTTTGGCTTGGTTGTTGGATACTATAGTGCTCTTGATTTGCCTATGAAAAAGTATATCACGTATCTTGCGATTAATGTGCATTTTTTTACGTTTACGTCAAGATATTAAGAGGCTACAACTTGACATGGAACAAATACAACTTGATTCCGTTCATTCATATTTTAACTTGACATGTATGTCATAATTCTGTTGATTTCATACAGTTCTGTTTTAGTTTGAGATTTGTTGTGATCAACTTGATTGGATATGTATTTTAAAACCTTAAAATGGCGGCGTAATAATCACAACTACATTGATATGAAGGCGAGTCAATTTCTCTGCAATGGTCCACATTAAACTAATTAGTAACCGAAGGATGAAAACATAAAACAACCACAAAACGGTCCGATAAGAGTCATGAACACCTCGCACGGGACCAATGTGATTCGTAGGAACCGACCGGGTAGTCACAGTGATCCCGATTTGAGTGTACGATATAAATTTGCAAAAAGTTAGACTTGAGAATAAAAAAGATGCCATCGAAGGGTGAAAATGTAAAACAAACACCAAACGGTCCCGTAAGAGTCACGAACACCTCGCACGTGACCAATGTAACTCGTAGGAACCGACCAGATAGTCACGAGGCTCCCGATTGGAGTGTACGACGTTAATTTGAAAAAAATAGACTTAAAGCATAAAAATATGCCATCGAAGGGTGAAAACGTAAAACAAGCACAAAACGGTCCCGTAAGAGTCACGAACACCTTGCACGGGACCAATGTGACTCGTAGGAACCGACCGCGTAGTCACTAGGCGCTCGGTTGGAGTGTACGACGTAAATTTGAAAAAAATTAGACTTAAGCATGAAAACATGCCATCGAAGGGTGAAAACATAAAACATCCTTAAAACGGTCCCGTAAGAGTCACAAACCCCTCGCACGGGACCGATGTAAGTCATAGGAGCCGGCCGTGTAGTCAGGGCGCTCCCGGTTTGAGTGTAGGACATAAATTTGCAAAAAGTTAGACTTAAGCATCAAAACTTGCCATCGAAGGGTGAAAACATAAAACAAGAACAAAACGGTCCCGTAAGAGTCACGAACACCTCGCACGGGACCAATGTCACTCGTAGGAACCGACCGCGTAGTCACGAGGCGCCCGGTTGGAGTGTACGACGTAAATTTGAAAAAAATTAGACTTCAGCATGAAAACATGCCATCGAAGGGTGAAAACGTAAAACAGCCTCAAAACGGTCCCGTAAGAATCACAAACCCCTCGCACGGGACCAATGTGACTCGTAGGAACCGACCGTGTAGTCACGAGGCTCCCGGTTTGAGTGTACGACAGAAATTTGATAAAAAATAGACTTAAGCATGAAAACATGTCATCGAAGGGTGAAAATGTAAAACAACCTTAAAACGGTCCCGTAAGAGTCACAAACCCCTCGCACAGGACCAATGTGACTCGTAGGAACCGACCGCGTAGTCACGGGGTTCCCGGTTTGAGTGTACGAGTGAATTTGAAAAAAAATTAGACTTAAGCATAAAAACATGCCATCGAAGGGTGAAAATATAAAACAGGCTTAAAAACAGTCCCATAAGAGTCACAAACCCCTCGCACGGGACCAATGTGGCTCGTAGGAACCGACCGTGTAGTCACGGGGCTCCCGGTTTGAGTGTACGACGGAAATTTGATAAAAAATAGACTTAAGCATGAAAACATGCCATCGAAGGGTGAAAATGTAAAACAGCCTTAAAACGGTCTCGTAAGAGTGACAAACCCCTCGCACGGGACCAATGTAAGTCATAGGAACCGGCCGTGTAGTCACGGCACTCCCGTTTTGAGTGTAGGACATAAATCTGCGAAACGTTAGACTTAAGCATCAAAACTTGCCATCGAAGGGTGAAAACATAAAACAAGCACAAAACATCCCGTAAGAGTCACGAACACCTCTCACGCGACCAATGTGACAAGTAGGAACCGACCGCATAATCACGAGGCACCCGGTTGGAGTGTACGACGTAAATTTGAAAAAAATTAGACTTAAGCATGAAAACATGCCATCGAAGGGTGAAAACATAAAACAACCTTAAACTGTCCCGTAAGAGTCACAAACCCCTCGCACGGGACCAATGTGACTCGTAGGAATCGACCGGGTAGTCATAGGGATCCCGGTTTAAGTGTACGACATAAATTTATAATATCGATCGGAGATTGGGTTTTTTCTGTCGGCTTGCAGCGCCGGCCAGAGTTTGTGGTGGTAAGATCTATTTTGAAAACCATTTAATACCTAATAATAATCTAGTTTTAATATGTAGCTTGTTTGATTTTGAATATTTCTATAAATGGTTGTGAATAACGCTATTGAATGGATTGATAAATGTAGTACACACTCAAATATTGTTCCTGAACTCCACTTTATTCATTTTTCTTTCAATTACTTCTAGTTACATATTTCATTTCTGGGAAATATGGATCGAAGGTAAGAACATGAAGTTAGGGTTTTAGGTATTATTTGTGTGGAACTCCAATTTAATTCATGGATTTGGATTTGGATTAGTGAAGATTTTCTGTGAGAATTCACCTCTATTATGTTTATTATAGTTTTGGAGATTTAATTGTGGAGAATTGATGATTTCAATTAAGTGTGGCCACTAGACTGTTATTATGATTGCACTTTAATTTATTGTGCATTCCGAGTATAATCCAATTAAGTGTGGCCACTAGACTGCTATTATGATTACAGCTATGATTCTATGAGTCAAATTAACTATAATCAGTTTGATATCTTATCCCTGTACAACCATGTTCATATTGTTTTGGTTCTAAACTATATTTGTTTTCTTCCTTTCAAGGCAAATCAGGAGCCTTCGGGGCTTTTAATATGGTTCCAGTTTTAAGCCTCGGGCTTGTGATCAATAGTTATTGTGTAGATTACATATGAACCTTTTTTCTTTGTACTTTAAATGGTCTAGATCATGTGTTTTTGGAACAAGACCAGCTGTGACTTGTATTATGGTTACTACTCTATTTATAGGCTAAGAAATCCTAATTTTGATTAAAAGACCACTTCTAATAGATAACTGCCTAATTCTGATTCGCTAGAAAAGAAGAACTGGGGATCTGATGTAATAGTGGGACCTATTAGCAGGGATGATTGTGCGGAAATGAATGACATCATATAGGCTCAGGATATGCTTCATCTATTGGATAAAAAAGTTATTGGAAGCTCCATGAGCAGCATATATGCAGCCTGCATATATGCCTATATGCTGCATATATGCGCCTGCATATATGCGCATATATGCAGGCGCATATATATATGCAACATATATGCATACATGCAGGTTGCATATATGCAAACATATATGCATTCTCTATGGATTGGTTTACATATTGAAAGCAAGCGGATCGACGTTTACATATTGCCTACTTGGATTGGTTTTCATTTATTTTTCAATTTTACATTTTGTATTCATGGAATGATGTTATCAAATTGTTGTGGATGACTCATTTCACACTATTGAGATAATTCCTATTGAGGTAATTCCCATTGAGGTCTCTGTATGCTTTGGTAATGAAGGTAAAAAGCTTGGGGTTCTCTTTTAGGATAGCAGTTGGCAGAAAGAGACATTATAGTGGCATGCATTGATTACAGGTGAACGTCATTTCACATTCCAAATATACTTTCTTAGACAAAATAAATACAGTTGCTTTAATACTAATAGAAATTCCTGACAACTAACTTCCTTATTAACCATGGCCAAAAATTTAAATGATATATTTTGTCAAATGATATATTTTGGGTACAAGTTAAACAAGACCAGTATTTCCAACGAGTACAGTGGCGCAGCCGCGAGACTCCCGCTTTGAGAATACGATGGTAATTTGCATATTTCTAGACTTAGGCTTAAAAACATGGCGTTAAAGGGTGAAAACTTGAAACAGCACCCGAACCTCCCCGAGGGTGGCACCAACACCTCCCATGGGACCAATGTAACTCGTAGGAACTGACCTTGCAGCTGCGGCCGGTTTGAGAATACGACGGTAATTTGCATATTTCTAGACTTAGGCTTAAAAACATGGCGTTAGAGGGTGAAAACTCGAAACAGCCCCCGAACGTTCCCGTGGGTGGCACCAACACCTCCAATGGGACCAATGTAACTCGTAGGAACTGACCCGGCAGCCGCGGGTCTCCCGGTTAGAAAATAATACGGTAATTTGAATATTTCTAGACTTAGGCTTAAAAACATGGCCTTAGAGGGTGAAAACTCGAAACAGCCACCGAACGCCCCCGTGGGTGGCACAAACACCTCCCACGGGACCAATGTAACTCGTAGGAATTGACCACGCAGCCGCGGGTCTTCTGATTTGATAATACGATGATAATTTTCATATTTCTAGACTTAGGCTTAAAAACATGGCGTCAGAGGGTGAAAACTCAAAACAGCCCCCGAATCTCCCCGTGGGTGGCACCAACACCTCCCACGGGACCAATGTAACTCGTAGGAACTGACCTCGTAGCTGCGGGTCTCCCGGTTTGAGAGTACAACGGTAATTTGCATATTTCTAGACTTAGGCATAAAAACATGGCGTTAGAGGGTGAAAACTCGAAATAGCCCGCAAACGTCCCCATGGGTGGTACAAACACCTCCCACGGGACAAATGTAACTCGTAGGAACTCACCACGCAGTCGCGGGTCGCCAGGTTTGAGAATACGACGACAATTTGCATATTTCAAGACTTAGGGTTAAAAACATGGCGTTAGAGGGTGAAAACTCGAAACAGCGCCCGAACCCCCCCGTGGGTGGCACCAACACCTCCCACGGGACCAATGTAACTCGTAGGAATGGACCTCGCAGCCGCGGGTCTCTCGGTTTGAGAATACGACGGTAATTTGCATATTTCTAGACTTAGGCTTAAAAACATGGCGTTAGATGGTGAAAAGTCGAAACAGCCCCCGACATCCCCGTGGGTGGCACCAACACCTCCCCCAGGAACAATGTAACACGTAGGAACTGACCCCGCAGCCGCGGGTCACCCGGTTTAAGAATAATATGGTACTTTACATATTTTTAGAGTTAGGCTTAAAAACATGGCGTTAGAGGGTGAAAACTCAATACAGCCACCGAACGTCCCCGTGGGTGGCACCAACACCTCCCATGGGACCAATGTAACTCGTAGGAACTGACCTCGCAGTCGCGGGTCTCTCGGTTTGAGAATACGATGGTAATTTGCATATTTCTAGACTTAGGCTTAAAAACATGGCGTTAGAGCGTGAAGACTCGAAACAGCCCCCGAACGTCCCCGTGGGTGGCACCAACACCTCCCACGGGACCAATGTAACTCGTAGGAACTGACCCGGCAGCCGCGGGTCTCTCGGTTTGAGAATAATACAGGAATTTTCATATTTCTAGACTTAGGCTTAAAAAGATGGCCTTAGATGGCGAAAATTTGAAACAGCCACCGAACGCCCTCGTGGGTGACACAAACACCTCCCACGGGACCAATGTAACTCGTAGGAATTGACCACGCATCCGCGGATCACCTGATTTGAGAATACGATGATAATTTTCATATTTCTAGACTTAGGATTAAAAACATGGCGTTAGAGGGTGAAAACTCGAAACAACCCCCGAATCTCCCCATGGGTAGCACCAACACCTCCCACGGGACCAATGTAACTCGTAGGAACTGACCTCGTAGCCACGGGTCTCCCGGTTTGAGAGTACGATGGTAATTTGCATATTTCTAGACTTAGGCTTAAAAACATGGAGTTAGAGGGTGAAAACTCGAAATAGCCCCCGAACATCCCCGTGGGTGGCACAAACACCTCCCCCGGGACAAATGTAACTCCTAGGAACTCACCACGCAGTCGCGGGTCTCCAGGTTTGAGAATACGATGACAATTTGCCTATTTCTAGACTTAGGCTTAAAAACATGGCGTTAGAGGCTCAAAACTCGAAACAGCCCCCGAACCTCCCCTGGGTGGCACCAACACCTCCCACGGGACCAATATAACTCGTAGGAACGGACCTCGCAGCCGCGGGTCTCCCAGTTTGAGAATACGACGGTAATTTACATATTTCTAGACTTAGGCTTAAAAACACGGCATTAGAGGGTGAAAAGTCATAACAACCCCCGAACGTCCCCATGGGTGGCACTAAAACCTCCCACGAGATCAATGTAACTCGTGGGAACTGACCACGCAGCCACGAGACTCCCGGTTTGAGAATACGACAGTAATTTGCATATTTCTAGACTTAGGCTTAAAAATATGGCGTTAGAAGGTGAAAACTCGAAACAGCCCCCGAACGTCCCCGTGGGTGGCACCAACACCTCCCCCAGGACCAATGTAACTCAGAGGAACTGACCCCGCATCCGCGGGTCACCCGGTTTAAGAATAATATGGTAATTTGCATATTTCTAGACTTAGGCTTAAAAACATGGCGTTAGATGGTGAAAACTCAAAATAACCACCGAACATCCCCGTGGGTGGCACCAAAACCTCCCATGGGACCAATGTAACTCATAGGAACTGACCCGGCAGCCGCGGGTCTCCCAGTTTGAGAATAATACTGTAATTTGCATATTTCTAGACTTAGGCTTAAAAAGATGGCGTTAGAGGGTGAAAATTGGAAACTGCACCCGAACCTCCCCAAGGGTGGCACCAACACCTCCCATGGGACCATTGTAACTCGTAGGAACTGACCTCGTAGTCGCGGGCCTCCCGGTTTGAGAATACGATGATAATTTGCATATTTCTAGACTTAGGCTTAAAAACGTGGCGTTAGAGGGTGAAAACTAGAAACAGCCACCGAACGTCCTCGTAGGTGGCACAAACACCTCCCACGGGACCAATGTAACTCGTAGGAACTGACCTCGCACCCGCGGGTCTCCCGGTTTGAGAATACGACGGTAATTTGTATATTTCTAGACTTAGGCTTACAAATATGGTGTTAGAGGGTGAAAACCCGAAACCGCACCCGAACATCCCCATGGGTGGCATAAGCACCTTCCCACGGGACCAATGTAACTCGTAGACGCAGCTGCGGGTCTCCCGGTTTGAGAATACAACGGTAATTTACATATTTCTAGGCTTAGGCTTAAAAACATGGCGTTAGAGGGTGAAAACTCGAAATAGCCCCCGAACGTCCCCGTGGGTGGCACCAAAACCTCCCACGGGACCAATGTAACACATAGCAACTGTCCCCGTAGCCGCCAGTCTCCCGGTTTGAGAATAATACGGTAATTTGCATATTTCTAGACTTAGGGTTAAAAACATGGCCTTAGAGGGTGAAAACTCGAAACAGCCACCGAACTTCCCCGTGGGTGGCACAAACACCTCCCACGGGACCAATGTAACTCGTAGGAACTGACCACGCAGCCGCGGGTCTCCCGATTTGAGAATACGACGAGGATTTTCATATTTCTAGACTTAGGTTTAAAAACATGGCGTTAGAGGGTGAAAACTCAAAGCAGCACCCGAATCTCTGCGTGGGTGTCACCAACAACTCCCACGGGACCAATGTAACTCGTAGGAACTAACCTCGCAGCCGCGGGTCTCCCGGTTTGAGAGTACGACGGTAATTTGCATATTTCTAGACTTAGGCTTAAAAACATGGTGTTAGAGAGTGAAAACTAGAAATAGCCCCCGAACGTCCCCGTAGGTGGTACTAACACCTCCCACGGGACAAATATAACTCGTAAGAACTCACCACGCAGTCGCGGGTCTCCAGGTTTGAGAATACGACGACAATTTGGATATTTCTAGACTTAGGCTTAAAAACATGGCGTTAGAGGCTGAAAACTCGAAAAAGCCCCCGAACGTCCCCGTGGGTGGCACCAACACCTCCCACGGGACCAATGTAACTCGTAGGAACTGACCCAGTAGCCGCGGGTCTACCGATTCGAGAATAATACGGTAATTTGCATATTTTTAGACTTAGGCTTAAAAACATGGCCTTAGAGGGTGAAAATTCGAAACATCCACCGAACGCCCCCGTGGGTGGCACAAACACCTCCCACGGGACCAATGTAACTCGTAGGAACTGACCCGGCAGCCGCGGGTCTACCGATTTGAGAATAATATGGTAATTTGCATATTTTTAGACTTAGGCTTGAAAACATGGCCTTAGAGGGTGAAAATTCGAAACAGCCATTGAACGCCCCCGTGGGTAGCACAAACACCTCCCACGGGACCAATTTAACTCGTAGGAATTGACCACGCAGCCGCGGGTCTCCCGATTTGAGAATACGACGGTAATTTGCATATTTCTAGACTTAGGCTTAAAAACATGGTGTTAGAGGGTGAAAACTTGAAACAGCCCCTGAATGTCCCCGTGGGTGGAACAAACACCTCCCACGGGATTAAAGTAACTCGTAGGAACTGACCCCGCTGCCGCGGGACTCCCGGTTTGAGAATACGACGGTAATTTGCATATTTCTAGTCTTAGGCTTAAAAATATGGTGTTAGAGGGTGAAAACTCGAAAGAGCCCCCGAATGTCCCCATGGGTGGCACAAACACCTCCCAGGGGACCAATGTAACTCGTAGGAACTGACAACGCAGCCGCGGTTCTCCCGGTTTGAGAATACGATGGTAATTTGCATAATTCTAGACTTAGGCATAAAAACATGGCGTTAGAGGGTGAAATCTCGAAACAGTCCCTGAACGTCCCCGTGGGTGGTACCAGCAACTCCCACTGGACCAATGAAACTCGTAGGAACTGACCCCGCTGCCGCGGGACTCCCGGTTTGAGAATACGACGGTAATTTGCATATTTCTAGTCTTAGGCTTTAAAATATGACGTTAGAGGGTGAAAACACAAAACAACCCCCGAACGGCCCCGTGGGTGGCACCAACACGTCCCACTCGACCAATGTAACTCGTAGGAACTGACCGCATAGCCGCGGGTCTCTCAGTTTGGGAATACGACTGTAATTTGCATATTTCTAGACTTAGGCTTAAAAACATGGCATTAGAGGGTGAAAACTCGAAACCGCCCCCGAACGTCCCCGTGGATGGCACCAACACCTCTCCCAGGACCAATGTAACTCGTAGGAACTGACTTCGTAGCCGCGGGTCTCCTGATTTGAGAATACGAAGGTAATTTGCATATTTCTAGACTTAGGGTTAAAAACATGGCGTTAGAGGGTGAAAACTCGAAACAGCCCCCGAACGTCCCAGTGGGTGGCACCAACACCTTCCACGGAACCAATGTAACTCGTAGGAATGGACCTCGTAGCTGCGGGTCTCCCGATTTGAGAATACGACCGTAATTTTCATATTTCTAGACTTAGGCTTAAAAACATGGCATTAGAGGGTGAAAACTCGTAACAGCCCCCGAACGTCCCCGTGGGTGGCACCAACACCTCCCACGGGACCAATGTAACTCGTAGGAACTGACCCGGCAGCCGCGGGTCTACCGATTTGAGAATAATATGGTAATTTGCATATTTTTAGACTTAGGCTTAAAAACATGGCCTTAGAGGGTGAAAATTCGAAACAACCACCGAACGCCCCCGTGGGTGGCACAAACACCTCCCACGGGACCAATGTAACTCGTAGGAACTGACCCGACAGCCGCAGGTCTACCGATTTGAGAATAATATTGTAATTTTCATATTTTTAGACTTAGGCTTAAAAACATGGCCTTAGAGGGTGAAAATTCGAAACATCCACCGAATGCCCCCGTGGGTGGCACAAACACCTCCCACGGGACCAATTTAACTCGTAGGAATTGACCACGCATCCGCGGGTCTCCCGATTTGAGAATACGATGATAATTTGTATATTTCTAGACTTAGGCTTAAAAACATGGTGTTAGAGGGTGAAAACTCGAAACAGCCCCTGAATGTCCTCGTGGGTGGAACAAACACCTCCCACGGGATTAAAGTAACTCGTAGGAACTGACCCCGCTGCCGCGGGTCTCCCGGTTTGAGAATACGACGGTAATTTGCATATTTCTAGTCTTAGGCTTAGAAATATGGCGTTAGAGGGTGAAAACTCGAAAGAGCCCCCGAATGTCCCCATGGGTGGCACAAACACCTCCCAGGGGACCAATGTAACTCGTAGGAACTGACAACGCAGCCGTGGTTCTCCCGGTTTGAGAATACGATGGTAATTTGCATAATTCTAGACTTAGGCTTAAAAACATGGCGTTAGAGGGTGAAATCTCGAAACAGTCCCTGAACGTCCCCGTGGGTGGCACCAGCAACTCCCACCGGACCAATGAAACTCGTAGCAACTGACCCCGCTGCCGCGGGACTCCCGGTTTGAGAATACGACGGTAATTTGCATATTTCTAGTCTTAGGCTTTAAAATATGACGTTAGAGGGTGAAAACTCAAAACAACCCCCGAACGGCCCCGTGGGTGGCACCAACACGTCCCACTCGACCAATGTAACTCGTAGGAACTGACCGCGTAGCCGCGGGTCTCTCAGTTTGGGAATATGACTGTAATTTGCATATTTCTAGACTTAGGCTTAAAAACATGGCATTAGAGGGTGAAAACTCGAAACCGCCCCCGAACGTCCCCGTGGATGGCACCAACACCTCCCCCAGGACCAATGTAACTCGTAGGAACTGACCTCGTAGCCGCGGGTCTCCCGATTTGAGAATACGAAGGTAATTTGCATATATCTAGACTTAGGGTTAAAAACATGGCGTTAGAGGGTGAAAACTCGAAACAGCCCCCGAACGTCCCAGTGGGTGGCACCAACACCTTCCACGGAACCAATGTAACTCGTAGGAATGGACCTCGTAGCCGCGGGTCTCCCGATTTGAGAATACGACCGTAATTTTCATATTTCTAGACTTAGGCTTAAAAACATGGCATTAGAGGATGAAAACTCATAACAGCCCCCGAACGTCCCCGTGGGTGGCACCAACACCTCCCACGGGACCAATGTAACTCGTAGGAACTGACCCAGCAGCCGCGGGTCTACCGATTTGAGAATAATACGGTAATTTGCATATTTTTAGACTTAGGCTTAAAAACATGGCCTTAGAGGGTGAAAATTCGAAACAGCCACCGAACGCCCCCGTGGGTGGCACAAACACCTCCCACGGGACCAATGTAACTCGTAGGAACTGACCCGGCAGCCGCGGGTCTACCGATTTGAGAATAATATGGTAATTTGCATATTTTTAGACTTAGGCTTAAAAACATGGCCTTAGAGGGTGAAAATTCGAAACATCCACCGAACGCCCCCGTGGGTGGCACAAACACCTCCCACGGGACCAATTTAACTCGTAGGAATTGACCACGCAGCCGCGGGTCTCCCGATTTGAGAATACGATGATAATTTGTATATTTCTAGACTTAGGCTTAAAAACATGGTGTTAGAGGGTGAAAACTCGAAACAGCCCCTAAATGTCCCCGTGGGTGGAACAAACACCTCCCACGGGATTAAAGTAACTCGTAGGAACTGACCCCGCTGCCGCGGGACTCCCGGTTTGATAATACGATGGTAATTTTCATATTTCTAGTCTTAGGCTTAAAAATATGGCGTTAGAGGGTGAAATCTCGAAAGGGCCCCCGAATGTCCCCATGGGTGTCACAAACACTTCCCAGGGGACCAATGTAACTCGTAGGAACTGACCACGCAGCCGCGGTTCTCCCGATTTGAGAATACGACGGTAATTTGCATAATTCTAGACTTAGGCTTAAAAACATGGCGTTAGAGGGGTGAAAACTCGAAACAGTCCCTGAACGTCCCCGTGGGTGGCACCAGCAACTCCCACTGGACCAATGAAACTCGTAGGAACTGACCCCACTGCCACGGGACTCCCGGTTTGAGAATACGATGGTAATTTGCATATTTCTAGTCTTAGGCTTTAAAATATGGCGTTAGAGGGTGAAAACTCGAAACAACCGCCGAACGGCCCCGTGGGTGGCACCAACACGTCCCACTGGACAAATGTAACTCGTAGGAACTGACCGCGTAGCCGCGGGTCTCTCGGTTTGTGAATACGACTGTAATTTGCATATTTCTAGACTTAGGTTTAAAAACATGGCATTAGAGGGTGAAAACTCGAAACAGCCCCCGAACGTCCCCGTGGATGGCACCAACACCTCCCCCAGGACCAATGTAACTCGTAGGAACTGACCTTGTAGCCGCGGGTCTCCCGATTTGAGAATACGATGGTAATTTGCATATTTCTAGACTTAGGGTTAAAAACATGGCGTTAGAGGGTTAAAACTCGAAACAGCCCCCGAACGTCCCAGTGCGTGGCACCAACACCTTCCACGGAACCAATGTAACTCGTAGGAATGGACCTCGTAGCCGAGGGTCTCCCGATTTGAGAATATGACCGTAATTTTCATTTTCTAGACTTAGGCTTAAAAACATGGCGTTGGAGGGTGAAAACTCGTAAGAGACCCCGAACGTCCCCGTGGGTGGCACCAACACCTCCCACGAGACCAATGTAACTCGTAGGAACTGACCACACAGCCGCGGGACTCCCGGTTTGAGAATACGATGGTAATTTTCATATTTCTAGACTTAGGCTTAAAAACATGGCGTTAGAGGGTGAAACCTCGAAACCGCCCCCGAACGTCCCCGTGGGTGGCACCAACACCTCCCACGAGACCAATGTAACTCGGAGGAACTGACCACGCAGCCGCGGGACTCCCGGTTTGAGAATACGACAATAATTTGCATATTTCTAGACTTAGGCTTAAAAACATGGCGTTAGAGGGTGAAAACTCGAAACAGCACCCGAATCTCCCCGTGGGTGGCACCAACACCTCCCACGGGACCAATGTAACTCGTAGGAACTGACCTCGTAGCCGCGGGTCTCCCGGTTTGAGAGTACAACGATAATTTGCATATTTCTAGACTTAGGCATAAAAACATGGCGTTAGAGGGTGAAAACTCGAAATAGCCCGCAAACGTCCCCATGGGTGGTACAAACACCTCCCACAGGACAAATGTAACTCGTAGGAACTCACCAGGCAGTCGCGGGTCTCCAGGTTTGAGAATACGACGACAATTTGCATATTTCAAGGCTTAAGGTTAAAAACATGGCGTTAGAGGGTGAAAACTCGAAACAGCGCCCGAACCCCCCAGTGGGTGGCACCAACACCTCCCACAGCACCAATGTAACTCGTAGGAATGGACCTCGCAGCCGCGGGTCTCTCGGTTTGATAATACGACGGTAATTTGCATATTTCTAGACTTAGGCTTAAAAACATGGCGTTAGAGGGTGAAAAGTCGAAACAGCCCCCGACATCCCCGTGGGTGGCACCAACACCTCCCCCAGGAACAATGTAACACATAGGAACTGACCCCGCAGCCGCGGGCCACCAGGTTTAAGAATAATATGGTACTTTAGATATTTTTAGACTTAGGCTTAAGAACATGGCGTTAAAGGGTGAAAACTCAATACAACCACCGAACGTCCCCGTGGGTGGCACCAACACCTCCCATGGGACAAATGTAACTCGTAGGAACTGACCTCGCAGCCGCGGGTCTCCCGGTTTGAGAATACGATGGTAATTTGCATATTTCTAGACTTAGGCTTAAAAACATGGCGTTAGAGCGTGTAAACTCGAAACAGCCCCCGAACGTCCCCGTGGGTGGCACCAACACCTCCCACGGGACCAATGTAACTCGTAGGAACTGACCCGGCAGCCGCGGGTCTCTCGGTTTGAGAATAATACAGTAATTTACATATTTCTAGACTTAGGCTTAAAAAGATGGCCTTAGATGGTGAAAATTTGAAACAGCCACCGAACGCCCTCGTGGGTGGCACAAACACCTCCCACGGGACCAATGTAACTCGTAGGAATTGACCACGCATCCGCGGGTCTCCTGATTTGAGAATACGATGATAATTTTTATATTTCTAGACTTAGGATTAAAAACATGGCGTTAGAGGGTGAAAACTCGAAACAACCCCCGAATCTCCCCATGGGTGGCACCAACACCTCCCACGGGACCAATGTAACTCGTAGGAACTGACCTCGTAGCCACGGGTCTCCCGGTTTGAGAGTACGACGGTAATTTGCATATTTCTAGACTTAGGTTTAAAAACATGGAGTTAGAGGGTGAAAACTCGAAATAGCCCCCGAACGTCCCCGTGGGTGGCACAAACACCTCCCATGGGACAAATGTAACTCGTAGGAACTCACCACGCAGTCGCGGGTCTCCAGGTTTGAGAATATGATGACAATTTGCCTATTTCTAGACTTAGACTTGAAAACATGGCGTTAGAGGGTCAAAACTCGAAACAGCCCCCGAACCTCTCCGTGGGTGGCACCAACACCTCCCACGGGACCAATATAACTCGTTGGAACGGACCTCGCAGCCGCGGGTCTCCCAGTTTGACAATACGACGGTAATTTACAAATTTCTAGACTTAGGCTTAAAAACACGGCGTTAGAGGGTGAAAAGTCATAACAGCCCCCGAACGTCCCCGTGGGTGGCACTAAAACCTCCCATGAGACCAATGTAACTCGTGGGAACAGACCACGCAGCCACGAGACTCCCGGTTTGAGAATACGACAGTAATTTGCATATTTCTAGACTTAGGCTTAAAAACATGGCATTAGAGGGTGAAAACTCGAAACAGCCCCTGAACGTCCCCGTGGGTGGCACCAACACCTCCCCCAGGACCAATGTAACTCGGAGGAACTGACCCCGCGGCCGCACGTCACCCGGTTTAAGAATAATATGGTAATTTGCATATTTCTAGACTTAGGCTTAAAAACATGGCGTTAGATGGTGAAAACTCAAAATAACCACCGAACATCCCCGTGGGTGGCACCAACACCTCCCATGGGACCAATGTAACTCGTAGGAACTGACCCGGTAGCCGCGGGTCTCCCGGTTTGAGAATAATACTGTAATTTGCATATTTCTAGACTTAGGCTTAAAAACATGGCGTTAGAGGGTGAAAATTGGAAACAGCACCCGAACCTCCCCGAGGGTGGCACCAACACCTCCCATGGGACCAATGTAACTCGTAGGAAATGACCTCGCAGTCGCGGGCCTCCCGGTTTGAGAATACGACGGTAATTTGCATATTTCTAGACTTAGGCTTAAAAACATGGCGTTAGAGGGTGAAAACTAGAAACAGCCACCGAACGTCCTCGTAGGTGGCCCAAACACCTCCCACGGGACCAATGTAACTCGTAGGAACTGACCTCGCAGCCGCGAGTCTCCCGGTTTGAGAATACGACGGTAATTTTCATATTTCTAGACTTAGGCTTAAAAATATGGTGTAGAGGGTGAAAACTCGAAACCGCACCCGAACATCCCCATGGGTGGAACAAGCACCTTCCCACGGGACCAATGTAACTCGTAAGAACTGACCACGCAGTTGCGGGTCTCCCGGTTTGAGAATACGACGGTAATTTGCATATTTCTAGGCTTAGGCTTAAAAACATGGCGTTAGAGGGTGAAAACTCGAAACAGCCCCCGAACGTCCCCGTGGGTGGCACCAAAACCTCCCACGGGACCAATGTAACACATAGTAACTGTCCCCGTAGCCGCCAGTCTCCCGGTTTGAGAATAATACGGTAATTTGCATATTTTTAGACTTAGGGTTAAAAACATGGCCTTAGAGGGTGAAAACTCTAAACAGCCACCGAACTTCCCCGTGGGTGGCACAAACACCTCCCACGGGACCAATGTAACTCGTAGGAACTGACCACACAGCCGCGGGCCTCCCGATTTGAGAATACGACGATGATTTTCATATTTCTAGACTTAGGTTTAAAAACATGGCGTTAGAGGGTGAAAACTCAAAGCAGCACCCGAATCTCCGCGTGGGTGTCACCAACAACTCCCACGGGACCAATGTAACTCGTAGGAACTAACCTCGCAACCGCGGGTCTCCCGGTTTGAGAGTACGACAGTAATTTGCATATTTCTAGACTTAGGCTTAAAAACATGGCGTTAGAGGGTGAAAACTCGTAACAGCCCCCGAACGTCCACGTGGGTGGCACCAACACCTCCCACGGGACCAATGTAACTCGTAGGAACTGACCCGGCAGCCGCGGGTCTCCCGGTTTGAGAATAATACTGTAATTTCCCTATTTCTATACTTAGGCTTAAAAACATGGCCATAGAGGGTGAAAACTCGAAACAACCACCGAACATCCCCGTGGGTGGCACAAACACCTCCCACGGGACCAATGTAACTCGTAGGAACTGACCACGCAGCCGCGGGTCTCCCGATTTGAGAATACGACGATGATTTTCATATTTCGAGACTTAGGTTTAAAAACATGGCGTTAGAGGGTGAAAACTCGAAAGAGCACCCGAATCTCCGCGTGGGTGTCACCAACAACTCCCACGGGACCAATGTAACTCGTAGGAACTAACCTCGCAGCCGCGGGTCTCCCAGTTTGAGAGTACGACGGTAATTTGCATATTTCTAGACTTAGGCTTAAAAACATGGTGTTAGAGAGTGAAAACTAGAAATAGCCCCCGCACGTCCCCGTAGGTGGCACAAACACCTCCCACGGGACAAATATAACTCGTAGGAACTCACCACAAAGTCGCGGGTCTCCAGGTTTGAGAATACGACGACAATTTGGATATTTCTAGACTTAGGCTTAAAAACATGGCGTTAGAGGCTGAATACTCAAAAAAGCCCCCGAACGTCCCCGTGGGTGGCACCAACAACTCCCACGGGACCAATGAAAATCGTAGGAACTAACCCGGTAGCCGCGGGTCTACCGATTTGAGAATAATACAGTAATTTGCATATTTTTAGACTTAGGCTTAAAAACATGGCCTTAGAGGGAGAAAATTCGAAACAGCCACCGAACGCCCCCATGGGTAGCACAAACACCTCCCACGGGACCAATGTAACTCGTAGGAACTGACCCGACAGCCGCGGGTCTACCGATTTGAGAATAATATGGTAATTTGCATATTTTTAGACTTAGGCTTAAAAACATGGCCTTAGAGGGTGAAAATTCGAAACAGCCACCGAACGCCCCCGTGGGTAGCACAAACACCTCCCACGGGACCAATTTAACTCGTAGGAATTGACCACGCAGTCGCGGGTCTCCCGATTTGAGAATACGACGGTAATTTGCATATTTCTAGACTTAGGCTTAAGAACATGGTGTTAGAGGGTGAAAACTCGAAATAGCCCCTGAATGTCCCCGTGGGTGGAACAAACACCTCCCACGGGATTAAAGTAACTCGTAGGAACTGACCCCGCTACCGCGGGACTCCCGGTTTGAGAATACGACGGTAATTTGCATATTTCTAGTCTTAGGCTTAAAAATATGGCGTTAGAGGGTGAAAACTCGAAAGAGCCCTTGAATGTCCCCATGGGTGGCACAAACACCTCCCAGGGGACCAATGTAACTCGTAGGAACTGACCACGCAGCCGCGGTTCTCTCGGTTTGAGAATACGACGGTAATTTGCATAATTCTAGACTTAGGCTTAAAAACATGGCGTTAGAGGGTGAAAACTCGAAACAGTCCCTGAACGTCCCCGTGGGTGGCACAAGCACCTTCCCACGGGACCAATGTAACTCGTAGGAACTGACCACGCAGCTGCGGGTCTCCCGGTTTGAGAATACGACGGTAATTTGCATATTTCTAGGCTTAGGCTTAAAAATATGGCGTTAGAGGGTGAAAACTCGAAACAGCCCCCGAACGTCCCCGTGGGTGGCACCAAAACCTCCCACGGGACCAATGTAACACATAACAACTGTCCCCGTAGCCGCCAGTCTCCCGGTTTGAGAATAATACGGTAATTTGCATATTTCTAGACTTAGGGTTAAAAACATGGCCTTAGAGGGTGAAAACTCTAAACAGCCACCGAACTTCCCCGTGGGTGGCACAAACACCTCCCACGGGACCAATGTAACTCGTAGGAACTGACCGCACAGCCGCGGGCCTCCCGATTTGAGAATACGACGATGATTTTCATATTTCTAGACTTATGTTTAATAACATGGCGTTAGAGGGTGAAAACTCAAAGCAGCACCCGAATCTCTGCGTGGGTGTCACCAACAACTCCCACGGGACCAATGTAACTCGTAGGAACTAACCTCGCAGCCGCGGGTCTCCCGGTTTGAGAGTACGACGGTAATTTGCATATTTCTAGACTTAGGCTTAAAAACATGGCGTTAGAGGGTGAAAACTCGTAACAGCCCCCGAACGTCCCCGTGGGTGGCACCAACACCTCCCACGGGACCAATGTAACTCGTAGGAACTGACCCGGCAGCCGCGGGTCTCCCGGTTTGAGAATAATACTGTAATTTCCCTATTTCTATACTTAGGCTTAAAAACATGGCCATAGAGGGTGAAAACTCGAAACAACCACCGAACATCCCCGTGGGTGGCACAAACACCTCCCACGGGACCAATGTAACTCGTAGGAACTGACCACGCAGCCGCGGGTCTCCCGATTTGAGAATACGACGATGATTTTCATATTTCTAGACTTAGGTTTAAAAACATGGCGTTAGAGGGTGAAAACTCGAAACAGCACCCGAATCTCCGCGTGGGTGTCACCAACAACTCCCACGGGACCAATGTAACTCGTAGGAACTAACCTCGCAGCCGCGGGTCTCCCGGTTTGAGAGTACGACGGTAATTTGCATATTTCTAGACTTAGGCTTAAAAACATGGCGTTAGAGGGTGAAAACTCGTAACAGCCCCCGAACGTCCCTGTGGGTGGCACCAACACCTCCCACGGGACCAATGTAACTCGTAGGAACTGACCCGGCAGCCGCGGGTCTCCCGGTTTGAGAATAATACTGTAATTTCCCTATTTCTATACTTAGGCTTAAAAACATGGCCATAGAGGGTGAAAACTCGAAACAACCACCGAACATCCCCGTGGGTGGCACAAACACCTCCCACGGGACCAATGTAACTCGTAGGAACTGACCACGCAGCCGCGGGTCTCCCGATTTGAGAATACGACGATGATTTTCATATTTCTAGACTTAGGTTTGAAAACATGGCGTTAGAGGGTGAAAACTCGAAACAGCACCCGAATCTCCGCGTGGGTGTCACCAACAACTCCCACGGGACCAATGTAACTCGTAGGAACTAACCTCGCAGCCGCGGGTCTCCCGGTTTGAGAGTACGACGGTAATTTGCATATTTCTAGACTTAGGCTTAAAAACATGGTTTTAGAGAGTGAAAACTAGAAATAGCCCCCGCACGTTCCCGTAGGTGGCACAAACACCTCCCACGGGACAAATATAACTCGTAGGAACTCACCACGCAGTCGCGGGTCTCCAGGTTTGAGAATAGGATGACAATTTGGATATTTCTAGACTTAGGCTTAAAAACATGGCGTTAGAGGCTGAATACACAAAAAAGCCCCCGAACGTCCCCGTGGGTGGCACCAACAACTCCCACGGGACCAATGTAACTCGTAGGAACTGACCCGGTAGCCGCGGGTCTACCGATTTGAGAATAATACAGTAATTTGCATATTTTTAGACTTAGGCTTAAAAACATGGCCTTAGAGGGTGAAAATTCGAAACAGCCACCGAACGCCCCCGTGGGTGGCACAAACACCTCCCACGGGACCAATGTAACTCGTAGGAACTGACCCGGTAGCCGCGGGTCTACCAATTTGAGAATAATATGGTAATTTGCATATTTTTAGACTTAGGCTTAAAAACATGGCCTTAGAGGGTGAAAATTCGAAACAGCCACCGAACGCCCCCGTGGGTAGCACAAACACCTCCCACGGGACCAATTTAACTCGTAGGAATTGACCACGCAGCCGCGGGTCTCCCGATTTGAGAATACGACGGTAATTTGCATATTTCTAGACTTAGGCTTAAGAACATGGTGTTAGAGGGTGAAAACTCGAAACAACCCCTGAATGTCCCCGTGGGTGGAACAAACACCTCCCACGGGATTAAAGTAACTCGTAGGAACTGACCCCGCTGCCGCGGGACTCCCGGTTTGAGAATACGACGGTAATTTGCATATTTTTAGTCTTAGGCTTAAAAATATGACGTTAGAGGGTGAAAACTCGAAAGAGCCCCCGAATGTCCCCATGGGTGGCACAAACACCTCCCAGGGGACCAATGTAACTCGTAGGAACTGACCACGCAGCCGCGGTTCTCCCGGTTTGAGAATACGACGGTAATTTGCATAATTCTAGACTTAGGCTTAAAAACATGGCGTTAGAGGGTGAAAACTCGAAACAGTCCCTGAACGTCCCCGTGGGTGGCACAAGCACCTTCCCACGGGACCAATGTAACTCGTAGGAACTGACCACGCAGCTGCGGGTCTCCCGGTTTGAGAATACGACGGTAATTTGCATATTTCTAGGCTTAGGCTTAAAAACATGGCGTTAGAGGGTGAAAACTCGAAACAGCCCCCGAACGTCCCCGTGGGTGGCACCAACACCTCCCACGGGACCAATGTAACTCGTAGGAACTGACCCGGCAGCCGCGGGTCTCCCGGTTTGAGAATAATACTGTAATTTCCCTATTTCTATACTTAGGCTTAAAAACATGGCCATAGAGGGTGAAAACTCGAAACAACCACCGAACATCCACGTGGGTGGCACAAACACCTCCCACGGGACCAATGTAACTCGTAGGAACTGACCACGCAGCCGTGGGTCTCCCGATTGGAGAATACAACGATGATTTTCATATCTCTAGACTTACGTTTAAAAACATGGCGTTAGAGGGTGAAAACTCGAAACAGCAACCGAATCTCCGCGTGGGTGTCACCAACAACTCCCACGGGACCAATGTAACTCGTAGGAACTAACCTCGCAGCCTCGGGTCTCCCGGTTTGAGAGTACGACGGTAATTTGCATATTTCTAGACTTAGGCTTAAAAACATGGTGTTAGAGAGTGAAAACTAGAAATAGCCCCCGAACGTCCCCGTTGGTGGCACAAACACCTCCCACGGGACAAATATAACTCGTAGGAACTCACCACGCAGTCGCGAGTCTCCAGGTTTGAGAATACGACGACAATTTGGATATTTCTAGACTTAGGCTTAAAAACATGGCTTTAGAGGCTGAAAACTCGAAAAAGCCCCCGAACGTGCCCGTGGGTGGCACCAACACCTCCCACGGGACCAATGTAACTCGTAGGAACTGACCCGGTAGCCGCGGGTCTCCCGATTCGAGAATAATACGGTAATTTGCATATTTTTAGACTTAGGCTTAAAAACATGGCCTTAGAGGGTGAAAATTCGAAACATCCACCGAACGCCCCCATGGGTAGCACAAACACCTCCCACGGGACCAATGTAACTCGTAGGAACTGACCCGGCAGCCGCGGGTCTACCGATTTGAGAATAATATAGTAATTTGCATATTTTTAGACTTAGGCTTAAAAACATGGCCTCAGAGGGTGAAAATTCGAAACAGCCACCGAACGCCCCCGTGGGTAGCACAAACACCTCCCACGGGACCAATTTAACTCGTAGGAATTGACCACGCAGTCGCGGGTCTCCCGATTTGAGAATACGACGGTAATTTGCATATTTCTAGACTTAGGCTTAAAAACATGGTGTTAGAGGGTGAAAACTCGAAACAACCCCTGAATGTCCCCGTGGGTGGAACAAACACCTCCCACGGGATTAAAGTAACTCGTAGGAACTAACCCCGCTGCCGCGGGACTCCCGGTTTGAGAATACGACGGTAATTTGCATATTTCTAGGCTTAGGCTTAAAAACATGGCGTTAGAGGGTGAAAACTCGAAACAGCCCCCGAACGTCCCCGTGGGTGGCACCAACACCTCCCACGGGACCAATGTAACTCGTAGGAACTGACCCGGCAGCCGCGGGTCTCCCGGTTTGAGAATAATACTGTAATTTACCTATTTCTATACTTAGGCTTAAAAACATGGCCATAGAGGGTGAAAACTCGAAACAACCACCGAACATCCCCGTGGGTGGCACAAACACCTCCCACGGGACCAATGTAACTCGTAGGAACTGACCACGCAGCCGCGGGTCTCCCGATTTGAGAATACGACGATGATTTTCATATTTCTAGACTTAGGTTTAAAAACATGGTGTTAGAGGGTGAAAACTCAAAACAGCACCCGAATCTCCGCGTGGGTGTCACCAACAACTCCCACGGGACCAATGTAACTCGTAGGAACTAACCTCGCAGCCTCGGGTCTCCCGGTTTGAGAGTACGACGGTAATTTGCATATTTTTAGACTTAGGCTTAAAAACATGGTGTTAGAGAGTGAAAACTAGAAATAGCCCCCGAACGTCCCCGTAGGTGGCACAAACACCTCCCACGGGACAAATATAACTCGTAGGAACTCACCACGCAGTCGCGGGTCTCCAGGTTTGAGAATACGACGACAATTTGGATATTTCTAGACTTAGGCTTAAAAACATGGCGTTAGAGGCTGAAAACTCGAAAAAGCCCCCGAACGTGCCCGTGGGTGGCACCAACACCTCCCACGGAACCAATGTAACTCGTTGGAACTGACCCGGTAGCCGCGGGTCTCCCGATTCGAGAATAATACGGTAATTTGCATATTTTTAGACTTAGGCTTAAAAACATGGCCTTAGAGGGTGAAAATTCGAAACATCCACCGAACGCCCCCATGGGTAGCACAAACACCTCCCACGGGACCAATGTAACTCGTAGGAACTGACCCGGCAGCCGCGGGTCTACCGATTTGAGAATAATATGGTAATTTGCATATTTTTAGACTTAGGCTTAAAAACATGGCCTTAGAGGGTGAAAATTCGAAACAGCCACCGAACGCCCCCGTGGGTAGCACAAACACCTCCCACGGGACCAATTTAACTCGTAGGAATTGACCATGCAGTCGCGGGTCTCCCGATTTGAGAATACGACGGTAATTTGCATATTTCTAGACTTAGGCTTAAAAACATGGTGTTAGAGGGTGAAAACTTGAAACAGCCCCTGAATGTCCCCGTGGGTGGAACAAACACCTCCCACGGGATTAAAGTAACTCGTAGGAACTGACCCCGCTGCCGCGGTACTCCCGGTTTGAGAATACGACGGTAATTTGCATATTTCTAGTCTTAGGCTTAAAAATATGGCGTTAGGGGGTGAAAACTCGAAAGAGCCCCCGAATGTCCCCATGGGTGGCACAAACACCTCCCAGGGGACCAATGTAACTCGTAGGAACTGACCACGCAGTCGCGGTTCTCCCGGTTTGAGAATACGACGGTAATTTGCATAATTCTAGACTTAGGCTTAAAAACATGGCGTTAGAGGGTGAAAACTCGAAACAGTCCCTGAACGTCCCCGTGGGTGGCACAAGCACCTTCCCACGGGACCAATGTAACTCGTAGGAACTGACCACGCAGCTGCGGGTCTCCCGGTTTGAGAATACGACGGTAATTTGCATATTTCTAGGCTTAGGCTCAAAAACATGGCGTTAGAGGGTGAAAACTCGAAACAGCCCCCGAACGTCCCCGTGGGTGGCACCAACACCTCCCACGGGACCAATGTAACTCGTAGGAACTGACCCGGCAGCCGCGGGTCTCCCGATTTGAGAATAATACTGTAATTTCCGTATTTCTATACTTAGGCTTAAAAACATGGCCATAGAGGGTGAAAACTCGAAACAACCACCGAACAGCCCCGTGGGTGGCATAAACACCTCCCACGGGACCAATGTAACTCGTAGGAACTGACCACGCAGCCGCGGGTCTCCCGATTTGAGAATACGATGATGATTTTCATATTTCTAGACTTAGGTTTAAAAACATGGTGTTAGAGGGTGAAAACTCGAAACAGCACCCGAATCTCCGCGTGGGTGTCACCAACAACTCCCACGGGACCAATGTAACTCGTAGGAACTAACCTCGCAGCCGCGGGTCTCCCGGTTTGAGAGTACGACGGTAATTTGCATATTTCTAGACTTAGGCTTAAAAACATGGTGTTAGAGAGTGAAAACTAGAAATAGCCCCCGAACGTCCCCGTAGGTGGCACAAACACCTCCCCCGGGACAAATATAACTCGTAGGAACTCACCACGCAGTCGCGGGTCTCCAGGTTTGAGAATACGACGACAATTTGGATATTTCTAGACTTAGGCTTAAAAACATGGCGTTAGAGGCTGAAAACTCGAAAAAGCCCCCGAACGTGCCCGTGGGTGGCACCAACACCTCCCACGGAACCAATGTAACTCGTAGGAACTGACCCGGTAGCCGCGGGTCTCCCGATTCGAGAATAATACGGTAATTTGCATATTTTTAGACTTAGGCTTAAAAACATGGCCTTAGAGGGTGAAAATTCGAAACATCCACCGAACGCCCCCATGGGTAGCACAAACACCTCCCACGGGACCAATGTAACTCGTAGGAACTGACCCGGCAGCCGCGGGTCTACCGATTTGAGAATAATATGGTAATTTGCATATTTTTAGACTTAGGCTTAAAAACATGGCCTTAGAGGGTGAAAATTCGAAACAGCCACCGAACGCCCCCGTGGGTAGCACAAACACCTCCCACGGGACCAATTTAACTCGTAGGAATTGACCATGCAGTCGCGGGTCTCCCGATTTGAGAATACGACGGTAATTTGCATATTTCTAGACTTAGGCTTAAAAACATGGTGTTAGAGGGTGAAAACTTGAAACAGCCCCTGAATGTCCCCGTGGGTGGAACAAACACCTCCCACGGGATTAAAGTAACTCGTAGGAACTGACCCCGCTGCCGCGGTACTCCCGGTTTGAGAATACGACGGTAATTTGCATATTTCTAGTCTTAGGCTTAAAAATATGGCGTTAGGGGGTGAAAACTCGAAAGAGCCCCCGAATGTCCCCATGGGTGGCACAAACACCTCCCAGGGGACCAATGTAACTCGTAGGAACTGACCACGCAGTCGCGGTTCTCCCGGTTTGAGAATACGACGGTAATTTGCATAATTCTAGACTTAGGCTTAAAAACATGGCGTTAGAGGGTGAAAACTCGAAACAGTCCCTGAACGTCCCCGTGGGTGGCACAAGCACCTTCCCACGGGACCAATGTAACTCGTAGGAACTGACCACGCAGCTGCGGGTCTCCCGGTTTGAGAATACGACGGTAATTTGCATATTTCTAGGCTTAGGCTCAAAAACATGGCGTTAGAGGGTGAAAACTCGAAACAGCCCCCGAACGTCCCCGTGGGTGGCACCAACACCTCCCACGGGACCAATGTAACTCGTAGGAACTGACCCGGCAGCCGCGGGTCTCCCGATTTGAGAATAATACTGTAATTTCCGTATTTCTATACTTAGGCTTAAAAACATGGCCATAGAGGGTGAAAACTCGAAACAACCACCGAACAGCCCCGTGGGTGGCATAAACACCTCCCACGGGACCAATGTAACTCGTAGGAACTGACCACGCAGCCGCGGGTCTCCCGATTTGAGAATACGATGATGATTTTCATATTTCTAGACTTAGGTTTAAAAACATGGTGTTAGAGGGTGAAAACTCGAAACAGCACCCGAATCTCCGCGTGGGTGTCACCAACAACTCCCACGGGACCAATGTAACTCGTAGGAACTAACCTCGCAGCCGCGGGTCTCCCGGTTTGAGAGTACGACGGTAATTTGCATATTTCTAGACTTAGGCTTAAAAACATGGTGTTAGAGAGTGAAAACTAGAAATAGCCCCCGAACGTCCCCGTAGGTGGCACAAACACCTCCCCCGGGACAAATATAACTCGTAGGAACTCACCACGCAGTCGCGGGTCTCCAGGTTTGAGAATACGACGACAATTTGGATATTTCTAGACTTAGGCTTAAAAACATGGCGTTAGAGGCTGAAAACTCGAAAAAGCCCCCGAACGTGGCCGTGGGTGGCACCAACACCTCCCACGGGACCAATGTAACTCGTAGGAACTGACCCGGTAGCCGCGGGTCTCCCGATTCGAGAATAATACGGTAATTTGCATATTTTTAGACTTAGGCTTAAAAACATGGCCTAAGAGGGTGAAAATTCGAAACATCCACCGAACGCCCCCATGGGTAGCACAAACACCTCCCACGGGACCAATGTAACTCGTAGGAACTGACCCGGCAGCCGCGGGTCTACCGATTTGAGAATAATATGGTAATTTGCATATTTTTAGACTTAGGCTTAAAAACATGGCCTTAGAGGGTGAAAATTCGAAACAGCCACCGAACGCCCCCGTGGGTGGCACAAACACCTCCCACGGGACCAATGTAACTCGTAGGAACTGACCCGGCAGCCGCGGGTCTCCCGATTTGAGAATAATACTGTAATTTCCGTATTTCTATACTTAGGCTTAAAAACATGGCCATAGAGGGTGAAAACTCGAAACAACCACCGAACAGCCCCGTGGGTGGCATAAACACCTCCCACGGGACCAATGTAACTCGTAGTAACTGACCACGCAGCCGCGGGTCTCCCGATTTGAGAATACGATGATGATTTTCATATTTCTAGACTTAGGTTTAAAAACATGGTGTTAGAGGGTGAAAACTCGAAACAGCACCCGAATCTCCGCGTGGGTGTCACCAACAACTCCCACGGGACCAATGTAACTCGTAGGAACTAACCTCGCAGCCGCGGGTCTCCCGGTTTGAGAGTACGACGGTAATTTGCATATTTCTAGACTTAGGCTTAAAAACATGGTGTTAGAGAGTGAAAACTAGAAATAGCCCCCGAACGTCCCCGTAGGTGGCACAAACACCTCCCCCGGGACAAATATAACTCGTAGGAACTCACCACGCAGTCGCGGGTCTCCAGGTTTGAGAATACGACGACAATTTGGATATTTCTAGACTTAGGCTTAAAAACATGGCGTTAGAGGCTGAAAACTCGAAAAAGCCCCCGAACGTGGCCGTGGGTGGCACCAACACCTCCCACGGGACCAATGTAACTCGTAGGAACTGACCCGGTAGCCGCGGGTCTCCCGATTCGAGAATAATACGGTAATTTGCATATTTTTAGACTTAGGCTTAAAAACATGGCCTAAGAGGGTGAAAATTCGAAACATCCACCGAACGCCCCCATGGGTAGCACAAACACCTCCCACGGGACCAATGTAACTCGTTGGAACTGACCCGGCAGCCGCGGGTCTACCGATTTGAGAATAATATGGTAATTTGCATATTTTTAGACTTAGGCTTAAAAACATGGCCTTAGAGGGTGAAAATTCGAAACAGCCACCGAACGCCTCCGTGGGTAGCACAAACACCTCCCACGGGACCAATTTAACTCGTAGGAATTGACCACGCAGTCGCGGGTCTTCCGATTTGAGAATACGACGGTAATTTGCATATTTCTAGACTTAGGCTTAAAAACATGGTGTTAGAGGGTGAAAACTTGAAACAGCCCCTGAATGTCCCCGTGGGTGGAACAAACACCTCCCACGGGATTAAAGTAACTCGTAGGAACTGACCCCGCTGCCGCGGGACTCCCGATTTGAGAATACGACGGTAATTTGCATATTTCTAGTCTTAGGCTTAAAAATATGGCGTTAGAGGGTGAAAACTCGAAAGAGCCCCCGAATGTCCCCATGGGTGGCACAAACACCTCCCAGGGGATCAATGTAACTCGTAGGAACTGACCACGCAGCCGCGGTTCTCCTGGTTTGAGAATACGACGGTAATTTGCATAATTCTAGACTTAGGCTTAAAAACATGGCGTTAGAGGGTGAAATCTTGAAACAGTCCCTGAACGTCCCCGTGGGTGGCACCAGCAACTCCCACTGGACCAATGAAACTCGTAGGAACTAACCCCGCTACCGCGGGACTCCCGGTTTGAGAATACGACGATAATTTACATATTTCTAGATTTAGGCTTAAAAACACGGCGTTAGAGGGTGAAAACTCAAAACAACCCCCGAACGGCCCCGTGGGTGGCATCAACACGTCCCACTCGACCAATGTAACTCGTAGGAACTGACCGCGTAGCCGCGGGTCTCTCGGTTTGGGAATACGACTGTAATTTGCATATTTTTAGACTTAGGCTTAAAAACATGGCCTTAGAGGGTGAAAATTCGAAACAGCCACCGAACGCCCCCGTGGGTGGCACAACACCTCCCACGGGACCAATGTAACTCGTAGGAACTGACCCGGTAGCCGCGGGTCTACCGATTTGAGAATAATATGGTAATTTGCATATTTTTAGACTTAGGCTTAAAAACATGGCCTTAGAGGGTGAAAATTCGAAACAGCCACCGAACGCCCCCGTGGGTAGCACAAACACCTCCCACGGGACCAATTTAACTCGTAGGAATTGACCACGCAGTCGCGGGTCTCCCGATTTGAGAATACTACGGTAATTTGCATATTTCTAGACTTAGGCTTAAGAACATGGTGTTAGAGGGTGAAAACTCGAAACAGCCCCTAAATGTCCCCGTGGGTGGAACAAACACCTCCCACGGGATTAAAGTAACTCGTAGGAACTGACCCCGCTGCCGCGGGACTCCCGGTTTGAGAATACGACGGTAATTTGCATATTTCTAGTCTTAGGCTTAAAAATATGGCGTTAGAGGGTGAAAACTCGAAAGAGCCCCCGAATGTCCCCATGGGTGGCACAAACACCTCCCAGGGGACCAATGTAACTCGTAGGAACTGACCACGCAGCCGCGGTTCTCCCGGTTTGAGAATACGACGGTAATTTGCATAATTCTAAACTTAGGCTTTAAAACATGGTGTTAGAGAGTGAAAACTAGAAATAGCCCCCGAACGTCCCCGTAGGTGGCACAAACACCTCCCCCGGGACAAATATAACTCGTAGGAACTCACCACGCAGTCGCGGGTCTCCAGGTTTGAGAATACGACGACAATTTGGATATTTCTAGACTTAGGCTTAAAAACATGGCGTTAGAGGCTGAAAACTCGAAAAAGCCCCCGAACGTCCCCGTGGGTGGAACCAACACCTCCCACGGGACCAATGTAACTCGTAGGAACTGACCCGGTAGCCGTGGGTCTACCGATTCGAGAATAATACGGTAATTTGCATATTTTTAGACTTAGGCTTAAAAACATGGCCTTAGAGGGTGAAAATTCGAAACATCCACCGAACGCCCCCGTGGGTGGCACAAACACCTCCCACGGGACCAATGCAACTCGTAGAAACTGACCCGGCAGCCGCGGGTCTACCGATTTGATAATAATATGGTAATTTGCATATTTTTAGACTTAGGCTTAAAAACATGGCCTTAGAGGGTGAAAATTCGAAACAGTCACCGAACGCCCCCGTGGGTAGCACAAACACCTCCCACGGGACCAATTTAACTCGTAGGAATTGACCACGCAGCCGCGGGTCTCCCGATTTGAGAATACGACGGTAATTTGCGTATTTCTAGAGTTAGGCTTAAAAACATGGTGTTAGAGGGTGAAAACTCGAAAGAGCCCCCGAACGTCCCCGTAGGTGGCACAAACACCTCCCACGGGACAAATATAACTCGTAGGAATTGACCACGCAGTCGCGGGTCTCCAGGTTTGAGAATACGACGGTAATTTGCATAATTCTAGACTTAGGCTTAAAAAAATGGCGTTAGAGGGGTGAAAACTCAAAACAGTCCCTGAACGTCCCCGTGGGTGGCACCAGCAACTCCCACTGGACCAATGAAACTCGTAGGTACTGACCCCGGTTCCGCGGGACTCCCGGTTTGAGAATACGATGGTAATTTGCATATTTCTAGTCTTAGGCTTTAAAATATGGCGTTAGAGAGTGAAAACTCAAAACAACCACCAAATGGCCCCGTGGGTGGCACCAACACGTCCCACTGGACCAATGTAACTCGTAGGAACTGACCCCGTAGCCGCGGGTCTCTCAGTTTGGGAATACGACTATAATTTGCATATTTCTAGACTTAGGTTTAAAAACATGGCGTTAGAGGGTGAAAACTCGAAACAGCCCCCGAACGTCCCCGTGGATGGCACCAACACCTCCTCCAGGACCAATGTAACTCGTAGGAACTGACCTTGTAGCCGCGGGTCTCCCGATTTGAGAATACGATGGTAATTTGCATATTTCTAGACTTAGGGTTAAAAACATGGCGTTAGAGGGTGAAAACTCGAAACAGCCCCCAAACGTCCCAGTGAGTGGCACCAACACCTTCCACGGAACCAATGTAACTCGTAGGAATGGACCTCGTAGCCAAGGGTCTCCCGATTTGAGAATATGACCGTAATTTTCATATTTCTAGACTTAGGCTTAAAAACATGGCGTTGGAGGGTGAAAACTCGTAAGAGCCCCCGAACATCCCCGTGGGTGGCACCAACACCTCCCACGAGACCAATGTAACTCGTAGGAACTGACCACACAGCCGCGGGACTCCCGGTTTGAGAATACGATGGTAATTTTCATATTTCTAGACTTAGGCTAAAAAACATGGCGTTAGAGGGTGAAACCTCGAAACCGCCCCCGAACGTCCCCGTGGGTGGCGCCAACACCTCCCACGAGACCAATGTAACTCGGAGGAACTGACCACGCAGCCGCGGGACTCCCGGTTTGAGAATAAGACAGTAATTTGCATATTTCTAGACTTAGGCTTAAAAACATGGCGTTAGAGGGTGAAAACTCAAAACAGCACCCGAATCTCCCCGTGGGTGGCACCAACACCTCCCACGGGACCAATGTAACTCGTAGGAACTGACCTCGTAGCCGCGGGTCTCCCGGTTTGAGAGTACAACGATAATTTGTATATTTCTAGACTTAGGCATAAAAACATGGCGTTAGAGGGTGAAAACTCGAAATAGCCCGCAAACGTCCCCATGGGTGGTACAAACACCTCCCACGGGACAAATGTAACTCGTAGGAACTCACCACGCAGTCGCGGGTCTCCAGGTTTGAGAATACGACGGCAATTTGCATATTTCAAGACTTAGGGTTAAAAACATGGCGTTAGAGGGTGAAAACTCGAAACAGCGCCCGAACCCCCCCGTGGGTGGCACCAACACCTCCCACGGGACCAATGTAACTCGTAGGAATGGACCTCGCAGCCGCGGGTCTGTCGGTTTGAGAATACGACGGTAATTTGCATATTTCTAGACTTAGGCTTAAAAACATAGCGTTAGAGGGTGAAAAGTTGAAACAGCCCCCGACATCCCCGTGGGTGGCACCAACACCTCCCCCAGGAACAATGTAACACGTAGGAACTGACCCCGCAGCCGCGGGTCACCAGGTTTAAGAATAATATGGTACTTTACATATTTTTAGACTTACGCTTAAGAACATGGCGTTTAAGGGTGAAAACTCAATACAGCCACCGAACGTCCCCGAGGGTGGCACCAACACCTCCCATGGGACCAATGTAACTCGTAAGAACTGACCTCGCAGCCGCGGGTCTCCCGGTTTGAGAATACGATGGTAATTTGCATATTTCTAAACTTAGGCTTAAAAACATGGCGTTAGAGCGTGAAAACTCGAAACAGCCCCCGAACGTCCCCGTGGGTGGCACCAACACCTCCCACGGGACCAATGTAACTCGTAGGAACTGACCCGGCAGCCGCGGGTCTCTCGGTTTGAGAATAATACGGTAATTTACATATTTCTAGACTTAGGCTTAAAAAGATGGCCTTAGATGGTGAAAATTTGAAACAGCCACCGAACGCCCTCGTGGGTGGCACAAACACCTCCCACGGGACCAATGTAACTCGTAGGAATTGACCACGCATCCGCGGGTCTCCTGATTTGCGAATACGACGATAATTTTTATATTTCTAGACTTAGGATTAAAAACATGGCGTTAGAGGGTGAAAACTCGAAACAACCCCCGAATCTCCCTGTGGGTGGCACCAACACCTCCCACGGGACCAATGTAACTCGTAGGAACTGACCTCGTAGCCACGGGTCTCCCGGTTTGAGAGTACGACGGTAATTTGCATATTTCTAGACTTAGGCTTAAAAACATGGAGTTAGAGGGTGAAACTCGAAATAGCCCCCGAACGTCCCCGTGGGTGGCACAAACACCTCCCATGGGACAAATGTAACTCGTAGGAACTCACCACGCAGTCGCGGGTCTCCAGGTTTGAGAATACGATGACAATTTGCCTATTTCTAGACTTAGACTTAAAAACATGGCGTTAGAGGCTCAAAACTCGAAACAGCCCCCGAACCTCCCCGTGGGTGGCACCAACACCTCCCCCGGGACCAATATAACACGTAGGAACGGACCTCGCAGCCGCGGGTCTCCCAGTTTGAGAATACGACGGTAATTTACATATTTCTAGACTTAGGCTTAAAAACACGGCGTTAGAGGGTGAAAAGTCATAACAGCCCCCGAACGTCCCCGTGGGTGGCACTAAAACCTCCCATGAGACCAATGTAACTCGTGAGAACTGACCACGCAGCCACGAGACTCCCGATTTGAGAATACGACAGTAATTTGCATATTTCTAGACTTAGGCTTAAAAACATGGCGTTAGAGGGTGAAAACTCGAAACAGCCCCCGAACGTCCCCGTGGGTGGCACCAACACCTCCCCCAGGACCAATGTAACTCGGAGGAACTGACCCCGCAGCCGCACGTCACCCGGTTTAAGAATAATATGGTAATTTGCATATTTCTAGACTTAGGCTTAAAAACATGGCGTTAGATGGTGAAAACGCAAAATAACCACCGAACATCCCAGTGGGTGGCACCAACACCTCCCATGGGACCAATGTAACTCGTAGGAACTGACCCGGCAGCCGCGGGTCTCCCGGTTTGAGAATAATACTCTAATTTGCATATTTCTAGACTTAGGCTTAAAAACATGGCGTTAGAGGGTGAAAATTGGAAACAGCACCCAAACCTCCCCGAGGGTGGCACCAACACCTCCCATGGGACCAATGTAACTCGTAGGAACTGACCTCACAGTCACGGGCCTCCCGGTTTGAGAATACGACGGTAATTTGCATATTTCTAGACTTAGGCTTAAAAACGTGGCGTTAGAGGGTGAAAGCTCGAAACAGCCACCGAACGTCCTCGTAGGTGGCACAAACACCTCCCACGGGACCAATGTAACTCGTAGGAACTGACCTCGCAGCCGCGGGTCTCCCGGTTTGAGAATACGACGGTAATTTGCATATTTCTAGACTTAGGCTTACAAATATGGTGTTAGAGGGTGAAAACTCGAAACCGCACCCGAACATCCCCATGGGTGGCACAAGCACCTTCCCACGGGACCAATGTAACTCGTAGGAACTGACCACGCAGCTGTGGGTCTCCCGGTTTGAGAATACGACGGTAATTTGCATATTTCTAGGCTTAGGCTTAAAAACATGGCGTTAGAGGGTGAAAACTCGAAACAGCCCCCGAACGTCCCCGTGGGTGGCACCAAAACCTCCCACGGGACTAATGTAACACATAGCAACTGTCCCCGTAGCCGCCAGTCTCCCGGTTTGAGATTAGTACGATAATTTGCATATTTTTAGACTTAGGGTTAAAAACATGGCCTTAGAGGGTGAAAACTCGAAACAGCCACCGAACTTCCCCGTGGGTGGCACAAACACCTCCCACGGGACCAATGTAACTCGTAGGAACTGACCACGCAGCCGCGGGTCTCCCGATTTGAGAATACGACGATGATTTTCATATTTCTAGACTTACGTTTAAAAACATGGCGTTAGAGGGTGAAAACTCGAAACAGCACCCGAATCTCCGCGTGGGTGTCACCAACAACTCCCACGGGACCAATGTAACTCGTAGGAAATAACCTCGCAGCCGCGGGTCTCCCGGTTTAAGAGTACGATGGTAATTTGCATATTTCTAGACATAGGCTTAATAACATGGTGTTAGAGAGTGAAAACTAGAAATAGCCCCCGAACGTCCCCGTAGGTGGCACAAACACTCCCACGGGACAAATATAACTCGTAGGAACTCACCACGCAGTCGCGGGTCTCCAGGTTTGAGAATATGATGACAATTGGGATATTTCTAGACTTAGGCTTAAAAACATGGCGTTAGAGGCTGAATACTCGAAAAAGCCCCCGAACGACCCCGTGGGTGGCACCAACACCTACCACGGGACCAATGTAACTCGTAGGAACTGACCTGGTAGCCGCGGGTCTACTGATTTGAGAATAATACATTAATTTTCATATTTTTAGACTTAGGCTTAAAAACATGGCCTTAGAGGGTGAAAATTCGAAACAGCCACCGAACGCCCCCGTGGGTGGCACAAACATCTCCCACGGGACCAATGTAACTCGTAGGAGCTGACCCGGTAGCCGCGGGTCTACCGATTTGAGAATAATATGGTAATTTGCATATTTTTAGACTTAGGCTTAAAAACATGGCCTTAGAGGGTGAAAATTCGAAACAGCCACCGAACGCCCCCGTGGGTAGCACAAACACCTCCCACGGGACCAATTTAACTCGTAGGAATTGACCACGCAGCCGCGGGTCTCCCGATTTGAGAATACGACGGTAATTTGCATATTTCTAGACTTAGGCTTAAGAACATGGTGTTAGAGGGTGAAAACTCGAAACAGCCCCTGAATGTCCCCGTGGGTGGAACAAACACCTCCCACGGGATTAAAGTAACTCGTAGGAACTGACCCCGCTGCCGCGGGACTCCCGGTTTGAGAATACGACGGTAATTTGCATATTTCTAGTCTTAGGCTTAAAAATATGGCGTTAGAGGGTGAAAACTCGAAAGAGCCCCCGAATGTCCCCATGGGTGGCACAAACACCTCCCAGGGGACCAATGAAACTCGTAGGAACTGACCACGCAGCCGCGGTTCTCCCGGTTTGAGAATACGACGGTAATTTGCATAATTCTAGACTTAGGCTTAAAAACATGGCGTTAGAGGGTGAAAACTCGAAACAGTCCCTGAACGTCCCCGTGGGTGGCACCAGCAACTCCCACTGGACCAATGAAACTCGTAGGAACTGACCCCGCTGCCGCGGGACTCCCGGTTTGAGAATACGATGGTAATTTGCATATTTCTAGTCTTAGGCTTAAAAATATGGCGTTAGAGGGTGAAAACTCGAAAGAGCCCCCGAATGTCCCCATGGGTGGCACAAACACCTCCCAGGGGACCAATGTAACTCGTAGGAACTCACCACGCAGCCGCGGTTCTCCCGGTTTGAGAATACGACGGTAATTTTCATAATTCTAGACTTAGGCTTAAAAACATGGCGTTAGAGGGTGAAAACTCGAAACAGTCCCTGAACGTCCCTGTGGGTGGCACCAGCAACTCCCACTGGACCAATGAAACTCGTAGGAACTGACCCCGCTGCCGCAGGACTCCCGGTTTGAGAATACGATGGTAATTTTCATATTTCTAGTCTTAGGCTTTAAAATATGGCGTTAAAGGGTGAAAACTCGAAACAACCCCCGAACGGCCCCGTGGGTGGCACCAACACGTCCCACTAGAACAATGTAACTCGTAGGAACTGACCGCGTAGCCGCGGGTCTCTCGGTTTGGGAATACGACTGTAATTTGCATATTTCTAGACTTAGGTTTAAAAACATGGCATTAGAGGGTGAAAACTCGAAACAGCCCCCGAACGTCCCCATGGATGGCACCAACACCTCCCCCAGGACCAATGTAACTCGTAGGAACTGACCTTGTAGCCGCGGGTCTCCCGATTTGAGAATACGATGGTAATTTGCATATTTCTAGACTTAGGGTTAAAAACATGGCGTTAGAGGGTGAAAACTCGAAACAGCCCCCGAACGTCCCAGTGGGTGGCACCAACACCTCCCACGAGACCAATGTCACTCGTAGGAACTGACCACGCAGCCGCGGGACTCCCGGTTTGAGAATACGATGGTAATTTTCATATTTCTAGACTTAGGCTTAAAAACATGGCGTTAGAGGGTGAAAACTCGTAAGAGCCCCCGAACGTCCCCGTGGGTGGCACCAACACCTCCCACGAGACCAATGTAACTCGTAGGAACTGACCACGCAGCTGCGGGACTCCCGGTTTGAGAATACGATGGTAATTTTCATATTTCTAGACTTAGGCTTAAAAACATGGCGTTAGAGGATGAAAACTCGAAACAGCCCCCGAACGTCCCCGTGGGTGGCACCAACACCTCCCACGAGACCAATTTAACTCGTAGTAACTGACCACGCAGTCGCGGGACTCCCGGTTTGAGAATACGACAGTAATTTGCATATTTCTAGACTTAGGCTTAAAAACATGGCGTTAGAGGGTGAAAACTCGAAACAGCACGCGAACCTCCCCGAGGATGGCACCAACACCTCCCATGGGACCAATGTAACTCGTAGGAACTGGCCTCGCAGCCGCGGGTCTCCTGGTTTGAGAATACGATGGTAATTTTCATATTTCTAGACTTAGGCTTAAAAACATGGCGTTAGAGGGTGAAAACTCGAAACAGCCCCCGAACGTCCCCGTGGGTGGCACCAACACCTCCCACGGGACCAATGTAACTCGTAGGAACTGACCCGGCAGCCGCGGGTCTCCCGGTTTGAGAATAATACTGTAATTTCCCTATTTCTATACTTTGGCCTAAAAACATGGCCATAGAGGGTGAAAACTCGAAACAACCACCGAACATCCCCGTGGGTGGCAGAAACACCTCCCACGGGACCAATGTAACTCGTAGGAACTGACCACACAGCCGCGAGACTCCCGATTTGAGAATACGACGGTAATTTGCATATTTCTAGACTTAAGGTTAAAAACATGACGTTAGAGGGTGAAAACTCGAAACAGCCACCGAACGTCTTCGTGGGTGGCACAAACAACTCCCACGAGACCAATGTAACTCGTAGGAAATGACGTCACAGCCGCGGATCTCCCGATTTGATAATACGACGGTAATTTGCATATTTCTAGACTTAGGCTTAAAAACATGGCGTTAGAGGGTGAAAAGTCGAAACAGCCCCCGAATGTCCCCGTGGGTGGCACCAACACCTCCCCCAGGAACAATGTAACACGTAGGAACTGACCCCGCAGCCGCGGGTTACCCGGTTTAAGAATAATATGGTAATTTGCATATTTCTAGACTTAGGCTTAAAAACATGGCGTTAGAGGGTGAAAACTCAATACATCCACCGAACGTCCCCGTAGGTGGCACCAACACCTCCCATGGACCAATGTAACTCGTAGGAACTGACCTCGCAGCCGCGGGTCTCTCGGTTTGAGAATACAATGGTAATTTGCATATTTCTAGACTTAGGCTTGAAAACATGGCGTTAGACAATGAAAACTCGAAACAGCCCCTGAACGTCCCTGTGGGTGGCACAAACACCTCCCACGGGACCAATGTAACTCGTAGGAACTGAGCACACAGCCGCGAGACTCCCGATTTGAGAATACGACGGTAATTTATATATTTCTAAACTTAGGGTTAAAAACATGGCGTTAGAGGGTGAAAACTCGAAACTGCCACCGAATGTCCTCGTGGGTGACACAAACACCTCCCACGGGACCAATGTAACTCGTACGAAATGACGTCACAGCCGCGGATCTCCCGGTTTGAAAGTACGACGGTAATTTGCATATTTCTAGACTTAGGCTTAAAAACATGGCGTTAAAGGGTGAAAACTTGAAACCGCACCGGAATGTCCCCGTGGGTGGCACAAGCACCTCCCACGGGACCAATGTAACTAGTAGAAACTGAGCACGCAGCTGCGGGTCTCCCGGTTTGAGAATACGACGATAATTTACATATTTTTAGGCTTAGTCTTAAAAACATGGCGTTAGAGGCTGAAAACTCGAAACAGCCCCCGAGCGTCCCCGTGGGTGGCACCAAAATCTCCCACGGGATCAATGTAACTCATAGGAACTGACCCCGTAGTCGCGGGTCTCCCGATTTGAGAATAATATGGTAATTTGCATATTTCTAGACTTAGGATTAAAAACATGGCCTTAGAGTGTGAAAACTTGAAACAGCCACCGAACGTCCCCGTGGGTGGCACAAACACCTCCCACGGGATCAATGTAACTCGTAGGAATTGACCACGCAGCCGCGGGTATCCCGATTTGAGAATACGACGATGATTTTTATATTTCTAGACTTAGGCTTAAACACATGGCGTTAGAGGGTGAAAACTCGAAACAGCCATCGAATCTCCCAGTGGGTGGCACCAACAACTCCCACGGGACCAATATAACGCGTAGGAACTGACCTCCCAGCCGCGGGTCTCCCGATTTGAGAGTTCGACGGTAATTTGCATATTTCTAGACTTAGGCTAAAAAACATGGCGTTAGAGAGTGAAAACTCGAAACAGGCCCCGAACGTCCCCGTGGGTGGCACAAACACCTCCCACGGGACAAATATTACTCGTAGGAACTCACCACGCAGTCGCGGGTCTCCAGGTTTGAGAATACGACAACAATTTCCATATTTCTAGACTTAGGCTTAAAACCATGGCGTTAGAGGGTGAAATCTCGAAACAGCCCCTGAACCTCCCCGTGGGTGGCACCAACGCCTTCCACGGGACCAATGTAACTCGTAGGAATGGACCTCGCAGCCGCGGGTCTCCCGGTTTGAAAGTACGATGGTAATTTTCATATTTCTAGACTTAGGCTTAAAAACATGGTGTTAGAGGGTGAAAACTTGTAACAGCCCCGAACGTCCCCGTGGGTGGCACCAACACCTCCCACGAGACCAATGTAACTCTAAGGAACTGACCATGCAGCCGCGAGACTCTCGGTTTGAGAATATGACAGTAATTTACATAATTCTAGACTTAGGCTTAAAAACAAGGCGTTAGAGGGTGAAAACTCGAAACAGCACCCGAACCTCCCCAAGGGTGGCACCAACACCTCCCATGGGACCAATGTCACTCATAGGAACTGACCTCGCAGCCGCGGGTCTCCCGGTTTGAGAATACGATGGTAATTCGCATATTTCTAGACTTAGGCTTAAAAACATGGCGTTAGAGCGTGAAAGCTCGAAACAGCCCCCGAACGTCCCCGTGGGTGGCACCAACACCTCCCACGGGACCAATGTAACTCGTAGGAACTGACCTCGCAGCCGCGGGTCTCCTGATTTGAGAATACGACGATAATTTTCATATTTCTAGATTTAGGCTTAAAAACATGGAGTTAGAGAGTGAAAACTCGAAACAGCCCCCAACTCTCCTCGTGGGTGGCACCAACACCTCCCACGGGACAAATGAAACTCGTAGGAACTGACCTCGCAGTCGCGAGTCTCCCGGTTTGAGATTACGACAGTAATTTGCATATTTCCAGACTTAGGCTTAAAAATATGGAGTTAGAGTGTGAAAACTCGAAATAGCCCCCGAACATCCCCGTGGGTGGCACAAACACCTCCCACGGGACAAATGTAACTCGAAGGAACTCACCACGCAGTCGCGGATCTCCAGGTTTGAGAATACGATGACAATTTGCATATTTCTAGACTTAGACTTAAAAACATGGCGTTGGAGGCTGAAAAACTCGAAACAACCCCCGACCTCCCCGTGGGTGGCACCAACACCTCCCACGGGACCAATATAACTCGTAGGAATGGACCTCGCAGCCGCGGGTCTCCCGGTTTGAGAATACGATGGTAATTTGCATATTTCTAGACTTAGGCCTAAAAACATGGCGTTAGAGGGTGAAAAGTCGTAACAGCCTCAGAACGTCCCCGTGGGTGGCACTAAAACCTCCCACGAGACCAATGTAACTCGTAGGAACTGACCACACAGCCACGGGACTCCCGGTTTGAGAATACAACAATAATTTGCATATTTCTAGACTTAGGTTTAAAAACATGGCGTTAGAGGGTGAAAACACGAAACAGCCCCCGAACGTCCCCGTGGGTGGCACCAAAACCTCCCCCAGGACCAATGTAACTCGTAGGAACTGACCCCGCAGCCGCGGGTCACCCGATTTAAGAATAATATGGTACTTTGCATTTTTCTAGACTTAGGCTTAAAAATATGGCGTTAGAGGGTGAAAACTCGAAACAACCACCGAACATCCCCGTGGGTGGCACCAACACCTCCCATGGGACCAATGTAACTCGTAGGAACTGACCTCGCAGCCGCGGGTCTCCCGATTTGAGAATACGATGGTAATTTTCATATTTCTAGACTTAGGCTTAAAAACATGGTGTTAGAGGGTGAAAACTCGAAACAACCCCCGAACGTTCCAGTGTGTGGCACAAACACCTCCCATGGGATCAATGTAACTCGTAGGAACTACCACGCAGCCGCGAGACTCCCGGTTTGAGAATACGACGGTAATTTGCATATTTTTAGACTTAGGCTTAAAAACTTGGCGTTAGAGGGTGAAAACTCGAAACAGCCACCGAACGTCCTCGTGGGTGGCACAAACACCTCCCACTAGGAACTGACCACGCAGTCGCAGGTCTCCCGGTTTGAGAATACGACGGTAATTTGCATATTTATAGACTTAGGCTTAAAAACATGGCGTTAGAGGGTGAAAAGTCGTAACAGCCGCAGAACGTCCCCGTGGGTGGCAATAAAACCTCCCACGAGACCAATGTAACTCGTAGGAACTGACCACGCAGCCACGGGACTCCCGGTTTGAGAATACGACAGTAATTTGCATATTTCTAGACTTAGGTTTAAAAACATGGCGTTAGAGGGTGAAAACTCGAAACAGCCCCCGAACATCCTCGTGGGTGGCACCAACACCTCCCCCAGGACCAATGTAACTCGGAGGAACTGACCCTCCAGCCGCGGGTCTCCCTATTTAAGAATAATATGGTAATTTGCATATTTCTAGACTTAGGCTTAAAAACATGGCGTTAGAGGGTGAAACTCGAAACAACCATCGAACATCCCCGTGGGTGGCACCAACACCTCCTTTGGGACCAATGTAACTCGTAGGAACTGACCTCGCAGCCGCGGATCTCCCGGTTTGATAATACGACGGTAATTTGCATATTTCTAGACTTAGGCTTAAAAACATGGCGTTAGAGGGTGAAAACTTGAAACAGCCCCCGAACGTTCCAGTGTGTGGGACAAACACCTCCCATGGGATCAATGTAACTCGTAGGAACTGACCACATAGCCGCGAGACTCCCGGTTTGAGAATACGACGGTAATTTGCATACTATTAGACTTAGGCTTAAAAACATGGCGTTAGAGGGTGAAAACTTGAAACATCCACCGAACGTCCTCGTGGGTGGCACAAACACCTCCCACTAGGAACTGACCTCGCAGCCGCGGGTCTCCCAGTTTGAGAATACGACGGTAATTTGCATATTTCTAGACTTAGGCTTAAAAACATGGCGTTAGAGGGTGAAAACTCGAAACTGCACCCGAACGTCTCCATGGGTGGCACAAGCACCTCCCACGGGACCAATGTAACTCGTAAGAACTGACAACGCAGCTGCGGGTCTCCCAGTTTGAGAATACGACGGTAATTTGCATATTTATAGGCTTAGGCTTAAAAATATGGCGTTAGAGGGTGAAAACTCGAAACAGCCCCCGAACGTCCCCGTGGGTGGCACCAAAACCTCATACGGGACCAATGTAACTCATATCAACTGACCCCGTAGCCGCGGGTCTTCCGGTTTGAGAATAATACGGTAATTTGCATATTTCTAGACTTAGGGTTAAAAACATGTCCTTAGAGGGTGAAAACTCGAAACAGCCACCGAACATCCCCGTGGGTGGCACAAACACCTCCCACGGGACCAATGTAACTCGTAGGAATTGACCACGCAGCCGTGGGACTCCCGATTTGAGAATACGACGATGATTTTCATATTTCTAGACTTAGGCTTAAAAACATGGCGTTAGAGGGCGAAAACTTGAAACAGCCCCAGAATCTCCCCGTGGGTGGCACCAACAACTCCCACGGGACCAATGTAACTCGTAGGAACTAACCTCGCATCCGCGGGTCTCCCGGTTTGAGAGTACGACGGTAATTTGCATATTTCTAGACTTAGGCTTAAAAACATGGCGTTAGAGAGTGAAAACTCGAAATAGCCCCCGAACGTCCCCGTTGGGGGCCCAAACACCTCCCACGGGACAAATATAACTCTTACGAACTCACCACGCAGTCGCGGGTCTCCAGGTTTGAGAATACGATGACAATTTGCATATTTCTAGACTTAGGCTTAAAAACATGGCGTTAGAGGGTGAAAACTCGAAACAGCACATGAACCTCCCCGTGGGTGGCACCAACACCTTCCACGGGACCAATGTAACTCGTAGGAATGTACCTCGTAGCCGTGGGTCTCCCGGTTTGAGAATACGATGGTAATTTGTATATTTCTAGACTTAGGCTTAAAAATATGGCGTTAGAGGGTGAAAACTCGTAACAGCCACCGAACGTCCCCGTGGGTGGCACCAACACCTCCCACGAGACCAATGTAACTCGAAGGAACTGACCATGCAGCCGCGAGACTCTCGGTTTGAGAATATGACAGTAATTTACATATTTCTAGACTTAGGCTTAAAAACAAGGCGTTAGAGGGTGAAAACTCGAAACAGCACCCGAACCTCCCCGAGGGTGGCACCAACACCTCCCATGGGACCAATGTCACTCATAGGAACTGACCTCGCAGCCGCGGGTCTCCCGGTTTGAGAATACGATGGTAATTCGCATATTTCTAGACTTAGGCTTAAAAACATGGCGTTAGAGCGTGAAAGCTCGAAACAGCCCCCGAACGTCCCCGTGGGTGGCACCAACACCTCCCACGGGACCAATGTAACTCGTAGGAACTGACCTCGCAGCCGCGGGTCTCCTGATTTGAGAATACGACGATAATTTTCATATTTCTAGATTTAGGCTTAAAAACATGGCGTTAGAGAGTGAAAACTTGAAACAGCCCCCAAATCTCCTCGTGGGTGGCACCAACACCTCCCACGGGACAAATGAAACTCGTAGGAACTGACCTCGCAGTCGCGAGTCTCCCGGTTTGAGATTACGACAATAATTTGCATATTTCCAGACTTAGGCTTAAAAATATGGAGTTAGAGTGTGAAAACTCGAAATAGCCCCCGAACATCCCCGTGGGTGGCACAAACACCTCCCACGGGACAAATGTAACTCGAAGGAACTCACCACGCAGTCGCGGATCTCCAGGTTTGAGAATACGATGACAATTTGCATATTTCTAGACTTAGACTTAAAAACATGGCGTTAGAGGCTGAAAAACTCGAAACAGCCCCCGACCTCCCCGTGGGTGGCACCAACACCTCCCACGGGACCAATATAACTCGTAGGAATGGACCTCGCAGCCGCGGGTCTCCCGGTTTGAGAATACGATGGTAATTTGCATATTTCTAGACTTAGGCCTAAAAACATGGCGTTAGAGGGTGAAAAGTCGTAACAGCCCCAAAACGTCCCCGTGGGTGGCACTAAAACCTCCCACGAGACCAATGTAACTCGTAGGAACTGACCACACAGCCACGGGACTCCCGGTTTGAGAATACAATAATAATTTGCATATTTCTAGACTTAGGTTTAAAAACATGGCGTTAGAGGGTGAAAACACGAAACAGCCCCCGAACGTCCCCGTGGGTGGCACCAAAACCTCCCCCAGGACCAATGTAACTCGTAGGAACTGACCCCGCAGCCGCGGGTCACCCGATTTAAGAATAATATGGTACTTTGCATTTTTCTAGACTTAGGCTTAAAAATATGGCGTTAGAGGGTGAAAACTCGAAACAACCACCGAACATCCCCGTGGGTGGCACCAACACCTCCCATGGGACCAATGTAACTCGTAGAAACTGACCTCGCAGCCGCGGGTCTCCCGATTTGAGAATACGATGGTAATTTTCATATTTCTAGACTTAGGCTTAAAAACATGGTGTTAATGTAACTCGTAGGAACTACCACGCAGCCGCGAGACTCCCGGTTTGAGAATACGACGGTAATTTGCATATTTTTAGACTTAGGCTTAAAAACTTGGCGTTAGAGGGTGAAAACTCGAAACAGCCACCGAACGTCCTCGTGGGTGGCACAAACACCTCCCACTAGGAACTGACCACGCAGTCGCAGGTCTCCCGGTTTGAGAATACGACGGTAATTTGGATATTTATAGACTTAGGCTTAAAAACATGGCGTTAGAGGGTGAAAAGTCGTAACAGCCCCAGAACGTCCCCGTGGGTGGCAATAAAACCTCCCACGAGACCAATGTAACTCGTAGGAACTGACCACGCAGCCACGGGACTCCCGATTTGAGAATACGACAGTAATTTGCATATTTCTAGACTTAGGTTTAAAAACATGGCGTTAGAGGGTGAAAACTCGAAACAGCCCCCGAACATCCCCGTGGGTGGCACCAACACCTCCCCCAGGACCAATGTAACTCGGAGGAACTGACCCTGCAGCCGCGGGTCTCCCGATTTAAGAATAATATGGTAATTTACATATTTCTAGACTTAGGCTTAAAAACATGGCGTTAGAGGGTGAAACTCGAAACAACCATCGAACATCCCCGTGGGTGGCACCAACACCTCCTATGGGACCAATGTAACTCGTAGGAACTGACCTCGCAGCCGCGGGTCTCCCGGTTTGAGAATACGATGGTAATTTGAATATTTCTAGACTTAGGCTTAAAAACATGGCGTTAGAGGGTGAAAACTCGAAACAGCCCCCGAACGTTCCAGTGTGTGGGACAAACACCTCCCATGGGATCAATGTAACTCGTAGGAACTGACCACATAGCCGCGAGACTCCCGGTTTGAGAATACGACGGTAATTTGCATACTATTAGACTTAGGCTTAAAAACATGGCGTTAGAGGGTGAAAACTCGAAACATCCACCGAACGTCCTCGTGGGTGGCACAAACACCTCCCACTAGGAACTGACCTCGCAGCCGCGGGTCTCCCAGTTTGAGAATACGACGGTAATTTGCATATTTCTAGACTTAGGCTTAAAAACATGGCGTTAGAGGGTGAAAACTCGAAACTGCACCCGAACGTCTCCATGGGTGGCACAAGCACCTCCCACGGGACCAATGTAACTCGTAAGAACTGACAACGCAGCTGCGGGTCTCCCGGTTTGAGAATACGACGGTAATTTGCATATTTATAGGCTTAGGCTTAAAAACATGGCGTTAGAGGGTGAAAACTCGAAACAGCCCCCGAACGTCCCCGTGGGTGGCACCAAAACCTCATACGGGACCAATGTAACTCATATTAACTGACCCCGTAGCCACGGGTCTCCCGGTTTGAGAATAATACGGTAATTTGCATATTTCTAGACTTAGGGTTAAAAACATGGCCTTAGAGGGTGAAAACTCGAAACAGCCACCGAACAGCCCCGTGGGTGGCACAAACACCTCCCACGGGACCAATGTAACTCGTAGGAATTGACCACGCAGCCGTGGGACTCCCGATTTGAGAATACGACGATGATTTTCATATTTCTAGACTTAGGCTTAAAAACATGGCGTTAGAGGGCGAAAACTTGAAACAGCCCCGGAATCTCCCCGTGGGTGGCACCAACAACTCCCACGGGACCAATGTAACTCGTAGGAACTAACCTCGCAGCCGCGGGTCTCCCGGTTTGAGAGTACGACGGTAATTTGCATATTTCTAGACTTAGGCTTAAAAACATGGCGTTAGAGAGTGAAAACTCGAAATAGCCCCCGAACGTCCCCGTTGGTGTCCAAACACCTCCCACGGGACAAATATAACTCTTACGAACTCACCACGCAGTCGCGGGTCTCCAGGTTTGAGAATACGATGACAATTTGCATATTTCTAGACTTAGGCTTAAAAACATGGCGTTAGAGGGTGAAAACTCGAAACAGCACATGAACCTCCCCGTGGGTGGCACCAACACCTTCCACGGGACCAATGTAACTCGTAGGAATGTACCTCGTAGCCGTGGGTCTCCCGGTTTGAGAATACGATGGTAATTTGCATATTTCTAGACTTAGGCTTAAAAATATGGCGTTAGAGGGTGAAAACTCGTAATAGCCACCGAACGTCCCCGTGGGTGGCACCAACACCTCCCACGAGACCAATGTAACTCGTAGGAATTGACCACGCAGCCGCGGGACTCCCGGTTTGAGAATACGACAGTAATTTGCATATTTCTAGACTTAGTCTTAAAAACATGGCGTTAGAGGGTGAAAATTCGAAACAGCACCCGAACCTCCCCGAGGGTGGCACCAACACCTCCCATGGGACCAATGTAACTCGTAGGAACTGACCTCGCAGCCGCGGGCTTCCCGGTTTGAGAATACGACGGTAATTTGCATATTTCTAAACTTAGGCTTAAAAACATGGCGTTAGATTGTGAAAAGTCGAAACTGCCCCGGAACGTCCCCGTGGGTGGCACCAACACCTCCCACGGGACCAATGTAACTCGTAGGAAATGACGTCGCAACCGCGGATCTCCCAGTTTGAGAATACGATGGTAATTTGCATATTTCTAGACTTAGGCTTAAAAACATGGCGTTAAATGGTGAAAACTTGAAACCGCACCCGAACATCCCCGTGGGTGGCACAAGCACCTCCCACGGGACCAATATAACTAGTAGGAACTGACCACGCAGCTGCGGGTCTCCTAATTTGAGAATGAAATGGTAATTTGCATATTTCTAGGCTTAGGCTTAAAAACATGGCGTTAGAGGGTGAAAACTCGAAACAACCCCCGAGCGTCCCCGTGGGTGGCACTAAAACCTCCCATGGGATCAATGTAACTCATAGGAACTGACCCCGTTGTCGCGGATCTCCCGATTTGAGAATAATACGCTAATTTTCATATTTCTAGACTTAGGGTTAAAAACATGGCCTTAGAGGGTAAAAACTTGAAACAGCGACCGAACGTCCCCGTGGGTGGCACAAACACCTCCCACGGGACCAATGTAACTCGTAGGAATTGACCACGCAGCCGCGGGTCTCCCGATTTGATAATACGACGATGATTTTCATATTTCTAGACTTAGGCATAAAAACATGGTCTTAGAGGGTGAAAACTTGAAACAGCCACCGAATATCCTCGTGGGTGGCACCAACAACTCCCACGGGACCAATATAACTCATAGGAACTAACCTCGCAGCCGCGGGTCTCGCGATTTGAGAGTACGACTATAATTTGCATATTTCTAGACTTAGGCTAAAAAACATGGCGTTAGAGAGTGAAAACTCGAAACAGCCCAGGAACGTCCCCGTGGGTGGCACAAACACCTCCCACGGGACAAATATTACTCGTAGGAACTCACCACGCAGTCGCGGGTCTCCAGGTTTGAGAATACGATGATAATTTGCATATTTCTAGACTTAGGCTTAAAAATATGGCGTTAGAGGGTGAAAGCTCGAAACAGCCCCCGAACCTCCCCGTGGGTGGCACCAACGCCTTCCACGGGACCCATATAACTCGTAGGAATGGACCTCGTAGCCGCGGGTCTCCCGGTTTGAAAGTACGACGGTAATTTTGCATATTTCTAGACTTAGGGTTAAAAACATGGCGTTAGAGGGTGAAAACTTATAACAACCCAGAACGTCCCCGTGGGTGGCACCAACACCTCCCACGAGACCAATGTAACTCGTAGGAACTGACCACGCAGCCGCGGGACTCTCGATTTGAGAATATGACAGTAATTTGCATATTTCTAGACTTAGGCTTAAAAACATGGCATTAGAGCGTGAAAACTCGAAACAACCCCCCGAACGTCCCCGTGGGTGGCACCAACACCTCCCACTGGACCAATGTAACTCATAGGAACTGACCCGGCAGTCGCTGGTCTCCCGATTTGAGAATAATACGGTAATTTGCATATTTCTAGACTTAGGCTTAAAAAGATGACCTTAGAGGGTGAAAATTCGAAACAGCCACCAAACGCCCCCGTGGGTGGCACAAATACCTCCCACGGGACCAATGTAACTCGTAGGAATTGACCACGCAGCCGCGGGTCTCCTTATTTGAGAATACGACGGTAATTTTCATATTTCTAGACTTAGGCTTAAAAACATGGCGTTAGAGGGTAAAAACTCGAAACAACCCCCGAATCTCCCCGTGGGTGGCACCAACACCTCCCACGGGACCAATGTAACTCGTTGGAACTGACCTCGCAGTCGCGGGTCTCCCGGTTTGAGAGTACGACAGTAATTTTTATATTTCTGGACTTAGGCTTAAAAACATGAAGTTAGAGGATGAAAACTCGAAATATCCCCCGAACATCCCCGTGGGTGGCACAAACACCTCCCACGGGACAACTGTAACTCGTAGGAACTCACCACGCAGTCGCGGGTCTCCAGGTTTGAGAATACGATGACAATTTGCATATTTCTAGACTTAGGCTTAAAAACATGGCGATAGAGGCTGAAAATTTGAAACAGCCCCCGAACCTCCTTGTGGGTGGCACCAACACCTCTCACGGGACCAATATAACTCGTAGGAACAGACCTCGCAGCCGCGGGTCTCCCGGTTTGAGAATACGACGGTAATTTGCATATTTCTAGACTTAGGCTGAAAAACATGGCGTTAGAGGGTGAAAAGTCATAACAACCCCCGAACGTCCCTGTGGGTGGCACTAAAACCTCCCACGAGACCAATGTAACTCGTAGGAACTCACCACGCAGCCACGGGACTCCCGGTTTGAGAATACGACAATAATTTGCATATTTCTAGACTTAGGTTTAAAAACATGGCGTTAGAGGGTGAAAACTCGAAAAAGCCCCCGAACGTCCCCGTGGGTTGCACCACCACCTCCCCCAGGACCAATGTAACTAGTAGGAACTGACCCCGCAGTCGTGGGTCACCCGATTTAAGAATAATATGGTAATTTGCATATTTCTAGACTTAGGCTTAAAAACATGGCGTTAGAGGGTGAAAACTCGAAACAACCACCGAACATCCCCGTGGGTGGCACCAACACCTCCCATGGGACCAATATAACTCGTAGGAACTGACCTCGCAGCCGCGGGTCTCCCGGTTTGAGAATACGATGGTAATTTGCATATTTCTAGACTTAGGATTAAAAACATGGCGTTAGAGGGTGAAAACTCAAAACAGCCCCCGAACGTTCCAGTGGGTGGCACAAACACCTCTCATGGGATCAATGTAACTCGTAGGAACTGACCACGCAGCCGCGAGACTCCCGGTTTGAGAATACGACGGTAATTTGCATATTTTTAGACTTAGGCTTAAAAACATGGCGTTAGAGGGTGAAAACTCGAAACAGCCACCGAACGACCTCGTGGGTGACACAAACACCTCCCACTAGGAACTGACCTCACAGCCGCGGGTCTCCCGGTTTGAGAATACGATGATAATTTCCATATTTCTAGACTTAGGCTTAAAAACATGGCGTTAGAGGGTGAAAACTCGAAACCGCACCCGAACGTCCCCATGGGTGGCACAAGCACCTCCCACGGGACCAATGTAACTCGTACGAACTGACAACGCAGCTGCGGGTCTGCCAGTTTGAGAATACGACGGTAATTTGCATATTTATAGGCTTAGGCTTAAAAACTTGGCGTTAGAGGGTGAAAACTCGAAACAGCCCCCGAACGTCCCCGTGGGTGGAACCAAAACCTACCACGGGACCAATGTAACTCATATCAACTGACCCCGTAGCCGCGGGTCTTCCGGTTTGAGAATAATACGGTAATTTGCATATTTCTAGACTTATGGTTAAAAACATGGCCTTAGAGGGTGAAAACTCGAATCAGCCACCGAACGTCCCCGTGGGTGGCCCAAACACATCCCACGGGACCAATGTAACTCGTAGGAATTGACCACGCAGCCGCGGGTCTCCCGATTTGAGAATACGACGATGATTTTCATATTTCTAGACTTAGGATTAAAAACATGGCGTTAGAGGGTGAAAACTCGAAACAGCCCACGAATCTCCCCGTGGGTAACACCAACAACTCACACGGGACCAATGTAACTCGTAGGAACTAACCTCGCAGCCGCGGGTCTCCCGGTTTGAGAGTACGACAGTAATTTGCCTCTTTCTAGACTTAGGCGTAAAAACATGGCGTTAGAGAGTGAAAACTCGAAATAGCTCCCGAACGTCCCCGTGGGTGGCCCAAACACCTCCCACGGGACAAATATAACTCGTAGGAACTCACCACGCAGTCGCGGGTCGCCAGGTTTGTGAATACGACGAAAATTTGCATATTTCTAGACTTAGGCTTAAAAACATGGCATTAGAGGGTGAAAACTCGAAACAGCCCACGAACCTCCCCGTGGGTGGCACCATCACCTTCCACGGGACCAATGTAACTCGTAGGAATGTACCTCGTAGCCGCGGGTCTCCCGGTTTGAGAATACGATGGTAATTTGCATATTTCTAGACTTAGGCTTAAAAACATGGCGTTAGAGGGTGAAAACTCGTAACAACCACCGAACGTCCCCCTGGGTGGCACCAAAACCTCCCACGAGACCAATGTAACTCGTAGGAACTGACCACGCAGCCGCGGGACTCCCGGTTTGAGAATACGACGGTAATTTCCATATTTCTAGTCTTAGGCTTAAAAATATGGCGTTAGAGGGTGAAAACTCGAAACAACCCCCGAACGGCCCCGTGGGTGGCAACAACACCTCCCACTCGACCAATGCAAGTCGTAGGAACTGACCGCGCAGCCGAGGGTCTCTCGGTTTGGGAATACGACAGTAATTTGCATATTTCTAGACTTAGGCTTAAAAACATGGCGTTAGAGGGTGAAAATTCGAAACAGCACCCGAACCTCTCCGAGGGTGGCACCAACACCTCCCATGGGACCAATGTAACTCGTAGGAACTGACCTCGCAGCCGCGGGCCTCCCGGTTTGAGAATACGACGGTAATTTGCATATTTCTAGACTTAGGCTTAAAAACATGGCGTTAGAGGGTGAAAATTCGAAACAGCCCCCGAACGTCCCCGTGGGTGGCACCAACACCTCCCCCAGGAACAATGTAACACGTAGGAACTGACCCCGCAGCCGCGGGTCACCCGATTTAAGAATAATATGGTAATTTTCATATTTCTAGACTTATGCTTAAAAATATGGCGTTAGAGGGTGAAAACTCAATACATCGATCGAACGTCCCCGTGGGTGGCACCAACACCTCCCATGGACCAATGTAACTCGTAGGAACTGGCCTCGCTGCCGCGGGTCTCCCGGTTTGAGAATACGATGGTAATTTGCATATTTCTAGACTTAGGGTTAAAAACATGGCGTTAGAGGGTGAAAACTCTAAACTGCCACCGAACGTCCTCGTGGGTGGCACAAACACCTCCCACGGGCTAATGTAACTCGTAGGAAATGACGTCATAGCCGTGGATCTCCCGATTTGAGAATACGACGGTAATTTGCATATTTCTAGACTTAGGCTTAAAAACATGGCGTTAGACGCTGAAAACTCGAAACAACCCCCGAGCGTCCCCGTGGGTGGCACCAAAACCTCCCACGGGCTCAATGTAACTCATAGGAACTGACCCCGTAGTCGCGGGTCTCCCGATTTGAGAATAATACAGTAATTTGCATAGTTCTAGACTTAGGGTTAAAAACATGGCCTTAGACGGTGAAAACTTGAAACAGCCACCGAACGTCCCGGTGGGTGGCACAAACACCTCCCACGGGACCAATACAACTCGTAGCAACTGACCCGGAAGCCGTGGGTCTCCCGATTTGAGAATAATACGGTAATTTGCATATTTCTAGACTTAGGCTTAAAAAGATGACCTTAGAGGGTGAAAATTCGAAACAGCCACCGAACGCCCGCGTGGGTGGCACAAATACCTCCCACGGGACCAATGTAATTCGTAGGAATTGACCACGAAGCCGCGGGTCTCTTGATTTGAGAATACGATGGTAATTTTCATATTTCTAGACTTAGGCTTAAAAACATGGCGTTAGAGGGTGAAAAATCGAAACAGCCCCCGAATCTCCCCGTGGGTGGCACCAACACCTCCCACGGGACCAATGTAACTCGTAGGAACTGACCTCACAGTCGCGGGTCTCCTGGTTTGAGAGTACGACAGTAATTTGCATATTTCTAGACTTAGGATTAAAAACATGGAGTTAGAGGGTGAAAACTCGAAATAGCCCCCGAACATCCCCGTGGGTGGCACAAACACCTCCCAAGGGACAAATGTAACTCGTAGGAACTCACCACGTAGTTGCGGGTCTCCAGGTTTGAGAATACGACGACAATTTGCATATTTCTAGACTTAGGCTTAAAAACATGGCGTTAGAGGCTGAAAATTTGAAATAGCCCCCGAACCTCTCCGTGGGTGGCACCAACACCTATCACGGGACCAATATAACTCGTACGAACGGACCTTGCAACCGCGAGTCTCCCGGTTTGAGAATATGACGGTAATTTGCATATTTCTAGACTTAGGCTTAAAAACATGGCGTTAGAGGGTGAAAAGTCGTAACAGCCCCCGAACATCCCCGTGGGTGGTACTAAAACCTCCCACGAGACCAATGTAACTCGTAGGAACTGACCACGCAGCCGCGGGACTCCCGGTTTGAGAATACGACAGTAATTTGCATATTTCTAGACTTAGGTTTAAAAACATGGCATTAGAGCGTGAAAACTCGAAACAACCCCCGAACTTCCCCGTGGGTGGCACCAACACCTCTCCCAGGACCAATGTAACTTGTAGGAACTGACCTCGCAGCCGCGGGTCTCCCGGTTTGAGAATAGGATGGTAATTTGCATATTTCTAGACTTAGACTTAAAAACATGGCGTTAGAGGGTGAAAACACGAAACAGCCCCCAAACGTTGTTGTGGGTGGCACAAACACCTCCCATGGGATTAATGTAACTCGTAGGAACTGACCACGCAGCCGCGAGACTCCCGGTTTGAGAATACAACGGTAATTTGCATATTTTTAGACTTAGGCTTAAAAACGTGGCGTTAGAGGGTGAGAAATCGAAACAGCCACTGAACGTCCTCGTGGATGGAACAACAAACACCTCCCACTAGGAACTGACGTCGCAGCCGCGGGTCTCCCGGTTTGAGAATAATACGGTAATTTGCATATTTCTAGACTTAGGGTTAAAAACATGGCCTTAGAGGGTGAAAACTCGAAATAGCCACCGAACGTCCCTGTGGGTGGCACAAACACCTCCCACGGGACCAATGTAACTCGTAGCAATCGACCACGCAGCCGCGGGTCTCCCTATTTGAGAATACGATGATGATTTTCATATTTTTAGACTTAGGCTTAAAAACATGGCGTTAGAGGGTGAAAACTCAAAACAGCAACCGAATCTCCCCGTGGGTGGCACCAACAACTCCCACGGGACCAATGTAACTCGTAGGAAATAACCTCGCTTCCGCGGGTCTCCCGGTTTGAGAGTACGACGGTAATTTGCAAATTTCTAGACTTAGGCTTAAAAACATGGCGTTAGAGAGTGAAAACTCGAAATAGCCCCCGAACGTCCCCGTGGGTGGCCCAAACACCTCCCATGGGACAAATATAACTCGTAGGAACTCACCACGCAGTCGCGGGTCTCCAAGTTTGAGAATACGACGACAATTTGCATATTTCTAGACTTAGTCTTAAAAACATGGCGTTAGATTGTGAAAACTCGAAACATTCCACGAGCCTCCCCGTGGGTGGCACCAACATCTTCCACGGAACCAATGTAACTCGTAGGAATGGACCTCGTAGCCGCGGGTCTCCCGGTTTGAGAATACGATGGTAATTTGGATATTTCTAGACTTAGGCTTAAAAACATGGCGTTAGAGGGTGAAAACTAGTAACACCCACCGAACGTCCCCGTGGGTGGCACCAACACCTCCCACGAGACCAACGTAACTCGTAGGAACTGACCACGCAGCCACGGGACTCCCGGTTTGAGAATACGACAGTAATTTGCATATTTCAAGACTTAGGCTTAAAAACATGGCGTTAGAGGGTGACAACTAGAAATAGCACCCGAACCTCCCCGAGGGTGGCACCAACACCTCCCATGGGACCAACGTAACTCGTAGGAACTGACCTCGCAGCCGCGGGCCTCCCGGTTGGAGAATACGACGGTAGACTTAGGCTTAAAAACATGGCGTTAGAGGGTGAAAACTCGAAACAGCCCCCGAGCGTCCCCGTGGGTGGCACCAACACCTCCCACGGGACCAATGTAACTCGTAGGAACTGACCCGGCAGCCGCGGGTCTCCCGATTTGAGAATAATACGGTAATTTGCATATTTTTAGACTTAGGCTTAAAAACATGGCCTTAGAGGGTGAAAACTCGAAACAGCTACCGAACGCCCCCGTGGTTGGCACAAATACCTCCTACGGGACCAATTTAATTCGTAAGAATTGACCACGTAGCCGCGGGTCTTCCGGTTTGAGAGTATGACGGTAATTTGCATATTTCTAGACTTAGGCTTAAAAACATGGTGTTAGAGGGTGAAAACTCGAAACATTCCCCAAACGTCCCCATGGGTGGCACAAACACCTCCCACGGGATTAATGTAACTCGTAGGAACTGACCCCGCTGCCGCGGGACTACCGGTTTGAGAATACGACGGCAATTTGCATATTTCTAATATTAGGCTTAAAAATATGGCGTTAGAGGGTGAAAATTCGAAAGAGCCCCCGAATGTCCCCGTGGGTGGCACAAACACCACCCAGGGGACCAATGTAACTCGTAGGAACTGACCACGCAGCCGCGGGTCTCCCGGTTTGAGAATACGATGGTAATTTGCATAATTATAGACTTAGGCTTAAAAACATGGCGTTAGAGGGTGAAAACTCGAAACAGTCCCTGAAAGTCCCCGTGGGTGGCACCAGCACCTCCCACTGGACCAATGAAACTCAAAGGAACTGACCCCGCTGTCACGGGACCCCCAGTTTGAGAATACGACGGTAATTTGCATATTTCTAGTCTTAGGGTTAAAAATATGGCGTTAGAGGTTGAAAACTCGAAACAACCCCCGAACGGCCCCGTGGGTGGCACCAACACCTCCCACTGGACAAATGTAACTCGTAGGAACTAACCGCGCAGCCGCGGGTCTCTCGGTTTGGGAATACGACAGTAATTTGCATATATCTAGACTTAGGCTTAAAAACATGGCGTTAGAGGGTGAAAACTCGAAACAGCCCCCGAACATCCCCGTGGGTGGCACCAACACCTTCCACGGGACCAATGTAACTCGTACGGACTGACCTCGCAGCCGCGGGTCTCCCGGTTTGAGAATACGACGGTAATTTGCATATTTCTAGACTTAGGCTTAAAAACATTGCGTTAGAGCGTGAAAACTCGAAACAGCCCCCGAACGTCCTAGTGGGTGGCACAAACACCTCCCACGGGACCAATGTAACTCGTAGGAACTGACCATGCAGCCGCGAGACTCCCGATTTGAGAATACGACGGTAATTTGTAGTTTTCTAGACTTAGGGTTGAAAACATGGCGTTAGAGGGTGAAAACTCGAAACAGCCACCGAATGCCCCCGTGGGTGGCACAAACACCTCCTACGGGACCAATTTAACTCGTAGGAATTGACCACATAGCCGCGGGTCTCCCGATTTGAGAATACGACGGTAATTTGCATATTTCTAGACTTAGGCTTAAAAATTTGGTGTTTGAGGGTGAAAACTCAAAACAGTCCCCGAACGTCCCCGTGGGTGGCACAAACACCTCCCACGGGATTAAAGTAACTCGTAGGAACTGACCCCGCTGCCGCGGGACTCCCGTTTTGAGAATACGACGATAATTTTCATATTTCTAGTCTTAGGCTTGAAAATGTGGCGTTAGAGGGTGAAAACTCGAAAGAGCCCCCGAATATCCCCGTGGGTGGCACAAACACCTCCCAGGGGACCAATGTAACTCGTAGGAACTGACCACGTAGCCACGGGTCTCCCGGTTTGAGAATATGATGGTAAATTGCATAATTCTAGACTTAGGCTTAAAAACATGGCGTTAGAGGGTGAAAACTCGAAACAGTCCCCGAACGTCCCCGTGGGTGCCACCAGCACCTCCCACTGGACCAGTGAAACTCATAGGAACTGAGCCCACTGCCGCGGGACTCCCGGTTTGAGAATACGACGGTAATTTTCATATTCCTAGTCATAGGCTTAAAAATATGGCGTTAGAGGGTGAAAACTCGAAACAACCCCCGAACGACCCCGTGGGTGGCACCAACACCTCCCACTGGGCCAATGTAACTCGTAGGAACTGACCGCACAGCCGCGGGTCTCTCGGTTTGGGAATACGATAGTAATTTGCATATTTCTAGACTTGGGCTTAAAAACATGGCGTTAGAGGGGGAAAACTCGAAACAGCCCCCGAACATCCCTGTGGGTGGCTCCAACACCTTCCACGGGACCAATGTAACTCGTAGGAACTGACCTCGCAGTCGCGGGTCTGCCGATTTGAGAATACGATGGTAATTTGCATATTTCTAGACTTAGGATTAAAAACATGGCGTTAGAGGGTGAAAACTCGAAACAGCCCCCGAACGTCCCCGTGGGTGGCACCACCAACTCCCACGGGACCAATGTAACTCGTAGGAACTAACCTCGCAGCCGCGGGTCTCCCGGATTGAGAGTACGATGGTAATTTTGCATATTTCTAGACTTAGGCTTAAAAACATGGCGTTAGAGAGTGAAAACTCGAAATAGCCCCCGAACGTCCCCGTGGGTGGAACAAACACCTCCCACGGGACAAATATAACTCGTAGGAACTCACCATGCAGTCGCGGGTCTCCAAGTTTGAGAATTCGACGACAATTTGCATATTTCTAGACTTAGGCTTAAAAACATGGCGTTAGAGGGTGAAAACTCGAAACAGCCCACGAACCTCCCCGTGGGTGGCACCAACACCTTCCACGGGACCAATGTAACTCGTAGGAATGTACCTCGTAGCCGCGGATCTCCCGGTTTGAGAATACGATGGTAATTTGCATATTTCTAGATTAGGCTTAAAAACATGGCGTTAGAGGGTGAAAACTCGAAACCGCACCCGAACGTTCCCGTGGGTGGTACAAGCACCTCCCACGGTACCAATGTAACTTGTAGGAACTGACCACGCAGCTGCGGGTCTCCCGGTTTGAGAATACGAAGGTAATTGGCATATTTCTAGGCTTAGGCTTAAAAACATGGCATTAGAGGGTGAAAAATCGAAACAGCCCCCGAGCGTCCTCGTGGGTGGCACCAAAACCTCCCACGGGACGCATGTAACTCATAGGAACTGACCCCGTAGTCGCGGGTCTCCCGATTTGAGAATAATACGATAATTTGCATATTTCTAGACATAGGGTTAAAAACATGGCCTTAGAGGGTGAAAACTCGAAACAACCACCGAACGTCCCCGTGGGTGGCACAAATACCTCCCACGGGACCAATGTAACTCGTAGGAATTGACCACGCAGCCGCGGGTCTCCCAATTTGAGAATACGACGATGATTTTCATATTTCTAGACTTAGACTTAAAAACATGGCGTTAGAGGGTGAAAACTCGAAACACCACCGAATGTCCCCGTGGGTGGCACCAACAATTCCCACGGGACCAATATAACTCGTAGGAACTGACCTCGCAGCGACGGGTCTCCCGATTTGAGAGTACGACCGTAATTTACATATTCCTAGACTTAGGCTAAAAACCATGGCGTTAGAGAGTGAAAACTCAAAACAGCCCCCGAACGTCCCCGTGGGTGGCACAAACACCTCCCACGGGACAAATATTACTCGTAGGAACTCACCACGCAGTCGCGGATCTCCAGGTTTGAGAATACGACGAAAATTTGCATATTTCTAGACTTAGGCTTAAAAACATGACGTTAGAGGGTGAAAACTCGAAATAGCCCCCGAACCTCCCCGTGGGTGGCACCAACACCTTCCACGGGGCCAATATAACTCGTAGGAATGGACCTCGTAGCCGCGGGTCTCCCGGTTTGAGAATACGACGGTAATTTCCATATTTCTAGACTTAGGCTTAAAAACATGGGGTTAGAGGGTGAAAACTTGTAACAGCCCCCAAACGTCCCCGTGGGTGGAACCAACACCTCCCACGAGACCAATGTAGTTCGTGGGAACTGCCATGCAGCCGCGGGACTCTCGGTTTGAGAATATGACAGTAATTTGCATATTTCTAGACTTAGGCTTAAAAACATGGCGTTAGAGGGTGAAAACTCGAAACAGCACCCGAACCTCCCGGAGGGTGGCACCAACACCTCCCATGGGACCAATGTAACTCGTAGGAACCGACCTCGCAGCCGCGGGTCTCCCGGTTTGAAAATACAACGGTAATTTGCATATTTCTAGACTTAGGCTTAAAAACATGGCGTTAGAGCGTGAAAACTCGAAACAGCCCCCGAGCGTCCCCGTGGGTCGCACCAACACCTCCCACGGGACCAATGTAACTCGTAGGAACTGACCCGACAGCCGCGGGTCTCCCGATTTGAGAATAATACGGTAATTTGCATATTTCTAGACTTTGGCTTAAAAAGATGGCCTTAGAGGGTGAAAATTTGAAACAGCAACCGAACGCCCCCGTGGGTGGTACAAACACCTCTCACGGGACCAATGTAACTCGTAGGAATTGACCACACAGCCGCGGGTCTCCTGATTTGAGAATACGACGGTAATTTTCATATTTCTACACTTAGGCTTAAAAACATGGCGTTAGAGGGTGAAAACTCGAAACAGCCCCCGAATCTCCCCGTGGGTGGCACCAACACCTGCCACGGGACCAATGTAACTCGTAGGAACTGACCTCGCAGTCGCGGGTCTCCCGGTTTGAGAGTATGACAGTAATTTTCATATTTCTAGACTTAGGCTTAAAAACATGGAGTTTGAGGGTGAAAACTCGAAATAGCCCCCGAACATCCCCGTGGGTGGCACAAACACCTCCCACGGGACAAATGTAACTCATAGGAACTCACCACGCAGTCGCGAGTCTCCAGGTTTGAGAATACGACGACAATTTTCATAATTCTAGACTTAATCTTAAAAACCTGGCGTTAGAGGGTGAAAACTCAAAACAGTCCCTGAACGTCCCCGTGGGTGGCACCAGCACCTCCCACTGGAGGAATGAAACTCATAGGAACTGACCCCGCTGCCGCGGGACTCCCGGTTTGAGAATACGACGGTAATTTGCATATTTCTAGTCTTAGGCTTAAAAATATGGCGTTAGAGGGTGAAAACTCGAAACAACCCCCGAACGGCCCCGTGGGTGGCACCAACACCTCCCACTGGACCAATGTAACTCGTAGGAACCGACCTTGCAGCCGCGGGTCTCCCGGTTTGAGAATACGACGATAATTTGCATATTTCTAGACTTAGGCTTAAAAACATGGCGTTAGAGGGTGAAAACTCGTAACATCCACCGAACGTCCCCGTGGGTGGCACCAACACCTCCCACGAGACCAATGTAACTCGTAGGAACTGACCATGCAGCCGCGGGACTCCCGGTTTGAGAATACGACAGTAATTTGCATATTTCTAGACTTAGGCTTAAAAACATGGCGTTAGAGGGTGAAAACTCGAAACAGCACCCGGACCTCCCCGAGGGTGGCACCAACACCTCCCATGGGACCAATGTAACTCGTAGGAACTAACCTCGCAACCGCGGGTCTCCCGGTTTGAGAATACGACGGTAATTTGCATATTTCTAGACTTAGGCTTAAAAACATGGCGTTAGAGGGTGAAAACTCGAAACAGCCCCCTAACGTCCCCGTGGGTGGCACCAACAACTCCCATGGGACCAATGTAACTCGTAGGAACTAACCTCGTAGCCGCGGGTCTCCCGGTTTGAGAGTACGATGGTAATTTGCATATTTCTAGACTTAGGCTTAAAAACATGGCATTAGAGAGTGAAAACTCGAAATAGCCCCCGAACATCCCCGTGGGTAGAACAAACACCTCCCACGGGACAAATATAACTCGTACGAACTCACCACGCAGTCGCGGGTCTGTAAGTTTGAGAATACGACGACAATTTGCATATTTCTAGACTTAGGCTTAAAAGCATGGCGTTAGAGGGTGAAAACTCGAAACAGCCCACGAACCTCCCCGTGGGTGGCACCAACACCTTCCACGGGACCAATGTAACTCGTAGGAATGTACCTCGTAGCCGCGGGTCTCTCGATTTGAGAATACGATGGTAATTTGCATATTTCTAGACTTAGGCTTAAAAACATGGCGTTAGAGGGTGAAAACTCGAAACCGCACCCGAACGTCCCCGTGGGTGGCAGAAGCAACTCCCACGGGACCAATGTAACTTGTAGGAACTGACCACGCAGCTGCGGGTCTCCCGGTTTGAGAATACGATTGTAATTGGCATATTTCTAGGCTTAGGCTTAAAAACATGGCATTAGAGGGAGAAAGCTCGAAACAGCCCCCGAGCGTCCCCGTGGGTGGCACCAAAACCTCCCACGGGACCAATGTAACTCATAGGAACTGACCCCGTAGTCGTGGGTCTCCCGATTTGAGAATAATAGGATAATTTGCATATTTCTAGACATAGGGTTAAAAACATGGCCTTATAGAGTGAAAACTCGAAACACCACCGAATCTCCCCGTGGGTGGCACCAACAACTCCCACGGGACCAATATAACTCGTAGGAACTGACCTCGCAGCCGCGGGTCTCCCGATTTAAGAGTACGATGGTAATTTGTATATTTCTAGACTTAGGTTTAAAAACATGGCGTTAGAGATGGAAAACTCGAAACAGCCCCTGAACGTCCCCGTGGGTGGCATAAACACCTCCCACGGGACAAATATTACTCGTAGGAACTCACCACGCAGTCGCGGATCTCCAGGTTTGAGAATACGACGACAATTTGCATATTTCTAGACTTAGACTTAAAAACATGGCGTTAGAGGGTGAAAACTCAAAACAGCCCCCGAACCTCCCCGTGGGTGGCACCAACACCTTCCACGGGACCAATGTAACTCGTAGGAATGGACCTCACAGCCGCGAGTCTCCCGGTTTGAGAATACGACGGTAATTTGCATATTTCTAGACTTAGGCTTAAAAACATGGCGTTAGAGGGTGAAAACTTGTAACAGCCCCCCAACGTCCCCGTGGGTGGAACCAACACCTCCCACGAGACCAATGTAACTCGTAGGAACTGACCACGCAGCCCCGGGACTCTCGGTTTGAGAATATGAGAGTAATTTGCATATTTCTAGACTTAGGCTTAAAAACATGGCGTTAGAGGCTGAAAGCTCGAAACAGCCCCCGAATCATCCCGTGGGTGGCACCAACACCTCCCACGGGACCAATATAACTCGTAGGAACGGACCTCCCAGCCGCGGGTCTCCCGGTTTGAGAATACGATGGTAATTTTCATATTTTTAGACTTAGGCTTAAAAACATGGCATTAGAGGGTAAAAAGTCATAACAGCCCCCGAACGTCCCTGTGGGTGGCACTAAAACCTCCCACGAGACCAATGTAACTCGTAGGAACTGACCACGCTGCCACGGGACTCCCGGTTTGAGAATACGATAGTAATTTTCATATTTCTAGACTTAGGCTTAAAAACATGGCGTTAGAGGGTGAAAACTCAAAACAGACCCCGAACGTCCCCGTGGGTGGCACCAACACCTCCCCCAGGACCAATGTAACTCGTAGGAACTGACCCCGGAGCCGCGGGTAACCCGATTTAAGAATAATATGGTAATTTTCATATTTCTAGACTTAGGCTTAAAAACATGACGTTAGAGGGTGAAAACTCGAAACAACCATCGAACATCCCTGTGGGTGGCACCAACACCTCCCATGGGACCAATGTAACTCGTAGGAACTGACCTCGCAGCCGCGGGTCTCCCGGTTTGAGAATACGATGGTAATTTGCATATTTCTAGACTTAGGCTAAAAAACATGGCGTTAGAGGGTGGAAACTCGAAACAGCCCCCGAACGTTCCAGTGGGTGGCACAAACACCTCCCATGGGATCAATGTAACTCGTAGGAACTGACCACTCAGCCGCGAGAATCCCGGTTTGAGAATACGACGGTAATTTGCATATTTTTAGACTTAGGCTTAAAAACATGGCGTTAGAGGGTGAAAACTCGAAACAACCACCGAACGTCCTCATGGGTGCCACAAACACCTCCCACTAGGAACTGACCTCACAGCCGCGGGTCTCCTGGTTTGAGAATACCACGGTAATTTGCATATTTCTAGACTTAGGCTTAAAAACATGGCGTTAGAGGGAGAAAACTCAAAACCGCACCCGAACGTCCCCATGGGTGGCACAAGCACCTCCCACGGGACCAATGTAACTCGTAGGAACTGACCACGCAGCTGCGGGTCTCCCGGTTTGAGAATACGACGGTAATTTGCATATTTATAGGCTTAGGCTTAAAAACATGGCGTTAGAGGGTGAAAACTCGAAACAGCCTCCGAACGTCCCCGTGGGTGGCACCAAAACCTCCCACGGGAGTAATGTAACTCATAGCAACTGACCCCGTAGCCGCGGGTCACTCGGTTTGAGAATAATACGGTAATTTGCATATTTCTAGACTTAGGGTTAAAAACATGGCCTTAGAGGGTGAAAACTTGAAACAGCCACCGAACGTCCCCGTGGGTGACACAAACACCTCCCACGGGACCAATGTAACTCGTAGGAATTGACCACGCAGCCGCGGGTCTCCCGATTTGAGAATACGACGATGATTTTCATATTTCTTGACTTAGGCTTAAAAACATGGCGTTAGAGGGTGAAAACTCGAAACAGGCCCCGAATCTCCCAGTGGGTGGCACCAACAACTCCTACGGGACCAATATAACTCGTAGGAACTAAACTCGCAGCCGCGGGTCTCCCGGATTGAGAGTACGACGGTAATTTTGCATATTTCTAGACTTAGGCTTAAAAACATGGCGTTAGAGAGTGAAAACTCGAAATAGCCCCCGAACGTCCCCGTGGGTGGCACAAGCACTTCCCACGGGGCAAATATAACTCGTAGGAACTCACCACGCAGTCGCGGCTCTCCAGGTTTGAGAATACGACAACAATTTGCATATTTCTAGACTTAGGCTTAAAAACATGGCGTTAGAGGGTGAAAACTTGAAATAGCCCATGAACCTCCCCGTGGATGGTACCAACACCTTCCACGGGACCAATGTAACTCGTAGGAATGTACCTCGTAGCCGCGGGTCTCCCAGTTTGAGAATACGACCGTAATTTGCGTATTTCTAGACTTAGGCTTAAAAACATGGCGTTAGAGGGTGAAAACTCGTAACAGCCACCGAACGTCCCCGTGGGTGGCACCAACACCTCCCACGAGACCAATGTAACTCGTAGGAACTGACCACGCAGCCGCGGGACTCCCGGTTTGAGAATACGACAGTAATTTTCATATTTCTAGACTTAGGCTTAAAAACATGGCGTTAGAGGGTGAAAACTCGAAACAGCACCCGAACCTCCCCGAGGGTGGCACCAACATCTCCCATGGGACCAATGTAACTCGCAGAAACTAACCTCGCAGCCGTGGGTCTTCCGGTTTGAGAATACGATGGTAATTTTCATATTTCTAGACTTAGGCTTAAAAACATGGCGTTAGAGGTTGAAAACACGGAACAGCCCCCGAACGTCCACGTGGGTGGCACCAACACCTCCCACGGGACCAATGTAACTCGTAAGAACTGACCCGGCAGCCGCGGGTCTTCCGGTTTTTGAATAATACGGTAATTTGCATATTTTTAGACATAGGCCTAAAAACATGGCCTTAGAGGGTGAAAACTCAAAACAGCCACCGAACGCCCCCGTGGGTGGCACAAACACCTCCCACGGGACCAATTTAACTCGTAAGAATTGACCACGCAGCCGCGGGTCTCCCGGTTTGAGAATACGACTGTAATTTGCATATTTCTAGACTTAGGCTTAAAAACACTGTGTTAGAGGGTGAAGACTCGAAACAGCCCTCGAACGTCCCCGTGGGTGGCACAAACACCTCCCACGGGATTAAAGTAACTCGTAGGAACTGACCCCGCTGCCGCGGGACTCCTAGCTTGAGAATACGACGATAATTTGCATAATTCTAGACTTAGGCTTAAAAACATGGCGTTAGAGGGTGAAAACTCGAAAAAGTTCCTGAACGTACCCGTGGGTGGCACCAGCACCTCCCACTGGACCAATGAAACTCGTAGGAACTGACCCCGCTGTCGCGGGACTCCCGGTTTGAGAATACGATGGTAATTTCCATATTTCTATTCTTAGGCTTCAAAATATGGCGTTAGAGGGTGAAAACTCGAAACAACCCCCGAACGGCCCCGTGGGTGGCACCAACACCTCCCACTGGACCAATGCAAGTCGTAGGAACTGACCACGCAGCCGAGGGTCTCTCGGTTTGGGAATACGACAGTAATTTGCATATTTCTAGACTTAGTCTTAAAAACATGGCGTTAGAGGGTGAAAACTCGAAACATACCCCGAACATCCCCGTGGGTGGCACCAACACCTTCCACGGGACCAATGTAACTCGTAGGAACTGACCTCGCAGCCGCGGGTCTCCCGGTTTGAGAATACGACGGTAATTTGCATATTTCTAGACTTAGGCTTAAAAACATGGCGTTAGAGGGTGAAAACTCGTAACAGCCCCCGAACGTCCCCGTGGGTGGCACCAACACCTCCCACGAGACCAATGTAACTCGTAGGAACTGACCACCCAGCCGCGGGCCTCCCGGTTTGAGAATATGACAGTAATTTGCATATTTTTAGACTTAAGTTTAAAAACATGGCGTTAGAGGGTGAAAACACAAAACTGCACCCGAACCTCCTCGAGGGTGGCACCAACACCTCCCATGGGACCAATGTAACTCGTAGGAACTGACCTGGAAGCTGCGGGTCTCCCGGTTTGAGAATAATACGGTAATTTGCATATTTCTAGACTTAGGCTTAAAAACATGGCGTTAGATGGTGAAAACTTAAAACAGCCACCGAACGTCCTCGTGGGTGGCACAAACACCTCCCACGGAACTAATGTAACTCGTATGAACTGACCTCGGAGTCCCGGGTCTCCCGGTTTCAGAATACGATGGTAATTTGCATATTTCTAGACTTATGCTTAAAAACATGGCGTTAGAGGGTGAAAACTCGAAACCGCACCCGAACGTCCCCGTGGGTGGCACAAGCACCTCCCACGGGACCAATGTAACTCGTAGGAACTGACAAACAGCTGCGGGTCTCCCGGTTTGAGAATACGACGGTAATTTTCATATTTCCAGCCTTAGGCTTAAAAACATGGCATTAGAGGGTGAAAACTCAAAATAGCCCCCGAACGTCCCCGTGGGTGGCACCAAAACCTCCCACGGGACCAATGTAACTCATAGCAACTGACCCCTTAGCCGCGGGTCTCCCGGTTTTGTAATAATACCGTAATTTGCATATTTCTAGACTTAGGGTTAAAAACATGGCCTTAGAGGGTGAAAACTCGAAACAGCCACCGAACGTCCCCGTGGGTGGCACAAACACCTCCCACGGGACCAATGTAACTCGTAGGAATTGACCACGCAGCCACGAGTCTCCCGATTTGAGAATACGACGATGATTTTCATATTTCTAGACTTAGACTTAAATACATGGCGGTAGAGGGTGAAAACTCGAAACAGCCCCCGAATCTCCCCGTGGGTGGCACCAACAACTCCCACGGGACCAATGTAACTCGTAGGAACTAACCTCGCAGCCGCGGGTCTCCCGGTTTGAGAGTACGACGGTAATTTGCATATTTCTAGACTTAGGCTTAAAAACATGGCGTTAGAGAATGAAAACTCGAAATAGCCCCCGAACGTACCCGTGGGTGGCACAAACACCTCCCACGGGACAAATATAACTCGTAGGAACTCACCACGCAGTCGCGGGTCTCCAGGTTTGAGAATACGATGACAATTTGCATATTTCTAGACTTAGGCTTCAAAACATGGCGTTAGAGGGTGAAAACTCAAAACAGCCCACGAACCTCAACGTGGGTGGCACCAGCACCTTCCACGGGACCAATGTAACTCGTAGGAATGTACCTCGCAGCCGCGGGTCTCCCGATTTGAGAATATGACTGTAATTTGCATATTTCTAGACTTAGGCTTAAAAACATGGCGTTAGAGGGTGAAAAGTCATAACGGCCACCGAACGTCCCCGTGAGTGGCACCAACACCTCCCACGAGACCAATGTAACTCGTAGGAACTGACCACGCAGCCGCGGGACTCCCGGTTTGAGAATACGACAGTAATTTACATATTTCTAGACTTAGGCTTAAAAACATGGCGTTAGAGGGTGAAAACTCGAAACAACACCCGAACCTCCCCGAGGGTGGCACCAACACCTACCATGGGACCAATGTTACTCGTAGGAACTGAACTCGCAGCCGCGGGTCTCCCGGTTTGAGAATACGACGGTAATTTGCATATTTCTACACTTAGGCTTAAAAGCATGGCGTTAGATGGTGAAAACTCGAAACAGCCCCCGAACGTCCACGTGGGTGGCACAAACACCTCCCACGGGACCAATGTAACTCGTAGGAACTGACCCGGCTGCCGCGGGTCTCCCGGTTTGAGAATAATACAGTAATTTGTATATTTTTAGACTTAAGCTTAAAAATATGGTCTTAGAGGGTGAAAACTCGAAACAACCACCGAACGCACCCGTGGGTGGCACAAACACCTCCCACGGGACCAATTTAACTCATAGGAATTTACCACACAGCCACGGGTCTCCCTATTTGAGAATACGACGGTAATTTCCATATTTCTAGACTTAGGCTTAAAAACATGGTGTTAGAGGGTGAAAACTCGAAACAGCCCCCGAACGTCCCCGTAGGTGGCACAAACACCTCCCACGGGATTAAAGTAACTCGTAGGAACTGACCCCGCTGCTGCGGGACTCCCGGTTTGAGAATACGACGGAAATTTGCATATTTCTAATCTTAGGCTTAAAAATATGGCGTTAGAGGGTGAAAACTCGAAAGAGCCCCCGAATATCCCCGTGGGTGGCACAAACACCTCCCAGGGGACCAATGTAACTCGTAGGAACTGACCACGCGACCGCGGGTCTCCCAATTTGAGAATACGACGGTAATTTGCATAATTCTAGACTTAGGCCTAAAAACATGGCGTTAGAGGGTGAAAACTCGAAACTGTCCCTGAACGTCCCCGTGGGTGGCACCAGCTCCTCCCACTGGACTAATGACACTCGTAGGAACTGACCCCGCTGCCGCGGGACTCTCGGTTTGAGTATACGACGGTAATTTCCGTATTTCTAGTCTTAGGCTTAAAAATACGGCGTTAGAGGGTGAAAACTCGAAACAACCCCCGAACGGCCCCGTGGGTGGCACCAACACCTCCCACTGGACCAATGTAACTCGTAGGAACTGACCGCGCAGCCGCGGGTCTCTCGGTTTGGGAATACGACAATAATTTGCATATTTATAGACTTAGGCTTAAAAATATGGCGTTAGAGGGTGAAAACTCGAAACATACCCCGAACATCCCCGTGGGTGGCACCAACACCTTCCACGGGACCAATGTAACTCGTAGGAACTGACCTCGCAGCCGTGGGTCTCCCGTTTTGAGAATAAGACGGTAATTTGCATATTTCTAGACTTAGGCTTAAAAACATGGCGTTAGAGGGTGAAAACTCGTAACAGCTCCCGAACGTCCCCGTGGGTGGCACCAACACCTCCCACGAGACCAATGTAACTCATAGGAACTGACCACGCAGCTTCAGGACTCCCGGTTTGCGAATATGGTAGTAATTTGCATATTTCTAGACTTAAGCTTAAAAACAAGGCGTTAGAGGGTGAAAACTCAAAACAGCACCCGAACCTCCCTGAGGGGGCACCAACACCTCCCATGGGACCAATGAAACTCGTAGGAACTGACCTCGCAGCCGCGGGTCTCCCGGTTTGATAATAATACGGTAATTTGCATATTTCTAGACTTAGGCTTAAAAACATGGCGTTAGAGGGTGAAAACTTAAAACAGCCACCGAACGTCCTCGTGGGTGGAACAAACACCTCCCACGGAACTAATGTAACTCGTATGGACTGACCTCGGAGTCGCGGGTCTCCCAATTTTAGAATACGATGGTAATTTGCATATTTCTAGACTTAGGCTTAAAAACATGGTGTTATAGGGTGAAAACTCGAAACCGCACCCGAACGTCCCCGTGGGTGGCAGAAGCACCTCCCACGGGACCATTGTAACTCGTAGGAACTAACCACGTAGCTACGGGTCTCCCGGTTTGAGAATACGACGGTAATTTGCATATTTCTAGTCTTAGGCTTAAAAACATGGCATTAGAGGGTGAAAACTCGAAACAGCCCCCGAACGTCCCCGTGGGTGGCACCAAAACCTCCCATGGGACCAATCTAACTCATAGCAACTGACCCCGTAGCCGCGGGTCTCCCGGTTTGAGAATAATACCGTAATTTGCATATTTCTAGACTTAGGGTTAAAAACATGGCCTTAGAGGGTGAAAACTCGAAATAGCCACCGAACATCCCCGTGGGTGGCATAAACACCTACCACGGGACCAATGTAACTCGTAGGAATTGACCACGCAGCCACGGGTCCCCCAAGTTTGAGAATACGACGACAATTTGCATATTTCTAGACTTAGGCTTAAATACATGGCGTTAGAGGGTGAAAACTCGAAACAGCCCACGAACCTCCCCGTGGGTGGCACCAACACCTTCCACGGGACCAATGTAACTCGTAGGAATGTACCTCGCAGCCGCGGCTCTCCCGGTTTGAGAATACGACGGTAATTTGCATATTTCTAGACTTAGGCTTAAAAACATGGCGTTAGAGAGTGAAAACTCGTAACATCCACCGAACGTCCCCATGGGTGGCACCAACACCTCCCACGAGACCAATGTAACTTGTAGGAACTGATCACGCAGTCGCGGGACTCCCGGTTTGAGAATACGACCGTAATTTGCATATTTCTAGACTTAGGCCTAAAAACATTGCGTTAGAGGGTGAAAACTCGAAACAGCACCCGAACCTCCCCGAGGGTGGCACCAACACCTCCCTTGGGACCAATGTAACTCGTAGGAACTGACCTCGCAGCTGTGGGTCTCCCGGTTTGAGAATACGACGGTAATTTGCATATTTCTAGACTTAGGCTTAAAAACATGGCGTTAGAGGGTGAAAACTCGAAACTGCCCCCTAACGTCCACGTGGGTGGCACCAACACCTCCCTCGAGACCAATGTAACTCGTAGGAACTGACCCGGCAGCCGCGGGTCTCCCGGTTTGAGAATAATATGGTAATTTGCAAATTTTTATACGTAGGCTTAAAAACATGGCCTTAGAGGGTGAAAACTCGAAACAGCCAACGAACGCCCCCGTGGGTGGCACAAACACCTCCCACGGGACCAATTTAACTCGTAGGAATTGACCACGCAACCGCGGGTCTCCCGGTTTGAGAATACGACGGAATTTTGCAAATTTCTAGACATTAGCTTAAAAACATGGTGTTAGAGGTTGAAAACTAGAAACAGCCCCCGAACGTCCCCGCGGGTGGCACAAACACCTCCCACATGATTAAAGTAACTAATAGGAACTGACCCCGCTGCCTCGGTACTCCTGGTTTGAGAATACGACGGTAATTTTCATATTTCTAGTCTTAGGCTTAAAAATATGGCGTTAGAGGGTGAAAACACGAAGAGCCCCCAAATGTCCCCGTGGGTGGCACAAACACCTCCCAGGGGACCAATGTAACTCGTAGGAACTGACCATGCAGCCGCGGGTCTCCCGGTTTGAGAATACGACGGTAATTTGCATATCTCTAATATTAGGCTTAAAAATATGGCGTTAGAGGGTGAAAACTCGAAAGAGCCCCCGAATGTCCCCGTGGGTGGCACAAACACCACCCAGGGGACCAATGTAACTCGTAGGAACTGACCACGCAGCCGCGGGTCTCCCGGTTTGAGAATACGACGGTAATTTGCATAATTCAAGACTTAGGCTTAAAAACATGGCGTTAGATGGTGAAAACTCGAAACAGTCCCCGAACGTCCCCGTGGGTGGCACCAGGACCTCCCACTGGACCAATGAAACTCATAGGAACTGACCCCGCTGCCATGGGACTCCCGGTTTGAGAATACGACGGTAATTTGCATATTTCTAGTCTTAGGCTTAAAAATATGGCGTTAGAGGGTGAAAACTCGAAACAACCCCCGAACGGCCCCGTGGGTGGAACCAACACCTCCCACTGGACCAATGTAACTCGTAGGAATTGACCGCGCAGCCGCGGATCTCTCGGTTTGGGAATACGACAGTAATTTACATATTTCTAGACTTCGACTTAAAAACATGGCGTTAGAGGGTGAAAACTCGAAATAGCCCCCGAACATCCCCGTGGGTGGCACCAACACCTCCCCCAGGACCAATGTAACTCGTAGGAACTGACCCCGCAGCCGCGGGTCTCCCGGTTTGAAAATACGACGTTAATTTGCATATTTCTAGACTTAGGCTTAAAAAAATGGCGTTAGAGGGTGAAAACTCGAAATAGCCCCCGAACGTCCCCGTGGGTGGCCCCAACAACTGCCACGGGACAAATATAACTCGTAGGAACTCACCACGCAGTCGCGGGTCTCCAAGTTTGAGAATACGACGACAATTTGCATATTTCTAGACTTAGGCTTAAAAACATGGCGTTAGAGGGTGAAAACTCGAAACCGCACCCGAACGTCCCCGTGGGTGGCACAAACACCTCCCACGGGACCAATGTAACTCGTAGGAACTAACCTCGCAGCCGCGGGTCTCCCGGTTTGAGAGTACGATGGTAATTTGCATATTTCTAGACTTAGGCTTAAAAACATGGCGTTAGAGAGTGAAAACTCAAAATAGCCCCCGAACGTCCCCGTGGGTGGCACAAACACCTCCCACGGGACAAATATAACTCATAGGAACTCACCACGCAGTCGCGGTTCTCCAGGTTTGAGAATACGATGACAATTTGCATATTTGTAGACTTAGGCTTAAAAACATGGCGTTAAAGGGTGAAAACTCGAAACAGCCCACGAACCTCCCCGTGGGTGGCACCAACACCTTCCACGGGACCAATATAACTCGTAGGAATGTACCTCGTAGCCGCGGGTCTGCCGGTTTGAGAATACGATGGTAATTTACATATTTTTAGACTTAGGCTTAAAAACATGGCGTTAGAGGGTGAAAACTCGAAACCGCACCCGAACGTCCCCGTAGGTGGCACAAACACCTCCCCCGGGACCAACGTAACTCGTAGGAACTGACCACGCAGCTGCGGGTCTCTCGGTTTGAGAATGCGACGGTAATTTGCATATTTCTAGGCTTAGGCTTAAAAACATGGCATTAGAGGGTGAAAACTCGAAACAGACCCCGAACGTCCCCGTGGGTGGCACCAAAACCTCCCACGGGACCAATGTAACTCATAGGAACTGACCCCGTAGACCCGGGTCTCCCAGTTTGAGAATAATACGGTAATTTGCATATTTCTCGACTTAGGGTTAAAAACATGGCCTTAGAGGGTGAAAACTCAAAACAGCCACCGAACGTACCCGTGGGTGGCACAAACACCTCCCACGGGAACAATGTAAATTGTAGGAATTGACCACGTAGCCGCGGGTCTCCCGATTTGAGAATACGATGATGATTTTCATATTTCTAGACTTAGGCTTAAAAACATGGCGTTAGAGGGTAAAAACTCGAAACACCACCGAATCTCCCCGTGGGTGGCACCAACAACTCCCACGGGGCCAATATAACTCGTAGGAACTGACCTCGCAGCCGCGGGTCGCCCGATTTGAGAGTACAACGGTAATTTGCATATTTCTAGACTTAGGATAAAAAACATGGCATTAGAGAGTGAAAACTCGAAACAGCTTCCGAACGTCCCCGTGGGTGGCACAAACACCTCCCACGGGACAAATATTATTCGTAGGAACTCACCATGCAGTCGCGGATCTCCAGGTTTGAGAATATGACGACAATTTGCATATTTCTAGACTTAGGCTTAAAAACATGGCGTTAGAGGGTGAAAACTCGAAACAGCCCCCAAACCTCCCCGTGGGTGGCACCAACACCTTCCATGGGACCAATGTAACTCGTAAGAATGGACCTCGCAGCCGCGGGTCTCCCGGTTTGAGAATACGACGGTAATTTGCATATTTCTAGACTTAGGCTTAAAAACATGGCGTTAGAGGGTGAAAACTTGTAACTGCCCCCGAACGTCCCCGTGGGTGGCACCAACACCTCCCACGAGACCAATGTAACTCGTAGGAACTGACCACGCAGCCGCGGGACTCTCGGTATGAGAATATGACAGTAATTTCATATTTCTAGACTTAGGCTTTAAAACATGGCGTTAGAGGGTGAAAACTCGAAACAACACCCGAACCTCCCCGAGGGTGGCACCAACACCTCCCATGGGACCGATGTAACTCGTAGGAACTGACCTCACAGCCGCGGGTCTCCCGGTTTGAGAATACGACGGTAATTTGCATATTTTTAGACTTTGGATTAAAAACATGGCGTTAGAGCGTGAAAACTCGAAACAGCCCCCGAACGTCCTCGTGGGTGGCACCAACACCTCCCACGGGACCAATATAACTCGTAGGAACTGACCCGGCAGCCGCGGGTTTCCCGATTTGAGAATAATACCATAATTTTCATATTTCTAGACTTTGGCTTAAAAAGATGGCCTTAGAGGGTGAAAATTCGAAACAGCCACCGAACGCCCCCGTGGGTGGCACAAACACCTCCCACGGGACCAATGTAACTCGTAGCAATTGACCACGCAGCCACGGGTCTCCTGATTTGAGAATACGACGATAATTTTCATATTTCTAGACTTAGGCTTAAAAACATGGCGTTAGATGGTGAAAAATCGAAACAGCCCCCGAATCTCCCCGTGGGTGGAACCAACACCTCCCACGGGACCAATGTAACTCGTAGGAACTGACCTCGCAGTCGCGGGTCTCCCGATTTGAGAGTACGACGGTAATTTTCATATTTATAGTCTTAGGCTTTAAAACATGGAGTTAGAGGGTGAAAATTCGAAATAGCCCTCGAACATCCCCGTGGGTGGCTCAAACACCTCCCACGGGACAAATGTAACTCTTAGGAACTCACCACGCAGTCGCGGGTCTCCAGGTTTGAGAATACGATGACAATTTGCATATTTCTAGACTTAGGCTTAAAAACATGGCGTTAGAGGCTGAAAACTCGAAACAGCCCCCGAATCTCCCCGTGGGTGGCAGCAACACCTCCCACGGGACCAATATAACTCGTAGGAACGGACCTCACAGCCGCGGGTCTCCCGATTTGAGAATACGATGGTAATTTGCATATTTATAGACTTAGGCTTAAAAACATTGCGTTAGAGGGTGAAAACTGGTAACATCCCCCGAACGTCCCCGTGGGTGGCACCAACACCTCCCACGATACCAATGTAACTCGTAGGAACTGACCACGCAGCCGCGGGACTCTCGGTTTGAGAATATGACATTAATTTGCATATTTCTAGACTTAGGCTTAAAAACATGGCATTATTGGGTGAAAACTCGAAACAGCTCCCGAACCTCCCCGAGGGTGGCACCAACACATCCCATGGGACCAATGTAACTCGTAGGAACTGACCTCGCAGCCGCGGGTCTCCCGGTTTGAGAATACGACAGTAATTTGCATATTTCTAGACTTAGGCTTAAAAACATGGCGTTAGAGCGTGAAAACTCGAAACAGCCCCCGAACGTCCTCCTGGGTGGCACCAACACCTCCCACGGGACCAATGTAACTCGTAGGAACTGACCCGGTAGCCGCGGGTTTCCCGATTTGAGAATAATACGGTAATTTTAATATTTCTAGACTTTGGCTTAAAAAGATGGCCTTAGAGGGTGAAAATTCGAAACAGCCACCGAACCCCCCCGTGGGTGGCACAAACACCTCCCACGGGACCAATGTAACTCGTAGGAATTGACCACGCAGCCGCGGGTCTCCTGATTTGAGAATACGACGGTAATTTTCATATTTCTAGACTTAGGCTTAAAAACATGGCCTTAGAGGGTGAAAACTCGAAACAGCCCTCGAATCTCCCCGTGGGTGGCACCAACACCTCCCACGAGACCAATATAACTCGTAGGAACGAACCTCGCGGCCGCGGGTCTCCCGGTTTGAGAATACGATGGTAATTTGCATATTTCTAGACTTAGGCTTAAAAACATGGCGTTAGAGGGTGAAAAGTTGTAACAGCCCCCGAACGTAACCGTGGGTGACACTAAAACCTCCCACGAGACCAATGTAACTCGTAGGAACTGACCACGCAGCCACGGGACTCCCGGTTTGAGAATACGACAATAATTTTCATATTTCTAGACTTAGGCTTAAAAATATGGCGTTAGAGGGTGAAAACTCGAAACAGCCCCCGAACGTCCCCGTGGGTGGCACCAAAACCTCCCACGGAACCAATGTAACTCATGGCAACTGACCCCGTAGCCGCGGGTCTCCCGATTTGAGAATAATACGGTAATTTGCATATTTCTAGACTTAGGGGTTTTAGTGGGTGAAAACTCGAAACAACCACCGAACGTCCCCGTGGGTGGCACAAACACCTCCCACGGGACCAATGTTACTCGTAGGAATTGACCACACAGCCGCGGGTCTCCCGATTTGAGAATACGACGATGATTTTCATATTTCTAGACTTAGGATTAAAAACATGGCGTTAGAGGGTGAAAACTCGAAACAGCCCCCGAATCTCCCCGTGGGTGCCACCAACAACTCCCACGGGACCAATGTAACTCGTAGGAACTAACCTCGCAGCCGCGGGTATCCCGGTTTGAGAGTGCGACGGTAATTTTGCATATTTCCAGACTTAGGCTTAAAAACATGGCGTTAGAGACTGAAAACTCGAAATAGCCCCCGAACGTCCCTGTGGGTGGCACAAACACCTCCCACGGGACAAATATAACTCCTAGGAAGTCACCACGCAGTCGCGGGTCACCAGGTTTGAGAATACGACGACAATTTGCATATTTCTAGTCTTAGGCTTAAAAACATGGCGTTAGAGGGTGAAAACTCGAAACAGCTCATGAACCTCCCCGTGGGTGGCACCAACACCTTCCACGAGACCAAATTAACTCGTAGGAATGTACCTCGTAGCCGCGGGTCTCCCGGTTTGAGAATACGACGGTAATTTTCATATTTCTAGACTTAGACATAAAAACATGGCGTTAGAGGGTGAAAACTCGTAACTGCCACCGAACGTCCCCGTGGGTGGCACCAACACCTCCCACGAGACAAATGTAACTCGTAGGAACTGACCACGCAGCCGCGGGACTCCCGGTTTGAGAATACGATAGTAATTTGCATATTTCTAGACTTAGGCTTAAAAATATGGCGTTAGAGGGTGAAAACTCGAAACAGCACCCGAACGTCCACATGGGTGGCACCAACACCTCCCACGGACCAATGTAACTCGTAGGAACTGACCCGGCAGCCGCGGGTCTCCCGGTTTGAGAATAATACGGTAATTTGCATATTTTTAGACTTAGGTTTAAAAAACAGTGCCTTAGAGGGTGAAAACTCGAAACAACCACCGAACACCCCCGTGGGTGGCACAAACACCTCCCACGGGACCAATTTAACTCGTAGGAATTAACCACGCAGCAGCGGGTCTCCCGGTTTGAGAATACGATGGTAATTTGCATATTTCTAGACTTAGGCTTAAAAACACTGTGTTAGAGGGTGAAAACTCGAAACAGAGCTCGAACGTCCCCGTGGGTGGAACAAACACCTCCCACGGGAATAAAGTAACTCGTAGGAACTGACCCCGCTGCCGCGGGACTCCCGGTTTGATAATATGACTGTAATTTGCATATTTCTAGTCTTAGGCTTAAAAATATGGCGTTAGAGGGTGAAAACTCTAAAGAGCCCCCGAATGTCCCCGTGGGTGGCACAAACACCTCCCAGGGGACCAATGTAAGTCGTAGGAACTGACCACGCAGCCGCGGGTCTCCTGATTTGAAAATACAACGGTAATTTGCATATTTCTAGACTTAGGCTTAAAAACATGGCGTTAGAGCGTGAAAACTCGAAACAGCCCCCGAACGTCCTCGTGGGTGGTACCAACACCTCCCACGGGACCAATGTAACTCGTAGGAACTGACCCGACAGCCGCGGGTCTCCCGATTTGAGAATAATACGGTAATTTTAATATTTCTAGACTTTGGCTTAAAAAGATCGCCTTAGAGGGTGAAAACTCCAAACAGCCCCCGAACATCCCCGTGGGTGGCACCAACACCTTCCATGGGACCAATGTAACTCGTAGGAAATGACCTCGCATCCGCGGGTCTCCCGGTTTGAGAATACGACAATAATTTGCATATTTCTAGACTTAGACTTAAAAATATTGCGTTAGAGGGTGAAAACTGGTAACAGCCCCCGAACGTCCCCGTGGGTGGCACCAACACCTCCCACGATACCAATGTAACTCGTAGGAACTGACCACGCCGCCGCGGGACTCTCGGTTTGAGAATATGATAGTAATTTGCATATTTCTAGACTTAGGCTTAAAAACATGGCATTATTGGGTGAAAACTCGAAACAGCTCCCGAACCTCCCCGAGGGTGGCACCAACACATCCCATGGGATCAATGTAACTCGTAGGAACTGACCTCGCTGCCGCGGGTCCCCCGGTTTGAGAATACGACAGTAATTTGCATATTTCTAGACTTAGGCTTAAAAACATGGCGTTAGAGCGTGAAAACTCGAAACAGCCACCGAACGTCCTCCTGGGTGGCACCAACACCTCCCACGGGACCAATGTAACTCGTAGGAACTGACCCGGTAGCCGCGGGTCTCCCGATTTGAGAATAATACAGTAATTTTAATATTTCTAGACTTTGGCTTAAAAAGATGGCCTTAGAGGGTGAAAATTCGAAACAGCCACCGAACCCCCCCGTGGGTGGCACAAACACCTCCCACGGGACCAATGTAACTCGTAGGAATTGACCACGCAGCCGCGGGTCTCCTGATTTGAGAATACGACGGTAATTTTCATATTTCTAGACTTAGGCTTAAAAACATGGCCTTAGAGGGTGAAAACTCGAAACAACCCCCGAATCTCCCCGTGGGTGGCACCAACACCTCCCACGAGACCAATATAACTCGTAGGAACGAACCTCGCGGCCGCGGGTCTCCCGGTTTGAGAATACGATGGTAATTTGAATATTTCTAGACTTAGGCTTAAAAACATGGCGTTAGAGGGTGAAAAGTTGTAACAGCCCCCGAACGTCCCCGTGGGTGACACTAAAACCTCCCACAAGACCAATGTAACTCGTAGGAACTGACCACGCAGCCATGGGACTCCCGGTTTGAGAATACGACAATAATTTTCATATTTCTAGACTTAGGCTTAAAAATATGGCGTTAGAGGGTGAAAACTCGAAACAGCCCCCGAACGTCCCCGTGGGTGGCACCAAAACCTCCCACGGGACCAATGTAACTCATGGCAACTGACCCCGTAGCCGCGGGTCTCCCGATTTGAGAATAATACGGTAATTTGCATATTTCTAGACTTAGGGGTTTTAGCGGGTGAAAACTCGAAACAACCACCGAACGTCCCCGTGGGTGGCACAAACACCTCCCACGGGACCAATGTAACTCGTAGGAATTGACCACGCAGCCGCGGGTCTCCCGATTTGAGAATACGATGATGATTTTCATATTTCTAGACTTAGGATTAAAAACATGGCGTTAGAGGGTGAAAACTCGAAACAGCCCCCGAATCTCCCCGTGGGTGGCACCAACAACTCCCACGGGACCAATGTAACTGGTAGGAACTAACCTCGCAGCCGCGGGTATCCCGGTTTGAGAGTGCGACGGTAATTTTTCATATTTCCAGACTTAGGCTTAAAAACATGGCGTTAGAGACTGAAAACTCAAAATAGCCCCCGAACGTCCCCGTGGGTGGCACAAACACCTCCCACGGGACAAATATAACTCGTAGGAACTCACCACGCAGTCGCGGGTCACCAGGTTTGAGAATACGACGACAATTTGCATATTTCTAGTCTTAGGCTTAAAAACATGGCGTTAGAGGGTGAAAACTCGAAACAGCCCACGAACCTCCCCGTGGGTGGCACCAACACCTTCCACGGGACCAAATTAACTCGTAGGAATGTACCTCGTAGCCGCGGGTCTCCCGGTTTGAGAATACAACGGTAATATGCATATTTCTAGACTTGGACATAAAAACATGGCGTTAGAGGGTGAAAACTCGTAACTGCCACCGAACGTCCCCGTGGGTGGCACCAACACCTCCCACGAGACCAATGTAACTCGTAGGAACTGACCACGCAGCCGCGGGACTCCCGGTTTGAGAATACGATAGTAATTTGCATATTTCTAGACTTAGGCTTAAAAATATGGCGTTAGAGGGTGAAAACTCGAAACAGCACCCGAACGTCCACGTGGGTGGCACCAACACCTCCCACGGACCAATGTAACTCGTAGGAACTGACCCGGCAGCCGCGGGTCTCCCGGTTTGAGAATAATACGGTAATTTGCATATTTTTAGACTTAGGTTTAAAAACAGTGCCTTAGAGGGTGAAAACACGAAACAACCACCGAACACCCCCGTGGGTGGCACAAACACCTCCCACGGGACCAATTTAACTCGTAGGAATTAACCACGCAGCAGCGGGTCTCCCGGTTTGAGAATACGACGGTAATTTGCATATTTCTAGACTTAGGCTTAAAAACACTGTGTTAGAGGGTGAAAACTCGAAACAGAGCTCGAACGTCCCCGTGGGTGGAACAAACACCTCCCACGGGAATAAAGTAACTCGTAGGAACTGACCCCGCTGCCGCGGGACTCCCGGTTTGAGAATATGACTGTAATTTGCATATTTCTAGTCTTAGGCTTAAAAATATGGCGTTAGAGGGTGAAAACTCTAAAGAGCCCCCGAATGTCCCCGTGGGTGGCACAAACACCTCCCAGGGGACCAATATAAGTCGTAGGAACTGACCACGCAGCCGCGGGTCTCCTGATTTGAAAATACAACGGTAATTTGCATATTTCTAGACTTAGGCTTAAAAACATGGCGTTAGAGCGTGAAAAATCGAAACAGCCCCCGAACGTCCTCGTGGGTGGCACCAACACCTCCCACGGGACCAATGTAACTCGTAGGAACTGACCCGACAACCGCGGGTCTCCCGATTTGAGAATAATACGGTAATTTTAATATTTCTAGACTTTGGCTTAAAAAGATGGCCTTAGATTGTGAAAACTCCAAACAGCCCCCGAACATCCCCGTGGGTGGCACCAACACCTTCCATGGGACCAATGTAACTCGTAGGAAATGACCTCGCATCCGCGGGTCTCCCGGTTTGAGAATACGATGATAATTTGCATATTTCTAGACTTAGACTTAAAAACATGGCGTTAGAGGGTGAAAACTCGTAACAACCCCCGAACGTCCCCGTGGGTGGCACCAACACCTCCCACGAGACCAATGTAATTCGTAGGAACTGACCATGCAGCCGTGGGACTCCCGGTTTGAGAATATGACAGTAATTTGCATATTTCTAGACTTAAGCTTAAAAACATGGCGTTAGAGGGTGAAAACTCAAAACAGCACCCGAACCTCCTCGAGGGTAGCACTAACACCTCCCATGGGGACAATGTAACTCGTTGGAACTGACCTCGCAGTCGCGGGTCTCCCGATTTGAGAATAATACGGTAATTTGCATATTTCTAGACTTAGGCTTAAAAACATGGCGTTAGAGGGTGAAAACTTAAAACAGCCACCTAACGTCCTCGTGGGTGGCACAAACACCTCCCACGGAACTAATGTAACTCGTATGAACTGACCTCGGAGTCGCGGGTCTCCCGATTTGAGAATACGATGGTAATTTGCATATTTCTAGACTTGGGCTTAAAAACATGGAGTTAGAGGGTGAAAACTCGAAACCGCACCCGAACGTCCCGTGGGTGGCACAAGCACCTCCCACAGGACCAATGTAACTCGTTGGAACTGACCACACAGCTGCGGGTCTCCCGGTTTGAGAATACGACGATAATTTGCATATTTCTTGGCTTAGGCTTAAAAACATGGCATTAGAGGGTGAAAACTCGAAACAGCCCCCGAACGTCCCTGTGGGTGGCACCAAAACCTCCCACGGGGCCAATGTAACTCATAGCAACTGACCCCGTAGCCGCGGGTCTCCCGGTTTGAGAATAATACGGTAATATGCATATTTCTAGACTTAGGGTTAAAAACATGGCCTTAGAGGGTGAAAACTCGAAACAGCCACCGAACGTCCCCGTGGGTGGCACCAACACCTCCGACGGGACCAATGTAACTCGTAGGAATTGACCACGTAGCCACGGGTCTCCTGATTTGAGAATACGATGATGATTTTCATATTTCTATACTTAGGCTTAAAAACATGGCGTTAGAGGGTGAAAACTCGAAACAGACCCCGAATCTCCCCGTGGGTGGCACCAACTACTCCCACGGGACCAATGTAACTCGTAGGAACTAACCTCGCAACCGCGGGTCTCCCGGTTTGAGAGTATGACGGTAATTTGCATATTTCTAGACTTAAGATTAAAAACATGGCGTTAGAGAGTGAAAACTCGAAATAGCCCCCGAACGTCCCCGTGGGTGGCACAAACACCTCCCACGGGACAAATATAACTTGTAGAAACTCACCACACAGTCGCGGGTCTCCAAGTTTGAGAATACGACGACAATTTGCATATTTCTAGACTTAGGCTTAAATACATGGCGTTAGAGGGTGAAAACTCGAAACAGCCCACGAACCTCCCCGTGGGTGGCACCAACACCTTCCACGGGACCAATGTAACTCGTAGGAATGTACCTCGCAGCCGCGGCTCTCCCGGTTTGAGAATACGACGGTAATTTGCATATTTCTAGACTTAGGCTTAAAAACATGGCGTTAGAGGGTGAAAACTCGTAACAGCCACCGAACGTACCCGTGGGTGGCCCAACACCTCCCACGAGAACAATGTAACTCGTAGGAACTGCCCACGCAGTCGCGGGACTCCCGGTTTGAGAATACGACAGTAATTTGCATATTTCTAGACTTAGGCTTAAAAACATGGCATTAGAGGGTGAAAACTCGAAACAGCACCCGAACCTCCCCGAGGGTGGCACCAACACCTCCCATGGGACCAATGTAACTCGCAGGAACTGACCTTGCAGCCACGGGTCTCCCGGTTTGAGAATACGACGGTAATTTGCATATTTCTAGACTTGGGCTTAAAAACATGGCGTTAGAGGGTGAAAACTCGAAACAGCCCCCGAACGTCCACGTGGGTGGCACCAACACCTCCCACGGGACCAATGTAACTCGTAGGAACTGACCTGGCACCCGCGGGTCTCCCGGTTTGAGAATAATACGGTAATTCGCATATTTTTAGACTTAGGCTTAAAAACATGGCCTTAGAGGGTGAAAACTCGAAACAGCCACCGAACGCCCCCGTGGGTGGCACAAACACCTCCCACGTGACCAATTTAACTCGTAGGAATTGACCACGCAGCCGCGGGTCTCCCAGTTTGAGAATACGATGGTAATTTGCATATTTCTAGACTTTGGCTTAAAAACATGGTGTTAGAGGGTGAAAACTCGAAACTGCCCCCGAACGTCCCCGTGGGTGGAAAAAACACCTCCCACAGGATTAAAGTAACTCGTAGGAGCTGACCCCGCTGCCGCGGGACTCCCGGTTTGAGAATACGACGGTAATTTGCATATTTCTAGTCTTAGGCTTAAAAATATGGCGTTAGAGGGTGAAAACTCGAAAGAGCCCCCGAATGTCCCCGTGGGTGGCACAAACACCTCCCAGGGGACCTAACTCGTAGGAACTGACCACGCAGCCAAGGGTCTCCCGGTTTGAGAATACGATGGTAATTTGCATAATTCCAGACTTAGGCTTAAAAATATGGCGTTAGAGGGTGAAAACTCGAAACAGTCCCTGAACGTCTCCGTGGGTGGCACCAGCACCTCCCACTGGACCAATGAAGCTCGTAGGAACTGACCCCGCTGCCGCGGGACTCCCGGTTTGAGAATACAATGGTAATTTCCATATTTCTAGTCTTAGGCTTAAAAATATGGCGTTAGAGGGTGAAAACTAGAAAGAACCCCCGAACGGCCCCGTGGGTGGCACCAACACCTCCCACTGGACCAATGTAACTCGTAAAAACTGACCGCGCATCCGCGGGTCTCTCGATTTGGGAATACGACAGTAATTTACATATTTCTAGACTTAGGCTTAAAAATATGGCGTTAGAGGGTGAAAACTCGAAATAGCCCCCGAACATCCCCGTGGGTGGCACCAACACCTGCCCAGGACCAATGTAACTCGTAGGAACTGACCCCGCATCCACAGGTCACCCGGTTTAAGAATAATATTGTAATTTGCATATATCTAGACATAGGCTTAAAAACATGGCGTTAGAGGGTGAAACTCGAAACAGCCATCGAACGTCCCCGTGGGTGGAACCAACACCTCCCATGGGACCAATGCAACTTGTAGGAACTGACCTCGCAGCCGCGGGTCTCCCGGTTTGAGAATACGATGGTAATTTGCATATTTCTAGACTTAGGCTTAAAAGCAAGGCGTTAGAGGGTGAAAACTCGAAATAGCCCCTGAACGTTCCTGTGGGTGGCACAAACACCTCCCATGGGAGTAATGTAACTCGTAGAAACTGACCACGCAGCTACGAGACTCCCGGTTTGAGAATACGATGGTAATTTGCATATTTCTAGACTTAGGCTTGAAAACATGGCGTTAGAGGGTGAAACTTAAAACAGCCACCGAACGTCCTCGTGGGTGGCACAAACACATCCCACGGAACTAATGTAACTCGTATGAACTGACCTCGCAGTCGCGGGTCTCCCGATTTGAGAATACGATGGTAATTTTCATATTTCTAGACTTAGGCTTAAAAACATGGCGTTAGAGGATGAAAACTTAAAACAGCACCCGAACGTCCCTGTGGATGGCACGAGCACCTCCCACGGGACCAATGTAACTCGTAGGAACTGACCACGCAGCTGCGGGTCTCCCGGGTTGAGAATACGACGATAATTTGCATATTTCTAGGCTTAGGCTTAAAAATAAGGCATTAGAGGGTGAAAACTTGAAACAGCCCCCGAACGTCCCCGTGGGTGGCACCAAAACATCCCATGGGACCAATGTAACTCATAGGAACTGACCCCGTAGCCGCGGGTCTCCCGGTTTGAGAATACGACGATAATTTGCATATTTCTAGACTTAGGCTTAAAAACACGGCGTTAGAGGGTGAAAACATAATACAGCCACCGAACGTCCCCGTGGGTGGCACCAATACCTCCCATGGGACCAATGTAACTCGTAGGAACTGCCCTCGTAGCCGCGGGTCTCCCGGTTTGAGAATACGATGGTAATTTGCATATTTCTAGACTTAGGGTTAAAAACATGGCGTTAGAGGGTGAAAACTCGAAACTGCCCCCGAACATCCCAGTGGGTGGCACCAACACCTTCCACGGGACCAATGTAACTCGTAGGAATGGACCTCGTAGCCGCGAGTCTCCCGATTTGAGAATACGACGGTAATTTGCATATTTCTAGACTTCGGCTTAAAAACATGGCGTTAGAGGGTGGAAACTCGTAACAGCCCCTGAATGTCCCCGTGGATGGCACCAACACCTCCCACGAGACCAATGTAACTCATAGGAACTGACCACACAGCCGCGGGACTCCCGATTGGAGAATACGACAGTAATTTGCATATTTCTAGACTTAGGCTTAAAAACATGGCGTTAGAGGGTGAAAACTCGAAATAGCACCCTAACCTCCCCGAGGGTGGCACCAACACCTCCCATGGGACCAATGTAACTCGTAGGAACTGACCTCGTAGCCGCGGGTCTCCCGGTTTGAGAATACGACGATAATTTTCATATTTCGAGACTTAGGCTTAAAAATATGGCGTTAGAGGGTGAAAACTCGAAACAGCCCCCGAACGTCCCCGTGGGTGGCACCAACACCTCCCACGGGACCAATGTAACTCATAGGAACTGACCCGGCAGCCGCGGGTCTCCCGATTTGAGAATAATACGGTAATTTCCCTATTTCTAGACTTAGGCTTAAAAACACGGCCTTAGAGGGTGAAAACTCGAAACAACCACTGAACGCCCCCGTGGGTGGCACAAACACCTCCCACGGGACCAATTTAACTCGTAGGAATTGACCACGCAGCCGCGGGTCTCCCGGTTTGAGAATACGACGGTAATTTGTATATTTCTATACTTAGGCTTAAAAACATGGTGTTAGAAGGTGAAAACTCGAAACAGCCCTCGAACGTCCCCGTGGGTGGCACAAACACCTCCCACGGGATTAAAGTAACTTGTAGGAACTAACCCCTCCGCCGCGGGACTCTCGGTTTGGGAATACGATGGTAATTTTCATAATTCTAGTCTTAGGCTTAAAAATATGGCGTTACAGGGTGAAAACTCGAAAGAGCCCCCGAATGTCCCCGTGGGTGGCACAAACACCTCCCGGGGGACTAATGTAACTCGTATGAACTGACCACGCAGCCGCGGGTCTCCCGGTTTGAGAATACGACGGTAATTTGAATAATTCTAGACTTAGGCTTAAAAACATGGCGTTAGAGGGTGAAAACTAGAAACAGTCCCTGAACGTCCCCGTGGGTGGCACCAACACCTCCCACTGGACCAATGAAACTCGTAGGAACTGACCCCGGTGCCGCGGGACTCCCGGTTTGAGAATACGACAGTAATTTGCATATTTCTGGCCTTAGGTTTAATAATATGGCATTAGAGAGTGAAAACTCGAAACAACCCCTGAACGGCCCGGTGGGTGGCACCAACACCTCCCACTGGACCAATGTAACTCGTAGGAACTGACCGCGCAGCCGCCGGTCTCCCGGTTTGAGAATACGACAATAATTTGCATATTTCAAGACATAGGCTTAAAAATATGGCGTTAGAAGGTGAAAACTCGAAATAATCCCTGAACATCCCTGTGAGTGGCACCAACACCTCCCACGAGACCAATGAAACTCGTAGGAACTGACCTTACAGCCGCGGGACTTCCGGTTTGAGAATACGACGGTAATTTGCATATTTCTAGACTTAAGCTTAAAAACATAGCATTAGAGGGTGAAAACTCGAAACAATCCCCGAACGGCCCCGTGGGTGGCACCAACACCTCCCATTGGACCAATGTAACTCGTAGGAACTGACCCCATAGCCGCGGATCTCCCGATTTGAGAATACGATAATAATTTGCATATTTCTAGACTTAGGCTTAAAAATACGACATTAGATGGTGAAAACCTAAAGCACCCCCCGAATGGCCCCGTGGGTGGCACCAACACCTCCCACGAGACCAATGTAACTCGTAGGAACTGGCCACGTAGCCGCGGGACTCCCGATTTTAGAATACGACGATAATTTGCATATTTGTAAACTTAGGTTAAAAACATGGCATTAGAAAGTGAAAACCCGAAATAGCCCCCGAACGGCCCCGTGGGTGGCACCAACACCTCCCACGGGACAAATGTAACTCGTAGGAACTGGACGCCCAGACGCGAGACTCCCGGTTTGAGAGTACGATGATAATTTGCATATTTTTAGACTTAAGCAAAACATGGCGTTAGAGGGTGGGAACTCGAAACAACCCCCGAACGGCCCCGTGGGTGGCACCAACCCCTCCCACGGGACCAATGTAACTCGTAGGAACTGACCCCATAGCCGCGGGTCTCCCGATTTGAGAATACGACGATAATTTGCGTATTTCTAGACATTGGCTTAAAAATATTGTGTTAGAGGGTGAAAACCCAAAACAGCACCCGAACGACCCCGTGGGTGGCACCAACACCTCCCACGAGACCAATGTAACTCGTAGGAACTGACCGTGCAACCGCGGAACTCCCGGTTTGAGAATACGATGGTAATTTGCATATTTCTAGACTTAGGCGTAAAAACATGGCGTTAGAGGGTGAAAACCCAAAATAGCCCCCGAACGGTCCCGTGGGTGGCACCAACACCTCCCACAGGACCAATGTAACTCGTAGGAACTTATCGCCCAGTCACGAGACTCCCGGTTTGAGAATACGACGATAATTTGCATATTTCTATACTTAAGCAAAACATGGCATTAGAAGGTGAAAACTCGAAACAACCCTCGAACGGCCCCGTGGGTGGCACCAACACCTCCCACGGGACTAATGTAACTCGTAGGAACTGACCCCGCAACCACGGGTCTCCCGGTTTGAGAATACGATAATAATTTGTATATTTCTAGACTTAGGTTTAAAAACATGGCGATAGATGGTGAAAACACAAAACATCCCCCGAACGACCTCGTGGGTGACACCAACGCCTCCCACGGGACCAATGTAACTCGTAGGAACTGACCTCGCAGCCGCGGGACTCCTAGTTTGAGAATACGACGGTAATTTTCATATTTCTAGACTTAGGCATAAAAATATTGATATGTTGATAATTTTAACTCATATATGCAATTTTTCAGCTTGATTTAATTTTTTGTAAAACTACTTGGTTACTGATATTTTTTCTTATGTATACTATCATTTGTAGGATTTTTGCACGCGGAACAAATGGAGGAGGCAATGGTTCACAACATGAAGATTGTTTATATGTTGTGGACATTCAGGATTTTGTTTTTTATGTGTTATGGCCGTGCGGGATTTTATTGTTTAGTTTTATGGCCGCGCGGGCTTTTATAATTTGATTGTTGAATTTTATGGCCGTGCGAACTTTATAATAAGTAGATTTTACATTTACAAGGTTTGGAATGTCAAGAAAATAGAGGAAACTCTGTCCAATTTTTTTTGGTCTTTGAATTATTAAGACGTGTAATATTTTTTTGTTTGTATATATATTTATTTATTAACAACGTTCTCGATTCGCAATTTGTGATTTTTTTTATTGTTTTGCCAATAATAAATATTTGTAACACCTCGTACGCGTCCAACGTTACACGTAGCAACCGACGGTGCACTCACGGGAACCCCAATTTTAGGATTGGACCAAAAAAATACATTTTTTTTAAAATTATAGTTAAATATGGTCATGGACTTTGTCCATGACCATTTTTATTTTTTTCGTCGCGCATAAAAATGATTGCGGCCAAAGTCCGCGACCATTTTTTTTCTTTTTTTCGTCACGGTTGTGGGTCACGGACTTGGGCCGCGACCATTTTTTTTTTTTTTTTTTGTCACGGTTGTGGGTCGCGGACTTTGGCCGCGACCAATTTGTCACGGTTGTGGGTCACGGATGAGGGCCGCGACCAATTGTTTTTTAATTTTTTTGTCATAGTCGTGGGTTGCGTACTTTGGCCGCGACCTATTTGTCATGGTTGTGGGTCACGGATGACGGCCGCGACCATTTTTTTTTAATTTTTTTGTCTCGGACGTGGGTCGCGGACTTTGACCGCGACCAATTTGTCACGGATGAGGTCCGTGACTCGTCACGGTATGGGTCACGGACCAAGTCCACGACCATCTGTCATGACCCCTCTCGGCCGTGACCATTTTTTGGTCACGGACTTGGGCCGGGACCCACGAAAATGGTCACGCCCGAAATGGTCACAGCCCAAGTCCGCGACCCACAGTTTTGGTCAGGGATTTTGGTCGTGACCAATCGCCAGTTTTGGTGTAGTGCCAGATCAGGAAGGCATTACCAAATCCCAAGCTTAATACCAACCAATGGCAAAGGGAAGGTTGTTGAAAACCTTCCTATGCCAGAGATGACCCTCGAGGAGAGTAAGATCCTCGATCAACTAAAGAAAACTCAAGCTAACATCACTCTATGGGGACTTTTCATGTCCTCCCAGCTGCACAGAAATGCTTTGATCAAGTTTCTCACTGGACCCACAGTTTCTCCTTCTACCACACCAAAAAAAATCGATAAATTTAGTCGGATCCTCAACCTCTACCCAAATGCTATCCTTTTCCGAAGAATAAATCCCAAGAATCGGGCCAAACCACAATCATGCACTCAATATCTCAGTCGAAGTTATGGGGAAGATCGTACCACTCTTTCTTGTAAATAATGGATCCACCTTGAATGTCTGCCCATTAAGAATCTTTAAATTCTTAGGACTGAAGGAAAGTGACCTCGCTCCAACCTCCGCTGTTGTATGTGCCTACGATAATACCCGTTGGGAAATGATGGGATCCATAAAACTTGTAATAGGGGCTGGCCCTATAAACCCTGTCGTCGAATTCCAAGTTATTGACATCCTAGCTTATTTCAACCTATTTATTGGACAACCGTGGCTCCACAGTATCAAGGGTGTGTCTTCCTCACTCCATCAGAAATTGAAGTTCTTTTCCAACAGACGAATCATCATCATTTTGGGCGATGACGACAATGCTGAGAGTTCAAGTACCACCAATCCAATCGTTGCGATACAATACTAGTCAAATGATATGCTACTATCAGGATTCCGAGTTGAGCCACTTTTACTCCCGACAGGGGACGACTTCAGAGAAAGGGTTTGTCCATAATACGAGCCTCATGGCAATGTCAATATGATTTAGTTGTTCAAAAACATCCACTTCATGCCCGGGCTGAGGCTAGGACAAAGACAACAATGGATAATTGAGCCCATTGTACTGAAAAAATATTTCCCTCCTTATGGTTTGGGGTATCAGCCATCAAAACAAGAGCTCATAATTATTTGCCAGTCTCGACCAAAGAGAAGATTAGACTGCATCGAGACTATCCTAGGTGACTCCTTAAATGGACGATTAATTAAAGAGGGCGGAGACTTCCCCTTTTGTGGCTTTTCGGAACCATGGTATTACCATATAAACAAGAAGATGAAGCCTGGAATGGAGATATTTTTCCAAGATAGCTACCTATGGGCCGAAAGTTCCCAACACCATGTACAACCGCTCATCAAAGATATCGAAGATTCCTAGGAAAGTGACTCCAAGGGTTCGTTTAACTTACAGATACTGGGTTGACACTCTGCATGGTTCATTCAAGCACTACTAATAATATGCAAATATTACGTATTTCATCCATCGAACCTATGCATTTTAGCCCCCTCGGGTGCCTTAATCTCTATATTTAAGCCCGTTAACTAGACAACCTCGAATTTATATTGTTAACATGCTATATGAGATATAATTTGGATTTTGTAGGTATTTAGGTACTACGTATGGAGTTCGGACGCATTCCTCTCAAGTTCTGTACGCAATTTCACGTTCAAGGGAAATTCGGTCAATTCATAGTTTGGCCACCTAGCCCAACATCTACAAGAAAGTTATAGCCCTCCGCGCAAGATTCGCTTGGCCGTGAACGATGCACGAATCCGATCCCTAACAAAGAAGTTATGGCATTTTTAGCGAAAGGAAAAACCAAATACACCAAAATAGGAGGAAATTAAAGAAGCCATGCTTGATCGATCGATCGATCAAAAGGATCGATCGATCGAGCCTTCATATATTTGCCTTCGAGTTGAGACAGTGGGATGATCGATCGATCGATCCCCTGTTTCCAGCTGATATTTTTCCTTTTCTTTTCTTTTTCCTTCTAACTTACTATATACCCCATTTTGTTGTAAATATCACATATATTCAGTTTTAATTCGTTTTAGGGTCAGGAAAGCTTAGGGTTTTGGGTTTTGAGAGCTCTTTCTTCATTTCTCTTTGGGATGACAACCATTTGGGCTTTGTAAGTTGAACTTTCCATTTCATCTACTATTAATATAGTTTCTCTTGATTATTTCTTGCTTTGTAGATTAGTTTAATTGTGTTGATTTCTTGCTTTCTTAGTTTAATTAATTTAAATTAGTTTAATTCATGATGTACCCTTAGATAAATAGGGTCGGGATTTCGTTCCGCCATTTATGGGCCTCGAGCTCCGAAAATTAGGTTTTGTGCAAAAGTACGTCTAATTGAACTCGCACGAATTAAAGTCGTATTATTACGCGTTTAAATTTCTCTATCATGCATCGTTAGTATTTATAGCGATAATCCGATTTTAATTCGTGTGCGACCAATTTTCAATCAAATGTTTATTCGCGCAACTTTGGCTTAAATTCCTTATTGCGTGAAGTTTATGATTAATTGATAATGCTCGATTAAATTATTCTCGAGACGGAGTTCGGACTAATAGATGTATCGATCCATATGGTTGGATGTTATCCCGTCCTCGCTTTACTTTTATGTAGACTTAACTTATTCTTTTCTTTTATTTACATGCACACATCACCTTTTACACTTTAATTCCTGAATTAATAAACCGATTATGAGATATACTAACACTCCATGTGGATTCGATACCTTACTTACCACTATACTTGTATCGTAAGTGCAGTCGTAATTTAGGTTTTTGTATTGAGTAGGCGAAACGAACTCAAAGATTAGCATTCTGACTCGACGCTATCTTTCGCACTTGATCAAAATGGCTCCGTTGCCGGGGATATGTTTTTTTATAGATTGTAATTATCATATTAGTTCATAGTATTTTTCTTTTGTATTTGTATTTTTTGTTTTAACCTTTTTTTGCAGGCTTTGCACATTTGAGCGCTAAGAAACGCTTGAATTTCCCGCACGCACATCATCTTTGTGGAAAATAGCCACTTGAGCTTTATTTTAGGGTAAGCATGTCTTATTCTAATTTTTCTGCTAATCCTAATGATAATTCTCAAAATTCCGATAAACCTATGACTTTTGGTCAATAATTACAAGCCGAAAAAATTGCAACATCTAAAATGACATTGGGTGAGTATTACAAAATTCAAAGTTTGAATTACATCAGTTTTGGGAATAATCATTTCGATCTTGGGTCGCAAGATCCTTATGATAAGAATTTTGAAACAAATTGTAATCATTTTAAAAATTCTTATGTTAATGATTTTGATTGTAGTCCCGAGAACAATTTCCAAACTTCTTATTTCCAAGAATCTGCTCCTCGCCCTTTGACTTTCGGTGAGGGATTGTGCATGATTGAAAATGAGAGGATTGAAAACCATTATCAGGAAGAAATTTTTTCTTATTATTTGAATCCGACGACAATTTTTCTTCAAGAGACTTTTGAAGTCGAGGACTGTTTTGAACCAAATGAGGACTTGGTGTCTACTTTGGAACAAATCGTTCTTGACTTGACCCATGGTATAGTAGAGAATGAAAATGAGGAAGAAAGGGGTGTAGTATCCATTTGCAATGAACTCGTTTCTTCTTTGATTATCGAAGAAGAAAGTTTCATTGTAAACGATCCTATTTCTTCCGAATTTCAATTTTCAAGCGATGATAATTCATCGCCTGAGATTGAATTTCTTTCGTACCCATATTTATTCTATATTGTCACACCAATTTTAGTACCCGATGAATCGATTCAAAACTTTATAGTTCCAAACCTTTACACCGACGAGGAGTACTAGCTCGAGCCGCCCTCCATGATGGAATCTTTGCCCTCGTGTGCGCCGCCTGCCATTCCAACTTCAAAATACTTGGGAGATGATTCAATTTTTCTTGGCCCACATGTGTATTTGTCACCCGTCCTATCCAAATTCCCCATCCTCCCTCCCTAATTTTTAATTGGGGATGGTTCACTTTTGCCTCCTTACACATGCCTTCCGTTGTTCGAACGAAATTCCTATTTTCCGGGAGGCATGCATGAGAGGGAAGGTTCACCATTGATATTCCAAAGTCAAAATGTTTTTTGGGTGGACCCTGAACTGTTTCAACTTTTAGTATATAGCTAATTAGAAGCCCTATATGTAGGTTGTATATAATTAACTTTTTCATTTTTATTTCTTCTTAATTTAGTCTAGTGTAATTAGTTAATCTCTTTTTATTTCTTTTTGTATGCTTAGTTCTAAATCTTTTGTAGGTTCAACGTCGCTTGAATTTGCGAAGACCATGCGCCCCGGCACACGCTTGTTAAGAAAACTGAAAAAGTCACAAAAAAAAAGATTTTTCTTTCTTTTGCACACACTCATACTCTAGCATTTGCATTTGATTTTTTTCTTTTTCTTTTATTGTATTTTTCATTTTTTTGTGAATGTGCATGTGTGTCGCTCATTGTATATATTTTCCCCTTTTTGGTTAGTATAATATACCTGTATGCATGTACATATTTAGTCTAATTCTGTTTTTATTTTACTTTTTATTTTATTTTTTTATTCGTATTTTTATTTTAATATATATATATATATATATATATATATATATATATATATATATATATACTTAATTATTCTTATCCCCCCCTTATACCTTATACTCCCTTATTTGCAATCCCCCCCCCCCCCCTTTTGAAAACAGGATGCAGTAGGCTAATAACTGTGTCATCGATCGATCGATATATATATATATATATATACTTAATTATGCTTATCCCCCCCCTTATACTCCCTTATTTGCAATTCCCCCCCCCCCTCTTTTGAAAACAGGATGCAGTAGGCTAATAACTGTGTCATCGATCGATCGATGCCCAGGATCGATCGATCGATCGACTAGTTGTTAGCCGAGACAACCTTGTTTTTTACCTTTCTCCTTCATTCTATTTTCTCTTCTCTCTTCCTGCTTTCGTGCCCTATCCTACCCAACCCCATTTTCCTTCAAATTTTAGCCCTCTTCTACACATTAAAGGTATAATACTTCCTATTTACTTGTTTATTCGTGGATTTGGGTTGAATTTTTTCATGTTTTCAATGTTTAATCCATATTTTGACATGTTTGAATTATTTTTGGTTGTGTCCCTATATTTTGTTCTTCCAACTGATTTTGTTTCTTATTAATGCTATATATCCATTCATGAACACACATTTGTTGTTGCATTCTTGTTGTGTTCATGAATGGGGCTACATTGTTGGTTCAAATGGTATTTTTTCACCCTCGTTTCACATTGCGCACACCAAGTGTTCGCTAAAATTCCCTAACCATTTTTTCAATCCATTTTCAGCGCACACTTGGGTGATTTTCAGTCTTTGTCGCATGCCGACAAATTTTATCGCAATGTTAATTTTTTCGCTCGTCTTTACGCACATGCACCCACCGTTTCAACTCATACACTAACTAACCATTAATTGTGCTTACAATTTTTTTTGTATTTCGTAATTATTGTTTTCTAGGTTGAAATGGCAAATGTAAAGAAATATAAATTCACTAGGTGCGTGTCCAACCGGGGCTTTGAGGGGTTCCGTTGCGAATAAGAACGAGATTGGTTCAACTCTCACTTTCAGACTTTAGATAGGTTGTTGGCCTATCATTATGCCGGGAAGCTTGAAGATGTACCACAGGTGGCGCGTGTTCTTTTGCGCCGATAGGGATGGGAGCCCTTTCTCTCTACTAATGGGTGTGTCAATAAGGAGCTCATCATAATTTTTTTATGCGACGTTAGTGGAGGTGAAAGGGCAGGGGCCTACTACTTACGAGGCCATGGTACGTGGGGTGAGGGTGCCGCTCCGCCGTTCAGACTTGGCACCCTTTATGGATGTGCCAGACCCTGCGGATTCGGTCAGTTTCATGGATGGGGATTTTTTGGTCAGACGATGTTGATTGAGGCCCTTGCACTGAGGGAAGTATAGAAGAAAGGTGATTTTTGTTCGGCTACAATGGCGGATTTTTCGAGAGTACTCCCCTACATCAACTTCCACTCTTTTATGGTGACGAGCAATCGATTTGAGGTGCGTCTCAAGCATATGACATTTATCTATGTAATGATTAATAATTTGGGCGATATCAGCTTGCCCAAAATCTTTTTGGAGATGATGCTCGTGACATCTAAGGAGAAGGTCTGGAGATATTCCCTTCCTTTTCCTGCCCTCATCACGAGGATTTTCCCTGAGTACGATGCGGATCGCAGGCATGATCCACTAGGGCTTCTCACTAAAGACAACATCTCAAAGATGTTGACTTACGCATGGGGGGAACCGAGTAACAAGACGCAGAGGGTAAAGGCTGATGATGCTGGAAATAGCACCACCAGTCAAGGTGTTGACAAGCTCAAGTAAGTGATAACAATGACAGCACAGGAGAATATGTATATGTATATATGTAGAAGGGGGTGAGGAGAAGAGAATGAACACTTCAATATAAGTGGTTCAACCAATCTATCCTACGTCCACTGTGAGTGTGTGTAAGTAATATCACTGAATGAAGGCACTCATGGCCATGGATACAATCTCTCAAGCTTTCTCTCACTATTGTGTAAAATGACAGAGTTTCAGCTAGGGTTATAATTTTGGATCCTTTTACAAGGTAGAGGATGACCTCTATATATAGTGCTTGGGGGTGTAATATACCCCCAAGCATACAATGATCATGTGCATGAGCATCGAACCAGTATGAGAGTGACACCTGGCTGATCTTAACTAAGCAATGATGACCTCAATATTCCCTCACATGGAGGGAATAATTCGGTTATAACAGATTTTTCCACGTGTTCCAAGTTATACATGAACGTGTAGAAGCTCGGCTGTCCTTGGTTGGTACCAACCTCGGCCTGTATGAGTACGAGGTTGGCGAGGTACGACCCTTGCTTTGTCTTTGATCAATGTTCCATGAAGTCCTCGACCAGGAAGGTCGGCCGAGGTTGGACATGACGTGTAATGTCGGCCAGGGACGATGGTGACATGATGTATGTTGATTGATCCTATGAGGCTTTTGCTGACCTCGGCTGACGAAGGGCCGAGGTATATGTATAAGGTAGCTACAACATTGGCTATGGCTGACTCCGCGGATGCTGAGTTCTCAGCTTCAAGCTGACCTCGGCTACTTCCAGGCCGAGACGATGTTAGGACATCGGCTGTGGTCGACCCATATAGGAAGACGGTGCTGATAGGTATCCTTGGGCTTCTATTACTCGTCTCTAATCCAGGTCGAGGTTGACGTCTCTGGTCTCTCAGGTGTACTTTGGGCATATCAATCACCTCCTAGCCCTTAGTTACCTGTGTGATCAGGATCCTAAGGGGTATGTTTATCTGAGGTTGAATTTCTTTAGGTGTTAACACTTTCTTGACAAGTGTCAGCTACTGAAGTAAATAGCGTGCCCGACAAGCGCGATGATGTTGGTTGTCCTTTGGGCTCCCGAGGAAATGATGGGCCTTGGGACGTGTTCACTCACACTTAAGGGTTTAAACCCCATTTTTCTTCTCTTTCTTCCTCATTCCTCTCTTTCTCCTGATTTGGTTATCTCTGCAACTCTCTCTCTCTCTACAAGAGCTTGGCTGCTTTGTTGTTGGGATTTCTGTGTTGCTTCAAATCTCATTCATTTAACAAGTCTTCAGGTATCGTCTCCACCTTACTCTGCCATTTTTAGCCCCTTTTATTCTTATCTCTTCAATTTCCGATGAGAATTTTGAGCTTTCCGGTGACTGCTTGCATTTTTCGGTGGCACTGGTTCTTGTTGCTCTTGGTTGTTTTTATTTAAGGTTAATAGTTTGATCCTTAGGCAAGTTGAGTCAAGTTGTTTGTTCCTGGTTTAATTTCCCAAGTGTGAGGTAGTCCTCCTATGCTCAGACCACTTTATTAGCTTTTAGAAGAATTCCCATCTCTTAGAGAGAGGACTTTGGAGAAGATTAGGCAAATAGAGTGATCCCAAGAGGAATCTCATAGGGCTGAGGCCTTCCCCCTCAGACCTATTTTTCCACCCCCTCTGAAGGTCATATACCCTGAGCCCTCTGTTCCTGCAGAGGTCCCAGTAGAACCCATCCCTATGTCTGAGTCTTCAACCTCAGACCCTATATCTGTGGATTCTTTTCAAGAAGCCATAGATTGTTCCATCAGGATGGATCATGCCACTGATCAAGCCGAGGTTTCCAGCTGGGCCTCTTTTAACAAGAGTTCTAGCACCTCGCATTCTTCCTCTGATGTTGAAATTATAGGACCCAGTGTGGCTATTCCACCAATCCTAGACGCTATTCCCTTATCAACCGCCATAGGGGATGAGTTTTCTCAGAGGTTCCCTGATGGTAATCCCTCGTCCACTCCAGTCGACGTTGAAAACGATGAGGAGGATGATAGAGAGAGATGTTGACACCTCAGAGGCAGCCGAGATAGAGAGAACTGTCAGCGAACTCGACATTATTTCCTTCAGACACCTGTATTCCATAGGTCCTTCCATAAAACTTAGGAGACCTCTGAGGGACGAGAGGGCTTTCGATGACCGAGATGGTGAGATCTGTTTGTATGAGAAGATGTTCAAGTTAGGATTTCGTCTTCCCATCCACCCAATTATTAGGGCCATATTGTCCTATATTAACTTAGCCCCTTCCCAGTTATCCCCCAATGCCTGAAGGGTGATAATTGGAGCAATAGTTTTATGAAGGGCAGTCCACCATTTAGACCCTCTTATCCAGGTCTTTACTGGGTGCTACGTCCCCTCCTCTTCCAGGAACCATCCGAGTTACTACCACTTTTTAGCTCGAAAGTCCAATAAGAAGATATTACAGGATACCCAAACCTCGAACCATAATTGGAAACCACGCTACTTCTTCACATCAAGGCCATGGGAGTTTGGTTCCTGTGCCCCTCTTCATCCTTAGAGTCGAGAATACCCCTGAGATGGGGGAAGGTGACAATGGCTACTAGGGCCGACCCTAGGCTAAAATAAAATAATCTCCAGAAGGTCAAAGACCTTCAATATTAGGGGGAGCATGGTCTGTTAGTCAAGTACGAGCATCTGATTACCCTATACTATTTCTCTGAGACTAGCCTTGGGGGGAGTCCTCTGAACGAGCTCCGTAAGGGTTTATTTTTCCATAAGTTGTACCTCTGATTATGTCATGCCTCTGATTTTCTAACCCAGACCTTTCTGTTTGCAGAGTGCTCCAAAGGAATTTTTGATGACCTCTGGGAGATGGCAGCCCCCAGCCTTACCAAGCTCATGAAGAAAGAAGGTTCAACTACACCTCCTCCTCCTCCTACAACTTCAAAGGCTGAGGCCTCCAAGAAGAGGAGATCTGTTGACCCTACCCCTGAAGATCAGAGGTAGAAGAAGAAGACTTCAAAGGGGGATCATGACATCCTCATCTCCTCTGAGGATGTATTAGTTGCTCGTCTAGAGAAACTGAAGATTGGTGATAGCCTTATCGGCCAAAGTCTGAAGGCCCTGGACGCTATCGGCTCTGTCATAACTGACTCCGATAAATGCTTCTGTCGTTCAATGGACACCCTTATGCTGTCCGAGTTTGGTATCCACCAATCCATCCAAGTAAGACTCTTTGCTTTTGCTTTTTCTGAGTAAGTGTAACCTCATCTTTGAATTTTAAAGTCTTTAACTGATATCTCTACATATGTTCTGCATGGGCTCCTCACCTTGCACCACTTTGTGGATTGGACTCTGAGGAAACTTCCTCTGATCGAGAAGGGCAAAGAGGCCCAGAAGATCGAGGCTACCTTGAACGCTGAGGTGGAGAGTCAAAAGGCTTCTTTGGAGAAGTCTGATGCTAGCATGAAGCGACTATAAAAGGAGATGGACAAGCTAAAGAAGGACCATAGTTCGGCCCTGAAGACTCAGGTTGACTCCCTCCAACACAAGGTCAATGTCGCTGTGAAGGTTGCCTTGGATGATGCCTTTGAGAAGATCTTGGAAGACTACAAGGTCTTTGATGAGTTCGTCAGATTCTACTTCGATTACCATGAGAGAGGTGTTAAGGCCACTGGCAGGTGGGATGAGATGAAGTAAAAAGAATTAGGGAGCCTGGAAGCCTCTGACTTCATTGGTCTGGGCTACGCCGATCCTAGGTTTTCTCAGGCCTTGCAAGAGGTAGATGAGGAGGGAGGTGCCGCACCTACTGAGACTGCTCCCTAAGATGACACAAGGACTGAAGACGTTGGTCCTCAGGATGATTGGGTAGAAGTGTCCAATCTCGGCCAGGGAGATGGGGGCGTGGCAACTAACCCTGAGGCTGCAGACACTTGACCATTTTTTGAAGCTCTTTGGGATTTTTAATTTTGATTTCGAACTGTAACCTCTGATTGCAAACTCTGTTTCCTTGTGTCTTGTAATTCTTAGCTTTAGTCTGTATCAATCTCTAAGGAGGGCTTTATTTCTTTAGTTGCTGAATGTTCTTTGAATGATTTTCTATATCATAATGTGTGTTAAGGTCTGAAGTATCAACATAATGGTGTCTTCATAAGCCTTATAATAATGTCTAAGGTCTAAGGTCATCAATTAAGATGTTACCCTCATAAAATATTCACCAAATTAATGATGTTCAAGGTCTGAGGTCATTAAAGTATAATGTTCACCTCATAAAATTTTCACCAAATTAATGATGTTCAAGGTCTGAGGTCATTTAAGTATGATGTTCACCTCAGACCTTGTCACCAAATAATGATGTTAAGGTCTGAGGTCATCAATTAAGATGTTATCCCCATAAATAATTTTTCACCAAATTAATGATGTTCAAGGTCTGAGGGGTCATCAAAGTATGATGTTCACCTCAGACCTTGTCACCAAATAATGATGTTAAGGTCTGAGGTCATCAATTAAGATGTTATCCCCATAAATAATTTTTCACCAAATTAATGATGTACAAGGTCTGAGGTCATCAAACTATGATGTTCACCTCAGACCTTGTCACCAAATAATGATGTTAAGGTCTGAGGTCATCAATTAAGATGTTATCCCCATAAATAATTTTTTACCAAATTAATGATGTTCAAGGTCTGAGGTCATCAAAGTATGATGTTCACCTTAGACCTTGTCACCAAATAATGATGTTAAGGTCTGAGGCCATCAATTAAGATGCTATCCCCATAAATAATTTTTCACCAAATTAATGATGTTCAAGGTCTGAGGTCATCAAAGTATGATGTTCACCTCAGACCCTGTCACCAAATAATGATGTTAAGGTCTAAGGTCATCAATTAAGATGTTCGACTCAAACCTTGTCACCAAATTATGATTTTTAAGGTCTGAGGTCATCAATTAAGATGTTACCCCCATAAAAAATTTCACCAAATTAATGATGTTCAAGGTCTGAGGTCATCAAAGTATGATGTTCACCTCAGACCTTATCACCAAATAATGATGTTAAGGATTGAGGTCATCAATTAACATGTTCGACTCAGACCTTGTCACCAAATTATGATTTTTAAGGTCTGCGATCATCAACTAAGATGTTAACCCCATAAAAATTTTACCAAATAAATGATGTCTTAGGTCTGAGATCATCCAAGTATGATGTTCACCTCAGACCTTGTCACAACACTATGATGTTTTAAGGTCTGAGATCACCAACTAAGATGTTATCCCCATAAAATTCTCATCAAATAAATGATTTCTTAGGTCTGAGGTCATCCAAGTACAAGGTTTACCTCAGACCTTGTCACTACACTATGATGTTTTAAGGTCTGAGATCATCAACTAAGATGTTATCCCCATAAAATTCTACCACTAGAGCATAATGAAGCAAGAATTGACACGGGAACCGATCTTCTCATTAATAATCTCTTCATAAGATGATGCATTAACATAGAAACTCTTTCAACATCATATGTAATACTTTTTTAGATGATCAGCATTCCAAGGATTAGAAAAAGGTTCCCCTTCAAGGTTTTCTAGCCTGTAGTCCCCGGGTACAACCTCTTAATCACTTTGTAAGGACCATGCCAGTTTGGGTGAAGTTTGTTTGCTTTTTGTAACTTTTTCTTCAACACTAGGTCTCCTACAGCTTTGGGTCTTGATTTTACCCTTTGATTGTATAATTTTACTGTTCTCTGCTGGTAAGCTGCCTGCCTGATTTATGCGTCTTCCCTTCTCTCTTTGATCAAATCGAGGTCACGTTTTCTCTCCTCCCCATTCTTCTCAGGGTTATAGGTCTGAACCCTATGAGTAGGAAGTCCTACTTCTGTTGGTATGACGGCCTTCGAGCCATGTGCTAACATAAATGGGGTCTCCCCCTTTGGTGTCCTAGTCGTTGTTCTGTAGGCCCATAACACAACATAAACCTCTTCGGTCCATCTTCCCTTAGCTTCTTCTAACCTCTTCTTGATCCTATCAAGGATCGTTCTGTTTATGACTTTTGTCTGACCGTTTGCCTGAGGTCGGCCAGGAGAAGAGAAAAATTGCTTTATCCCAACTCTTTCACAATATTTTTCTACGGAAGAGTTCTTGAACTGGGTTTTATTATCCGAGATAAGGGTGTTTGGAAGGCCATGTCTGCATATAATGTTCTTCCAAATAAATTGGAACGCCTTCTGGTCTGTAATCATGATCATCGGCTCGGCCTCTACCCATTTGGAGAAGTAATCAATGGCAACTATAAAAAATCGGTAGTTATTTACAGCCCTTGGCAGGGGACCCACCAAGTCAATTCCTCATACTTCAAACGGCCAAGGATAACTTATTGGCATCATAAGCTGATGAGGTTGATGGGCATCTTTGGCATTTGTCACACCTCTTCACATAGGCTGTAGCATCCTTGGCCAAGGTCGGCCACCAGTATCCTTGCATAATAATCCTCTTAGCCAAAGGTCTTCCTCCTATATGGCTAGAGCAAGAACCCTCGTGTACCTCCTGTAGGACACGGGGAACATCTGTGGGATGACCACATCTGAGGAGAGGTAATAGGAATCCCTTCTTATATAGGATGCCTCCTACTATTGAGAACTTTATAGCTCTGTACCTCAGTTTCCTTATCTCTAGTTTTGATTTTGGCATCTCTCCTTCTCTTATATATCTGATAAGGGGGTCTATCCATGAGTCCCCTAGGTTCAAATTGAGGCAAGGGTTACTGACCTCTTCTTCTTTAATGGTCGCCTTGGGCAAGATCTCAACTAGGACTGTCCTTCTGATGTTTATCCTTATCACCGAAGCTAACCTTGAAAATGCATCTGCGTGGCTATTATTTTGCCGAGGTATTCTCTTTATATTTAACTCTTCTAAACCTTCGAGTATCGTTCTCACCCTCTTTAGGTATTTGGCCATCCTTTTATCCATGGCCTCATAAACCCCCAACACTTTATTAACAACCAACCTTGAGTCACTATGAAGTAGGAGTCGTCTTACCCTAAGGGTCTTTGCCAATGAGAGGCCTGCTATTATAGCCTCATATTCTGACTCGTTGTTGGATGCCTTGAAGTTAAACCTTAGGGCATATTCAACGTTAGTACCATCCGAAGCTGAAAGTATTAGCCCTATACCGCTTCCGCTTTTGCAAGAAGACCCATCGATAAAGAGGCTCCAGATGTCTTCATCTGATGAGAATATCCCTTCTGACATGACTCTATACCTGAAGAGGTACCGATCTTCCTCATTCTCGACTATTCCATATCTGGCTCCCTTGGATACAACCTCTTCCGGATCTCGAAAGACGTTGCTGTTTGACCTCTCTGTAGCCTCTAGGTTATTCTCAACCTCGGCCTCTTCCCATGTAAACTCAGTGATGAAATTTGCAAGTGCCTGCCCTTTGATGGCCATCCTAGGCTGATAAGTAAGGTCATACTCTCCCAACTCAGTGGCCCATGTCATCAATCTACCCGACTTCTCAGGTTTATGGAGGACCTGTCTTAGTGGGGAGTCAGTGAGGATGACCATAGAATGGGCTTAAAAGTAAGGCTTCATCTTCCTAGAAGCATGTATCAAGGCGTATGTTAACTTTTCCATCCATGGATAATTTTGTTCAGACCCTTAAAGGGCCTTACTGTTAAAGTATACAGGCCTTTGGACCTCAACGTCTTCCCGTACTATGGCTGCACTTATAGCTGATTCAAAAACTGCTAGATAAACTTACAACTTCTCTCCCACTATGGGCCGAGATAAGAGCAAGAGAGATCCGAGGTAGGACTTGAGTTGGTTAAAAGCCTCATCACACTCTTTGTCCCACTTGAAGGCCTTTCTAAGCACCTTAAAGAATAGAAGAGACGTGTCCGTCACTCTGGAAACAAATATGTTGAGTACAACTACTCTTCCAGTGAGTCTCTGAATGTCCTTGATACTCCTTGGCGTCTTCATGTCAAGGAAAGCCTTGATTTTCTCAGGGTTCGCTTCTATTCCTCTCTGATTGACAATGAATCCAAGGAATTTCCCAACTCCTACCCCAAAGACACACTTTGCGAGATTGAGTTTCATTATGTACAAGTCAATGGTATCGAAGGTATTTTCTAGGTCTGCCACGTGAGTACAGGACTTTAAGCTTTTTGTCAACATATCATATACATTCACCTCCATAGTCTTGCCTATTTGGTCATTAAATATCTTATTCACAAGACGTTGATATGTTACCCCCACATTTTTCAATCCGAAGGGCATAACCTTGTAGCAATATGTCCCTTTGTCAGTGATGAATGATGTCTTCTCTGAGTCTTCAGCATCTATGAAGATCTGGATGTAATCCGAATACGCGTCCATGAAGCTTATGAGCTCATGTCCTGCAGTGGCATCTACCATCTGGTCGATTCGAGGTAAGGGATAGCTGTCTTTTGGGCAAGACTTGTTCAGGTTGGTAAAATCTACGCACATCCTCCATTTTCCATTGGCTTTGGGCATAATGACTGCGTTTGATAACCACTCTGAATATATGACTTCCCTAATGAATTCAGCCTCTTCCAACTTTATGACTTCTTCCCGGATGACGTCGTACTTCTCCTTATAGTAGATTCTTCATCTTTGTTTGATTGGCCTAGCATCCTTAGTCACATTCATCTTGTGGCACATAACCTCAGGGATGATGCCAGGTATGTCCGCATGACTCCAAGCAAAGACACTCTGCCTCTTCCTCAGGAAGTTCATCAGCTCTTCCCAGATTTTTACCTTTAAGGCTTTGCCGACCTGGGAAGTTTTTTCCGATTTATCCTCATTAAGGACGATGGATTCTACCTCTTTCGCGGCCTCTCCTTTCTTTAATTTTATTTCATCTCTAGGGTCAAGTGTATCAATGTTATACGTGGTAGTTTCTCTTTTATGGGCCTCTCTCTCTCTTCAGCCGAGTTAAAGTAGCATTCTCGTGCTATGGTCTAGTCACCCTTCACTTCCCCTACCCCATAGGGGGTCGATAATTTTAGCATCTGGTGGACCGTCGATGGCACGGCCACAAACTCTTTAAGGGCTACTCTTCCTATGATGAGGTTATAGGCAGAGAAGACATTTTTGTCTAAGATAAAAAAATTTATCTTCCGAGTTAACCTCTTAGGCCACTCATCGCCCATTCGTACGTCCATCTCATACATTCCCAAAGGATGGACCTTTTCACCGCTGAAGCCCATTAACGGATGATGATAGGGTACCAGCCTAGATCTGCTAAGGCCTAGGCTTTTGAAGTAAGGCCAAAACATCACATCTGCTGAACTTCCTCTATTTATGAGGATTCTCTGCACCTCGCATCCATGCACCCTTGTTGTGATTACTAAAGGGTCATCATGCGGAGCTAGGATGCCTTTGAAGTCGAGTCGGGAGAACCCAACTATAAAATTGTACATATCCACCTTCTTTCTTTTCTGCTTGGTCTCAGAAGACGTCAGATTTACACATTCTGGCTTGGCCACTGACTTGGCCTCCGCCACATGAGCTTTTCGGTCAGCCACTTCAGAGACACCCCCAGCTAGTCCTTCGTATATGGTGTTAACACCGAAGGAGATCATACCAACCCTCTTCACCGGGGCGTTATCATCTTTTGGTGGGAGGTCTGGATCATCCGAGTTATCGTCTCTTCTTGTTGGAGTATAGTCACGACATCTATCATTTCTCTTTTTTTAGGGTAATCTCTTCGCCTCTTAGGAGCCTTGCCATCAACGTACTTCCTCAACTTACCGGATTTTAGCATCTTCTCAATCTCATCCTTTAAGGTGAAGCACTTGTCTGTAAGATGGTCATGGCCTTGGTGGAACTCGCACCATAAGTTCTTGTTCCTCTTATATGGAGGAGCCTTCAACTTCTCTGGCCATCTTAGAGACCGATCATTATTGATCTCATTGAGGATGTGTTCGCAGCTTACAATTAGAGGGGTATAGTGTGCAAACTTATCGTCAGCTGACCTCTTCTTTCCGTCCTTCTTTCTTTGGAACTTCTCGCTACTACCACCGTTCTCATCCTCATACATTGCGGCCATGGCCTTTTCAGCATTCATGACCCTTCCCAAAGTTGCTAATAGTTTTGCTATGGACTTGGGAGGGTCTTCCGTAAGTTTCCACAACAACTTCCCCTTCTGAAGACCTCCTATGAGGGCGGTCATGGCTATATTCTCTTCGTAGTCTTTAACCTCGAGTTTTTCTTTGTTGAATCTAGCAATGTAGTCCCTTAGGCTCTCATTATTGCCTTTCTTTACATACAACAGATGGGTAGTCTTTTTTTGAGGTCTTACCCTAAAATAGAAGTTGTGAATGAACCGTTCAGCCAAACCCTTAAAGTTCTCTATTGAGTTCTTCAGAAGAGAGGTAAACCAGATGTGTGCTGCTCTCGTCAAAGTCCCTGAGAAGGCCTGGCACTTTATCTCATCCGGTATTGAATAAATGTCTGCCGCTAACTGATACATCTCAATATGATGTATAGGGTTGGTGTTACCGTCATACTTGGGAGACACCGTAGGTGGCTTAAACTTGGCAGGGGTAGGGAAGCTCATTATCTTAGCTACGAATGGAGAGCCTTCTGAGAAGGCTATTTACAGTGGGTCTTGTCCTCAAGACATTGGATCGAGTCATTCTATGGTCTTGCAACGTCGGCCTGACTGAGATTATCCCCAGCCACCTCCAAGGGGTGGACTGAGGGTTACCCAGTCGCAGCACAACGTCGGTTGTTGACCTCTTCCTGATCCCTACCTCGTCATGTGTTAGGTTAGCCATGATGAGGCCGATGTTATCCCTCTTCCCTTTGTGATACGGCTACACTTCTCGACCTGGATAATCTCTATCATAGGTCATTTACTGGGCCGAGACTTTCAAAGGCCGACCCTCTGCTTAATCGATCAAAAGCTGACCCTCTTTGTTGGGCTTCTTCACCTCTTCTGACTCCACAACCTCGGCTCTGTTGGATAGGACGTACTGTGTTATTTGAAACCTCATACGGCTCCTAACAATCCTCTGGAGCATCTTTTGCCTCCAAATCATCATACCTATCCTCAGGGCAAGGGTGTCCTTGACTCCTCAAATGCAAACGTCTAGGGTCAGCAACGTCCCTCCTCCGTTGAGGCATAGGTTGGTCTTTCTGCAGGGCCTAGGGTGGTCCCCTGGCATCAGGATGAGGCTGAACAGCCACCGGAGTAATCAACTCCGGTGAGACCCCAGGTGGTCTCATCATATTTTGACTGAGTTATGCAAATTGCTTCTTCATCGCTTGTTGCGTTGCAGCCAAAGATCTTAAGGCTGCATCCACTTCTGCCATTTCAGACTGAGGCGTTGCAGCCAAGTTATACATGAACATGTAGAAGCTCGGCTGTCCTTGGTTGGTACCAACCTCGGTCTGGATGAGTACGAGGCTAGCGAGGTACGACCCTTGCTTTGTCTTCGATCAATGTTCCATGAAGACCTCGGCCAGGAAGGTCGGCTGAGGTTGGACATGAGGTGCAATGTCGGTCAGGGTCGATGGTAACATGATGTATGTTGATTGTTCCTGTGAGGATTTCGCTGACCTCGGATAACGAAGGGTCGAGGTAGATGTACAAGGTAGCGACAACATTGGCTATGGCTGACCCCGTGGATGCTGAGTTATCAACTTTAAGCTGACCTAGGCTACTTCCAGGTCGAGACGATGTTAGGAAGCTATGGCCGACCCCTATAGGAAGACACTGCTGATAGGTATCCTTAGGCTTCTATTACCTCGGCTCCAATCCAGGCAGAGGTTGAGGTCTCTGGTCTCCCAGGTGTACTTTGGGCATATCAGAGGCTGAGATCAGACACATGGAGCAGGGTGAGGGTTCGCACGTACCACATACAGATTTTGACGCCCACTTTGAGGCATATCAGGCAGTGCAGGACCAGCGCTGGGAGAAGACCTAACTTAGGTGGGCTACTTAGGAGTCCCGCCTAGATCAGCAACAGGTAGAGACGAGGCAACAACAGGCCGATCTGTGGCAAGATCAAGATGAGAGCATGTAGGAGAGAGCGAAGCAGCGATGAGAGTTCCGTATGATGCACGCGATGATGCGAGACATATATTTACGGCGACATGATTCGAATGAAGCTCTCCCTCCTCATTTTCAATATCCTTTTGATCTTAGTGGCTCCGGACACTAGGCTACTGTTGTTATTGGGTCATTTTTTCCTTTTTGGGCTGGATATTATTTTGTATTTTCATTTTATTTGTATTTCTTTCATTTCAATAGTTGTAATGTATTAAGTTATTTTGTGTCAAACTTATGAAATGAGAAATGAGAATGAAGTTTGAGGTTGTTTATTGGATTTTGATGTGTGTGACCTTCCATTTTATAAAATAAAAATATTCACCATCAATTTATCTAGTATTTTCACTTCAGCCCCTCTATATTGTTGTGACTTGTGACATGAATTCTTTTAACTTAATACACCGGTACATATTCTTGTGTTTCTTTGTACTAACTTGTTTTACAGATTCATTGGGACTTGTACTTATGGAGATCGCTCCAAATTAGGGTAATATCATTCTTTTCCTATCTTTGTGTTGTGTTCTTTAATGGACGCATTGGGGACAATGCAATATTTAAGTTAGGGGGTGTGGGATATTCTATCCTTTTATTTTTTTAGTCCTTGAATTTGACTACAATTTAGTTACAAAGCATGTTTTTTGTTAAAAAATTTAAAATTTTCAAAAATATTTTCTTTCTTTTTTCTCCTTTGTTAGGCATTTTGCCCTTGTTTTCGATGATAGATTTTAATAATTTCTCGATCCATTAGACAATTCAACGATGCATGTTCTCGATTTTAGAAATTATTAGACTTTAGTCCTCAAATCATTGATATTATGAATAACTTCATGAATTAAACTTTAATCCCATGAGCACATGCGTTTTTCTTGTTATATTGATTTAATTTAAGATTTTTATAACTCGGTAATCTTTTGTTGCATTGTATATACTTACACCGAGTGAGATTAGAGACTTATCTTCATTTGTGAGTGTATACACTACTCTTTCCTCTTTGAAAACATTACAGTCATTGGTAATCTCATTATTCTTTCATTGACAGTTCATTAATTGAGTTCATTCTTGAAATGTGTTACTTGAGCATGATTTATATATATTTTTTTGACTCGAGAATTGCATAAACTTTATTAAATGATCATAGGCCATCTTTGTATATCACCCATATGACCTTGACCTCACCTTTTATATGTTCCCTAGTCAACCCACTTGAGCCTAAGTATTATCCTTTTCGTTTCATTACCCAAAATCCCATAACCAACTCCAAATTGGAGTTTTATACCATACATATTACCTTACATACCCTTGTTTGGATTGTTAATTAGGAAGGAATGATATTGTTGTGTTGTGGTTGCAATTTGATCATGAAAAGAGTGAGAAAAGAATGGTGAAAGAAGTGGAAAAGAAAAAAAAAAGTAGAAAACAAAAGAAAAAGAAGAAAAAAAAAAGAAGAAAAGAAAAAGAAAGAGAAATTTGTATATATTATTTATATTGATTCAATAAGCTTTGATTACTCTCCAATTGTTATATCTAATGCTCGTTTGGAAATTATTTGTCCAATTTTGAAATTGCCCACTTTTTCCCATTATCCCGAGTTTCATCCCCAAACACCTTTGAATCCGTATGTACATCTCTGTCATTTCTTACCCTACCCTAGTCTACATTACAACCCTATTAAAGTCCTATGTGATCTTAAGTAGATGTAATTCAAAGGTTTAAATACTTTTGATAATCTGTGAAAATGCATTTTGCCTCTTTTATATGTGCGGTATCTTTCACTGAGATTACAGTTTTTATTTTCTGTATAGCGTTCTTCATTTGCGACATGTGCGCGGCCTAGTTTCCATTTACATTTACTCCTTATGCCCGCATGTCCCGTGCATTACCTCCCTATTTCGAGTGAATTTCATTTGATGAGTGTAATGCCCGTGAAGATTGACTTATATGCATGCTTTGATATTTAATATACAATTTATTTAAGTTTTTGCCAAATCATATTTTGCGTGTGCTCACTCCCCTCCCACGTTTTAAAGTTTCAATTTAATGAGGTGCATTCGATAATGTTAATAACTACGAACCTTTTGCTATGCTAATAACATGTTGAAATCTTGTTCGTATTGTTGAGTTTGTTTCATTCTTGATTAGGTATATTTTGAGGAAACTTTATGATGTTTGTGGATTTCATCTCTGAAGACCCTCATGAGACGACACTCGTCCACTAGGGTAACCTAGGGGTTTAACGGCTTATTGCATACGCTAAATGCAATTGAATCGCCCGCGAAAGTGGCCTTATGATTTTATACCATACTTTTGTACAATTTCCTGCTTTTGGTTTGCTTGTAGTTCTTTTTTCCTCCTATTTCATTGCTAGGGACTAGCAATGTGTAAGTTAGGGGTTGTGATAATACGTAAATATTGTGCATTTCATCCATCGAACGTACGCATTTTAGCCCCCTCAGGTGCCTTAATCTCTATATTTAAGCCCGTTAACCAGACAAACTCGGATTTATATTGTTAACATGCTATATGAGGTATAATTGGGATTTTGTAGGTATTTAGGTACTATGTATGAAGTTCGGACGCATTCTGCTCAAGTTTTGTACGCAATCGCTCGTTCAAGGGCAATTCGGTCAATTCACAGTTTGGGCACCGGGCCCAACATCTGCACGAAAGTTGTATCCCTCCTCGTAAGCTTCACATGGTCGTGAACGGTGCACAAATTAGATCCCTAATGAAGAAGTTACGGCATTTCTAGCGGAAGGGAAAACCAAAGACACCAAAACAAGAGGAAATTGAAGCATCCCTACTTGATCGATGGATCGATCAAAAGGATCGATCGATCGAGCCTTCAGATATTTGCCTTCAAGTTGAGACAGTGGGCTTAGTTTTCAACCATCGATCGATCGATCAAAGGGATCGATCGATCGATCAAAGGGATCGATCGATCGATCCCCTATTTCAAGCTGATATTTTGCCTTTTATTTTCTTTTTCCTTTTCTTTTCTAATTTTATTCCAACTTACTATATAACCCATTTTGTTGTAAATATCACATATATTCAGTTTTAATTCATTTTCGGGTTAGGAAAGCTTAGGGTTTTGGGTTTTGAGAGCTCTTTCTTCATTTCTCTTTGGGATGACAACCATTTGGGCTTTGTAAGTTGAACTTTCCATTTCCTCTACCATTAATATAGTTGCTTTTGATTATTTCTTTCTTGGTAGATTAGTTTAATTGTGTTGGTCTCTTGCTTTCTTAGTTTAACTGATTTAAATTAGTTTAACTCATGATGTACCCTTAGATAAACAGGGGCGGGATTTCGTTCTGCCATTTACGGGCCTCGAGCTCCGAAAATTAGGTTTTATGCAAAAGTGCGTCTAAATGAACCCGTGCGAATTAAAGTCAAATTATTATGCATTTAAATTTCTCTGTCATGCATCGTTAGTATTTGTAGCGATAATCCGAGTTTAATCCCCGTGCGACCAATTTTCGATTAAATGTTTATTCACGCAACTTTGGCTTAAATTCCTTATTGCGTGAAGTTTATGATTAATTGATAATGCTCGATTAAATTTCTCTCGAGACAGAATTCTTACTAATAGTTGTTTCAATCTGAATGGTTGGATGTTATCCCGATCCTCGCTTTACTTTTGTGTAGACTTAACTTATTCTTTTATTTACATGCACACATCACCTTTTATACTTTTATTCCTGAATTAATAAACCAATTATGAGATAAACTAACACTCCTTATGGATTCGATACTCGACTTACCGCTATACTTGTATCGCAAGTACAGTCTTAATTTAGGTTTTTGTATTGAGTAGGCGAAACGAACTCAAGGATTAGCATTCTGACTCGACTCTATCTTTCGCACTTGATCAACTACCTCACTGGATCCATCCCACCTGATTAATGCTGCTAATACACCTCTCCTTAACTAGCATGTTGCGCCAGTTCTACCTACTAAAATCCCACCTAACCCCAATGTTTACCCCATCTCTTCTTTTGTTATTCATCCTTGATCTAATGTAACTGAGACATCCTTTTATGATGTTCTCAATGTTGTTTTTCTTATCAATGAAATAAATGAAGATTTTGAGTATCTTGTTGTGCCTTACATTAATTGTTTAGATTTTAATCAAACTTTTGATGATGATGATTTTGCGAATGAACAATTCTTAACTAATCGAAATAAGGTTAATAACAAACAACATAACCCCGTTCAAGTTAATGAAGAAGAAACTTTTATTGTTAACCTTGGTTCTAGTAGCCAACTGCGCGACATTAGGATAGGGGCAACCCTTAGCGAGCATGAGCGCGCACAACTCGAAAAATTACTATAAAGGAATTCGTGGATGTCTTTGCATGGTCCTATGACGATATGCCCGACATTGATCCTGAAATAGATCAACATGAGATCCCTACTCTTCCAAGTTATAAGTCGGTTAAACAAAAGTTGAGAAAGCTCTGCACCGAATAGTGGCTCAAAGTTAAAGAATAAGTGGTCAAACAGCTGAACGTGGGCTTCATTCGTGTGATCAAATATCCCACATGGCTAGCCAACATAGTGCCTGTGTCGAAATCAGGAGGGAAAGTTCGGATGTGCGTAGACTACTGGGACTTGAACAAAACCTCTCCGAAGGATGATTACTCGCTACCCAATATTAACATGATCGTGGACAACACAACCAGTCATGCTCTTAAGTCATTCGTCGACAGGTTTGCCAGATACAACAGATCAAAATGCACCAAGATCACTAAGAAAAGCCCGCGTTCATCACCCCGTGGGGAACCTTTTACTACACTGTTATGCCATTTGGTCTCAAGAATGCTGGGGATACCTACCCGAGGGTTTCCACATCCATAATTGCATACCATAATAGCATTACATTACTTTAAGCCTCCCTTCTTTATCAATTCACATACCATAATCATCATCCTGCTTAGTAATACTTAAAGATATTTATCTAGATCTACAATGGCCATGAAAGAAAGCAGAGTTGTGGTCTCCCCCACTTAAAAAATTTATATTAGATTTTTGTTTCCAATCTCTTTTGATGAGCAAAGTCAAATTTGAGTTTAGCTCTTTATTCATTCAATTCCTATCTAGATTGAAGTGAATTGTCAATTACTTTCCCCAATTATTTATCTATAATTATACCCTCTATTTGGATAATGAATTTCAAGACATTTTTCAAAGACTCCACATTCCACTATTTAAGTGCACCCCTTAGTCTTTTAAATTCGGAGAAAATATTTGCATAGGGCTACCTTGAATATAAACCTCCCACTTGGTCTTTACTATATTGATAAAAGAGTGACGCCTAACCCATATACTTCCATCCATCCCAAATTAAAAGTCCATAATTCCTTTTTAGGTTGTCCCAAATTAAGGGTCCACTTTTCTTTTTAGGACATAATCAACAAACCAAGTTCCATAATGGTTAAAAAGATTTAATATTGGCCATTAAGTGGATATATCCGTAAACTATACAAAATAAAGACATGGACTCTTAATTTGGTATGAAAGGAGTATTTAGTAACCTAAAAGTTATAGTAATTAAGTCCTTCACCTTGTTGGTGGACAAAATAAGGGTGAGTGGTCCGAGTTAGTTCTATTTAGGTGATTAGACCATTATACTAGCTTATCCAATCGCTCTCTATTACTACACTAATAATACTTACTACCCTCATAACCAATATCAATTAAATTGCATGATAAAAATGCTGAAATGAAATATGAAGCATCCTCTAAATGGGCAACCATACCCCCACCTTGTCACTCCATTCCATTATGACATCATAATCTCCACCTATGATCCTCAAACATTTAGAATAAACAATAATGGACATCGCTTTTGTGTCAAATTATAACATTATCATAAGTGCACAGGCTGTTAAGGTATAGTTTTGCAAATATGGGTTAAACCCATACAGATTTAATCAATTTATAGGTAATTTCCAACTAGGCGGCAGGGTGTAAAGATGAGAATTATAATACAAAACTAAACTAAAATAAATAAATAGGAGCAACCAAGAATATGTAACTAATTATGGGAGAAACTAGGATTTCAGATCAATTTATCAATTTTAACAAACATTACGCATTAATTTAATTTCGGCATTCCAAATTTTATAACTCAAATTAAACCGACGCTCGTCATGTTCAATTCGATAAATTAAATATTTAAGTTCACATAAAATTTAATATCTCTAATTTAGGCTGCTAAAATCCTTATTCCCTTAAAATATCAATTTTAAGTTTCAAATGTAGTCTTTAAGCATGAATTATCAAAACAATCGAGTGCAAGTAAAACCTATCAAAAAGCACTCACACCAAAAATTAAAATATGAATTAACAATCACTTTTAAAGCTTTAAAACACACTCTCGTTTCTTTTTAAGTAAATGCCGAGTTTTTCAAACATTTAAAACATGTCGAAAATGAAAATAAAATTAAACTAACTACATATTATTAATCAAGCATGATAAATTTCAACTAGTCGTATTAGATAATGTACTTTGACATAATGATCGACATAATAAGATTGGAACAATGAATAAGAAAATTCATTAATGATTCAAACTTATAAATAATTGTGTCTATACAACGAATCTTGATAAAATTCTCCCCACAAAAGTACAATTCTTGGCCATCAAATAATAATAAACTCTCTCAAAATTGTCTTTCAAAAAATCAAAAAATTGTGTGTGAAATGATGAGTGCAATGGTCATTTTAATAGGCCAAGAGGTGAGGTTTTTGATTTGGATGAAACTATTTTTAATTTTTCTAGAACTGGTCTACAATGCTACAATTGAACACTCCACCCCTTTGATCTTTGGATCCGAATAAGGTGCTCAATTTTTCCCCACCTAAGAACTCTTTTTTATTCTTGCCGAAAATGCTTGCTAAATTTTGTCCAATTCGGAGGATAAAATTTCTGAATTTTTTAAATTTCACAACTGTAAAAATAATATTTTTTGAATGACTGTAAAAATTAGCTTTTTCGTGTTTTTCTCTATTTGTTCTTCAAATTTCATCATTCCCTACAAAATTTTCACCATGCAACTTTTTCACAAATTAGCATAAGAAAATTACAAAATTATTGAAGCGCACGTTTTTTGCCTTAAAATAGCTATTTTGAATTCAAATTCAATCATTATTTCATTTTTTCTTTATTTAACAAAATGATCCTAAGAACTTATTAAACAAAATAAAATGGGTTTAACAAAGTGTAAATTTGGGTATAAAATATACAAAACAATGTACTCATCAAATTTATTAGATGAAGATACCCCATTTACTATTACCAATAACTGTTGAGATGTGTCCAATATCACTTCACACAAAAATAAAACTTTTTTATAGGATCCCAATACATACTTCCTTGAAAGTTAATTTTTAGTTTTACCTGATGAATATGACAATTTGTTTATTTCTTTAATCATCAAAATAATATATCACAAATTATAATTTATTTCAATCCATATATAATATAAAATAAAAATGCATAAGAAATTTATAATAATGAAAATATGGAAAGAACTCGTCTGGAAAAAGGGATATACGAAAATATTGTCCTAAAGTCGAATGACTTCCCGACATGCAAGAATTAATCATCCATTACAGCTCTAAGATACAACCCATATCCACCTGTGGTTATCTCGTTACATGTCTAGACAAAACACGAAATGTTATCCAAAATGATTTTAATTAAATAAATTATGGAATATATATATATATATATGATAAGTTACAAAACTTATGTATGTCATAAGATGGAACAATGATGTCATCCATATGAATTTATCCTATACTACCTCTTTTGCCCTTAAAAATTTTGATTTCCCCGTTTTTTAACACACACTAATTTGTTTTTCCCTTATGTTTAAAATTCAAAAACAAGGATAAAATTTTATTTTATTTAGCATTATAGAGAGGTCCACTTGCTCTCTCAACCCCTCTTTCATTTTCTCTCTAAACACAAAACCGTGAGGAGGAGATTTATGTCTTTGTCATATTTTATCCCATCTCAATCTTTGAAATCCCGTATAAATCACCTCGAGCCTCTAAAAAAGTCATGACTCTCTGCACACTTCTCCCCCATCATGTATTACAGGCACTTTCTCTCTCTACACACAAAAAGTTTTGATATCTAGATCTTCATCACTCTTCATCACACTCCCCCGTCTCCTCTTAGAACTCACTAAAGGAAACAAAACACTCTTCATCCCACTATTGTTTTATCATCGTGGGTTAGGACTTTTGAGATCTAGATCCTCATCAACTGATTTTACTTGGTTGCAGTTTGGCGGGTCATAAAAGGTGAGTTTTCATATTCGTTTGGGTTTGTTTGAGGTGTTTTCATATTTGTTTTCAGATTTTTTGCTCGATCAGATTTTTAGCCATCATGTATGTTGTAAATATGGGTTTATTTTTTTCCATATCCATCTCTCTCTATATATATAAACGTTTTTTATTTCCTTATTTCTTGATTTAGTCTTCATCAGATTGTTAATTGTACAGTTTTTATTTTTGTCTGTACATTTTTTATTTCTTCATCAGATTATTGATTTTTTACACAGATCCCCAAATGTCAAACCCCAATCAAATCGCTTTACGTTTTAGAAATGGTTCAGATCATTCGGGTTCAGATCTCTTCGGATCATTCAAGTTTTAGAAAAGATTGAGATCGTTCTTGAACAGTAGAAGGGTTTTAGGAATAGTTCAGGTCGAATACGAGGTAATTAACAATTTTTTAAATATCTCTTAATATTGTTTTTCTTTGAAAGTTATTTTTTTTTCTAAGGTTCATCGGTTGGTTATGAATAGAGATCCCAAGTTCACATACTTTGTTGAGGTGGGTGGGTTAAAAAAAACTTTGTTTTGCTTTGAGGTTCAACATTCTACAGTTGTGTGTTCAACATTCTACAACTGTGTCATTTTTTTGAATCTTTTGGTGAATTAAAACTCATTATAAAATGACAATCCATTTCAACAATATACTTTTATCCATCTTGAAATCATGTACTGGCACTTTTTTTTCTTTGCAATTGGATAGTTTTTAGTTTTGTACTTTTTTCATGTAATATACATTATTACAAATTTCAGGGTACTATAGTCATTATAATCTCATCTTTAGAATACTCTTATGTTACATTCGAGTACATATAATCTGTTGTTGGTGCATGCTGAGGATAACTTTGAAAACCGGAGAATGGTTTACAGATTGCGGAGGGAGTTATTGCCTCTTAAATAAATAAAGGTTTCATTAGAAGAGGGACCTTGGTTTTCTCATACTCTATTTTTAAACATGCTTTATTGTAGAAGCATAGGAATGTGGTGGGTTTGTCATATGCCTACACCTAAATAAAGGTTTAAAATAACTAAAGATATTAAAGATTCGACATGTGATGGATATGCCAGTCAAACTTACTTATACTTTGTATATAAAATGTAAAAGCAATGGCCTGTCCCATTTAATTAAAATATGTATGTGTAATACAATTACTGTAATATGATTGATTTATGTATGGATAGTAAAGCTAAAAGCATGGTGAAACTGAGTTATGACAGGTCTATTAGTGATCTCTGTACAAGTAATGTACATAAATATGTAAATTTTATGCAATGGAATCCTTATTATCATATAAACACAACTGATATTGTCTTGGCAATGAATTATCTATTATTATTGGGAGATGTAATAAGGATTTGGGGTTTATTAATATTAGGAATATTTATATTATTTGGTCGATAGTGTATTTGTGTATAGGTGCATTTCTTAATCTCATACGAGGTTCAAGACGGTCTATTAGTGTCATTGGAGTATTTTTTTTCTTAAACGGGGTGGGTAGTCCTATAAAAAGAGGAAGTTTTGCTTAAAAATTTAAATTATTTAATATTATTTGTGTAATATAAGAACTTTGATTTTAAATTATACACGATTTAATACTTTGAAAAGTTATCATCATGCCTTCAGGCACGGGCATACCCTAGTGGATATACACACACACACACATACAAAAAGTTAAATATATTTATAATAATATGACATAAACATGAAAAATTACAGTGATAATAATGGAGATTTAAACGATTGGGGTAAGTTTTCAACACTTTCTCCTTAAGACGAGATTTTCCCCACAAAGGTGATATACTGACTACATGACAATCGTCTCCCAAGATACAACTACCAACACCTGTAATTGTAGTACTTCAAATCACAAGAAATAACGAATCAACAATGGAATAACTATCCTTATTATGAATAGGAAAATGGACTGACCAATATAAAATAAAAGATTGGAAAATCCAACTAAAAAAATGAAAAGCACAAAACCAATTTATACAAATATAATTGGCGGTTAGAAAAATAGTTAAAACTATCCAAATTTTCACACCAGTTGGAATAAAAATAATTGTTAAAAAATGGAATAAAATTTGGGCCAAAAATAAATAAAAGACACACCAAAAATTAGGACTCAGAAATTAAATAAAAGGCCTAATAAAATTTGTCCCCAAAAGATAATACTTTGGCAAACTCATAACCCAAAGGCCATGACCCATAACCCATGCCCATTCCCATACTGAGCCGAGATAAACTGAACCGCGCCAGGTCGAGTAGGAGGCAATGACACACGCGTGTGGACTTGAAATTCAATCAAAGCCCATGTGGGTCTTCCCTCTGTTAAAAAGTTGGGATATCCTTAAGGCAAAAAAAGAAGAAGCTACAATGGGTTATAATATACTATAGCCATTTCTCATATTTTATCGATGTGGGACTTTGGCTTTTCAATCGATGTGGGACTTTGACTTTTCACAACACACTTCAACCAAATTCTATATTACAAGTGAACACTTAGAAAAAAATATTATTCATTAATTTATCGTTTTACATATTTGAGTATACTACGTTATACTTCTCACAGAGGAGAACACGTTACCACTTTGAACCGTCTTGAAAGACATGTGGGCCCCATATTAAATTAACCCTAAAGTTAACCAAAATATTATTTTATCAACACATAATACCTATAAATTCCAGCATTGCCCCACATCAATGAAAATCAGGTTGATCAACATAAAAAGACTTTGTAGACACAAAGAGATTTCTAATGAAAATTCCTGCATCGGGAGAGATAGCTTTTGGCCTTGAATCTTTCCTAGTGAAAGATTACCAAATTTACTTAGCGATTAGTGAACTGGATGCCTTGAATTCTTAAGTGTTTGGTGTAAACCTAGACAGTAGACTTCACACAGTAATTCTAACAAAGTTGGTTTTTTTGCTAGTGTTCATTTTAGCACTGAACAACTCATGGTTTCACGAGTGATCTAGCGAATTTAATTCTTTCAAAATTCTAATAGAAGTGAACCCTTCATACTCACTTAGGTGAGTTCCCATTAAGAGTATCCTACTATATCTCACTTGTATTTCTAAGGTATAAGAATCATTAAAAGCTAAGTTTATCCTTAGGTACTTTGTACGATATGTATGAGTTTAAAAACTCATCACTGCTCACTTTGAAGAGTCAGTTAAGATTTGGTTGTCCATTTGAACCTAGATATTGGGATCTCCATTCATCTAGGTAGGCATTAAGAAAAATATTTATTTTGTAGGCTCTAATCATATTCCCCTCGATAAATTATATACGTGCTCTCTATTTAACCCTTTAGTTAACGAATCCTCCATATTATTCTTAGAATTAATATAATAAATGGAAATAATTCCATTAAAGAGAAGTTGATTAACGACATTGTGTATTTGACGTATATTTCAATACTTACCATTATATATATCACTTTATGCCCTAGCAATTGCAGATTGATTATCACAGTGTAGGGAAATTACGGGAACATGTTTTTGTCCATATTAGAATATCTTCTAAAAAATTTGAAGTAACTATCTTTCTTCTCCAGCTTTATCCAAAATTATAAATTTAGATTCCATGGTGGATCTATCAATATAACTCTGATTTAAGGATTTATAAGACACTGTAGCATTACTAAGTGTAAATACATAACCACTTGTGGATTTAGAATCCCTCAAATCAGATATCAAATTGGCATCACTGTATCCTTCAGGTATAACTAGATATCTTAGATACGTAAGAGCCCTTATATTATACTTCCAATGATCTTCCCCTAAATTACTTGTATACATACTTAAATTTCTAACTGAGTAATCATTATCTGGATAAGTGCAGTTCATCACATACATTAAACTCCCTATGATATGAGAATACTCCAATTGAGACATACCATTCCTAGTATTTGAATATAAATGAAGATTTGGGTAAATAGGTGTTTTAGAAAAAATATCACTACCTTTACCAAATTTATCAAGTATCTTCTCAATATAATGATAATGAGACAAGACTAGTCCATCCGATGTTTTAGAAATTTTAATACATAATATAACATCTGTGACACCCATATCTTTCATATTAAATTTTATAGACAAGGTTCTCTTAGTAGATCTAACAATATCATTATTACTTCTAATAATAAGCATATCATCTACATAGAGACAAATAATTGCATAACAAATTTGAATGTTTTTAATGTAAACACATTTAGCACTCTCAATTATTTTAAATCCATTTGACATCATCACTTTGTCAAATGTTTGGTTCCACTATTTAAGTTCTAGTTTTAATACATAAAAGGATTTAGCAAGTCTACACACTTTCTTTTATTGTCCTGAAACTTTGAACTCTTCATGTTGTTCCATATATATCTTGTCACTTATCTCTCCATTTAAAAAGGTGGTTTACACATACATTTGATGTATCTAAAAAAGTGCAACACTACAATACGTATTAACATTCGAATGGATATTATTTTGGTAACTGGAGAGTAAGTATCAAAATAATCCAGTCCTTCCTTTTAAGTATATCCTTTATTAATAAGTCTTGCTTTGTATTTTTCAATTCATCCATTCACTTTCAATTTTCTCTTGAATATCCACTTGCATCTAAGAGGGTTGTTACATGGTGGGAGGTCCACTAATTACCAAGTATGGTTTTTCATAATGGATTTAATTTTACTATTAATAGCCACTTTTGAGAAAGGAGATTCAGGAGTTAACATCTCTTCTTCGAAGCTACTAGGATCACTTTCCAAAACATAAGTTAGAAAATATGGACCAAAAGACTTCGAAGTGTTTGTTCGTTTACTACATCTAGGTCCGAAGTCATCGTCTTTCTCAATAGGGTTATTAACTATATTTTATTGACGGCTACTAGATGAAGTGTCATAAGTTCTCTTAAAATTAGTTGAATCACCATTTTATTATTAGGAAATATATCTTCGAATAAATATGCATTTCTATATTTACAAAATAGTGTTTAGGTGTATATACATCATCTCAAATTTGTGTACAAGAAATTAATGTGCACTGATATTTCTTTCCTAAGAAATAATGGTGCAATCAATAGTGTTTGGCCCTATTTTAATCCTTTTAGGATTAGGAACCCCCACCCTTCCAAGACAACACCACACTTTGAGGTATTTGTAAAAAGGTCTTCGACCTTTCCAACATTCATATCGTGTTTGATGGATTTTCTTATGAGGCATTTTATTTTGAAGATAATTCGTAAAAAGCAAATCTCCTCCCATAAGTTTTGAGGTAAATCTGAACTTATCAACATAGCATTCATCATCTCTTTTAGATTTTAGTTTTGTATTCAGCAGTACCATTAGATTGAGTTGAGTAAGGAGCGATAGTTTGATGAATAATTCCATACTTCGAACAAAATTGTTCTAATGGGGAATTATATTCACCACCTCTATTGCTTCGAACCACTTTAATCTTTTTGCTAAATTGATTCTCAGCTTCTATATTGTAATGTTAGAAGACATTCCCAACCTCATCCTTGCTTTGAAGCAAGTAAACATAACAAAATCTAGTGCAATCATCAATAAAAATAATAAAATAATTTTTCCACTTCTTGTTTGTATAAATTTCACGTTACATATGTCACTGTGAATTAACTCAAGAGGATTCGAAATTCTTTCAATTTATTGAAATGGAATTCTAGTTAAATTAGATTCTTTACACTCTTCACACATATATCATAAATAACATGAACTAATATACCATGCTACACATTACAAGATTCAAGCAGAAGATACATTCTTATTATTATCAATAGGCACTATAGGCACTACAGTCATTACATTAAGTTCAAAAATCCTATCACTCAAATATCCTTTCCCCATATGCATTACACTTTTAGTGAGTACAAATTTATTAGATTCAGACATTAGTTTAAATCCATTCTTTTTAAGCAAGGATCCAAAAACTAAAGTCTTTCTAATGTTTCGGACATGAAACACGTCATTAAGATTGAGTTCCTTTCCTGAAGTCATTTTAAGTACAAATTTTCCTTTCCATTCCACCTTTGAAGAATAATAGTTTATAATGAAAAGTTTCTAGAGTCTTAGAAGTAAGTAAACATGTTCTTTTCAGAACGCATGTGGCGAGTGGAACCCATATTAACCCACATTCTCTAGTGTTCCCTACTATATTGACTTCAGACACCACAATCGAAAGGCTCAAATCAGTAATATCATTTAAAAGGTTCTAAACTCTAGTGACACTGGCTTTTCTATGCTTTTTTTTCTTATTCCCCTGAGTTTAGTGCTTTTGAAAATCTCTAGCACGATGTCCTTGCTTGTTATGTACCAAAAATTTTCCTTCAACTTTTTAAAGTTCCCACATTTTGATCTTTTGATTCACACTCTTTCTCTTCTTATGCCTATTACTTTTCCCTTCTTCCACAAAATATGCTTTGGATTCCATAGGATTTTAAATTTTCTTCTCGGATGCATGATTATCCTCTTTTATCCTCAATCTCACAGTCAAGTCTTCAAGTCCCATTTCTTTATGTTTGTGTTTCAAATAATATTTGAAATATTTTCAATATGGTGACTATTTTTTTGTCATTGCAGCCACTTGGCATGATTCACTCAATTATATTTTTTCAAAAAAAATTTCATGCTGAATTAATTGGATCTCTTGTAATTGATTCATGACAATCTTTTAATCAATCATTTTAAAATCTAAAAATCTACCAATAATGATTTCTTCATTCCAATATCTTTCATTTAGTATTTTTTGACCAAAGACTTTCATACATCTTTAGACATTTTAAGAGGACTATACAAATTATACACTTCGTACCTTAAATTATTAGGGGTATAATTCTTGCATAGGAAATAAGAATATTTCCATGCATTGACAATAATAATTACTTACTCGTCAGTCTCACCTTCTTTAAAAGTTTATGCAACTTCAGTAAGGATTTTAAGCCAGGTTCAAAATTGTTAAATAAAATAATATTTGATGTTGTTAATGTTTGAAATAATTCCCTTTGAACTTTTCGGACTTTTCATCATGTCCAACATTTATTGGTACAATGGTAACAAACAAAGTAGAAGTAGAAGTCATTTATGTTTTAAACAAAAATTATAATAAATATTTATTACAAGATATGATTGAGAAGATTATATAAATATAATCACACAATTTTTATTCAATATAACTTGTAAACAACGTTGAGTTTACGTTTAAAATTCACATGCAATAATACTAAACTTCTTTTATGAATAAACATAAAATATATTATATCACGTAATTAACATGCACTGTAAATAAGTAAAATTTATAAATAGTTAACAAATAAAATTACATTTTCATATATATATATATATATATATATATATATATATATATATATATATATATATATATATATGAGAAATTATATATATTTATAAAAAATTGAAATAAATATGCAAACTTACAATGACGATAATGAAAATTTAAATGATTGAGGCAAGTGTTGAATACTTTAGCCTTAAGGCGAGATTTGCCTCGCAATGATGCTTCACGGACTCAATGCCAATCATCTCCCAGGATACAACAATCAACACTTGCAATAGTAGCACTCCAAATTGCAAGTAACAATGAACCAACAATTGAGGAACTCTATTTCTTATGAACATGAAAATGGACTAACCAATACAAAGTATAAGACTGAAAAAATCCAACTCAAAAATGAAATGCACACCACCTATTTATAATAAAATAAATGGGGATTAGAAATAGTTAAAGTTGTCAATAACTATTAAAAACTAAATAAAATTCGGCTAGAAATAAATAAAAGACATACCAAAAAATTCGACTCAGAAATTAAATAAATGACCTAATAAAATTAATACTCTGACCAAGCTCAAATCCCCGGACATAATGGGTTATAATATACTACACTCATTTTTCATATTTTACCTATATAGACTTTAGCCTTTCACAACACACCTCAACCAAATTCCATATTCCTAGTGAACACTTGGAACAATAATTTCTCATTCATTAATTTACGATTTTACTCATGTAAGTATACCATGTTATACTCCTCATGGAGGATAACGCATTACCATTTCGAACCATCTCAAAAGACACGTGGGGCCCATATTAAATTAATCCCAAAGTTGACTAAAACATTATTTTGTTAATACAACACGTAGTGTAATGCCATTCGTTACGTTGTCGATATAAATACGAGAATATATGAGTTTTATTATAAAATATGTATTTAGCGAATTTTCATTAGTATTTTAAAATTATTAAAGGGTATATTGGGATACCTTTTGTACCATAAATATGGCCATACCCCTTGAGTATTCATATAACGATGAAATAAAAAAACTCCGTCCCTCTAAATTCTCTCTGTGTTCCTTTTATTTTAAAATACGAACAACTCCTATTTCACAAATTCGACAAGCTTTAGCACACAAATCAAGAATACTTGTCAAGTCAAAAAATTAGTGTCACAAATCAAGTTAGAAAATTTGAAGTTGATCAATTCTAGTAATGATAAAAATAAGAAAAGGTATATTTTTTTAATTATATATCCCATTATAAATCTATAATAGGATATTTATGAAAGAATGACATGACATATAGTGTTATTAAGGCATGCTTTGTAAACTTGATGCTTTATACCACTATTATATTCATGTACATCATTTTTACACCCTTATACCACCATGATGGAATAATCCAAAAGCACATTATGACACTATCTTATTTTTACATCAATTTTTTTATATTCAACACAATACTTATACTACGGTCCATATATTTCCATGAACTAAGAACATATATATTATTATTTTGAACATATGAGTATATATTCTTATAAATAAATATTATATTTTTTAATTCTTGTTAGAATGTTTGCTTAAATTTTGCCTATCAGTGTTTTTTATTCATCACATATTATTTGACAATCTCAATCTCAAACTTAAAATTAAAATTAAATTATATGTAATGTATAATATGATAGACCAGGTAATAATTTTACTGAAAGGTTGCATATTTTTTTTCTTACACTGATATTATTTTAATTTTTGTCTCAAATTTTTATAACAATAAATTGTCACTTGGGACAAAAGTTCCCTCATTGTCATTGGGACCTGAATTGATACATTATCTAAAATTAATTCTTGATGCATACAATATTATGATCTCAAGATCTTTTAATATTTAAAATTAAAACTATAATTTTTTTTATTAGGACCCGAAATTCCCAAAAGTAATTCACAGTTGGGAGCTGAAGTTCCCAAATTGCTATTTAAAATTTAAGAACTTGAAGTTTCCAATGACTATTTATATTCTAGGACCTGAAGTTCCCAAATAGTGATTTTAATATGGGACATGAAGTTCACATATAGATATTTTAATTTGAGTTGAGAAGTTCCCAAATTATTTACAATTGTGATTGAAAGTTCTCAATTAATATTCATATTTCGGACCTGAAGTTCCAAATATCTTTACCCCCTATCAAACTTGAAGTTTTGATGTAATTAATCAGGGCCTACAAAGTTCATTAATATTTAATGATATAAAGTTTCCCTAATTATTTAAAATTGGGACCTGAACCTCCCTAATAATTATTTAGATTCAGAAAATGCACTTTTTCCATTCAAATGGGACCTGGAGTTTCTAAATTATTTGGGAGCTAAAGTGTCATAGAAATTATATCACAATCAAGCCGAAAGTCTTAATTATCTAATTGAAAGGGTATATACCAAGCGTCGCTGAGTTATCATTAATTTATGATATGAAGATCCATAATCATTATTATGACCAAAAGTTCAAAAATTATTATTTGTAATTGAGATATACTTTTTCTAATTACTATTAAGAATGTGAGGCTTGAAACTCTCATGTTATTTTAAAATATTTGGACCTGAAGCTCTAACAAAATATATCATAAATAAAAACTTGAAGTTTTGATTATTCATGGGGTATAAAATTTGAAAGTTCTCAAATAATTATTTTTTAATTTCGACATGAAGTTCCAAATATTTCATGTTTTGGGGGATTAGTTTCAAAATAAATTGGGTATTAAAGAATATATTTTTAGCCTCTTGAGTTTTTATTTTCTTTATTAAATGAAATATTTTTTTAGAGGCTCTTTGAATGGTTAAATGTCCCTTTAACTATCTTATTAATGGTCTCATCATGATTGTACCTTTGTCACTTGGTCTTTCGTTTCAAATGATTGTTAAATTATATTGTTCATGGTATTTAATTTAATTTTTCTTCACATTCCAACCATTTACTATATATTGGAATCTTGATTATGAGTAGAAAATGAAAAAAAATCATTCACTTATCAAGTTGAATTATTATTGGTCGGAGATAATAGATATATTTGGCATTTGTTCGGAAGATTCTAACAATTTTACCTATAATCAAACCTTGCATTTTGATATAAAAGAGTTGAGAATTTAATGCCCTTAGATATTAACAATATTGAACCCGAAGTTCAACTATTTGTGTAGATCCAAAGTTCTCACACACATATTATAAAACTTAAAATGTTAGACATAATTCGCATCCGTCACTTTTTGAACGTGAAATTATCATTACTATTTGTACGAAATATTAGTTATAAATATTTTACTGATCCATAACATTCACTCAACTATTTATTTTATTTATTACATAGTTTTTAAAAAATGGATCAATATTAGGCCACGCCCGAAGTTTGGGTAGAACCAAAAGGTTTATTCCTTAGTTCTATATTGAAAACCTAAAGTTTCTTATTTTCGAGCCTGAAGTCCCTAACATATGCTCAAGAATATAAAATTTTTATTCACTAGTTAAGAACCAAAAGTTTAACTTTAGTTCAATTTTTTTGTCATTACTTAGTTTTATATGTCAATTTCATATTCTTATAGTTGAGGTTTTCATTGTTGAAGCCTAACGATTATATTATATTCAATATTCTATGATTCGTGATGACCTCGAGCCATCAAAATCCATGATTTTTACATATATATTTTGTTTGTGAATTTTCATAAAGCTAACGATCTTTATGTTCAAATATGAAATTATTTTGAGATTATTAAGTATTTAAAGATCTGTTGTTACAAAACTTAAAGTTTTTACTATCCATCTCATTCTTTGAATATCAGATAATTATTTGAAACGAGATTTTTTAAAATACTCCCACTTCTTTAAGTTTGGTCACTAAAATCTTGACCATAACATAAGTTATTATTGTTTATATATATATATATATATATATATATATATATATTTGGACTCACACACACAATTCACAATCGATATTGAATGTTCTAACTGCTAATTGTGAATTGTCATAAATATTAACATTTATCTAGCAGACAATGAACAACACAAATTATTCTAAAAAATCAAAAGTTTTTGAGACATGGTATGTAGTATAGTAAAGCATTCAACTATAGTTGAAACTAAGGCTCCAGAAGAGCCTATGTGATGTTGTTATGTGGTACCCACTGCTCACATGTGATGATTTATATGAAAGAAATTCCTGAAGAAATTCACTTCATTTTATGAGCATTATAATACATGTGTATCATATTCAACTAAAGAATGAAAAGTAATTTTACATTATTACTACAACAATATCCTCCCCCTAATTTTGTAGAATAAAACGTAATTTTGTACTCCCTGACAAAGTGCAACACTAGAACCATTTCATTATTCACGGGGTTATACTATATAACATTTATTATTGTAGAAATACACTTTGTCATGAGCCTAAAGATCCATGGTTCAATCAGGTGATACAACCATTTTTTATCACCTCATTTATTTTTTATGAGCCTTTAAAATTGCAAATCATATCGTGTGATTTTTTGTCACAAAATATTTTTGATCTTAATTGATATATATATATATATATATATATATATATATATATATATATATATATATATATATATATATAAGATTCACCCTTTATTGAACCATTCACAAATATAGTGTTTATTGCATTTGTGCAAATTTATTTTGATGAGACGTTCTTCTAACAGTTAGGGGGAGGATAAAATGTACATGGAGTACAAATTGTTCCTAAAAAACAGTTCATTCCTAAAGCACGATGAAAATTATCACGGAATACTTCCATTTAGTCTCGTGTAATCCCCTGTATGGCTCAATGCGAAAATGAATTGAAAAAGGATATTGCAACATCAAATTTCACATAGACTAGTTTCAAATATACTTGCCAAAATCATTATCCCACTAAGACAATTATTGCACGTCAAAATCATGCTAATATATAGGTCCCAACTAGTTGACTCCCTACTAGTGGAGGTTAAATAAAATCATTTTCAAATAACGCTCCAGAATAGGCTATACGTAACGCTCCAGAATAGGCTATACGTAACTCTCTAAGAGAGGTTATGAACAAAAGATCCACTTTCTCTAAAACCTTAGAAAAGGTCATTTTCTTTGAAAATGCACAAGTTCTTAAAGTGACTATAAATCCCATGAAGTAGGTAAAGTTACTTAATATTGAATCATATATATATATATATATATATATATTAGTGGAATCGACAAAAATGATCATCGATGATAGAATTCTATATGTTGTAGCTACATTAAAATCAAAGGAAAATGATACTCCAAATCCACGTACCATAAATGAATGTCGACAAATAATATATTTTCCAAAATGAAAAAAAAGACATGATGGCATAATTCGAGTCTCTTAATACACGTGGTGTATTTGGACCTATAGTACAAATCCCAAATATGTTAACCCCAAAAATTACAAATGGGTATTTATAAGAAAGCGACTTGATAAAATTGTTAAAATGTCCATGACATAGGGAATAAAGGTTTCCTGAAGAAACTAAAAATTGATTATATATGAACATACCATCCCGTTACGACCGTAAATACTTTTCGATATTTGCTTTTCTTAGAAGTTTTCTAAATATATTATATATGAGACTCATGAATATTATAACTACATATATATATATATACGGGATTTAGACAAAGAATACATATAAAAATCCTAGAGGGATTTTCTTTTCTTGAATCAAAGATAAGGAGAATGTACTCAAATGCAGTAAGACGTTCATTATATATCAGACAATACAAAAGCATATAGGTACAACTGTCTTATTTATCTAAGGAATGGTACAGAAACAATCATATATGCCAATGTGCCATTATAATCTTAAAAGGATGTACTTCTGAACAGCTCAATTGAAATACAAAATATCCAAATAAAGAATTCAAAATGAATCACTTAGGGGTAACTAGTTATTGTCACGGCCTGCAAATCGAGTGCAAAACCAAATTCAATAGTAAAATGGATTAAAAGTCATGCAATGCTATAATATATATTAATTTTAGTATACCCATAGTCTGTGATGTTTTAATATTAAAATATCTATGTCATCCTAAAAAGGATGGCCTATATAAATTTAGTCAAGAAGTATTATATTTACATGTTACTATTACATTATTAAATTTATTCTAGATGTACCATAAATATATGTTATTGATATTGTTATACATAACAAAATAACAAACATAATAATTCTAGTCATTCTTTTTGCAATAAACAATTACCATTGACTTGCAGGGTATGAGACTAATATCACTCACATCATGTGATATGTTCATAAAATTATTTGTCTGGTACTTCTATTCTAATGATCAATGTCAGGTAAGTTTGTTGACGCATGTTATCTCTATGATCCTCACAGGGAACAATCAAAACACTTATGACTTTCCTCAAACAACGTATGTTCATATTACTACTTATCAAGGTTCTAAAAAATGCGGGGCGTGATCGAGGCATGGAGGCCAAGCCTTAAGCCTTAGAAGCCTAGGCGGGCCTTAGACGTAAAAAGGTGTTTAGGCTTTCATAATATAGTTTAATATTTTTCTAACCATAAAAGGGCTATTAAAATACTAAAAATCTACATATCATAAAAATATGTCTAAATATATGCAAATTAAAATATTATTTGATTATTTTGGATGAGATAATGGTCTGATTTGTAAAAAAAAATCTTCAAAAGGCAATATCATTTCACTAAAGAATTCTTATTTTTAGAAAAAAGTATGTCTTAAGGGTTTTACCAAGAATAATGTGTAAAAAGCTTAAGGCGGGGCATTTCCCCAAGCCTCAACCCTTGGCGTGCCTAGGCGGGTTTTTTAGAACAGTGCTACTTATAAAGGAAATGTTGCTTGTATATCACAAACTCAAAGAGGCTACATCGAGGGAGATTGACCATCACATTTCAGTTCTTTTATATACATGAACACAAGAAGAGTTGTGCAACACATAAATTCCAGAAGTTATGCTATTGAAGTCAAATAGATCTGATAAAGTAACATGTTCATCCTTCTTCATTAAGGTCTTACGGAAGTCGAGATTTTAAAGAAAGTGAGATTGACGTAACAACCTATTAAATCTATTCACCAAGTAAAAGAAACAATTTAAGAGGTTGTGTATGAGAATGACATGTGTTGACTCAATTATCAAAGACATGCCAGATTGGGAGGGAGTATCCAATAAGTGGAAACATTTTATCTTGGGGAGAATCAGATAACATATTATTTAGGGCATATGCTTATTGTATTTTTTTCCCCTTTTACAAGATTTTTTCCCATTGGATTTTTCAGTTAAAGGTTTTAATGAGGCAGTACTGAGCGCGTATAATATCAATTCAATAAATGACGAAAGTTGTATTTTTTTCCTTCACATTATTTTTTCCCACTGTTTTTTAGTAAGGTTTTAATGACGCAACAATCAATGAATGATGGATATAGTTTACATTCAATGAGGAGTATTGTAAAATAAGTATTAGGTTTTAACCCTGGGCGATACTCGACCTGTTAAAAACTATCTTGTATAATTATACTCTGAAACTTTTCGTATATTATCATTCATTTAACATAAAGCTGAATATTGGGATGGCAACTTAAGCAAAAAATGCATTAGGAAAGAGGTAGAACAAAAAATTGATTGTAGCATCCCAACGTTGTAATACATATGGTCCCCTTTAAAGGCTATATCTTTACCATTCCAATTTGCAATAACAGTACCAACCATCCAGAATATGTAAGTAAGGAAGACTAAATAAAACAAAGCTTCCTTAGTAGATGGATATTAAAATACAAATATAAAAACTATATTTTTCAATACAGAATACTAGACACCCTTAATGCCTATTTAATTGGGTGTTGAAAATGCAAAACGGTAAAGTAATACCACATGTATGAATTTCCAAACAACCTATAAACATACAAAAAATATTGAAACAAAATTTCTTTTACATGAAAGGACAACACACTATACCTTTTTCTAGTATTGGAAAATTGTCAAACCCCTATAATGCACAAAAAAGGGGTTCCCAATTAGTTCTTCCAAGTAATACCACCGATATGAATTTTTGACCACCCTTTAAAAGGTACAAAAAAAATTCAAACCAATTTTTTTTACATGAAATGACATCACACCATATATTTTTCTAGTATTGGCATATTTTCAAACACCTATAATGCAACTAAAAAGGGGCAAAAAAAGAGGTTTCCGTAATTACTTCTTCTAAATAATACAACCGATATGAATTTCCAAACACCCTTTAAAACGTATAAACAACATTCAAAAAACTAATTATCACACATTCCAAACAACATTACAACATACAACCAGAGATTAACCAATTTTTTTATAACACGAATACACCTATGAAATTAGAGATATCGGATGATGGAAATGATACCTTTCTAGTTCGAGAGCAAAGAAATTTGTGAGAAATGGCCCTACTGAATGGAAGTTATATAATGTACGGGGATGGGGATAACCTCTTAGATTTATAAGGAAGCTAAGAGGCTAGGAGAAACTTGAAGAGACTCTTTTGGAAGCAAACGAAATGAAAGCTCTTTGTGTTAAATGAAAGTGGGGGAGTTAGAGAGAGAAGGAAGAAAGAGAATAAATAGAGAGGTTTTGATTCAATATACGTGGCAAATCACCTAGAAGAGACAAGAAATTTATATATACTAATATTTAGCCCCGCGCGATGCGCGGGTGCTTTGAAGTTCTTATTATACAATGCAATGCAAACTACTCACAAATATAAAGGGAAGATATATAACGTTAAAAGACCTAATTCACACTTATGTGACACAAGCTTGTTAATACGAAAAAATTTACAAAAGGATAACGAATATATGTATTTCATAAATAGAATATTTGATACCAAACAAATATATATATATATATATATATATATATATATATATATATATATGGTGTCTCCTCATGTTATTGTGCTACCTATCCACACTAAATGTAAAGAGTTATGTTAAAAATGGTGTCTCTCCATATAAAAGTTTTTTATATGAAACATCTTTTCCCTGAATTAATAAATATTAATATTTATATATGTGACACCCCGCCTAATAAAATACCGGGTGATCATTCATATACCAAATTAAAACAGGAATCCCAGTTGGTTCATCCTCATTATCACTGTCGAAAACCTTTTTAAAACTTAGTAACCACCTAGTATTCCAAAAAGCTGGTGCCAAATTTTATCTTGTTAATTAAACCAAACAGTACATGCGGAAATAAATATAATCCATTCACATAACTGAATTAAATCAACTGAATAAATAATTACATGCCGAATAAACCATCGGTCACCAAGGTAAATAATCCAACAAAAATATTCAACATCGGAATTAAATAAATCTGAAAACTGAACTCAAATCTAGGCGACATGCCCTAAATAAATTTGGAACTGATAAATGATTCCTACTCTAGGAATGAAAGAATGATGTGTCTAATCCAATCTCCTGCTAGCTTCCACATATGCTGCAATTACGTGTTCCTGGAATAGAATATCAATCCTGGCGTCTATGTGGCTGGACACCTAAAAGGATTTTGAAAATAGTTTTATAGCAAGGGTTAGAACCCAAAATATTTTGAAATATTTAGCAAGTCAATTAACTGCAGTAATTTTAAATGCATGAATGCGCTTCATATGTAAGTTAGTGTCGCACTCTCTTAAGGACACTCTTACCCCTCCAGTATTGTGCACACCTAACGGTTGCCTTAACCCCACCTAGTCGTATTACCCTGTCCAACTAGTCCTGGTATAATCTCCCCTTGCCATACTACTCTAACCCGAGTATAAAACTTCCTGGATTTATAATTTATCTCAACGATTAACTTAATTAATTTCCTTTAAATACTAATCATATAACTGTGTAACAAGTTATTTAAAACAATTACATCACACACTGTATTATACCCACATATAATATTTACTACCATTATATACGTACCTTTACCAACACATCCACACACACACACACACACACACACACACACACACACATATATATATATATATATATATATATAATCACATCCATCCCTCCGAGTATACCCTCACCGGATTGAAGAGTGCCCAATATGTGTGTTTTAAACAAAACCAAATTTTTTCCCGAAAAATTATCCAACTTTTAATTATGCACCAAACCAAGTTGTGAAAAACCCAATTCTTACTTTAAACCAGTTTTATCTTGATTAATCCTAAACATGCATATAGTGATTAAAATAAGTAAAGTAAAGTAAAGAATACTCACAATGCCGGATGTACGAGGAAAAAACCCAAAACGGAAAAACAACCTCGGACGGCCCAAGCCAGACAATCACTATGAACAATGGTTTTACAAAGACATATTAGCCTTACACTAAGACTCGATCCCCACGGGTCTTGACGCTCCTTCTGATCTTCAATCATTTTTCAATAGTGCCCATGCAGAAATTCCGTCTTCCACGATACCTATCCACAACACACGCATCCACGTATGTATCAGTGTCCACCGATATGGCTTTGATTCGTCTACGATGTCGAACAAGAAGTCTTTCTCATTTCTTCATCGCAAAACACTTTGTGTTCAATGTGTAGAACAAACAACTTTGGTGTAGCAAGATCACTTAAACATATAAGAATGATAACTCGGATCTTTGCGAACTCTAAGGATGTGTTTAAGACTTTTAAACCTTAGAAAACATGTGCAAACAAGGTTCTGGTTCGTAAAACTGTTTTCCAGAAAGCAAACTTATGAAACTATGATGAAAACACTGTTTAAATAGAATTTAAACGCCGCCTCAAAAAATGCATCGTTCGAACGACTTGAGGAACTCGTTCGAGCGACATCACATCTCGTTCGAACGAGACTGGATGTCATTTGAACGACAGCACGAATGTTTGGCTTTTTGACTTTTTGTTTAAAACGTCTCTGCCAATGAGAGATCCAAAAATGTCAAACTCTTTTACGAGCTTATCATCATAAAACGTAGTGTAAACCTTTAAAACACTTTTAAAACATTTAAAAACATTTTTCTTTATAAAAATTACATCCTTATCTTTTATAAAATAATTCCGAGCACCATTAATTATACGCATTCATACCTGAGTGATCTCGGAATGAAATTAACTTTGAAGACGATTAAACTTGCACCAATTAAACTACGACACGATTAAATCTTTGAAGCTTTGCCGCAACGTCTTCAATTTCTTCAATATGTCATAGACAGAGTGGGATCGTGACATATATAAATATCTCCCTATGACATATTACAAACACATTTTTGTTCACATAATTAAGTCAAAACAATACAGGGACTCAATTGGAAATTTAAGTCCTTACAAATCTCCCCCTTTGACTATTTCGGGACAAAACTAAACCAGTGAAATACCTAACCGTGCCGTCAAGCCGTATGACGCCTAAATCCCATCCCATAAACCCAAACTCAAAAATACAGGACACAGACTAGAATATGTAGCACCGGCAAGCATAAACTGTCTGAATGTTATGTAGTCCTGAAATCTCGAATCGCTGAAAGCATACCTACACACATGAAACAGACAAACAAATACCAAGTGAAGTATGGAGGAACAAATGATACCAATTTATATTTCTAATAAGAACAAATCATTTGAAACATGTGAGCAATTATTTGATACCAATTTGAAACAAATATAATCAAACAATATGTAAATCAAGATATCAATAGTAGCTCAATAAAATCTCCCCCTACATCACATACATATCTCCCCATTTTTGTCTCGAATAGATAATCTGGTGAAAGGATAAACCAATTTGAAATATCTAGCATGAGAATATAAACCAATCTGAATCAATGTGAAATCACTAGATAATCATGAAATAACCATCTAAATATAATCAAGTACTAACAAATCAGTAGCTAGTAAACCAAGAATCACACAAAGAATATATCAAATTAGTCAGGTGTGATAAACGGACTATATGAAAAATACTAATTTTGAAATAAAAGAACCTGCATATAAACCAGACAGACACAAAAATCCTTCAGCAGTACCAAAAAATATACCAATTTGAACTAGAGGACTACAAACCAATCAGAAGCCATTTTTCAGACTGTTGTTCGAACGAGCCAGGGACATCGCTCAAACGAGATCAGGATATCGCTCGAACGAAGTACAACTGTCGTTCATGCGAGATGAGATGTCATTTGAACGACTTCGCGCGACCTGCCAAAATTACCCAGTGAAAAATTTTCCACAAAAAATTCCAGGAAGGGCCTGACAGATGCAAAACAGTGTTAAAATAGTAGGCTTTTAACACAAAACGCAAAAACTCATAAAAACAAAAAAATGCGAGTTACATGCAAACATGGTACCGATGTGCTCAAATATGGACGTGGACTGAATGTGCGTGAAACTACAACAAATGAGTCACAATTCCAACACATCGAAACGATCAAGAAGCTCTAATTGATAGCGGTAAATCATCAAACTTTATCATAGCCATATGACAATAAAAGTGAGCTTAATGAACAAAACATACTACATGCACACAAATACAGAATTTTGACGATTCTACAAACAATAGCGTCAAATTGCAATGATTCAACATTAAGATTAGTTGTGCAAACTCGTTTAAATTTTTAATCCATCCAAACTCCCTCAATAATATCATATTTTCTTTGGAATGAACTAAACAAATTTGGCCCTTTACATAGCACATTGCATTTTCTTTTTGGGTCTTTTTAAACGGTGGCTTTCACGACGAGTTAATTTTGAACTCTCGCAACCCTTTCCCGTGAATCACTAATTATTTTTTCAATTAGATCAATTCAAATCCTCACGGTAAACGGTTATTACATGCATAATTCTCCTTAAGTTTACTTACGTATAGATGACAAGATTGAGATAAGAACGCCTCACCAAATTCAAATATGCAAGAGAAGTCAAACATTCATATAAACTCGTTCATGTGTGCAATGTTGGCATATAATCAAAGTCGAATCAAAATGCATATCAACTTCGAAACAACCCCATATAAATAATGATTAAGATCATTCTAAGCATCGATAATAATGACCAAATGTCCTAGCCACATGGATAATGAAACGATGGAGGGGGGGGGGGTCCAAGTGCACCAATATTCCACATCAAACATGTAAACTAAAAAAAAATGAAAATATTTTTGGCTTTTCATATTTTGACTCAAATAAAAGCAAAATCTTTTTGGTTTTTCAAAAGTTTTCTCAAAAACAAAATCTTTTTGTATTTTTCAAATAGGACTCAAATAAATGAAAACTATAATACAAAATGATAGGCATGTCACTATACTAGCAATGGATATATCATGAAGCAAACTAGTATATGACAAACATGGAAACACTATCATTCTTTAGATTTAGCATGGGAAGAATCAAGTGCACCCAAACGAGAATCATGAAGTTTAATTCCTAAAGCAACTAAATTCGATTTCCTAACCCAAGTAGGTGTAAAACGACGCATGGGGGATTGGGTAATCGGGGCAACTTTATTCTTAAACTTCCTAGGAGCTTGTCTAAGGTCGTAACAATAACACCTAAGGTAACCTTTCCTACCAAAAAATGTGCAAGTGTAGATGTGGTGGGAATGATTACATATATGTGGACCTTTTCTAACCATCCTAGTGTTTTTCACACGTGCGGGGGGAATGGGAACAACTCTCTCATTAAAACCTATACCTCCCCTATCTCCCTTAATTTGGACGGTGCCTAGGATCTTATCTAACTTCTCCGACCTAGCCTCCAAATCAAACTTGACTCAAGACGAGTCTCTCAATCTCTCCATCAACTCACTAATCCTAGACTCGGGGAAACGCCTAGACTCCTCAAACTTTAAAATCTCCTTTTTCAAGGACTACATCAAACCACGGAGATTATCTCTCTCTTTCTCCACAAACTCTAGTTTCTCCTTAAACTTCTTCTCACGTGCCCTAAGATCCTCAATTAAACTATCATTATTTTCTATGGCACGCTCATCCAACTTAGCTTGCAATTTTGAGTTAGCCTTTTTCACCTTCACCGTTTCGGCATACAACTCATTAAACGCATTTTGCAACTCTTTCACATCGACCTCCTCCTCGTCACTCTCTTCACCCTCACTAACATGGGATTTACTCAAAACCTTCTCGAAAGTGTCATTCACATGAGTAGTATCATCGTCGCTCACATGACATGCCATAAACGTAATAAAGTTACGCTCAATGGGGGAACTCTCTCCCTGTTTCGGTTCACTATCACTTAAGGTGGCATTGTAGACAATGGGTTGCTTTCCCTCTTTCTTAAGTCTAGTGGGACACTCCTTAACCTTATGACCGTACCCCTCACACCCAAAACACTTATCCGACTCATCTCTCTTAGGCTTCTCAAACTTATCCTTAGAGGCGGGATCTACTTTGTTGTTCTTGAATTTTTTAAATTTCTTGGCATCTTTCGATTGCTTTTAAAACTTAATAATTTTTTAAATTTCTTTGCCAACAAAGCAACATCCTCAAAATTGGAATCGAAATTGGAATCTGATTTCTTTGATAAATTTATTAAAGCAATACCCTTTTCTTTCTTAGGCACTTTCTTGGAGGTAATCATGTCGATTTCATAGGTTTCTAAGTCACCTACAATCTCTTCTAGTTTTGTTGACTCTAACTACCCAGGGAGTTTAAAATGGTCACTTTCGCATCAAACCTACTAGGCAACGACCTAAGGATTTTCTTAATGACACGGTTGTCAGGAATTTTCTCTCCTAGGTTAAACGACGAGTTGGCAATATTGGACAACCTAGCAAAAAACTCATCAAAGGTCTCACTCTCTAACATCCTAATGTTCTCAAACTGTGTAGTGAGATTTTAAAGTTTTGACGCCCTAACCGTGCTAATGCCCTCGTGAGTGAGTGCCAAAATATCCCAAGCCTGTTTTGATGTTTCACAAGTCATGATTCTATTATATTCTTCCTGTGTGACATGTGAAGCAATAACGTGCAGACCCTTAGAATTATATTGTGCAAGTCTTTGTTCAGTTTCGGTCCATGACTCAACAGGCTTTAAACTAGTGACCTCACCTAAAATAGTGAGAGGGGGTGTCCAATATTTCTCAACTGCAAGCCAAACACGCTTATCAATAGATTTTAAAGAACATCTCATTCTCATCTTCCAATAAGTGTAATTAGTGCCATAAAAAATAGGAGTTCGAGAAAATTCATTATATCCAGAATTCATCTTTGAAAACACACGGGATCACAAAACAAATAAAAATATTTTCTATCTCTGATACGAATTTGAAGAGTGCCCAATATGTGTATTTTAAACAAAACCAAATTTTTCTCTGAAAAATTATCCAACTATTAATTATGCACCAAACCAAGTTGTGAAAAATCCAATTCTTACTTTAAGCCAGTTTTGTCTTGATTAATCCTAAACATGCATCTAGCGATTAAAATAAGTAAAGTAAAGTAAAGAATACTCACAATGTCGGATGTACGAGAAAAAAACCCAAAATGGGAAAACAATCTCGGACGGCCCAAGGAAGACAATCACTATGAACAATGGTTTTACAAAGACAGATTAACCATACACTAAGACTCGATCCCCACGGGTCTTGACGCTCCTTATGATTTTAAACCGTTCTTCAATAGTGCCCACGCAGAAATTCTATCTTCCATGATACCTGTCCACAACACATGTGTCCACGTATGTCTCGGTGTCCACCGATATGGCTTTGATTCGTCTACGATGTTGAACAAGAAGTCCCTCTCTTTTCTTCACCGCAAAACCCTTTGTGTTCAATGTGTACAACAAACAACTTTGGTGCAGCAAGATCACTTAAACATATAAGAATGATAACTCGGATCTCTACAAACTCTAAGGATGTGTTTAAGACTTTTAAACCTTAGAAAACATGTGCAAATAAGGTTTTGGTTCGTAAAACTGTTTTCCAAAAAGCACACTTACGAAACTATGATGAAAACATTATTTAAATAGGATTTAAACGCCGCCTCAAAAAATGTGTCTTTCGAACGACTTGAGGAACTCATTCGAGCGACATCCCATCTCGTTCGAATGAGATTGGATGTCGTTTGAACGACATCGCGAAAGTCTGACTTTTTGTTTAGAACGTCTCTTCCAATGAGAGATCCAAAAATGTCAAACTCTTTTACTAGCTTATCATCAAAAAAACGTAGTGTAAACCTTTAAAACACTTTTAAAACATTTAAAAACATTTTTCTTCATAAGAATTACATACTTATCTTTTATAAAATAATTCCGAGCACCATTAATTATACGCATTCATACCTGAGTGATCTCGAAATGAAATTAACTTTGAAGACGATTAAACTTGCACCAATTAAACTACGACATGATTAAATCTTTGAAGCTTTGCCACAACGTCTTCAATTTCTTCAATACGTCATAGATCGAGTGGGATCGTGACACATATAAACATCTCCCTATGACATATTGCAAACACAGTTTTATTCATGGAATTAAGTCAAAACAATACAAGGACTCAATTGGAAATTTATGTCCTTACACGGATGATTTCCTCTAAAGTGCTATCTCACTAGGTGTGATCACATAACCTAGTTACCCGAGTTGGAATCGCTCACCAACTTGGCCCAAAATATAAACGTAGTGGAGGCGGTCATATTCTTTCCCTGAAAGTGAGATAAATCCCTCACCCATATACCAGACGCTATGACCTGGGGATATACTCACCCTACTCCTCAAGCTAGGGGATTCACCCACATCGCGCAATCTCCCTTGATAGCACTAGAGTATATAAATTAAATAAATATCTAGTCACTGATATTTAATAGTGCACACAATATATTCACACACACACACACACACACACACACACACACACATATATATATACTATCACTACACCGTACATATATATTATAAACTCCGGCTTTACCGTGTACTCAAAACTCGTAACACTAGCCTGTAATCTCCTGAGTCTGTGGTCCGATTCAACTTAATTAATTTTCTCACTTATTAATTTATCATCTCCCCGAGTCTATGGTTCGACTCTAATTTATTTAATTCACACGTCAATTAATATAATATTTCCACGAGTCTATGCTCCGACTCTTATATAAAAACTTCGCACATTAATTTATATAATATTTACCAGAGTCTATGATTTCACTCTAATTTAATTAATTTACACATTAATTAATCAATACCAAGCCGAGTCTGTGGTCCGACCTTAATTTAATTAATTAGCACATCAATTAATTTATTACCTTCTCGAGTCTACAACCCGACTCTAATCTAATTAATTAACCCATCAATTAATTTAATACTTGGTGTCGCCCAACCATTATATCCGGACTGGATCACTTGGTCCACAACTTAATATTTTTCCGAGTCAATATTCCGACTCCAAATTAATTTATTCTCTCAATAATTAATTTAATACTTTGGTGTCACTTAACCAACCTATCCGAACTCTTTCTTCGTCCCGTAAAATTTTCCAAGTCTTTAGGCCTGACTATTACTTTATTTGGTTACTTTCCCCATTAAATAAATTAACTCGACTTCACTCGCTAATGCCCCCGGACTCATCCACTCGGTCCATAATTATATTGAATATGTTTCGCCCAAAATTCTCACTTAGGTCTCAACTCTTAACTCAAATTGTCAATTCCTAATAGCCATCTTTTGAGCCCCTATCTATTAAATTCTCTATAATTTTTCACCAATTAAAATTTTACCCAAAAATCCAAAAAGAAAAACAAGGGCGTAAATAACAAACAACCCGACCTGCCAAAATTTTTCCATCATCGATCGATCGTTGGCCCTCGATCGATCGATCGATCATTCCGTGGAAGCTCTTCTTCCCTACAGAATTTCCACCATTAACGAGCTTTCAAGCTCTCTTTTTCCCAATCTATCATTTGATCAAATGACATAATCTTTAAACCCTCTATTAGACTGATTTACGACATGAATACAACCATAACTACCCTTTATCTCCACCACAAATCATTGACTCGTGAATTGGGTTTTTCCATAAATTTCAATTAACTTTGTTTTACAATTCCAATTCCAGATTCAAATTCTACCATTTTATATTCCGGATTTCTCATTCAAATCAGATATCTATACTCAGAGATATATACACCTTAAATTCTTACTTTGAATCTCATTCAAGTGTTCCATTAACAAAACCCCATATTTACCCATTTATACCCAAAAATGAATTTTAATTTACACATCACTAAAACATGAATTGGATATCACAATCTAAGCATTACAACAAGTTAACCACTTGCCTGGAATTGTTCGTAGGGTCTGATCCATTAGTGTAGAGAATGGTTGATGAATAACACTCCCAATTAGTCCCTTAATTTGGCTCCAAAAGACTCCCAGTTGACTTCTTGATTAGCTTCCTCTAATCCTATCTCAAACCCTAGGTTTAGAATTTTCTATCTGCCCTTCCTAGTCCCTCAATTAGGTTAAAAACTCTTAATCCCATTTTTTACCACATGAGCCTAATTAAAATGACCCGAATCACACCGTGTGGGCCCGGTTATGCCTCAAAATGTCCCGAGACCCAATTGCTACCCCCGAGTACTCTTTTCTGACTATTTCGACCCATCCAGACTCAACCGCACACTCAGATTTGTCATTCGAAATACTTTATAATATTCTCCAATTTTGACCTCAAAATACGACACCCATTAATTCGAACAATTTAACTCGCCAAGTAAAAACAATTCTTCCCACTCAATTAAATTCTCCAAATCATAAATTTAAATTTCTCCAATTTAAATATTTTTATTTTCTCCCAAAAATAATTAAATACTAAATCCTCAAAATTACGGGGTGTTACAATATAATAAATATTTTTTTATATATGACTCGAAAAATATTTTTTATAAAAAATATACAATTTTCTAAAATAGTTTATAAATTCTGAACGTTAACATTGCTTTATAAAAATATTTTTTCTTAAAAGAATTTGTATTTATATTTATGGAACACCGTTTTAAAACAAAATTTATAAAAAAGAATGAAGTTAAAAACAACAGTTTTTAGAAAACTACTTTATCAAAATACAATTTTGATATATAATAAAATATTTTATATTTCTCTTTATAAAATTAGGTTTTATTAGAAAAATTATAAAAAAAAAGTGTCAACATTATAGTTTTATAAAAAAATGATTATATATTTATATTTTTATAAAAATAGTATTGTTTAAAGCATTTGAAAACACAATTTATATAAAGAAATGAAGTTAAAAACTATAGTTTTTAGAAAACTACTTTATAAAAATACAATTTTTATATATAATAAAATATTTTATACTTCTCTTTATAAAATTAGACTTTATTAAAAAACTTATAAAAAAGTGTTAACATTATAGTTTTACAAAAAACGATTATATATTTATTTTTGTATAATATAAATATAAACCTATTTATATTTATAGTTTTATAGTTTTATAAATATAAATATAAATAAATATGTATATATATGTATATATATATATATATATATATATATATATATATATATATATATATATATATATATATATAGTTTTTATAGTTTTATAGTTTTATAAATATAAATATAAATAAATATGTATATATATATATATATATATATATATATATATATATATGTATGTATATATATATATATATATATATATATATAGTTTTTATTGTTTTCATGGTTTTATATTAATATTTATAAAAAATATAAATTTATTTTTATTTTTATTAGAAAACAAATGATTATATAAAAAAGGTGTTTTCAAAGGCTTCAAACACTTTTTTACATTGATAAATGTTTTCAAAGTCTTTAAATAATCTTTTACATTGATAAAGGTTTTTATAAATATATAATCATTTTTTTTATAAAACTATAATGTTAACACTTTTTTTATAACCTTTTTAATAAAGCCTAATTTTATAAAGATAAGTAAAAAAAATTATATATAAAAATTTTATTTTTATAAAGTTGTTTTCTGAAAACTATAGTTTTTAACTTCATTTCTTTATAAATTATGTTTTCAAAGGCTTTCAACAATACTGTTTTTATAAAAATATAAATGTATAATCATTTTTTGTTATAAAACTATAGTGTGGACACTTTTTTTTTATAATTTTTGTAATAAAACCTAATTTTATAAAGATAACTATACATTTTTTTATTACATACAAAAATTATATTTTTATAAAGTGTTTTTCTAAAAATTGTAGTTTTTAACTTAATTTTTTTTTATATAAATTATGTTTTGAAAGGGTGTTCAATAAATATAAATACAAATTTTTTTAAGAAACAAATATTTCTATCAAGCAATGTTAACGTTTAGAATTTATAAAGAATTTTAGAAAAATGTAAATTTTTTTATTAAAAAAATATTATTGAGTTATATATAAAAAATCACTTATTATATAAATATTAATATTTATTAATTGAGGGAAAAGATGTTTCATATAAAAAAAACTTTTATATGAAGAGACATCATTTTAAATATAACTTTTTGCATTCAATGTGGATAGGCGACATAATAATAGGAGGATAGACCTTTTTTATATAGACTAGTTGTAGACCCGCGTGTAGTGTATACTTTTTGTCTTTGATCTTTTTACATATTTAGTAATGAATAAAAAGAAAGAATAACTTTCAACATTATAAAATATTATAATATTTACACGTCTTTAGTGCGATAAAACATCACATTAGTTAATAATAAAAATCTAAAAAGCCTGTGATGAGTATCAACCATATTGCCATTATACTCAAGCCACCATTTCATATCACATTCTAAATCACTCACAAAAAAAAAAAAAAAATTGCACAAATAAATTTAAAGCTAAAAACAATTAGGGTCCGTTTGGTTGCACCTATTTGCTATGGCAAATCACAGAAAGTTGGCAAACATGAAAATTTGCTCACTTTTTTGTTGTTTGGAAACACACTTTATCGTGGCATTATTTGTTAGTATACAACCCCCGTTATATACAAACTTTTCTTATCTATTTGTGTGAGAAATATTTGCTAACAAATTTGTTAACATTTTAAAAGCTATGACAAAAACTGTTTTAATATGTTAACAAAACTGTTTTGAATATATTATAAAAATCGTTTAAATATTTTTAAAAATAATTTTAAATAATTAAAAAATTATTTCGAATATTTAGAAAACTATTTTGTAATGTCTTAAAAACTATTTTTAATATTAGAAAAAAATTATTAAGAAAATGTTTTACAAATTTTTTGAAAAATCATATTGTAACAATATTGTAAAACTGTTTTAATGTTTTAAAAATAATTTTAAAAACCGTTTTGAATATTTAGAAAAACTATTTTTAATATTTAGAAAACTGTTTTGTGATGTTTTAAAAACTATTTTTATTATTATAAAAAAATGTTAAGAATAATATTTTTTTTTAAAACCGTATTATAAAAATATTATAAAAACTGTTTTGAACATTTTTAAGAACTATTTTGAATATATTATAAAGACTGTTTTAATATTTTTAAAAATAATTTTAAAACTGCTTTAAATATTTAGAAAACTGTTTTGTAATATTTTAAAAACTATTTTTAATATTATAAAAAAATTGTTAAGAAATTGTTTTACAAATTTTTTTATAAACCCTAATAAAAACATTGTAAAAACTGTTTTAAACATTTTTTAAAATTGTTTGAACATATTATAAAAACTACTTTACTCTTTTAAACAATTTTAAACTGTTTTGAATATATTATAAAAATGTTTTGCATAAAAACTTATTTTACCTCATTTGATTGTTTGATAGCCTAATGTAAGAAAAATAACATTTGTCTTCAAATTTTGTCATGGCAAATTTTACATGACAAAGTTTGACCTAGCAATATTTGTCATGTTTTGTACCCAACGAACACTTAAACTTTTTGTAATAAAGGTGTAATTACAAGGGTGACTATAACATAAAATAGTGCAACATACATAAGGAGAAAAAAATAGGAACATAAATGAACATATTAAGCCTAAAAAACAATGAAAATTGCATCAAACCAAACAGTAATAAACATTAAGCATAAATAATTATAGTATCACCACAAAGTAAGAAATATATTTGTTTAGTAACATCATCTAACCTTAGAACCAGAACATTGGAACAAATAAAGTGTGTCAAACCAAGAACCATATTAACTACTTTCGAAATCAAGAACCATATTACCCAAGATTAAGACAAAATTTTAAAATAAGAAGCCCAATATTAAACTCCAATCCAAATTTACAATAGAAGCATCTTTATAGTTGAAACACAACTCATTTGAGCTTCTTAAATTAGGCCTCACCGAGTCCATATTAGTTGTACAATAGCTGTATCAATATTCAGAGTTTTCATTGGCACCCTTAAATCAAATGTTTTCATGACTTCACCCAGGAATGATTAAGTGAATTTGTTGAAAATAACAAAATATATGGTTATATATTAAAAAAAAAAATTCTTCGGGTCCTGAAGAGTTTATTTATTTATTTAAGATTTGTTTATAATAAATGGTTACCTAACCGTACAATGGAATGAATGGATGCAATGCAAGCCTTGAATAATTTGTTTTTTTCCCCATCAGTCAAAGTTAGGGCTGTGTTTTTTTTCCGAACATTCCGATTTTTCCGATGTCCGATCCGATATTTTCCGATTTTGGAACATATATAAGGTTTCCGATTTCCGATTTTCCGATTTCCGAATTAAATTGGATAGGAAATTGGAACTATGTTTTAAATTCCGATTTTCCGATTTTTCCGATATAATTTTTGAATCTTTTTTCCGATTAATATTCCGAATATATCTTCCGATTAATATTTCGAATATTTTTTCCGAATATTTTCTATATATATTTTTTTACCTTATAAGTTATATCCTTATGTAATAAGAATGTGTACAATTTAGATTTCCTTTATTTTTTACCTTACCCCATATATTTATATATGCTGTTAGTAGAGAGCAACTAGGGTTGTATGATATTCTTATTAAAATATCTCTCACATCTTTCTCTCTCTCTCGTCTCGCCCCTTTCTCCTCGGCGGTGCATATCTCTCACCTCTCTCTCTCGACCCAATCTCTATACGGTCATCCAACCCCTTTCTTCTACTTTCGGCGGCGCATATTTGTTTACATCGTCCGACCCTTATAGTCTCGAACATAGGTAAGCCTTTTCTAGTTTATTTTTATCTGTTTATTTTTTTTATTTCTACTTATTTACAGATCTGTTTACATCGGTTTATAGGCTCTGTTTACATCTTGTTTACTTCTGTTTATAAGATCGGTTTACATCTTATTTACATCTGTTTACATCTTTTTTATTTCATCTAATACATCTGTTGGGATCGATTTATAGGTTTAATATGTTTGTTATATTGATCGGTTTATAGGTTTACAGATTTGTTTACATCGGTTTGTTATATTGATGGCTGCGGCTGAACAGAAAAAAACTAATTTCTAATTTCTGATACTGTCTTCATGCGGCAGAACAGAAAAAAATACCATATTTCTAATTTCCAAATTTTTCCGATTTTCCGATATTTCCGAATTCGGAAACTTTTTTGATTTTCCGAAAAAATTGGAATTTTTTCCGAAAGGTCTTTTTTCGATCCGATCCGGCCGAAACACAGCCCTAGTCAAAGTGGAAGCAGAATAAACACCTCCAACTATTCCCTTCCCTACCCCCCTCTATCAGGTTCTGATAGGCTTGGATTGTCTGGTGCAACCTCATTTTTTCCATCTCACCACCTCCCAACCCAATGGTTCACGACCCCCTCTTAGCTGACCCTCAGGTACGATTGGCTCTCTACATAGCCATGACCCATGTAGGCCTAGCCTTCACAATTTTCGTTTTCTTTGGCAATTGTAAATGACTCAGAAGAATATTTGAGACCCATCTTATAGGCCGTCCTTTTTCCCATTCCTCTCTCGTTGGCACACTCCTTAATTTTCGGGTTCTTTGGGGGTGTTGGGGTTTCATATGGGGGAATGAGAACGAACAGAATAAGAAGGGGGAGGGGGGGGGGGAGCTGTTGAGCATCTCTAAAATCATTGAGGCTCTCCATAGTAAATCCTACGTGGACATTCTTAAAATTGGGGAGCCTTAAATGTGTATTGCATTTTACAAGATACTAAATTTAAGTCTCGCGCGATGCGCGGGTCTTTGTAAGGTTTATTAAATAAATTATATAATAAGAGAAATCAAAACTGACTTTTATCGAGCATGTAAATATAATTCAACAAATTTTTCCGATTGTGTGCTTTTTTCATCGATATCGACAAAAGTTAGATATTTTTGTAGTGAAAATTAAAAAAGTTTAAATTATTCTACTAAATTGTAAAAATTAAAAAAAATATATTAATAATATCTAAAAAATATCGAAACCAAAATATATAAATTAATACTATATGAGGTTAGGAATGCATGAATTTCTAATATGCTCCTGATAAATTTAATTGAACTTGAGCTTCACAATCCAAATGCAATGTTAAGGAAACTAAAAAGACTAAAAATTATTTTGTTTAAAATAAAAATGTGAATATTGCTTACATAATGTCAATTCGACAATAGCGAGAAATAATAAATTTATGGAAATGTCTTAAAATATTTTACCCACTAACTTGCTATCATGTAACACTAATCTCCATTCTAATAATGCATTTTCCGAAATGAAACTCAATATCGGAAAGAATTGAACCCAATTACAAAAGAAGGAAAAGAAAGGACATTAAGTGTACAACTCTGAACCTTGAGATGCCGCCCATCCACAAAATAGAACGTTTATAGTCATCAATAAAAAACTTGTTGCTTTTCCATCCATTAGAAGATGATGGAGGTACAAAAATATCTACCCCTAACAATCTTTTCGCCACTCTTTTGCGTCCAAATTTAAATACAAACTAAAATACATATCCAACAAAAAAATGAATCACAAATAACAACCCAATAAAAATCAGACTAAAACTCAAAAACCAAGCCTCAAAACGACAGGCATAAAAATATTGCAAATAAAAAATAAAATAAAGAAACTAATTAAACTAAAAAATAAAATACCAAATCAAAGTGAGAATACAAACAATTTAAATTGAACCCAAGTTGATTTTGGCAGATTAAAATCAAATAAAATTGAAACTAAAAATAGAAAACAAAATGGTTAAATGGATTAAGAATAAGCTCACCCTTTATCTACAAATTATTTTGTGAAAACAACACCATTCCAACATCCAAACCCAAATTATTTATGCAGTGTACCAATAAAGATGTACGTAATTTGGATAATGATTTATGCACAAAGAAATTGGTGCCAACAAATAAAAGCATATATATACAAAAAGTGGTGCACATACTCAGTCTGATATTTTGTGTGATGGTGGGTGAGGAGAAGGGAAACAAAAAAAAACTTATCTCTCTTTGTAATGTTACGTGGGTTAAGAAGAGATTCAAATGATAATCCACTTCCAAAATTACAAAATTTGCGGGTATGTCTATGTTGAGAGCCTATAATGTCTTAAGGTTGTAAATCTCTCAGATCGGGAGCCCAAAAAGTTGACGCCTTGAGTAGAAAACTGAGAAGTTCCAAGATCAAAAACCCCAAATGTTTTTTCTTTCCTTTTTCAGTTAAATGGAAAACTGAGATGTTTAAACCTCCTTCCTCCCAACTGGGTCATTGCTGCTCCTTCTCCATTAGTGGATCTTCTTCATCAAGACCATGTCAATGGCTCTGATCATACGGTATTGGGTGATGTTCCCACCATGGCTTGCTGTGTTCTGTTGCTTTTTCTCTCCAGATTACCAGCCACCTCTTCAAGTTCAATATCTTTAATAAGCTCTTTCCATCCATAACTGGTAGGGAGGTAAAGAGGTGCGTGAGATGGACTGTAAATCGTGACTATATATTGTTAGATACCTATAATAGCAAAATAAAGACGGTGAGTGAAAACGGTTGCATGAATACTTTCAAATTATCTCTCATAACCAAAATACATATATACATACGTTAAGTCAAACATACAAACACATAGAGATAATGAGATACAGAGAGGGAATATGAATAGTTTGCTTCAATTAGAGAGAGACAGATGTGGGAGTTTTGTAGCTTCCTATTCCTCCTCCCAAAGACTATTAAATAATAAAAGTGGAGCTTCTGTGATTTGATTACATCGTTAAGCTGTCTTTTTCGATTTGAAAGCAATTACATGTAGTTGTAAGGGCAGTTTGATGAAACCAAAATGAATTTCAACAAATATAAATGTGTGGTTGTTAACTGGGTGAGGAATAAAACTAAGCACCAGAAGAGGCGGAAGAGACGGCTTGAAATTTGATAGGAAGATTATGAGTAGAGGAGAGGTGTATATTGAGCCTGAGTATCAAAACCTTTTGTTTTCAAGAGAGAAGGAAAATAACAATAGGTGGCTTTTGAATGCCTCAAACTTGACGGCAGAGAACAGAAGAAAACGAAGAGGTTTTCTTGGAAGAAGAAAAGGCTTTGACGATGTGTGATTAATTAAAATGCCACGTGGACACCATCGTTGTTTTGCAGAATTAAAAGCTCTTTAGATTGAATAGAAGCCACGTGTCAAATTTCTCTTAAGAGACACTAAAATTATATTATGTTATTAGATTAGGTGCGCCCACGTGCGTTGCACGTGCGAACAAATCCAAATATTCAATGTGATGATAGAAATTAGTGAGAAATGTATTATAAATACATAAATTGATAATAACCTCATAAATTCATAAGAACGATTGTGACTATAATAAATTAATGATATGCAATTTAATGAATAAAATTAGAGAGCAAAAATGCACAAGTAGATCATAAATCCATAACAATGAATGTGACGACAAAAAATCCATGAGAAAACGAATACAAATACATATTGATCAAGATATAAGATGAAAACAAAAGTATCACATATTTTGTTCTTGACGTTTATTAGTGTCGGATATTTTATCGAAATCTTCTACTTTATGCGCAATAAAACGTCCAAGTTTTCGATCGGAATCTTTAAGTTATTTGCCTTTGATTTAGAACTTGAATAATTTTTCGATGTAAGTATGTAGCCTCTGAATGTAATCAGAATCACATAATGCCCCGCGGTTGAAATTATCATTTATGATTAATAATTATATAGAATGTAGAAAAGTTATGTAGTAAAAAATAAATTTTGAATAAAAATGATAGTACCTTTTCTTTTAAATCCATGAAAGTTTGAATTGAGCAACCTATGTAAGCAACTACTTCGTCAAACAGTCTGATAGATGCTCTTTTGTACTCGTCATGTTGTTGGACTCATGTTCAGAAGGAAGCCCTGGGCTGCTTGTTTATGAGTATATCTTCCATGGTTAGCTGGATCAACACACTACACCAAAATGGGCAAATTGTCACCTTTCAGCCGGCCAGCCTTGTCAAGGTCATTGACCGTGACAAAAAAACACGCGTTTTATGTCACGGTCATTGACCTTGACACGACCGTGACAACTAATTGTCACGGTCATTGACCGTGACAAGCCCGTGACAAATTTAATTGTCACGGTCTTGTCACGGTCATTGACCGTGACAATTCGTGTCACGGTCAATGACCTTGACACGACCGTGACAACTTTTCCAGCAAAAACACTTTCCCCCTTCTTTTTTCCCTCCCACCGTTCCCTCCCTCTCTCTCTCTCTCTCTCTCTCGACTCGACGCTGCTCTCTCTCTCTCTCTCAGGTCCAATTTATCTCTCTCTCTCTCTCTCTCTTCCATTTATATATATATTTGTTTGTATATTTATGTGTGTATGTGTATATATATATGTGTGTGTGTATGTGTGTGCGTGTGTTGGGGGTGGGGCGGGATGGGGCAGGGTGGGGGAGGGGGTGGTGGAGGGGGGCAGGGGGTGGGGCGGGGTGGGGCAGGGTGGGGGAGGGGTCGGTGGAGGGGGCAGGGGGTGGGGTGGGGTGGGGTGCGGTGTGTGTGTGTGTGTGGTGGTGTGTTTTGGGGGAGGGGGGGAGGGGGTGGTGGAGGGGGGCAGGGGGTGGGGTAGAGTGGGGTGTGTGTGTGTGTGTGGTGGTGTGTGGTGGGGGAGGGGGTGGTGGAGGGGGGCAGGGGGAGGGGGTGGGGTGGGGTGGGGTGGGTGTGTGTGTGTGTGTGGTGGTGTGTGGTGGGGGTGGGGCGGGATGGGGCAGGGTGGGAGAGGGGATAGTGGAGGGGGGGAGGGGTTGGGGTGGGGTGGGCACACCTACGCACACACGCACACCTACGCCACACACACACGCACACCTACGCACCTACGGACACACACACACCCCACCCCACCCCACCCCACCCCCTGCCCCCCTCCACCACCCCCTCCCCCATCATTGTGTGAATAGGTATGAGATCATAATTTGGAGGAATTCACGTCCAAGAAATAATTTGGATTCCCTTTAGGGTCTTATGTCTTGAATTAATCTGAGGGGGTGGGGGTGGGGGTGGGGGCGGGGGTGGGTGGGGTTTTGAATATTATTTACATTCAAAATAAATAATTGATAATAGTTGGATAATAATTGGATAATAATTGTTTTTATACCTATAGAACAGCTTAGATAGTGTGTGTGTGTGTGTGTATGTGGTCAATACATGAATTTATTTTTGTATTTGAATTATCCCATGAATTTATTTTTGTATTTGAATTATCCCATGAATTTATTTGTGTATTTGAATTAACCCATTATATGAAACATACTTGAAATTAAATATAGTGCGCATAGATACTAGCATTCTAGTTCTTATGCGTACGCATTCAATAACCCTTAGACCCGTTCGAGAGTCATTACCCCTGTAATGAGATCTCTCGAATTGTCCCGTTTGGACAGTTTGAGACTGTATAATTTTTGTATAATATTCTTATTGGCTTAAAGTTGTTACTTTTGGAGGAAGTTCTGCAGTCGTATCTTAATGTTCTCTGGGTACATACTAGATTGACAAGTGTGACTGTTATTTTAATTGACCAATTGAAATAACACTCACACCTGCCAATCTACGTCGTGTACTTGGAGAACTAAGGGGATATGCTGTCGAATTTTTTTCAAATCGTAACAATGTGCATGAGCTGTTAAGTATATTACAGAAAAATGCATTCTTGAATGGGATATGACCACATACCCTTTAATAGGATAATTAAATGATGGGATAATTAAAAAAAACATACTATAAATCTAAGTTTTGTTTACCTTTAATAGGTGTTTAGTTGTGGTAGCTGTGATGGGATATCCGAAATACAAAGAGTGGATGGGTGAGACTAATAGAATGGGGGATGTGTTTCGCAGAGGTGCTAACGAATTTGTGAAATATGCAAAGAGATGTCGTAATGATGAAGAGTTTCCGTGTCCGTGTGCTAGGTGTAAGAATGGTAAGGTGTTTGAGTGGAAAACAGTTGAACTACATTTGTTAAGATCGGGTATGCAAGATAGTTATCGATTTTGGAGTTTTCACGGTGAATTGAAAGTTCCTTTTGTCCCTGACCAACCTTCACAACATCCTTCAACAAGTAGAATAGATGAAGAAGGGGACGACGTAGATCATAATATGTTAGAGGATTTAGTTGATGATGCGTACGGAGTTTATGAAGCTGAGGAGAATGAGGTTACTGATGATGTAGAAGATTCAAGTGCTCGTGAAGATAACACGATAAAACTTGACGATGACTACCAAAGTTTAAAATTTAAGGCGACCCAACCGTTATACTCTGGCTGTGAGAAAGATCAAACAACTTTACATGCCATGGTTGGTTTGCACAGTTTGAAGACGCAGTATGGTTTGTCTGGCAATAGCGTGACGGGAATTCTGAAATGGGTGAAGGGCTTATTACCCAAGGTGAATACACTTCCAAATAGCTATCCTATTATGAAGAACAGTTTGAAAGGTTTGGGAATGAAGTATAAATCGATTCATGCTTGTGTGTATGACTGCATACTATACCAAAAGGAGTATGAAAATCTCGATCGTTGTCCAGTATGCGATGAACCTAGATATGTCCAATCTACTAGTAAGGAAGGCACAAGCTCAAAAGTGCCTCAAAAAGTATTGAAATATTTTCCCGTTGGGCCTAGATTAAAGCGATTTTTCACAGTACCATGGATTGCAGAGGCAATGACTTGGCATGCTAGGGCAGAAGTAGGGGGTAATATCATGCGTCATCCTATTGATTCTACTGCCTGGCGGAGGATGAATTATGAGTATCCCGATTTTGCTCGAGAACAACGCAACATTCGTTTGGCTATATCAACAGATGGTTTCAATACATTTGGAAATCTAAGCACCAATCAGAGTGTATGGCCAGTGATCCTAGCCCCACTCAATCTCCCTCCTTCACAGTGTATGAGACCTGAATTTTCGATGATGGCTTTATTGATACCTGGGCCAAAGGCACCAAGTGAAGACATTGATATCTACCTGGCTCCTTTGGTAGAAGAATTAAATGAGTTGTGGGAAGATGGTGTGCAATCATTTGACTCTTTTAGAAAAGAAGAGTTTACGCTGAAAGCTATGTTGATGTGGGCAATTCATGATTTTCCAGCTTATGGGACATTATCCGGATGTGTAGTACATGGTTATTTGGGGTGTCCTATTTGTGGAGAGGAGACTGAATCTCTTCGTCTATCCTCCAGCTTAAAAAATGTATACCATTGCTACAGGAGGTTTTTACCCCCAGCTCATAGTTTCAGATTTGAGAAAGCTTCCAATTTTTTATTGGGCGGAGTTGAACATAGGCTACCGCCGAGACAACTTTCAGGTTCAGAAATTGAAAGTAAATCTTCTAAATGTGGCCCAAATATGCCAGGTAAGAATCCCAAATTTAAGAATGTCAAGCATAAGAAGACCCCAACTGGGAATGAAACTGAGATAAGAAAGGCATGGTCTCGGAGGTCAATTTTATTTGACTTGCCTTATTGGAAGAAAAACCCGGTGCGCCATGTATTAGATGTGATGCATGCAGAGAAGAACTTCGCTGAACATATTGTGGGTACTTTCCTTGGGGGGAGTCATTCGAAGGATGGAGAAAATGCACGAAAAGACCTTAAAACGTTAAAACTTAAACCACAACTATGGTTGAAAGAAGATAGTAGGGGAAGGACAATAATTCCCCCTGGTGCGTTTACTTTGACGAGTGAGGAAAGGAAGGTGCTTCTAGACACAATATATAATTTGAAGGTCCCATCTACTTTTTCGTCCAACTTGCAAAGGATTGTGAATTATGCTACTCATGATTTACATAAGTGTAAGTCCCACGATTGGCATGTGATCATGCAATTGGTTCCTCTATTGTTTAAGCATTGTTTCTCCAAGCACAAGGATTTGCGTTGGGCTATTATGCAAATTAGTATTACCTTCTCCCTCTTGTGTGAGAAGGTAGTGAATCGAGAACACATAGTGGCCGCAAAATTGGCTGTGAACGAAGCGATTTGTGTATTGGAGAAGTACTTTCCCCCAGCATTCTTTGACATAAGTGTTCACTTGTTGGTACACCTATGCGACGAGGCACTTCTTTGTGGTCCAGTTAGATATCGGTGGATGTATCCGTTTGAAAGATTGATGAAAGTTTTTAAAGATTACGTCAAGAATACGCGATATATTGCAGGATCAATTGCAGAGGAATACATCACCGTGGAGTCATCAATATATACTCGGGAATATATAACTGACTCTACCAGCGTTGATGACACTGATAAATTCCTCGATGATGGTGGTAATGTGATGGGAAAACGAGTGAAATTAACGAGTTTGCAACATGAATAAGTAGCTCGTTATCTATTTGACACACATGAAGATGTCGAAGAATGGAAAAAGTAAGTTTCGAATATTATAATGTTTAACATTATTTTAGATTATTTTATACATGATTAATTTTGTAATATGCAGTAAATATGAAGCCTGTGAGAACAATAAAAGACGAAAAACAGTGGTACAATCAAACAGCGAATTTAGGCTATGGTTGACATAAGAGGTAATTACAATGAAAACAGTCGTTATATAACGTTACATTACACTCATACTTTACCACTAATATAATTAATTTATCTATATTCTCAGCTCCTAAAGATGGGTGATGCGACATCAAGGCTTGCTCGTCTAGCCACTGGACCCTTGTTCGTGGCACAAGAGTACAAAAAATATCGATTGAACGGTTACATTTTCGGCGCTAAAGTGTACGAGGAAAGTACAAATGTACAGAACTCGGGTATTTCATACAAGGCTCTTACTTTCTTTCGAGCAAGCGCAAAAGATAAAAACCTCGTTGAAGCTGAAATGAGTTACTATGGTGTAATCCAAAATATATTTGAATTGGATTATATAAGCTTCAAAGAGGTTGTATTTTACTGTGAATGGGTAAGAGTTGAGGATAAAAATGCTTCTAAAGTTGATCCTGTCACCAATTTGATCATGGTTGACTTGTCCAAGTTGAAGAGCAACGACCACGTGAGCGATGAGCCGTTTGTTTGTGCATTTCAAAAGGTTAAGCAAGTGTTTTACTCGGAGTATATCAACAACGATCCGTGGTCAATTGTCCAACACGCGCCAAGGCGTCTAAATAGTAGTGTGGATGACTTGGCTGCTCCTACCGAATATCAATCCATTTTTGATGATAACCCGAATTTGAAACAATTTTTCAATTTGTAATAATTATTTCAATTTGTACCGAAACATCCATTTTTAATGCTTTTACTTGATCTGCACTTTATCATTTTCACTCTTGTGTAGTGTGCGTGTGTGGAGAGGAGATTAATACATAAATATTCCAACTACATCTAAGTTTTGTTTATACTAATCCATGAATATACGCTTCTTACCTTTAATAGGTGATTAGTACATAGTTATTTGGGGTGTCCTATTTGTGGAGAGGAGACTGAATCTCTTCGTCTATCCGAACACTAAGAAATGCCATAATCCTATGGAGCGATGCTCTGCAAATTCCTCCCAACCGTTATGTAGCCAAACATCACCGGTTGAAGTTGTCAATTCCACTTTCCATACCCCACCACTTTCCATACCCCACCACTTTCCATACCCCATTCAAAGGTGGAGTTGACAACTTCAACTGCTGATTTTTGGCTACACAACGGTTGGAAGGAATTTGCAACGCATACCTCCATAGGATTATGGTATTTCTTAGTGTTTAGATATGAAGAGAATTATAATTGACACGATTGCCCGGGGTACATTAGTTGGAAGGAGGTGCCATATGAGCTCAAGTTAGCTGTTTGAGTGACACTACAGGTAATGTATTTATATTTATATGTCAATTTCGATTTCGATTTCAATTACAATTTATATTTATCTATATTTGAGGGGCGGATACTAATTTTACTTTATTTCAATTCAGGGGACAGGGAGTGGCCCTAAGGGTAGGCCATATATGCTCTATACTTATGTCGCTATTCGGACGAGAAGGGAAGGATAAGGAGGTGTTCCCGAGCGTCGCGGTACAAAATCTCTTTTCCATGCAAATAGTTTGTAGATTTGAGATAAAATGATGGTGATGTTGTTTATTTTTAAATAGTTTCTTATTTGAATATATATTTGCATTATCTTTAGTTTGTTCGGATATATGATGTGTGGAACAGGTACAACGTTGCTATAACAGGTACAAATATACTGCTGGGCAGTGGCAGTGGCCATACTGCCCAGCAGTTTTTTTTTAATTCTGCCCAGAATTGTCACGGTCATTGACCGTGACAATTTTTTTAGTAAGGGTCACGGCTTTGTCACGGTCATTGACCGTGACAAACGTGTCACGGTCATTGACCTTGACACGACCGTGACACAAAACGCGAGTTTTGTGTCAAGGTCAATGACCGTGACACGACCGTGACAAAAAAAGTTGTCTCGCCTCGAAATGTCACGGTCATTGACCTTGACAAGGTGAATTTGTCAAGGTCAATGACCTTGACAAATGGGCAGATTTGGTGTAGTGACACTTATCAATTAAGAAACAATAAAATCTTAAATCCACCAAATTTATACACATTTAGGTCCTGTATCTAGTTATGATATATTTTTTACAATTACACAAAGTAATACTTATATTTACAAAGATGGGTCAATTTTTAAAGTTTAAACTATCATGGATCTCATTCAAACTCTTTTTAAATTAAGGGACCTTAACTGAAGGCCCCCCATGTTTATATCCCTTGTATTATTGTGAGAAGGTAGGAAGCTGAAACGTAAACCAACACCAACATATATAGAATACAGATAAAGACCTTTCCATTGGGAAAAAATGATAAAAATAGTATTGAGGGATGCTAAAGGTCAAAAGCAACATCATCCTCAAAGATGTGAGACCAAACAACATTCTTATAACCCACAATCATTAATCAATTATTTCCTATACTTTCATATCAATTTAAATACATTTATAAAAAATATCATGATAAGAACTTAATTTATCTTACTTTTCAAACTTACGAATTTTACCATCCTTTACGACATAAGATGAACGCAATTCTATATGCTTATTTTCCTTTAAAATGACACAATATGGAACAAAGTACTGGACAGAGGATGGTCTCCTATTATGATATACAAGTGCTCTCAAGTGCCGGATTATAAAACTGATGAGCTCAATTTGCTGTAATGGTAAGGAAACTCATATATGTTATATCCATTTATTGTATTTGGCATGAAAGAAACACAAGCATTTCCGGAGATGCACAAAAGATGAAAGATTATATTGAAAAATATTTATGAGGCAACTCAAAACTGAATCTATTCTTCACCACATACAACAGAGAAATTTAAATAAGCATCGATGTGTAAATATAGGGTGTCAATGAAAGGATCATGAGAAATTCAAAATAGAAACTCTATTGATAAATAGGAAATAATACATGGAATAGGAGACAAAGTCTTTTATTGTGTATTTTTTACAGTAGGGTATCCACTGCTTTGTTTCTGTGATTGATGAGGTTTTAATATGATTTTTTTCTCATAGTATTTAATAAGCTAAAAGAAAGATTATCTTGCTTTCCCAAATCTTTGGTGATCTTTATATGAGGAATCAGGCATGGAAAGCTTCTATGTTGCTGCTAGTGTACTTGTTGGGATGTACTTTTCTCAATGGCAATTGACTTGACATCAGTTGCTTCTAATGCTGGTCTAATTAACCACATGTGAATCAACAATAATACATGTTCACCTAAGCAATTAAAAGGCAAATCAACCAACGATGTAGCACCTACTTTACTCCCCGATTTGTATGCCAATGGTGCATTTTCCTTTAAGAAAAATATCGACATTTAGAGAAGTGTTGGTCGATACCTTTGTTTCTTATTAAACTGCAGTTAATAAGCAATGGATCTAATAGGTTATAAATATTGTCTTGGTATTTGAGAATTCAATTTAAAATTGTAATATTCATTCCCGTGCAGTTTTTGAATAACAATCTAACAGTGGAGGTAGCTTCGCCAGGACTCTTTACTGATTACCAATGTACTTATTGTGATGTACCTTTCACAATGGCAATCGACTTGGCATAAGTTTCTTCTGATGCTGGTCCAAGTTACCACATGTGCATCAACCATAATGCAGGTTCACTCGAGGAATTTGAAGGCCAATCAACCAATGAAGTAGCACCTACTTTACTCTCCAGTTTGTATGTCACTGGTGCATTTTCCTTTAAGAAGAATATCGACATTTGGATAAGTGGAGCCCCCAAGTTAAAATTGGTGCAACCATATGACGTATTCCCATTTAACTACACAGGGGCCATTTGTAATCAATTGTCTGAGGAGGTTCTTTCATTGAAAATAGTTCAAGGGATATGTAGCAAAAACTGAAAAGTTTTTTACTTTTTGCACTTTACCAAAAAATGAAGTTAATGTATTAATTCAATTTGACTTCGCTTCAAAAAATGATTCTCCTGACTGGGAGGAAATAAATTTATGCAGATGCCATGCATTCTTATGCCATCAATAGCCTAATAATATCATTTAAGTGATTATAGTTTCATATCTTCTAGACATAAATACCAAAATAAAAAAACATAAGAAGCAAAGAAACTGATAATCTTATATCTGTCAACTATTTTTTTTTCTTTCTATGTGGTTTGGCCTTTGCCCCCCCCCCCCTTTTAGTTGTTTTCACTATGGGCGCCACTGTATTCAATATTATACCTTTAACCCCCCAAAGCATAGGCGGGCCTACGTGGTCCCGAGTGGAGTCGGTTTCCGCCGCATAGATTTTGGGATTTCATTTTACATGTATAATAGACTTTTTCAGAGTAGTGTGAAAAATGTAATTTTCAGTTTGATCTCACCATTAATAGCTTTAATTTTTTGGATAGCATTGACTGCTGTAAATAAAGGGGATTAAAAAACTGACCATTCTACATGTTACGTCGATTTTTCTTTAATAAATACCATACAGAATTTTAGAAGTCTAGAGTTACATTTGAAATACTTGGGCAACACACCTGGGAGGTTTGGGTTACATCAGAGTATCCCAATAGAGACTTCAAAAGATTTTGAAGACTTTTTGCATTGCATTATGTTTATGGTAGAAACAAATGTGTTTATATAAGCTCCTAGAAATCTCCAAGACCAGTTAGGACTATAAAAAAAATTGGAAACCAGAGACTTTACTAAAACTCATGTAAAACTAATATGACCATCTAGTATGTCCCAATCCCATTAAGCATATGATAACATCTAATGTGACCCAAATCATCCTTGGAGACATACTAAAAGAGATTCATAAATAATATTTTATTACAAATGGGGTATATGACTATGGATCAAAATAGTTCCTGAAACTATTACCCCCTGTGGTGGCTTAGCCGCGTGTATCGTAGTTTGGTATTAGAGAGAATAAACTTACCATTGGGGAAGTTATATCACTCCTCAAACCCAGTACGATCTCGAGCTCAATACTTGATGCTTATGCTATCATGTCCTCATCTAAATATATATAATCCAATTCACGACTGCATTTCCAAACTCAATAAAAGTATGAAGTATTGAAAAGTGTTCCCTTAGCGTAAATTCACTCCATAATCATTATCCTTCCAAGAGATTAAGTGATCCTAACAATGTACTCCTCCATTCCTAACCAATGCGAGAGTGTACCAGGGAAAGTCTCATATTCAAGAGTCCAGACAAAATACCTGATATAGATCAGGTACTTCCTGTCTTATTAATGAGGCAAGCAAATATTTTTGCATTTTCTGCAAATTCGGTTTATGTTAAAATTCTTTCAGATGGTTTTATGTTATTTATGTATATAATCATATTGAAATAATATCGCATATATTTACTGGAGAGAGTAACGCCCCCAACAGACTTCCTAGCTAAATATGGTCGTATAAACAAACTAATCTTATTTTATAACTCCATGGTCTCATTATATAAGCATCTATAAGGCCTTCTTAAGAAAAATATTTGCACAAAAATTTAGGTGGTGGTGTTTTCTTTTTAGAGGAATTGGAAGAAGATAAAAAAAATTCTAATAAATTTGTTTAGGGTCTCTATGAATAAGAAATTTGGGGGTATGTAATCTTCTTACAAGAAAATAAATCTTTTTTGGGAAAATGATTATCGTGTCTACCTCTAGAGAAATAGTCTCTCATTAAAAGCATCTATGGAATAGATGAGAATGGATGGGAATCAAATGTGAGTACGAGTGGAACATATCCATGGACCATCATTTCGAGAAGTCTCTATCCTTTTCTTCAATGTGTAACCCTCAAGGTGGGTAGTACTTTAGATTTTGGGAGGATGCATCGAATGGGAATCATTTTTCCTTATTATGTATTTCCTCAAACAAACGGAAATATAACTTGTTTCTTACCGGAGAGTCATTTAGCTCTTCAATTTAGAAGAAACGTCAATGATTCGGAAATTGACCCATTGACCTGTATGTTCAATTTGATAAGGGATGTGAGGTTGAATTTTGAGTTAAGAGACGCCAAGGCATGGGAGTTGGATAGTGAAGCGTTTTCTTGCAAATCCGCCTCCTTTAATGATGGTGGGGTCCAATGCACAAGTCGAAAGTTAATTTAGGTGCTCTTGCTGGGGATAAGGTCCTTTTCAGAGATAGTGTAAGAAAATTTTCTATAGAGTGCTTTTATGCTTGTATGTGGGTGCCACCCGATCGATGGCCTTTTTTTAATTATTAAGTACTCACTACCAAATAAAAATGTGAGTGTGCCTTTTTTTCATTATTAAGTACTCACTACCAAATGAAAAAAAGTCAGTGTACAAATGGCCAAGTAGAAAATGAAACAAAAAATAGATCACATCTATTTGTCTATAAAAGTAAACAAATTTGTAGGGTGGGACAATCGTAGAAAACATAAATCAGTTAGTGCTGAATGTATGAAATTTACTACAATAATAAAGTTTATTGTGATGTGTATGATCATCCACTCAAAATAGACAAAACACAATGGTATTGCCATTTTAGTCTATTGGTGACAAACAAAATACCGTGACAAAAATTATTATACTAAGAGGATTCATAGTTGATAATAATGAAACACAAATCCATTAAAATTACCACGAAAATAAGCATGGAATTCTTTTAATCTTAGAATCATAATCCATGCTTCATGCACCAATTTCAGTAAGATCCTACAAAGATTCAAAGGAAAGAAATAAGCATATAAATTGTTACTTATCAGTAGTACTTTAAATGTGGTATAAATTAAAGCATATAAAAACAGTGGCATGTAGTAAGCCAAAGATAAAGCATCTAATCCAAAGACAAAGCATTACCAAAGATAAAAGTAAGCCAAAGATAAAGCATCATCAAAGCCAAATTGGCAATATCTATGCATATAAAACAACAAATAACAACAATATAACAATTTATGAAATGGTAATGAAAAAAAATATAAGGTAAGAATAATTTTCTTAAATGAGTGGCACACATTTATGCGCGTGCTAATGGTGCTATTGAATGCGTCATAGGCGATCTACAAGTTTCACAATCTATTAAGTAAAGTTACACATAATAGAATACTGCGCATGTTTAAAAGTGTACATGGTTGAGTTATTTTGTAAAGCCTTAGAGCATATATATCAAAGTTTTTCTAGCATTCCCATATTATATAAATCAAATCCCTGGACATCAAAAGCACAACCTTCTTAAAATTACCAAAGGCTCCTCAAATTAACAATGAAATGCCACATACGGCAATAATGTCAAATAGGCACTCACAAATCAAACCCTCTCCGTGAATTTTTTCATCTTAAAATCTGTGTTCTCAAAAAACTTAACTTGATATTCTCATGAAATGGTTTTGGATAAATTTAACAAAAACCATATGTAGAGTCAAAGTTCCATAGTTGGTTATTATTTAGAATACTAATTTCAAAGGTCCATAACATTCAATAAGATTAGTCACTCAACTCACGAAAGAAAATTATCAATAAATTAGATTGCCAAAATTTACAAAAAAAAATTGAAAAAAATCCCTCTACTCTTACCAATTAAATGCCACATATGACAACAATGTCAAATAGGCCCTTATAAGTCAAAACCTCTTCATGAAGTTTTTCATCCTAATATTCGTATTCTCGAAAGATCTAACTTGATTTCCATTCCCTAATCATGAAATGGTTTTGGATAAATTTAACAAAAACTATATGTAGAACCAAAGTTCCATAGTTGATTATCACTACACCAAAATGGAAAAATTGTCACCTTTCAGCCGGCCAGCCTTGTCAAGGTCATTGACCGTGACAAAAAACACGCGTTTTATGTCATGGTCATTGACCTTGACATGACCGTGATAACTAATTGTCACGGTCAATAACCGTGACAAGTCCGTGACAATGACCAAAATGGGCAAATTGTCACCTTGAAGTTGGATTTGTCAAGGTCAATGACCTTGACGAATGGGCAGATTTGGTGTAGTGTGTTTATTTAGAATAACAATTTCATAGGTCCAAAACATTCAATAAAAGTATAAATCATCCAAGTCACTTAATTAACAAAAGAAAATTATCACTAAATTAGATCGCTAAAATTTATAAAAAAAATAAAAGTGAGAAAAATGCCTCTACTCACCACAAATGTTAATCAAATTCAAACTACATAGACAAATTTTGAATACAAATAAAATCTATTAATACGAAAACTGCATAATTTATGGTAAATAGGTGCACATTATTTTGCCACATGTGGAGCTGAACACAAAGAAAATGAAATGCCAAATAAATAAATCGTACCTGTAAATTAGTGTTAGGTATGGAGTTTAGGTGATGAATTGTTGATGGAGTGACTTTTATGGTAGGATGTGAGAAGACTCCATTTATGTCCATTACATACCTACGATCGTTGGTTGGTGTTTCAGCTCTGCGTCGGATCAGATATGTTGAGAAGATGATGGGGCGTGGGATGATTAAGGGTGAGAAAATTAAGGGGGAGCAAATGAAAGGGTTTTCGTAGATCAGATACATTGAGAAGATGATGGGGCGTGGGATTATTAAGGGTGAGCAGATGAAGGGGGAGCAAACGAAAGGGTTTTCATGAGATGGTTGAAGGGTAATGCGGGGATTGAATATTATAAGAGGGGCCTTTGGTCATTTGAGTATTCTAGTCACACTTCCCTCTTTTAAGTAGTACTAGTTGTGCCCACGTGCATTGCATGTGTGGCTGATTCCAGATATTTGATTTGACAGGTTCGCAATTTTAGAGAGATGATTGCCATATCTAAACTAATTGATCTCGATTTTAAGGCTATGAATTTAAATGGTATAGAGGAATGAAAAATTGGGAGTGGTTGGAGGAAAGACTTATTAGAATGTTTGCAAATCAATAATGGAGTTTTATCTGTAAATATATTTTATGAAGAGTTGGTTGTGGTGATTACTAGAATTTAATTGTTTGATTCTCATAGTTTGAAGTATACTGTGACTAATCTTGATTATATAATTATTCATCACTTTATTATTTAGTTTACTTTAGTTCATTTGTGATATTTAAAGACTATTTTATTTATGAATAAGGTGTATTGCAAGAAAGATCATAAATAAAATTATGATTATGTTGTATGTACATATGTTGTCATTAACCAAAATATGTGGAACTGAAATTACAATTTAATATTCATTATACATATTGAAGTAAATAAATATAGTTACTCTATAAATATAAGACTTAAAATCTTTATTGTAGGCAGATCGCTACCAATAATCTCATTATGCTTAGCAATATGTATATTTATCAGATGTGTTTGGGAGTTCCCCCCAAACACTTCAGCAAAGACTATTTCATCAAATCTTAATAATGAAATTGAGTCCCCAATGAAGTGGTCAAGGGAAATCTAGATGACAACTTATGTTTCTTCAATATTCTTGATTGTTTTGTTTTCTTATTTACTACTATTAACATACCCTACTATTCAAAGTATGTTGATTTATTCGTTTCAAGTTCTAAATATTATCTTAAGAGAGGATACAAATATAAAAGAATAATGGCATGGGCAGTGAACGTAGTCCCAAATGTGTGTTATATGATAGGTGGAGAATATTTGTTACTATATTTGTTACTAAATTTAGTACTGACATCCACGAACCAAGCAGTAACATCTACAGCTACTGATTGACATAATGGAGCCACTACATATCCAAATTCAGTGGATGTTATCTCCATTTTAATAGAAGGAGGAAATTTTTGCCTATATTGAGCATTGTCATCCTCAAACAGTTGGAGGCTAATATTATAGAACCGAAATCTGATCGAATACAGCAAAAAAAAGAAACCAATGGGAATGAAGCAGTCCACATTGACCCTACAAACCCAACTTTGAACACTCATAAACTAGTTGAGTATTCCAACACAATAAGTACAGATATGACCAATGGGAAACTACAGGTTACATTGATTTATATAAAACTATAATAGCATAGTTCATAAGTTAATTTAGTACAGTTATTATTAATTGCAACCAGAAATTGTAAACGAAATTCATACTAATCAAGCTAGACTTCATGGAATTTTGGTTGGGATTTATTTCTTCATTTAAGGATTTTTTAAAACTAAAGTTAAGAAGATCAAGCTTTCATTTCTTTCTTCGTTTGTACATATAATAAATAAAATGGTGGACTATATAAGATTACAGAGAGATCTTAAACCAGGGGAAAACTGATGTAGTCTTGAATTTGTCCAAGGTATGCCCTGACACACGTCTAACAAAGCTTCATATGTTGCGATTCGCCTCAAATCGGGCGAGGCTCCTTCATTAAGGCCTATGCCTTGCGAGCGTAGGCGGTAGGCTTGAGCATGGCTTAGGCTCACCTCATTATACATTTCGGATAAAGTACAAAATTTTAATGAATGTGATTCATCACATTTACGTTACAATAGATGTTATGACCAATGATGGATTTTGTCTACTATCATCTAGTCAATGACACATAGTTTTATCGAATCCTATATAAGAAAAACTATCTCAATTATTTATCTTAGGACAAGGAGGTGAATGACAACACTGGCAGATGTTTCTTTTTTATTTTTGGGAATATAAGACAATCTTATATAGATCAGTTTTTAGTCAACTGGTTTCCAATTGGTCCTAAATACTATTGGATAGGGAATGCAGGAAATTTGTACTTCTTTTCAGTCCCCTAATACCAGTAACATATCCTTGGAGTCAACTTTTATATTGATAGTTCACCTATAGGACTGAGATCCATCTTAAATTAGGATTCCAAGAAGAATGAATTTAATTTAGGGAAGGTCTATAATTTTATTCTGGAATTTTCAAGTAGATTAGTATCTTTATTCTCTCTCCTATCACCTTGTACACATTTCAAAATCAATACAACAACAACAACAATAAAACCTAATTACAGCTTGATGACATGTCAAATGAATGGCATTAAAGACATGAATACGGAAGTTTAAGTTAAAAAAAATATAATGAAAATATTTTGAAAAAATTAGGTTAAAAAAACATATATTTGGCTAATATAAAAAAAAATTATGTGTGAATACGTAAGTTCTTGTATCAAAATCATTTTAAACTTAGTGGTTCTAAAATTCTACTCACTGAGTACCCATTTGCTCCAAAAAAGCCCACCAAATAATGAATCATCACAGTCTTTGATTCTTTTGGTTCATAGATTGTTTCATTCATCATGATATCAAAACGTTAAATATGTATATTGCAATGACTTAATTTTATTTATCCAAATAATTATGTTATTCATTAGTTTATAAAGATTTGGGTATCTACTTGGTTCTACTCTATAATTTGTTATACATGCGTAGTTTGTGTTTCATATCATTCAATTGATATGATGTAATTTGTTTCCGAACTCTTTAATTTTTTTTTTTCCATAATAAAGAAAAAAAGCTACAAATTACAAATTGTAAAGCGTATGAATTTTTGTAGCTCATCTACATATTTCTTTAATTGGTTTCATAATGGCCAGTAAATTAAATAAAAAATGATAAGAAAATTCGCAATCATACATTAATCAATTGCAATTACCTCATAAATAAAATTAAGATTCCTTCACTATGAGATTGAAAGTCCAAGATTTTATAAGAAATATTGACAATATCCTATAAAAATTCAAACGAAATATATTACCATCTCGAATATAAATTATACGAAACAGTTTCAATATGGTATTAAGTACTTCACATACCACGTAAACAAAAGTAAAATTCCTTCACTCTCAAATTCACAATTCGAGCTTGTACCACCAATGTTGACAATATCCTACAAGATTTCAATTAACAATTACTTACGAAAAAGTGAAATGATAACAATTTCTTATGAACTATCAAATTACATTTATACTACTCTTAACATACTTGTAAAGAGTAAGAACATTGTATTATATAAGAATGATAATAAACCCCAAAATTAAATAGTTGTCTTAGTGCCATCAACTAATGTATGTAATAGTGAACTTCCACCTTACGAAAAAAAAAAATTGTTATCATGAGTGAAATTTTCGTAATTAGAAATTATATAAGAATGACAATATACCATAAATTTAAGTACTTGTCTTATCTGTAGTACCAAAATATTGAACTTCCACCTTGTGAAAATAATAAAAAAATTTATTACCACAAGTGAAATTTCCGTAATTAGAAATTATATAAGAATGACAATAAACCATAAATTCAGTACTTGTCTTAGTGCCATCAACTATTGTAGTAGTGAACTTCCACCTTACGAAAGTAATAATTTTTTTTTATCATGAGTGAAATTTTCGTAAGTATAAGAAAATCACAAAACATAAGCACAATCTTTAGTACTGAAAAAGTTTATATCAGTATGCATAATTTTCAAATTATTAACATTTAAAACAGTAGGCATATGTGAATGAATATAATTATTTTAAAATTAACATTTAATTTAGAATATGTAATAAGTACACATATCTAAAATCATGAAAAAAATGAAAAATGAAAATACAAACTCTGATCACAAATGAGAGACAAAAATTCTTCAATGAGATATATATAATTATAAAATTTATGTAATTGTCTTCATCTTTAAATTAACAAATGCATACTTTGCTGACATAATAAAAAATTATAGATAGAATTAGGAGTATTGACCTTAATTTTGGCAGAAGAAATGATAGCAACGAAGCAAAGAAAAGATAAGAAACTATGGACTTTCAATTAAATAGTTGTTTGAGTTCCCATTTGTAAAAATGAATTTCTAGGGTTAGAAGATGAATATATTTTGATGGTTGATATGCGTGAATGAATAGGAGAGAGATATGATGCATGAATGTGAGTGAATTGGAGAATGAAATTTGAGGCTGTTGAATTTGGATTTCTAGGGTTGGAACATGAATGTATTTGAATGCTTGGTATGTGTGAATGAATTTGAGAAAGATGGGATGAAATGAACCTGGTTATTTCGTAGGAGCCAATGAATTGGGGAAAGATATGTTGACTATTATTAAGAGTATAATAGAAATTTTAAATTTAATGAGGGTAGTTTAGTCTTCTAACCATTGAAGAGGAAGTTCCCTCTTTTTAAGTAGTAGAGATAGAGATAAAGGATTTAATGAATATCCATTGATGTTCCACGATTAGGTTGTGGCAAAATGTGATCCAAATAATAAATCAATTCATATTAGTCTAGTCATTTAAATATGGGGCCATATTTAAAGGCTATGAATTAAATATGGGGCTCATATTTCAAAGCTAAGAGTTAAATATGAGGCTATATTTGAAAGCAAGGAATCAAATATAAAGACCAATTTTAAAAGATACAAATCAAATATAATACTTATTTTTAAAAGTTATGAGGCTCGAATTGTAATACTTACTTTAGTCGAAAAATAATGGATTGGCCTAATCCATTTTTGGTTCGTTCATATTTAGCTCGGCCCACATTTAACCCAACCCATATTTGGCTCAACTCACATTTAGCCCAACCCATATTTGACCCGTCCAAATTAGGCGCAACCCATAATTTTACCAGTGTTATCCACGACTATTAAAGAATCTATCGAATACATTAATTTATACCATAGATAAAAATTATACTCTTTGAGTATTCTGGTGTGTTTGATTGGTCATATTTTCCATGGAAAACTATAATTTTCTATCCATTTTCCATTTTTTTAAGTTTTTGATTGCAAAATTTTCCAGAGAAATATTTTCCAAAAAATCATCTCATGTGACTTGATTTTCCTTAAAAAGTGAGAAAACAATTCTCCACTACCCCTAAAGAATTGGTTTCTAGGTATAAATTCTATCCACTATTTTCGTATTTATCTCCAACTTCTTTTCTCTCTAACCAATATCTGTTTTCTTTCTCCACCCACTTCTCCACCTCTTTTGCAAAGCAGGTACTCTCCCCCTCCCCCCTCTTTCTCTCTCTCACGAACTTCCTCTCACAGAAAAAAAACCATCTCCTCTTTTATTCCCCTCTCTATTGTATACATTTCTCAGTTGCTCTTCCTTATATTTGCAGAGAACTGTTGCTGAATAAAAGATTTCACAAGAAAAAATTGGTAACAGGTTTGTTCTCGTCTTTGTGTATGTTTAAAATATTGTTCTTGTATACACACACACACACACACACACATATTGTTCTTGTAACAGGTTCATGTTATAACTTATATATACCTGTTACATACATACATACATACATATATATATATATATATATATATATATATATATATATATATATATATATATATATATATATATATATATATATATATATATATATGGGCTGAATGTTTTCAGTTCAAGTTGGTGGATACTTCATTGGTCAGCATACCTGTATGTAACAGCATACCAAAATGAAAAATACACAAAATAAATTCCACCCTTCAACTTTAGTCCTTTAAATGTAGAAAGTGGAGATGTTCTTGAAAATGCATTGTGTACCTCTATAATTATCACCTCGTTACTGCAAAAATATATATATATATATATATATATATATATATTATATCAGGTATATAAAGTATCTTTGTTTTTTCAAACTTTCTTACGTGCTTTGGGACTTGTGGGGGGCTGCCCTCTTTGTTTAGAGCAGATCGATTTTTTGCTGTCTTCCATGGATCGCGTGCCTCTTTGTATCGGAGGCGGTGGCTGCGATGTCTGTCCTTCTCAACTCACAGAGTTGCCAAGCTGCTTGGTTTTGATCAAGATCTAGCCCTTTGCCAAAAGTTGGTACAGACCAACTATATGCAGGGAATTTTCATTTCTACCATGGCTTTCTTCCAAACAGTCAGTCTGTTTTCTGGACTTTCGCCTTTCTTCAGCTTGTTCCTGTTCGTCTATTCGGGATGGGGCAGGCAACCCACATACATGAAGAGAAGAAGAGAGGGGGGTTCTTTGAAACTTATTGTTTCAAAACGGTCGAAGAAGGCCACAAGTGAGTAAGGCTGGAAAGTCTCCCCTTTCTGTTCTTTACATGACAGTTGATCGACTCAGTTGCTCCCAACAGTCTTTGACAACATCATATCAGGTATATATATATATATATATATATATATATATATATATATATATATATATATATATATATATATATATATATATATATATATATATATATATATATATATATGTGTGTGTGTGTGTGTGTGTGTGTGTCTGTGTGTGTGTGTGTGTGTGTAACAGCATACCTGTTACATACCTGTTATGTGTATATACCTGTTACAGATATAAATATATATGTAACAGCATACATGTTCATGCCCATCTCTTGAAGCAACTAGTTGATGTGTTTTTCAACTATGAGGAATAGCCGCTAAACGGGTCGGTTAATAATGAAGGAAACAAAATGTTTATAATATCCCACTTAAGAAATGATGGATGAAACAAAATGTTTTTTTGATTAAACTATATTTTTTTTTATATAATTCAGTGATAGCTTTGTAGTTATTTCTATAATTTACATTAGTATATTTTTTTATAATTTAGTGATAACAATAGGGCTGCTTAAGAAAAGATTTGCATATCCAAGACATCAACCCTTTCACGATATTGACACACAAGCAAAAATAGTACTTGCTTGTTGTGCCCTTCACAACTTCATACGAATTAATGACATTGATGATATTTGTAGCGATGAAGTGGTTAGTGATGATGATGTTAATCCCGCACCTCAAGATGTACCTGAAGTTGCTTCCCTTAATGCCCACATTACTTTCACACTCGAGGCTAGTTGGAATACTAGGAGGAATATTACGGCTATCGCAATGTGGAATGAGTATCAAAATCACCCCAATGTTGGGGTTAACTTTGATTGATCTTTTTTTTATTATGAATTATTGCTGGAAGATTAAATTTGCAATTTTAGATTTATTATATTTTCATGTACAATTATTGGTATGCCTGTTCAATTGGCTAATTTGATACATTAAATTTTGATCTAAAAATGTTCACAATAAAATTTCAAACAGGTTTAATGGAAACTTATCGCCAAAGTGGAAGTTCTGTGCCATTTCGTGTCCCACGACCTACCACGAACACGTGCCCTCACCCTGATATTGAGGAAGTTAGTCAACCCTCTTCTCAATCAGTTCCAGGTAATGCAAAAAAAGGGCAAGTTCGCTGGACCGATGAAATGGATGAGCAGTTGGTAAACACACTCATTGAACAAGTGCTAGCTGGGACAAAACAGGCATACAATGGATTCACAGCAACTCAGATTTTGAAGGTGGCTGAGCGCATATATTCTGTATGTGGCGTGGCGGTTGTTGAGAAGAACGTAAGAGGACGTTTGAAGACTTTGAAAAAAGATTATACGGATCTCCGTGGGCTATTCAAGGTTAGCGGTTTTGGGTGGGATGCTAAAACTGGACGAATCACAGCGGATCCTAATGTTTGGGAAGAGTACATTAAGGTAGTACCATTTTTTTTATTAGCTTTAACAATTATTTATTTATTTATATTTTTTAGTTTAATGAAATTTGGTTATTTATTAATTTTATATATTTTTTTATTTAGGATAAACCTGATGCAGCGAAGTTAAAGGGGAAGGTGTGTCTTCACTACCAGGATTTGGGTATCATTTTTGGTGATGACATTGCAACGGGTGATCGAGCCATATCGGGAAATGACTTTCCCCCAATGAATGAACATGATGCTAGTGAAAATATTGAGGTGAACTTAGACAATGAAAATGAGGCAGATGAGAATGTTACTACTGAGGCAAGTCCTTCAATCACGTCCAAACGAACCTTGCAAGGAACAAACTTAAAAGTTCGACGTAAACGTCGGCAACCCGTGGACGATGCTTCTGTTGCCTTATCTGTTATTATTGATTCATAAAAAAAAATTACAGTTTCTTTAGAAATGCAAGCTGTTGCATTTGAAAAGCAAGCAACGCAAACTCACGTCAATTGGAAAGTTATCTTGGACAAGCTCAAGGCCATGCACATAGAGAAAACTGATATAATGCAACTGATGAAAGTTTTCGAGCAAGACAAAGAATTGGGTCGGATATTCATTGACTTAGATGATGACGAGTTTGCACGTTCTTGGATTGCTGACAAGCTTGGATAGGAGTCGACAAATTGACAACGTATTTTAATAGTTTTAAGACTTCTTTATTTTGTTGGGTTAATTATTTATAGTTTTTTAGACATTCTAGTTTTTGTTGGTTATGAAGGAACGTTTAAGCATTTTAATATTGGAGTTTATATTTTTATTATTTCAGTGACATTTTTTTTGGTTTCCAAATGTTGAAAGTTGAACGATATTTATTTATTAAGTTTTAAATTTGATAGTTTAAAAAAAAAACTTTTTACATATATATATTTGTCATAAGCCTCTTATTTTCTCTTGGAAAATAATGCTAATCAAACAACAAAAGTTGAAAAATATTTAATTTTTCAATAGGAAAATAAAAGTATTCAAACAACCACTAAAATAGTTTTTCATAGAAAATAATTCCCTAAAATAATTTTCCATGAAAATCAATTCTTTTCAATTCATTTTCCAACTTTGCAATCAAACGCACCCTTCATGTAAAAAGGAAATGAAAAACCCCTCCCTCTAAATTATCTTCTCATTCCGTTTATTTTACGAGTCTTGTAAAATAAATACTTAAAAGTAGGCCTGTCAATTGAGCTGAGCAGGCGCGAAGCTCGCTTGCTCGGCCCGCTAAATTTGGGCCGAACTTTTATTGAGTTTGAGCCGAGCGTGAGCGAACCACTTTCAAGCCCGAACTAGGCTCGGCCCGAAATTATATATATATATATATATTTTATTTTCTCTGATATGTAAAAAATATTTTAAAACAAAATAATTTTTATAATTTTATCCTTATGCAAATAAACTATTGGACTTAATATTAAAGAAACAAAAATAAGGTGGGTCATTTATTAATTTACTTTACTTAATCTTATGGGACTTGTAAATATTAGTGCTGAAATCTATTTTTTTTAGCGCTGGAATCTGTTATTTTAGTGCTGAAATGTGTTTTTTTAATGCGAAAATGTCAATATTAGTGCTGAAATCTGTTTTTTTAGTGCTGAAATGTGTTTTTTTAGTGTTGAAATCTATATTTTAAAATGCTGAACTATGTTTTACCAATGTTGAAATGTCAATATTAGTGCTGAATTCCATTTTTTTTAGTGTTGAAATCTGTTTTTTATAGCTAAAATGTATTTTTTATTACTGAAACATGAATATTTATTATTAAAATAAATAAATAAATATGTATTAGAATATTAAATTCGGGCCTGCTCAAATCGGGCCCGAAGCCCGATTTACTTTGTGAGCCGAGCTTGAGCCAAACACTCTCAAACTCGATTGAATCGGACCGAGCTTGAACTTGAGCCAAGTAAATAAAAATCGAGCCGAACCTGATCAACCATAGGGTCGGCTCCTAGAGCCGGATTGACGGCCCTACTTAAAAGACTTCAAGAATTCCGGGATGCACGAATCCTTTTTCTTATCCTCTGACAACCCACGTTGAAAAATGAAGAATGTCTCTTCTTACTTCTTGCGAACCATGTTCAAGTACCACCATGGAGCCAAAAAACTATCGTTGATGAAAAGGAACAGAATCGTTTTGGTGATCTTTCTGTCTTTTTCTTTCTTTCTTTCTTTTTTTTTTTGAGATCTTTCTCTTCATATAACAAGGCAGCTGGAAAAAGAAAAAAAAAACTTAAAAAAGAAAAACCGACTCAAGGGTCACTAAAAATTAAACTGAATAAAATTGAAGACTTTAAAAATATCCGACACAATATTCACAAAATCAACCATGGGTTCCATCAGAGCTACGACTGGAATTATATGAATTTTATCAACTTCTTCAACCTCTTAGTTGCTGGGGAAGTAGCCACTCCTCTAATATTAAACTTCTTGAAACTTTGTACGTGATCCTTAGTCACAGATCTGGTAGTTCTAATATTGGGGAATAAAAGATGGTCTTTTGTTTTATTCCGTTTATATTTCACAGTGATAAATTGGTCCTCAACAGCTCCACCAGAGTCCATTAAAAAAAAAACTACTTTTTAAAATAGAATTAACTTTTCAATTGAAGAATGAAACTCCTGCTAACAAAATTTTAAGGCCATCTCATTCACCATGAAAGAATCCCATTCACCCACGTTGTGATTGATACACCCCTCGTGTTGATTAAAAGCCCTTTTTAAAATTCTTCATGAGTGGTGGAGAAGGAGACTTTTCCTCTCCTAAAGTGAAACACGGGAAGTATTCGGTCCCACAAGAGTAAAGTTGACGCATAAAGTGTGAGAGGAATAACAACCAACTGCATAATTGATAAAATGGAACTTTTTGAAACAAAGATGCACCGTAAGGACGGAAAGGCAGGGGCTTTATAACTCTCTGCAAGAGGATCAAATTCTGGTCTCCATTTAAATACCTTCATGGGAAATTTGGAGATATACCATTGCCCTGTTATCCAGATTATGTGGAAATATTCCTCATAGTTAAGATGAATTAAAATATAATCATTCTCTAACAAGCCCATTGAAAAGAAAGCTTTAAGACTACAAGTTGTAAAAACATTTGTCATACCCCTCCGTCCCAAATTATGATACATATTGAGTTTTTACATATATTAAGGACACTCAATCAATGATCAAGATCAATCTTTGTTTACTATCGAAAGATTTCATTCGTTTGTTATGTCCAAAAAATAGAAGTGGACTCTTAATTTGGGAAAATCCAAAATAACAGTGAGAGAATAGTATCTAGCGAAGGTATACCATTCATAAAATTACCAATGATAACAAATTTCAAAGGTTCTGCAAGGTATCGATTTCCTCCTTTGAGAAGAAAACTGCAGGCTCCTCTTTATATCTAGGTGGGTACTTTAGAGGAGTTTGTAGAGCAAAATCAAACTTGCAAAAGATTTAATCCATAGGTTATGCTTATGGGATCTAGCATGGCACCGTACGCTAGGATCATGGGGTTTAACTTTGAGATATTATTATTAGAGTGTTAAGGATACACTTCCATGGTAGCCATGCATGATAAAGATGAAAGCTTTAAATCACTTCAAAAAATAATTTAGTTTAAAATCGTAGAAGGGTCCTCAAGTAATATATATTGAATAATATAATCTTGTTTGTTTTATTTATAGATTACAATAGGGCTTGCCTTAATCAAGCAAGCGGAGCTCGAGAGACCAGTGAGTCTTGGCTAGGAGGTTGAGGAGTAACTCTTGTTGATAAAGTTAACTCAACCACTTCAATGATAAGAGATAGAAAGAGCAAGACATACGAGAGAGTCCCAAGTCCATCTAAGGATGACAACTATATAATCCTTATGGCGAGAGACCCAAGGGGTCACTCGCACGTGCACATTTGGTAAGTGACCAAAATGGGTCACTTGAAGAACACATCACACTGGTCATGGGGAACCCAATATGTTGTTCGCTAAGTCCACAAGCACATTTGGTGAGTGTTCCATTAGGCCACTCGTGCGTAAGTAACCCATTAAGTCACTCGCAATATCAAAAATTATTTGACACACGTCATAAGTTAAGCGACGAGTAACCAACTTGGTTACCTGCGCAAAATCTTTTTAAAATATTTTCTCAACAAGTTCCATATCAACATTATAATACCAAAGTACATGGTAAAAGTACACCTTTTGTAGGTCAACGAGTGATTGGCCAACAATATTCCATTTTAGTCACTATCACAAGATATTCTACTCCACTCACAGTAAGAGTGGTTTGACCATAACATGCATTGTGGAGAGGACAAAGTATATGGTTTCATTTATTACACCTGTGACACTCCGCTTATTAAAATAAGAGGTGGCCAACCCGATACTCCAATAAATACAGGAATCATAGATGGTCCATTCTTAGCATCACTCTCGTAGTAATCATAATAAGAGTTAACCACTAGTTATTTTAGAAAACGGATTTCAATAAAATTTGCAAGTTTAAATAAAACGATTTAGACAATCCAAATTTGAAAAAGTGGTGGATAAGCATGAAAAAACATATAACAACTTAACAACTAATCAACAAAAATAATAATCGAATAAGCTGCCAGTTAACAAGATAGTACAAATAGGTTATACCGAGTATTATAGTAAAGCACAAACAATATAAGTACAATTAGAAGACTTGGGCAACACGCCCGAATATACAATCTGATCATAACTATAATATACAAAAGATGGATGCGTCTATAACAAAAATCATACAACATCCGTAAAAATACCATAGCTCATTGACATTGAGAATGAGATATTAACACGAGCGTCCTTGCGACGGAGCAACTGGGCATAAATAAGAAACACATAGAACAGAGAAATATAAATGGGTCAGGGCCCAGTTTGATATGATATACGTGTAAATAAAACGCAATGACAATTATGAATTTCTAATCATCATAAACAAGTTTAAATCGCTCTTCATAATAAGAATAATCCTCACCTCTCATCTAAATGCACATCCTAGCACGAAGCCAATTATAATGGTAAACATTGATCAATATAAGAGAATTAATAAAATCCATTTTAGTAAGCCTAAACTACAGTTTAGTAAAATATAACTGCACAAGTTCATCCCTCGTTAGTAAACTTAGTCCGTAGTTGATTTATAAAATGCATTAGCCATTTATGAAATGCCACATTCGAAAGAATAGTTAGAATCAACATATAATGATTTTAAGGCCATCCTTCCTGTAGTCACCCCACTGGATACGCCCCTAAATAGCTATCATCTTTCAGGGCTTATAACCAAGACCACCTGGGCATCCTAAATCACGTCGCGTGGGAAGCGACCATATACCTTCGACAGTGAGTCATAACCATACCCGAAATTACCTCACTTCGAATAAAACAACATAATATAACCACCGGTCCTATGGCCGAGGACTATTTTCACCCTGCATTCACTAGCCAGGGGACTTCACCTCATTCACATAACTTCCCTTATGATAGCATTTAGAGAGGTATGTATATACAAGTAAATATTCACAAGATGTGCCAATTAAAATGTACACTCCCTTTTATTAGGAACCACATGTGTTTAACTACACAAACCACAACATTTAATTATCCTCATACTAACTTCCAAGATTTCACGACAACACTATAAGCCACTAAGTATAATTTTCCTCATCCTAATCTCTAAAAGTCCAAAATAATATAATCCTACTTTCCCCTAGTCCTAGACTAGCTTACTAAATGAAAAGGACACTTACCTCCTTTTAACAGTTAATTATTTAATCCCCGACCTAAGACCGAACACTCCCTTTTCTAACCTCTATTCTTGATTATCCTAATACATGACTCTAATACTCTAATTTTACTTCATGCAAGAAGGTTCCTAGGCCGAAACCTGAAAAGAAAGGAACGGAAAGAAAACTAGATTTCACCAGCCCCTGACCCCCGGTCGACAGCGCTTATAGAATTTTGCCTTGAAAGAAAAGCAGTAAGCCCATTCCTCAAGGCCCGATCGATCGGTCCTTGGACCGCGGTCGACCACGCTCTAAAATTAAGTCTTTTGAGAGAAGCAATGGGCTTTTCTCTTTAGGCCCGATCGACCGAGCTCTGGACAGCGATCGACCGGTCGCATCAGATCTCACGACCAACCCCCATTTTAACATACCAAACCTAAATCCCTAACCCTATTTTCTTCCATATCTTTCAACCTCATCATATAATAACTTCACCCCAACAATTTCTACACAACTACAAGCTAATGCATCAATTCAAATCATAAATATATCAAAATCTAAGGGTTTAAACACTAAAAGCTTTCAAAACCCACCAATGGTTTAAATATCCACAAACCAACTATCAATACAAATTATCCACACTAAATCATACATATGCAAGTTAGTAACTTGCCTTAAGATCGTAGTCTCGTATTATCTTCTGGTAGCAAAAATTCCAAGCTCAAATCTTTAACTCTCTCTTTTTTTCTCTTCTTTTCTCCCAGGTTCTCTCTCTCTCTCTCTCTCTCTCTCTCTCTCTCTCTCTCTCTAACTCTCTTTTAGGTTTAGGAATAAATGAGAAATAAATTCTCTAGGATGACTAAAATTCCCAATAACGTTAAGTCCAACATTAAATGCTACTACACAATTAAAATGACTCATAACAACATAATTAAGTCATAGCTTGTCAAAAGTACCCGGAACCTAAAAATACAACTTGGTACTTATTCTGACTATTTCAACCATTTCCGGACTAACTGCGCCCTCTTAATTGGCATCCGGAATATCATAAACTATTTCATGTTCCAACATCATCTTAAATCATAACCGTCGCCTAAAGCACAACGATGCAATAAAACATAATAGGATGCTATTTACATTCACTTAATAGTAAATATGCAAAACTCAATAAATATGATCTCTTAAATCACTTAAAGGGATATTTGCCTCAACTTCTTTTATTTTATATAATTAACCCGCATGGCAAATTAATATAAAAATAATTACTCATATATAAGGAGTATTACATACTCCCCCCCTTACAAGGGAATTTTGCCCTCAAAATTCAGGCGTACATTGTAAAAAGAGATATGGATATTTCTCCCGAATATCGTCCTCACACTCCTAAGTCGATTCCTCAGCGTTGTGGTGTCCCCATTGGACTCGAACCAAGGGCACCACTTTCGACCTTAGCCTACACTCCCCGTGATCTAAGATAGCAACATGTTGTTCTTCATATGAAACATCGGGTTGTAACTCGATATCATCCAAAGGCAGTGAGCTCCCTCACACCTTTTGTACCTCTTCAAGGATGAAACGTGGAACACGTCATGAATCTGTTGTAGGCATTCCGGTAAAGCAAGTTGATATGCTACGGGGCCTACTTTTTCAATAACGGGAAAAGGGACTACAAAGCGCGACGCAAGCTTGCCTTTCTTCCCGAATCGCATTATACCCTTCATTGGTGATACCCTTACTAAAACCTGGTCTTCAACCTCTAATTCCACATGCCTTATATTCGCGTCGACATAGCTCTTCTGAAGGTCTTGTGCAATTCGGATGCAGTTTCGAATAAGCTCAATCTTCGAAGAGGTATTTTGGATCACTTCAGGTCCAAGGAGCTTATTATCTCCTACTTCTAACCAACAAGTAGGTGATCTACATGGACGTTCATACAATGCTTCATAAGGTGCCATACCTATGGTGAATTGGTACGAATTATTATATGCAAATTTGACCAATGGAAGGTATTGCTCCCATCCTCCTCTGAAGTCAAGTACGCACATTCTAAGCATATCCTCCAACATTTAATTAACTCTCTCCGTTTATCCATCCATTTACGGGTGGTAGGAGGTACTCAACTTCAATTCGGTCCCCATTGCTTCTTGGAAACTCTGCCAAAAATAGGACACAATAATCTTGTCTCGATCGGAGACTATATTGATGGGTACCCCATGGCATTTCATAATCTCTGCGATAAAGAGCCGGGTGTAACGTGTCGTATTATAATCCGTTCGCATTAGTAATAAATATGACGATTTGGTCAGACAATCAACAATAATCCAAATGAAATCATGATCGCTTTGTGATGTCGGCAATCCCGTGATGAAATTCATCGAGATACTCTCCCATTTCCATACCGGTATTTATAACGGTTGTAATAATCCCGTTGGTAGTTGATGGCCTACCTTCACCAATTGATAGGTGGTGCATTGGGAAACAAATTCAGAGATGTCCGTTTTCATACCCGCCCACCAATATTGACAGTGCATGTCTTGGTACAATTTATTTCCACCTGGATGTATCGCAAATCTAGATCCATGAGATTCTGTCATGACGGCATGTCTCAAATCTCCCTCGTCGGGGACTACAAGTCTCCCTTGGAAACGTAATCCACCCTCAGCACTTATAGAGTAGGACTTCTCTCCCTCGATCAACAATTTGCGCAGCCGGTCTTGGCGGTCTTTGTCCCTTCGTTGCGCTTCCACGACTCTCATCACAATAGTAGGCGTAACGGTCAACACTGACATAAATGCCCTTGCTACAGCATCCTCCTGAGTAAGCTCTTTCCATTTAGCCTTCCATACCTTTGCTAGCTACCCCGCGGGTTTTTGACTCAACGCATCTGCTACCACATTGGCCTTGCCTGGGTGATAATTAATATCTAATTGATAGTTTTTCACAAACTCTAACCATCAAAGTTGTATATTCAGATCTTTCTGTGAGAACAAATATTGCAACGATTTATGGTCCGTAAAAGACTAAACTTCTCCCCCAGGAGGTAATGTCTCCATATCTTCAAGGTTAACACTACCATGGCAAGATCCAAATCATGTACGGGATAATTCTTCTCATGGGGATTTAGCTTGCGAGATGCATAAGCAATGGTTCGATGCTCCTACTGCAATACACATCCCAATCCTTGTAGAGACGCATCAGTAAAGACTAAATAGTCCACTTCTAGTCTTGGCAACGTGAGTAAATGAGCAGAAGTCAACTTATCCTTCAACTCATCGAAAGATAGCTGATAGGAATCATCCCAAACGAATCTCACTCCCTTCCGAGTCAGGTTCGTCAAAGGGCCAAAAATCTTGGAAAATCCTTTAATGAAACGACGATAATAACCCGCCAAACCCAAAAAAATACGAATCTCACTGGCCGTCGTGGGTTAACCCCATTCCCTCACCTCGATAACTTTACTCGGATCTACCGAAATACCCTCAGCTGACACAATGTGCCCCAAAAACTGCACTTATGGCAACCAGAAACCACACTTCTTGAATTTAGCATACAATTGATGATCTTGTAGTGTTTGCAGGACCAATCGTAGATGTTGACCATGATAGGATTTAGTCCGAGAATAAACTAGAATGTCATCAATAAACACTATGACAAACTGGTCTAGGAAGTCCCGAAATACTCTTGCCTAAACATAAATATGGGAGCCTCATGGATGGACCCTCTTATTAGATACATCAGAGAGGGAGAATTGCCAAAATCGAAGTTAGAAAGGAGAAAACTGAGGTTCAGAGTTGCTAAATTCTTAATTATAGGATATGTCATGTATAAAAAGGGATTCTTACTCCCTCTCATCAGATGTGTCCACCCTTCAGAGGTTCCACTCATCTTACACGATGTGTATGAGGGTTATTGTTCCAATCACATATGGGGAAGTCCATTAGCTAAAAGCTGTAAATAATTATCGGTTCTTAATCGTGGTAATTGATTATTTCTCCAAATGTGTAGAAGTTGAGCCAATGATCACAATCACTGAGCAGAAGACCTTAAGTTTATCTAGAAGAAAATCATATGCAGGTATGGTCTTCCAAACATCCTCATCTCAGACAATGGAACCCAATTCAAGAACATATCCTTAGAAAAATACTGTGAAAGAGTGGGGATCAAGCAGTTCTTCTCTTCTCCCGACCGACCCCAGGCAAACGACCAGACTGAGGTCATAAATCAAACAATCCTTAATGGGATAAAAAAGAGGTTGGAAGAGTACAAAGGAAGATGTATAGAGGAGGTATATGTTATGCTATGGGCCTACAGGATGACAGCGAGGACACCAACAGGAGAAACTCCATTTATGTTGGCCCATGGCTTAGAGGTTGTCATCCAAATAGAGGTAGGACTTCCCACTCATAGAGTTCAGACATATGACCCTCAGAGGAATAGGGAGGAAAGAAGACTTGATCTTGATTTGATTGAGGAAAGAAGAGAGGATGCAGAGATAAGACAAGCAGTCTATCAGTAGAGAACTACGAGATTCTATAATCAGAAGGTGAAGTCAAGGCTGATAGCTGTAGGAGACCTAGTCCTAAAGAAGACATGGAAAAAAGAAAATAAGACCCATCCTAATTATCATGGTCCTTACACGGTAATTGATGAGGTTGTACCTGGTACCTATCGGCTAGAAAATCTTGAAGGAGAACCCTTCTCCAACCCTTGGAATGCCGATCACTTACAGAAATATTACATATGATGTTACAGTTGTTCTTATCTTTTTTGTAATACAAGTATCAACTTAAATAGAGGATGTCAATGAAAAAGTAATAACGTTTTTTAATGCTCTTGCTTCGATGTGCGTGTATTAAACATCATTATTTGGTGAAAAATATGAGGTGGAACATCATAATTTGGTGACCTCGGACCTTAAACATCATTATTTGGTGAAAATATGAGGTAGAACATCATAATTTGGTGACCTCAGACCTTAAACATCATTATTTGGTGAAAATATGAGGTGGAACATCATAATTTGGTGACCTCAATCCTTAAACATCATTATTTGGTGAAAAAAATGAGGTGGAACATCATAATTTGGTGACGTCAGACCTAATAACATCATTAAGTTGGTGAAAATATGAGGTGGAACATCATAATTTGGGGACCTGAAACCTTAAACATCATTATTTGGTGAAAAATATGAGGTGGAACATCATAATTTGGTCACCTCGGACCTTTAACATCATTAAATTGGTGAAAATATGAGGTGAAACATCATAATTTGGTGACCTCAGACCCTAAAACATCATTAAGTTAGTGAAAATATGAGGTGAAACATCATAATTTGGTCACCTCAGACCTTTAACATCATTATTTGGTGAAAATATGAGGTGGAACATCATAATTTGGTGACCTCAGAACTCAAACAACATTAGATTGGTGAAAATAAGAGGTAAAACATCACAATTATAGGGCAACATCAACAAATGAATTTTAAACAAAACATCGTGTGAAGCAATAGAATCTGAAGAGGTTGAACTACTTATGATTATCATTAAAAGGATTCAGAGTATCAAGAGACCATCAGAGTGCATAAAAATAAGAATTACAGACAAAGTTCATCAAAATTACAACTAATGAAAAGCTTCACAAGAAAAGAGCCTAGGTCTCGACAGGAGCCGACCCACCAACATCTGCAGTCGTTTGGTCATGGCTGACGTTCATGACTTTAACTTTATCATCATACTGAGTAGCGTCTTCTGTCTCAGTGACCTCGAGAGGAGCAGTCTCGGCTGGAGCAGCATCAGCCTCATCAACTTCCTGCAAGGCCTAAGCGAACCGAGGGTCTCCAAAGTCGAGACCAACAAAGTCAGAGGCAGTCAAGGCCCCAGACTCAACTTCCTTCATGGCTGCCCATTTACCAATCATTTTGATACCCCTCTCCAAGTATTCAAAGACAAAGATGACAAATTCGTTTGAGACTTTGTAGTCTTCGATGGCCTTCTCACTAGCATCTTCCAAAGCAACCTTGACTGCCGCATCAACCTTAGACTAAAGAACGTCGTCCATTGCCTTCAGATCTTTGTCATGATCCTTATTAAGTTGAGACATGTCATTGTCCCTCTTCTTGATGACCCCGTTCAACCTTGCAACCTCTGAATTCAGAGAGGCTTAAACCTTCTCAACTTCCTTCCCCTTTTCTATAAGGGGCATCTTTTTCAAAGTCTAATCAACAAGATGATGAAAAGACAAGACACCCTACAAAAGAAGATTAGATGTATGAACATATGAGTTATAATTTTTAAAAAGTTGATGTTACATTTATGCAAATGACTAAAAAATTGATACCTGGATTTACTTGTGGAGGGCAAACTCAACCAATAACAGGACATTCAATGCGCATAGGAAACGCTTCTCTTCCTCAGTCATTATTATGCCAATAGCATCGGCGGACTTCAGACTGTGGTCGATTAAGCTATCTGAGATTTTTAGCTGAGATAGACGAGCAGCCAGGGCATCGCCTGTAGAGACGGGGATGGCATGATCCTTGGCCTAAGTCTTGCTCGGCCTCGTATGCACCGGTTTAGCCATGGACATACTTGGCCTGAGTCTTTCTCAGTCCTGGAAGTACCAACTGATAACACGTAAATATTGCGTATTTCATCCTCTGAACCTACGCATTTTATCCCCCTTGGGTGCCTTAATCTCTATATTTAAGCCCGTTAACTAGACAACCTCAGTTTATATTGTTAACATGCTATATGAGGTATAATTGGGCTTTTGTAGGTATTTAGATACTAAGTATGGAGTTCAGACGCATTCCGGTGAAGTTCCGTACGCAATCGCACGTTCAAGGGCATTTTAGTCATTTCACAAATTGCAAACCTGACCTGACATCTCACGAAAGTTGTATCCCTCCTTACTAGCTTCGCGTGGCCATGAACGGTGCGCGATTTCGAGTTCGTATAAAGAAGTTAAGACGATTTCAGCGGAGGGAAAAATAAGGAAAGCGAAAGAGGAGGAGAAGAGGAAGAAAAGATGTAGTGTGCTGCTGCTTGGCTGTGACCTGCTTGATCAATCGATCGACCCTTTTGGTCGATCGATCGATCCTTCTATAATGCCAAAATTTGGCCTTGATCGATCGATTGACCAAAATCTTCGATCGATCGATCCCCTGTTTTCAGGAGATATTTTGCCTTTTCTTTTCTTTTTTCTTTTCTTTTCTAATTTAATTCCAACTTAGTATATATACCAATTTTGTTGTAATAAACAGGGGTGAACGATTTTAGATAGTTTTAGAAGATAGTTTAGCTTAGGGTTTGGGTTTTTGCTTAGTTCTTCTTCATTTCCTATTGGATTGACACACTTTTGGGTTTGTAAGTTGACTATTCATTACCCTCTCCATTAATTTAGTTGTTTTCCATTCTTTCTTGCTTTGATAACTAGGTTTACATGCTTTGTTAATTAGTTTACATGCTTTCATTTACTCGCTTTCTAGTATAAATTTACCGCATTTATTTATTGCGTTTATTTATCACATTTTTAATATGCTTTCTAGGTAATTTTAATTAGGTTGTGTTTGAATGGAACTCACTCGGGTTAACGCGTTGCTTTGCTTTGGTAATGGTGTTTACGGGCTTATTTTGGGTGGGTTTTCCTAGTTATTACTCCTAGGAGATTTGATGGGGCATATCATGTATGTCCCGTGATTATGACCTTTCGCGCGTAATTTTCGAAATATTTGTTGATGCCAAAATCTTATTAGGCTTTTATGATGATTTAGGGGTGTGATAACCCTTGATTTAATTAATTGTCGAAACAAGACGCATTCTAAATAACTCATCGACCCATGTAACCATTTTATACAAATTAACTCGGGTGAGGGATATTCGACGCAACCTATAGTTTTACTCGCTTTCTTAATCTAGATTCATTTTCCCTTGCCTAGATTAAACATTTCCCTTTATGCATCTTTTCTTTTAGTTTGTAATCATCTTTTATACTTTTATTTCGGAATATTAAATCACATAAATTCTAGCAACTCGTCTATGTGGATTTTCGATACCTGACTTACCGCTGTGCTTGCTCCGCAAGTGTAGTAGTAATTTAGGCGAGACAGAAAAGAATGACTGTGCACTTTACACGCGCACACCTCTCGCGCGCTATCAAAATGCTCAAGAGGTGTGCGCGTGTAAAGTGCACATTCGTTGTTTCTAGTCTTGCCGTGATAATACAAACAAAACTAAATTACTACTACACTTGCGGGGCAAGCACAACGGTAAGTCGGGTATCGAAAATCCACAGAGACGAGTTGCTAGAATTTATGTGATTTAATATTCCAAAATAAAAGTGTAAAAGATGATTACAAACTAAAAGAAAAGATGCATAAAGGGAAATGTTTAATCTAGGTAAGGAAAAATGAATCTAGATTAAGAAAGCGAGTAAAATTATAGGTTGCGTCGAATATCCCTCACCCGAGTTAATTTGTATAAAATGGTTACATGGGTCGATGAGTTATTTAGAATGTGTCTTGTTTCGACAGTTAATTAAACCAAGGGTTGTCATGCCCCTAAATCATCATGAAAGCCTAATAAGATTTTGGCGTCAATAAATATCTCGGAAATTACGCGCGAAAGGTCGTAAGCACGGGACATACATGATATGCCCCGTCAAATCTCCTAGGCGTAATAACTAGAAAAACCCACCCAAAATAAGCCCGTAAACACCATTACCAAAGCAAAGCAACGCGTTAACCCGAGTGAGTTCCATTCAAACACAACCTAATTTAAATTACCTAGAAATCATATTAAAAATGCGGTAAAACTATACTAGAAAGCGTGTAAAGAAAGCAAGTAAACCTAATTTAGAAAGCATGTAAATCTAATTAGAAAGCAAGAAATGAAGAAATACAAACTATATTAATGGAGAGGATGATGAATAGTCAACATTCAACCCAAATGGGGTGTCAATCCAAGAACAATTGAAGAAGAACTAACCAAAACACCCAAGCCCTAAGCTATTCTACCCTAGAATCGTGTATATTACCTAATATCTGAATATTACAACAAAAATTGTATTTATAGTAAGTGGCAATAAAATAAAAGAGAAAAGAAAATAAGGCAAAATATCTGCAGAAAACAGGGGATCGATCGATCGACCCCTTTGGTCGATCGATCGATGAAGGAAAATTTTTAGCTTTACAGAAGGATCGATCGATCGACTAAAAGGGTCGATCGATCGATCAAGCAGGTCACAACCAAGCAGCACACTGCATTGCTGTTTCTTCTCTTTTCCTCCTCTTTTGGTTCATTATTTTTCCCTCCACTGAAATCGCCGTAACTTGTTCATACGAACTCAGAATCGCGCACCATTCGCAGCCACGTGAAGCTAGCGAGGAGGGATACAACTTTCGTTAGATGTCAGACCAGATGCTCAAGCTGTGAAATGAATAAATGCCCTTTAATCTGCGATTGTGTACGAAACTTCATCGAAATGCGTCCGAACTCCTTACTTAGTACCTAAATACCTACAAAAGCCCAATTGTACCTCATATAGCATGTTAACAATATAAATCGAGGTTTTCTGGTTAATGGGACTAAATATAGAGATTAAGGCACCCGAGGAGGCTAAAATGCGTAGGTTCGAGAGATGAAATAGCAATATTTGCGTATTATCATACCCCCTAATTTACACATTGCTAGTCCCTAGCAATGAAATATGATGCAACAAGAACTACAAGCAAACCAAAAGCAGGAGATAATACAAAAGTATGTTATAAAAGCGAAAGGACACTTTGGCGGACGATTCGATTGCATTTAGCATATGTAATAAGCCGTTAAACCCCTAGGTCACCCTAGTGGACGAGTGTCGTCTCATGAGGGTTTTCAAGGATGATACCCACAAACATCACATGGTTTCCTCAAAATATGCCCAACCCAACATGCGACAAGCCCAACAATGGTGAAAAGGATTTCATACACATTATTAACACATTGAATGAACAATAGTCCAAATCATTAACATTATAGAATGCACCTCATAGAATTGAAACCTTAAAATGTGGGAGGGGGAGCGAGCACATGCGAAGTGTGATTTTTCAAAAACTTATATAAATCGGATACTAAAAATTAAAGCATGCATACATTCAATCCTCATGGGCATTACACTCATCAAGCGAATTCACTCAAAACAAGGAGGTAACACACGGAACATGAGGGCTAAAGAGTAAATGTAAATGGAAACTAGGCCGCACACATGTCACAAATGAAGAACGATATATATAAACTGAAAAACTGTAATCTCAATGAAAGGATACCGCACATTAAAAGAGGAGAAATGTATTTTCATAGATTATCAAAACTATAATGACTTTTAAATTAAATCTACTAAAGATCACATAGGACTTTACTAGGGTTGTAATGTAGGCTAGGCTAGGGTATGAAATGAAGGAATGTATGTATGGATTCAAAGTGCTTGAGATGAAAACTCGGGATAATGAGAAAATGTGAGAAATATCAAAATTGGAAAACAAGTTCCAAAACGGCATTAGATATATCATCGGGGAGAGTAATCAAAGCTTATTGAACTATATATACATCATATACAACTTTCTCTTTCTTTTCTTTTCTTCTTTTCTCATTTTTTTCTTTTGCTTTTTGCTTTCTCTTTCTCACACTTTTTTCACATTTCTTTTCTTTACTTTTCAAACTCTCATATGCCTAAATTGCAACCGACATCACAAGAACATCATTCAATCCCAATTAACATTCCAAATAAAGGTATGGAAAGTGTATATATGGTTTAAAACTCAAATGTAGAGTTGGTTATGGGATATTGGGTTATGAAATGAAAGACTATATTTAGGCTCAAGGGGTTAACGAGGGTAAACATATAAGGGTGAGGTCATGGATAATATGGGTGATATAATAAAGAGGGCCTATGATGATTTCCAAAAGTTTACGCAATTCTCGAGTCAAAATAATATATGAAAATCATGATCAAGTAACACATTTCAAGTATGAACTCAATTAATGAACGATCAAATGAAAGAATTGTGAGATTACCAACAAATTCAACGTTTTCAATGAGAAAAGAATAGTGTATACACTCACAAATGATGAAAGGTACAAAGCTTACTCGGTGTAAGTATATACAATGCAACAAAAGATTACCGAGTTATAAAAATCTTAAACCAAATCAATAAAAAAATAAAAGTGTATGTGCTCATGGGATTAAAGTTTAATTCATGAAGTTATTCATAATATCAATAAGTGAGACTAAAGACTAACAACTTCTAAAATCGAGAACATGCATCATTGGGTTGTCTATTGGATCGGGCAATTATTGAAATTTATCATCGAAAACAAAGGCAAAAAGCCCAAGAAAGGAGAAAAAACAAAAAAAATCTTTTTGAATTTTTTTAATTTATTAAGAAAAGCATACTAAGTAACTAACATGTGAGCAAAATCATGGACTAAATAATGAAATGGATAGAATATCCCACACCCCTAACTTAAAACTTGACATTGTCCTCACTGTGAATTAAGAACCAAGTTAAGAAGAGGAAAATTGCGATATTACCCAAAATTGGAGCGATCCCCATAAGAACAAGTCCAAAGAATCTACAAAATAAGTTAGTATCGAGGATAGCAAAAACAAATAACGAAAAGTTAACTAATTAGACTAGACTAAATTAAAAAGAAAAAAAAGCTAACTATATACAACCTACTATTTAGGCTTCACACTAACTATACACTATAAGTCTAAATAGTTGAGGGTCCACCGGGAAAACGATTTGACTTTGGAGGATAACCAGTGTACCCTCACATACAAGCATGCCTTCCGAAAATATGGATTCCGTTTGAACAACGGAAGGCATGTGTAAGGCGTAAGAAAGGAACCATCGTCAATTAAAAGTTTTGGAGGGACGATGGGGGGTTTGGATTGAATGGGTGACAAAAATAAGTGGGGACCGAGAAAAGTCGAATATCTTGCCAATGATTTTGAAGTTGGAATGGGAGGCGACGCACATGAAGGCAAAGATGCGATCGTGGAGGGCGAATCGAGCAAGTACTCCTCATCGGCGAACACTGAATCATCGGGTACTTGAGACGGTAGGATAATAGAGAATGAAGATGGGGATGAAAGAAATTTTAACTCATGAGATGAATCATCATTGCATGAAGTTTGAGTTTCGAATGAAATAATATCATTTTCAATGAAATGTTCGTCTTTGGGAGCCAAAGAAGAAATCATTTCATTGCAAATAGATATTACATCATTATCATCCTCACTTTCAATATCTATTACACAATGGGCAAAGTCTAGAATGGCTTCTTCCAAAGCAGGTATAAGTACCTCATTTGGTTCAAAACATTCTTCGATCTCGAAAGTCTCGGAAGCAAAATCGTCGTCGGACTCAAATAATAAATCCAAATCATGTTCCCAATAACGATTTTCTTCCCGATAGCGATTTTCAATTTTCTCATTTTCATACATACGCAAACCCTCACCGAATGTCATGGGTCGAGGTGCGGATGCATGAAAATGGGAACTTTGAAAATTACCATCAGACTTAAATGAAAACTCATTATTATAGGAATTTTGAAAACTATTCGAATTCGTTTCAAAATTCCTATTATATGGAGGTAAAGGACCAAAATCATTATCATCATCATCAAAATTCCAATAACCTAAGTTTTGACTTTGGTTATACTCGCCCAAAGTCATATTTGAATTTGTTATACTTTGGGATTCTAAGTATTGGCCGAAAGTCATAGGCTTACGAGAATTTTGAGAATTATAACAATGATTACCGAAACAATTGGAATAAGACATGCTTACCCCAAAAATGGCTTGAAATGGCGAATTCCACAAAGTAAGTGCGCGCAGAAAATTCAAGCGTTCCTAAGTGCTCAAATGTGGAAGTACTGCAAAATATTAGCAAATAATACAAATAGAAAGAAAATACTATGAAATACTAAATCAAATAAAGTCTAAAACAAACTCATCCCCGGCAACGACGCCATTTTGATAGCGCGCGAGAGGTGTGCGCATGTAAAGTGCACAGTCGTTATTTTCTGTCTCGCCGCGACAATACAAACAAACCTAAATTACTACTACACTTGCGGGGCAAGCATAGTGGTAAGTCGGGTATCGAAAATCCACAGGGACAAGTTGTTAGAAATTATATGATTTAATATTCCGAAATAAAAGTGAAAACTATGATTACAAACTAAAAATGAAAGATGCATAAAGGGAAATGTTATTCTAGGCAAGGGTATTGAAACTAGATTATGAAATTGAGTAAAACTATAGGATGCGTCGAATATCCCTCACCCGAGTTCATTTGTATAAAATAGTTACATGGGTCGATGAGTTATTACAATGCGTCTCATTTCGACAGTTAATTAAAACAATGGTTGTCACGCTCCTAAATCATCATAAAAGCCTAATAAGATTTTAGCATCAACAAATATCCCAGAAATTACGCGCGAAACGTCGTAAGCACGGGACATACATGATATGCCCCGTCAAATCTCCTAAGCGTAATAACTAGGACAACGCACCCAAAATAGACGCGTAAACACTATCACCAATCCAAGCAACGCGTTAACCCGAGTGAGTTCCATTCAAACACAACCTAATTTAAATTACCTAGAAAGCATCGTAAAAATGCAGTAAATAAACGCAATAAATAAACGCGATAAATTTATACTAGAAAGCGAGTAAATCAAAGCATGTAAAATAATTAACAAAGCCTGTAAACCTAGTTATCAAAGCAAGAAAGAATGGAAAACAACTATATTAATGGAGAGGGTAATGAATAGTCAACTTATAAACCCAAAAGTGTGTCAATCCAAGAGGAAATGAAGAAAAACTAAGCAAAAACCCGAACCCTAAGCTAAACTATCTTCTAAAACTATATAAAATCGTTCACCCCTGTTTATTACAACAAAATTGGTATATATACTAAGTTCGAATTAAATTAGAAAAGAAAAGAGAAAAGAAAAGAAAAGGCAAAATATCTCCTGAAAACAGGGGATCGATCGACGACTTTGGTCGATCGATCGATCAAGGCCAAATTTTGGCATTATAAAAGGATCGATCGATCGACCAAAAGGGTCGATCGATCGATCAAGTAGGTCACAGCTAGGGCTGTAAATGGATATTCGAAAATCCGCATCCGTCCGATATCCGAATCCGAATTTGTGGATATTTATCCAAAAATATTGGTCGGGCGAAAAAAGTGTGTTCGTGTGAGGACACAATCGTTGTGTGTTTCGCCGCCACGATACAAAAAGAACCTAAGCTACTACTACACTTGACAAGCAAGCACAGCGGTAAGTCGGGTGTCGTAAGAAATCCACAGGGAGTGATTAAATTTTAGATTTTAATTATTTAATTACTTCAGGAATAAAAGTGTAAAATAAACAAATGAAAAGGTGATAGGGTGGTTATGGTGACAAAACAAAAGAATAAGTTAATGCTAAATTAAAGGAAAGCGAGGATCGGGATCGCATTCCACCACACGGGCTAAACAACTACTAATTAGAATTACGGTTCGAAAACATTTAATCGAGCATATTCAATTAAGCATAAACATCACACAAGAAGGAATTTAACCCAAAGTTGCGAGATTAAACATTTAACTGAAAATGGTCGCACGCGGATTAAATTCGGATTATCGCTATAAACACTAAAGTTGCGTGACAAATAAAGTTAAACGCATAATAATCCAACTTTAATACACGCGGTTTCAATTAAATGCAATTTCACACGAAAACCTAACTTTCGAGGTTCTAAACCCGTAAATGGCGGAACACAATCCCGAACCTATTTATCTACGGACAAATCATGGATTAAACTACTTTAAACAACTAATTAACTAATAAAACAAGAATTAATTAAACTAAACTAATTTATCTAGGCATGGAAATGAAGAACAAAGTAAGAAAAACAACTAAAATAACTATATTAAGGAATAAAAGGTTAAGGTACAACTTACAAAACAAAGAGTACAACCATCCAAGGCAAGAGGGATAGGGTTTAGCTCCCAATTATAAAAGCCCTAAAACTAGAGAAAAATGAAAATATCTAGATGTCTTCTCTTCAAAATGAAGAGATAAGGGTTAAATACAAAATATCCCATGGCAAAATTGTAAATAAAAGGAAAATTGCCAAATATCAGCAGGGCCGAATCGATTTGGCTTTGGGGCGAATCGATTCGCCCCCTACAGGTCTGAATTCTGCAGCTTTGTCCTGTTTTACGGAAAATGCCGCCATTTCTTCGTTATAGCTCGGAATGAGGCACGGTCGGAGGCTACACGAAGATAAATCAGAGGACTACAACATCCAAGAAGACATTGGGCCAAAAATCCAAAATATGAAATGACTAAAATGCCCTTGAATGTGACCTTGAGTGTACTTTCCATGTCAAAACCATCCTAAAAATGCCATAACTCCATCGATACAACTCGGAATCATGCACCGTCGGCGGCCACGCGAAGAGAAATGAAAGGGCTTCAACTTCCGTGAAGAGCTCGGGATTCAAACCCGAATGATGGAATTACTAAAGTGCCCCCGAAGATGCAAAAGTCGACGAAACAATTCCGGAAAGCGTCCGAACTTCATACTAAGCATCCAAATACCTACAAAAGCTCAATTAACCCCTGCAAAACATGTTAACATAGAAATCCGAGGTTGTCTGGTTAACGAGCATAAATATAGGGATTAAGATACCCGAGGGGGCTAATAAGGCGTAGGTTAACGGGTGAAATACGCAATATTTGCGTCGTATCACACCCCCTAACTTACACATTGCTAGTCCCTAGCAATGAAATAAGAAACTACAAGAACTACAAGAAAACCAAAAGTAGGATACAAGTACAAAATGGGATGAAAAATTAATAAAAAGATAAGGCCACTTTCGCGGGCGAACGATTGCATTTAGCATATGCAATAAGCCGTTAAACCCCTAGGTTACCCTAGTGGACGAGTGTCGTCTCGTGAGGGTTTTCAGGGATGAAACCCACAAACATCATACAGTTTCCTCAAAATATGCCCAACCCAGTATGCGACAAACTCAACAACAACGAAAAAGATTTCAAACATATTATTAGCATATTGAACGAATTCAAGCTAAAGTCCGTTGTTATTAACAAGTTGAATGCACCTCATAGAATTGAAACTTTAAAAGTGGGAGGGGGGAAAGCACATGCAAAGTATGATTTGGTGAAAAACTTATATAAACCGGATACTAATCAAAGCATGCATACATTCAATCCTCACGGGCATTACGCTCAACAAATGAATCACTCGGAATGGGAGGTAATACACGAAACATGCGGGCATAAAGAGTAAATGTAAATGGAAACTAGGTCGCACACATGTCACAAATGAAGAACGCTATATAAGAAATGAAAAACTTGTAATCTCAATGAAAGATACCACTCATCAAAAGAGGAGAAATGCATTTTCACAGATTATCAAAATTATTTAAACCTTTGAATTACATCAACCTAAGATCACATAGGACTTTATAGGGTTGTAATGTAGGTTAGGCTAGGGTACGAAATGATGGAATGTATATACGGATTCAAAGTGTTCGGGATGAAAACTCGGGATAATGGAAAAATGCGGGCAATATCAAAAATTGGAAAGTAACTTCCAAACAAGCATTAGATATAACAATTGGAGAGTAATCAAAGCTTATTGAACTATATACACAACATATACAACTTTCTCTTTTCTTTTTCTTTTCTTCTTCTTCTCATGTTTTCTTTTGTTTTCGTTTTCTTTTGCTTTTTTCTTTCTCTTTTTCTTCACTTTTTCACTACTTTCTTTTCTTTACTTATCAAACTCTCATATGCCTAAATTGCAACCGACATCATAAAAACATCATTCAATCCCAAGTAACATTCCAAACAAAGGTATGGAAAGTGTATGTATGGGCTAAAACTCCAATTTGGAGTTGGTTATTGGATTTGGGTTCTGAAACGAAAGACTATATTTAGGCTCAAAGGGGTTAACGAGGGTAAACATATAAGGGTGAGGTCAAGGCTAATATGGTTGATATAAGAAAGAGGGCCTATGATCATTTCATAAAGTTTACGCAATTCTCGAGTCAAAACAATATATGAAAATCATGCTCAAGTAACACATTTCAAGTATGGACTCAATTAATGAACGATCAATGAAAGAATAGTGAGATTACCAACGAATTTAACGTTTTCAATGAGAAAAGAATAGTGTATAACACTCACAAACGACGAAAGGTACAAAGCTTACTCGGTGTAAGTATATACAATGCAACAAAAGATTACCGAGTTATAAAAATCTTAAACCAAATCAATATAACAAGGAAAGTGCATATGCTCATGGGATAAAGTTTAATTCATGAAGTTATTCACAATATCAATGATTTGAGGACTAAAGTCTAATAACTTCTAAAATCGAGAACATGCATCATTGAGTTGTCTATTGGATCGGGCAATTATTGAAATTTATCACTGGAAACAAGGCAAAATGCCCAACAAAGGAGAAAAAAGAAAGAAAATATTTTTGAAATTTTTCAAATTTTTCACAAAAAGGCATACTAAGTAACTAAATGTGAGCAAATCCATGGACTACACATGAAATGGATAGAATATCCTATACCCCCTAACTTAAATGTTGCATTGTCCTCAATGCGCATTAAGAACACAACACAAAGAGAGGAAAAGAACGATATTACCAAAAATTGGAGCGATCTCCATAAGCGCGAGTCCAAAGGAATCTACAAAACAAGTTAGTACCGAGCATAGCAAAAACAAATAACAAAAAGTTAACTAGTTACACTAGACTAAATAAAAAGGAAAGAAAAGTAGGAAAGAAAGAAAATTAAAAAGCTAACTATTTACAACCTACTATTTAGGCTTCACACTAACTATACACTAGAAGTCTAAATAGTTGAGGGTCCACCCAAAAAGGGATTTGACTTTGAAAGATCAACGGTGGACCCTCCAAAGTGAACATGCCTCCCGAAAGATATGAATTCCGTTTGAACAACGGAAGGCATGTGGGTAATGAAAAAAATGAACCATCGCCAATTTGAAATTTTGGGCGGACGATGGGGGATTTGGATAACAAGGGGGAAAGATACACTTGAGGTCCAAGAAAAATAGACTCATCTCCCAAAGATTTTTCAAATGGAATGGGAGATGGTGCACACATCGGGATAACATCCATCGAAAGCAAGTCCAGCAAGGAGTCCTCATCGGTAAAAAGTGTAGAATTTTTAAAAGTTTCTACCGACTCATAGGAATCAACCGGTAATTCTAATGGTTCGATGACGGAAAACGAATATGGTGATGAAACAAATTCAATCTCAATCGACTCATCGTTGGAAGGAGATTGAATTTCGGGGGAGAAAGATTCACATTCGATGAGAAATTCTCTGAAAAATCGAGGTGAAACACAAGTTTCCACCTCCTCGTTGTTTTGTGCATAAGAATTCATCTCATCGCAAAGTGAACCAAATCTCATTCCAGCATCATCTAAGCTTTCCAAACCTTGGGAGTAAAGAAGAAAAGTATCTTCCAAAGTAGGCTTCCTCGGCTCAAGAGCCTCGGACTCCTCATTTGGTTGAAACTCGTCTTCGAAAGTAATGAAATGAGAATCGTCATTGGATTCGAATAATGAATCCAACTCAAGCTCCCAATAACGATTTTCATTCTGATAAATGTTTTCAAGTCTTTCATTTTCAAGAAAATCTTGAAAATGGAAAACTTGAAAACTATCCCCAAAGTATGAATCATTAGAATAACCGTAATAACTATAATAGTAGGACATGATTACCTTGTTGTTGAAATATGGAGAATCCAAGAAATAAAGTGAGCAACCGCGAATCAAAGTTTCTTAGCGCTCAAGTATGCAAATCCTGCAAAAAAGGTTAAAAGAAAGAATACAAATAGGAAAGGAAAAATACTACGAAATAATAAAACAATTACAATCTAAAACACACTCCCCGGCAACGGCGCCATTTTGTGGTCGGGCGAAAAAAGTGTGTTCGTGTGAGGACACACTCGTTGTGTGTTTCGCCGCCACGATACAAAAAGAACCTAAGCTACTACTACACTTGACAAGCAAGCACAGCGGTAAGTCGGGTGTCGTAAGAAATCCACAGGGAGTGATTAAATTTTAGATTTTAATTATTTAATTACTTCAGGAATAAAAGTGTAAAATAAACAAATGAAAAGGTGATAGGGTGGTTATGGTGACAAAACAAAAGAATAAGTTAATGCTAAATTAAAGGAAAGCGAGGATCGGGATCGCATTCCACCACACGGGCTAAACAACTACTAATTAGAATTACGGTTCGAAAACATTTAATCGAGCATATTCAATTAAGCATAAACATCACACAAGAAGGAATTTAACCCAAAGTTGCGAGATTAAACATTTAACTGAAAATGGTCGCACGCGGATTAAATTCGGATTATCGCTATAAACACTAAAGTTGCGTGACAAATAAAGTTAAACGCATAATAATCCAACTTTAATACACGCGGTTTCAATTAAATGCAATTTCACACGAAAACCTAACTTTCGAGGTTCTAAACCCGTAAATGGCGGAACACAATCCCGAACCTATTTATCTACGGACAAATCATGGATTAAACTACTTTAAACAACTAATTAACTAATAAAACAAGAATTAATTAAACTAAACTAATTTATCTAGGCATGGAAATGAAGAACAAAGTAAGAAAAACAACTAAAATAACTATATTAAGGAATAAAAGGTTAAGGTACAACTTACAAAACAAAGAGTACAACCATCCAAGGCAAGAGGGATAGGGTTTAGCTCCCAATTATAAAAGCCCTAAAACTAGAGAAAAATGAAAATATCTAGATGTCTTCTCTTCAAAATGAAGAGATAAGGGTTAAATACAAAATATCCCATGGCAAAATTGTAAATAAAAGGAAAATTGCCAAATATCAGCAGGGCCGAATCGATTTGGCTTTGGGGCGAATCGATTCGCCCCCTACAGGTCTGAATTCTGCAGCTTTGTCCTGTTTTACGGAAAATGCCGCCATTTCTTCGTTATAGCTCGGAATGAGGCACGGTCGGAGGCTACGCGAAGATAACTCAGAGGACTACAACATCCAAGAAGACATTGGGCCAAAAATCCAAAATATGAAATGACTAAAATGCCCTTGAATGTGACCTTGAGTGTACTTTCCATGTCAAAACCATCCTAAAAATGCCATAACTCCATCGATACAACTCGGAATCACGCACCGTCGGCGGCCACGCGAAGAGAAATCAAAGGGCTTAAACTTCCGTGAAGAGCTCGGGATTTAAACCCGAATGCTGGAATTACTAAAGTGCCCCCGAAGATGCAAAAGTCGACGAAACAATTCCGGAAAGCGTCCGAACTTCATACTAAGCATCCAAATACCTACAAAAGCTCAATTAACCCCTGCAAAACATGTTAACATAGAAATCCGAGGTTGTCTGGTTAACGAGCATAAATATAGGGATTAAGATACCCGAGGGGGCTAATAAGGCGTAGGTTAACGGGTGAAATACGCAATATTTGCGTCGTATCAAATATGGAAACGGATATGAATATGGATACTCTATAAAAATATCCGAGAAAACGGATACGGATACGGATAGTACTAGTATCCGACATGGATAATCCGTATCCGATGCGGAGTATCCATTTTATCGGATATCCGTTTTATCGGATATCCGTATCCGTCAAACATATGTTTAAAATATTACTAATAATATTAGTATTATTATTACTAGTAAATAAATATTAAAGAAAACCTTAATCGTTTATTCCCCAAAACAAAATAAACACATACTCCACTCCAAACAAAAACACCCTAAAGTTATTATTTTATTGGGTATATTATAAAATGTCATGTATTATTATTTTATTGGGTATATTATCATAGAGTTACACTAAAGTTACAATACACCCTATCACACACAACATACACCGACTAAAAAACATATACTCCACTAAAAAAAAAAATAACTTCGTTTCATTTCTCTTTCGTATAAAACAAGAGAAAAGAAACTCTCATGTGGTTGTTCGTTAGTTTTCTTAATTATAAATAAATGTAAGAGAAAAACATAAAAGAATATAAGAGAGAAACATAATAGAATGTAAGAGAGAAATAGAAAAGTAAAGAGATGATTTTGATTGTGATGAGAACTAAAGTTAACAACATGTATATTATATACAAAATAAAAATGTGTACTTATTAAAATAAAAATATTAGTATGTTTTGAAGACAAAAGGTCCATGAGGTTATCATTCTCAATAAATTTGATTAATCTAAAAGGTGCATATTTATTTCTACTTTCATGGAATGCGACTGTTATTTTTTTTGGATGGCTTTAAACTTATATGGTTGTAAACTATGGATGACTTTACGCCATATTATCATTATGGAATGATATTATTATTATGGAATCCATAATTGTTGATATTAGGAGGCAGTAATTTTGTTATATATTTATTTGGATTGGATTGGATTTCATTGGATTGGATATTTTAATTGTTATTTTTTGCGATGGCTAAATAATGTAAACGGATACGGATATTATCCGCATCCGAGGTATCCGAGCGGATACGGATATGGATAGTTGTTTTAACTATCCAGGCGGATACGGATACGGATACAGATAATACATTCAGATAGCGGATACGGATATGGAAAACATGGTATCCGATCCGTATCCGTCCGTTTACCACCCCTGGTCACAGCCAAGCAGCAGCACACTGCATCTTTTCTTCCTCTCCTCTTCCTCTTTTACTTTCCTTATTTTTCCCTCCGCTGAAATCGCTGTAACTTCTTCATATGGACTCGGAATCGCGCACCGTTCACGGCCACGCGAAGCCAGCGAGGAGGGCTACAACTTTCGTGAGATGTCGGTCCAGGTGCCTGTAACACCCCGCCTAATTAAATACCGGGTGGCCAGTCCCATACCAAATTAAAACAGAATATATAGTTGGCTCATTCTTAGCATCACTGTCAAAAACATTTACAACTCACCCAATACTCAATTAAGCTGGTGTTAAAAACTTTCCAAATTTAAATTTCAACAAAAACCATTTTTAGTTTAAGAATAACACTACACATTTTATACTACAACACTGATAACACAATAAATATCACGAAAGAATTTAAATGCAATTGGAATAAACATTCCCAAATAATATAAATCCTTTACAATAATCCCAACAATGTCAAATGTATTAAAAAGACAAGAATACAATAGTATTTAACCCCGATAGAAAAGATAACTGAAATCCTTTGGGCGACATGCCCTAACTAAGAATACTGTGAATCAAATGAAGATAGGCGTCTAAGAAAAACTCCATAAATCCATAGCTTGTCATAATCCGCTAAGGTTGGCATCCCTGTTGCTGGACACCTGATATAGAGATACAATTGAAGAGAAAATATGCAAGGAAACGGGTCAGAGCCCGAATGTGTAGATTATTTTTAAAACAACAAGTATTTAACAAGTGCAATAAAGCATTTATTATGTACATGTTAGATCCAACTCTCACTTGCTACTCTCACCTCTCAACTAGAGTGCACACTTAACGTTTCCTATTAACCTCCTAGTTAATGGTTCCTCTTGTCTAGTCTCCATATTATAATTCCATCCCAATATCATAACCCCCGTATGTCCCATACCATACGTCACATTATTATTCATTTACATTTCTCCTTTATATGATTAGTTTCTCATTAACATGAATCATTTCTCATTAATATGAATTAAGCTTTTCATTCATTAACTTAATTCCATTATCTTTTTCTATTCACCGTTATCTACAATTATCACTGTAGATAGATTTAACCACAATATATATCCATTCAATCATTTAATCCATTATATATATATTCATATATAATACGGCACCCTGAGTCACAGCTGCGGTGCAATGCATTACTCTGCTATCATGTCCCATCATCGCAGGTCGCCGAATAGGGGACTAAAGGTTCGGTAAGATTCCACGAACCACAAACAACAACAAAAAAATTGGAGGCGAACATAGTTCTCGTATCCATGGGTCACGCACATACCTACGTACCCACAGTCAGCGGACTTATCAACTCCCCGATAAGTCTTTCATAAACCTATGTTCTCGAGCGACAAATCAAAGATCCCATGGATTCATCAGGATATGACTGCCCTCACGTGCAAACCTCCCACCGATAGCAAGTAAGCTAGGTATGTCATACACATAAATCATCAATCAATCAAATAGGTATTATCATACAATATAATATCAATAAGGTAATTATCACTACCCTAAGATATTTCTCATACGTAGCATTATATCTCTTTTAAATTCCACGTATTAAAATATCATATCTTTACTTCATAATTTAATTATCCTCGCATCCTATAACATCTCTCCACTCCCGACGTCGTTAAGGTTCATGCGCGAAGCGTCTCGCAAAGCGAAATCCAAACAAGGAACCCCTCCAATACACTACTACTTAACTTTGTCGATCGAGGAGGTCCGACAACTTCAACTATGCGATCGGGATAACCTCATACCCTCTTTCAATCAAATGTGTTCTAAACTCCCATCTCACAAGATTCAAATAGGATTTCCCTCATCTTATATTCAGTAAGAAGTCACTAATATCCTACTGGTCCATAACATTATTTCTCTCGAACTACTACGAGTTTAGTTCTCCTTTTAATTAAGGTTAAAGCCGATAGTTTCAAATCTCTTATAAACACATATTTTTTCACTTAGGATTAAACCCTCTTGTAAACTTAAGGATACCCAGGTGTTATATTCAATCACCCCTACTGGTCCTATCTTAAATCCTCATACATCCCCATTTGGAATTTAACAAATGAATCTAGCAACTTAAATTCCATTCAATATAATTTTCATCATTTAAATCACTCGAATCCAAATCAAATTAATTCCAATCTTATCAAGGGTTTACTGATATTTTCCAGGTCCCATAATATCCAAATAATAATCACCAAAGATCCATAAAAGGTTTGGGATAAGAATCAACATTTAAAAAGAAACAACTTTTCATATTCTGGGGAGGTCGATCGATCGAAGGCAGGGGTCGATCGATCGATCCCTCAGGTCACAGCCTGGTTTTTCTGCATTTCAGCAACTACGGGTTTCACCATTTTTACTCATTCAAACCTTCATATTAACCTCCAAATTGAGTTATAATTATTACTACATGATATGTCAACATATATGAACGATTTCCAGTATCCTAAACATCTTAGGATCATCAAGGGATTGGATTAAAAAGCATGTTTATCTCCTTATTTCCAGAAAATTAACAACATATCATCTTCAAGAACACATAAATGGTTTTCATAATTTCTTCAACAGATTCATGACTATTTCGTGGATTAATATCAACCTAAAACATGAGTTTAATTCCTATATCATTTCAGTTTCCAGAAATCCATTTAATACTCCATTATTTCTTCCAAACATAAATAATCTTCTCTTTTCATACTATTCTAACATGGAAAATATACAAACTTAAATTGCCATTATCAAACACTTGCCTTTACTGTAGGTCTGATCCTTTGGTGTAGTATATCTCAGTTGGTTGTCCCTTCTTCGGTCAAACTCCGGTGGTGGTTGGTGGTGGTGAACCTTGGTTCTTGTTCTTCTCCTTCCCAAGTAGGCTTTTCCCTTCCCAAGCACTCTTTCACTCTCTCTAGGAAGATGGCTTCTCTAATTTGTGTAGAGGAGATGAATAGCCCACATACACTTAATCTACCAATACTTATAATATGCCAAAATCCGAAATCACTATTCATCCCCCCTAGAAAATGACCAAAATGCCCTTTCGGGTTATCTATTCATTTCCAAATGACCCGAGACTCAAAATTAACATCCAAATAGACTTTTCTGACTATTTCGAACCTTACGGACGCAACGACGCAGTCGAAATGACTATTAGATCGATAGAAAATAAATTTCCTTTTTAATTTAATAAACTAGTCCCGACACGTCCCATACCGCGTCTGACTAAAAATATAAATTACCGAATTTATATCATACAGTCATATCAATGACATCACATTCATATATTACCTAAATATCTTTAAGTAATATTCAGAATCATCCATTTTAATATCCACCGTCCGGATAAAACCCGAATGAATTAATTAATAATAAAATCCAATTAATCCATTAATTTAAAATATAAACCATTTTAAAAGTCATTTAAAATTACGGGGTATTACAGTGCCCAAGCTATGAACTGACTAAAATGCCCTTGAACGTGCAATTGCATACGGAACTTCATCGGAATGCGTCTGAACTCCATACTTAGTACCTAAATACCTACAAAAGCCCATTTATACCTCATATAGCATGTTAACAATATAAACCGAGGTTGTCTAGTTAACGAGCATAAATATAGAGATTAAGGCACTCGATGGGGCTAAAATATGTAGGTTCGGAGGATAAAATACGGAATATTTGAGTATTATTACCGATGTTCTTTTTTAAAGCCGGTGGAGGTGCATTCTTATTGCCTCCCTTTTCCATGAGCCTCACCAGACTAGCAGCAGACATCTCCCGAAACTCTTCTAGTATACCTACTGGTCGCTCTGCAAAAGACAAGCTTCAGAGTTAGTCAGTCAGAGATATATAATCATATGAGAGGTATAACTTGGGTAAGAAAAATAAAGACTTACAAAGCTCTTACAAGGAACCACCCCCCAAACTTGTCTGATATAGGTAGTAAGGGGTCATCAGATGCTCATATTTAACGAGACGACCATTATCGCCTTGATTGCGAAGTCCTCAACATTTTTATGATTTTTTGGGTTAAGTCTAGGGCCAGTTTTAGCAGCAAGAGAGACCTTCCCCCATCTCAGAGGAGTCCTCAAAACCGACGTTCCAGATGCCTCATTCGAACCAAATTCCCACGCCCCGAAAATAAAGAAGTACCGAGGTTTCTAATTATGGTTTAAAGTTTGGGTAACCAAAAGCATTTTCTTCTCTAAATTCCTATCTAGGAAGTGGTAGTAGCTAGGGTGGTTTTTGGAAGATGAGGGAACATAATAGCGTGTAAAAACTCTAACTGGAAGGTCTGAATTGTGAACAACCCTCCAAAGGACGATGGCCCCGATCATAACCCTCCATACATTTGGGGATAGTTAGGAAGGGGCAAGATTTATATGAGAGAGTATAGCTCTGACGGTTCGATGAATAGGAAGACGAAAGCCCAACTTAAACATCTGCTCATAAACACATATTTCTCCATCTCGACCATCAAAGACCCTCTCATCCTTCATAGGTTTCCTAACGATTATTAAAGAATCTATGGAATAGAGGTGCCTAAAATTAAGAAGGTCGTGATCGTTGACGATACTCTCATACTCGGTCACCTCAGAGGTATCAAGATTGCTCCCTTCATCATTATCACCATACCTAGCAACATCGTCCTGGGCAGTTATAGGGGCACCACCAGGGAACCTCTGAGCAAATTCAACCCCAGTGGCAGCCGATAGCGGAATGGCATCAATGGGAGGTGGAATTACTATGCTGGGCCCTAAGATTTCCACATCGAAAGACCTACGCGAAGTCCTAGAACCTTGGTGGGACGAGGGAAGGCTTGAAACCTCAGCCTCCTGAGGAACCTCACCTTGCCTAGGAGAATAATCCATAGCCTCTAGAAAAGAGTCTACAGATTCACCTACTTCAGACGTTGACATAGGGTCTGAGGAATATGACTCAGACATTTGGACAGGATCCTCAGGAGGCTCTGCAGGCTCAGGGTATATCATTTTCAAGGGTGGAGGAAATATTGGTCAGAGGGGAAAGGCCTCAGCCCTACGATCTTCCTCTTGGGCCAGTTCTATCTGCCTAATCTTCTCAAAAGTCTTCTCACGCAGAAAGGGGAACTCTTTTATAAGTTGGTACAAGGGTTTGAGCATGAGGAAGTTGACACTACACTTAAGGGAAAGACTAAGCTACAAATAGGCACACAACTTAAAGAACCTAAATTAAAGATCAAGGGGTGGAAATTGAAAGGTCTCAAATGAAGAACATCGAGAACACTCAATAGCAGGTCACTAAAGATGGTGATTGAAAGTTCGTCGGAAGCCTAAAAGAAGGAAGTTCGAGGCTAAAGCAACCCCAGAGCAACCTGGAATGGTCCTAGCGCCACTCCACCACTGCTATTCTACCCCTACAACCACTTAACAGAGGAAGAAACCATCATAAAAAAAATAAAGTCATCGAAAAAGCTTAAACCCGAAAATGAAAGTTAACAAATAAACAAAGGGAAGGAGAGCGATACCTGACTGAGTGCGATGGAAGAAGGAATAGACTTAAGAGGCAAAGAACCTTCAATTACAGCCAGCAATGGAGGTTTGAAGGAAATCATGGTTGTAGAAAATCTTAGGCGAGAGAACAAAGAGAATGAGGAAAAAGAAGAAGGTTTTAAACCTTCTCAATGATGGAACACGATTTCCAATGCCCCCATTATTACCCTTGTAAACCAAAAAGACGCTGCCAGAAATAACAACACCTTGGGGAATACGTTAGTCACTTCAGTGAGTGACACGTGTCAAGGAATCACACACTCTAAGGCACTAAAAGAAACTCAGCCTCGGCCTAGCATACCACTCATTCACCTACTCACATAGGAGACTAAGGGTTAGGGTGATTGATATGTTCAAAGTGCACCCTCGTACTCAGAGTCACTAACCTCGACCTATCTCACAACCGAGTTAGCAAGAAGCTCACAATTGCCATTAGAAAGTTCGTATTCTGTAAGGTCGGCTCTCTACTAACAACCTTAGCTCTATAGTAGCTGGGGTCAGTAGTGCCTTATGGGGACAGGTTATTGTCAACATCCTACCCTGCTTAAGCTGACGTTATATCTCACCTCCTGCCTAATCTCAGCCAGTCTTCCCGGCCTAGGTCATCATGTCTATTGACAAGATAAAGCAACATCGTCAGACTTCACTAACCTTGTACTCGTCCAGGCCAAGGTTACATCAGTCAAGGACACAAGTCCGAGCATATGCAAGCACATGTAAGGTTTAGAACACGTGAGCAAATCAATTATAATCGAATCATTCCCCTCACATGAGGGAATATTGTGGTCATTATTATCTAAATGAGATCATCTAGATGTCATCATAATATTGGTTCGACCCTCATGCACATGCTCATTGCATGCTTGGGGGGTACATTACACCCCCCAAGCACTATATACAATGATCTTCCTCTACCTTGGAAAGGGATCGATAATTCCAACCCTAGCTTAAACTCTGTTGGTTTACACAGTAGAGAGAGAAAGCTTGAGAGATTGTATCTATGGCCATTAGTGCCTTCATCTAGTGAAATTACTCACACACTCACAGAGGACGTAGGCCTGATTAGCTGAACCACTTAAATACTAGTGTCCATCCTCTTATTCTCACCTCCCTCGACTAGATATTTACTCTTTGTTCTGCCATTGTTATTACTTGCTTGAGCTTACCAACACCTCATCTGGTGATTCTGTTTCCAGCCTCATCATTAGGAACAACATAACTTAGATTATTAGATAATATCTTGGTGATGAATTTATTATTGAAGTTACACAAGCTGATGGGTCTAAAATCTTCACTTCTTACAGGGTTTGGAATTTTTGGGATAAGTACTAATTAAACTTATGGGAATCTCATGACCTAGGAAGAAAGAGTTTAAAACTAAGTGGAGGTCCTCCTTAATAATATTCTAACACAATTTGTATAAAATACCATTAAAACCATCCGGGACTAATGAAGTAGTGGCATCCATATTAAAAACCACATCTCCCATCTCTTCCATATTGGGACAAATGGTCAACATACAAGTATCCTCTATTCGAAACCAATTGGGGAATCATAGATACACAACAATCATTGAAAATCACATCCCTAACAGTGAACAACTCTTTAAAATGGTCATAGAGAGAATCCTTAATTTCTTGAGCATTAGTAGACCAATTACCAGCCCCATTCCGAAATCTAACTATGGATAACCTATTGGGATTTTTTTTATCCAAAGAGTGGAAAATTTTATATTGGAATCACCTTCTATAACCTAAGTATGGATGCCATTAAAAACCACATCATTCGTCTCTTCCATGTGAGGACAAATGGTCAACATACAATTATCCTCTATTTAAAACCAAGTGGGGAATCATAGACACACAATAATCATCGACAATCACATCCATAATAATGATCAAGTCTTTAAAATGGTCATAAAGAGCGTCCTTGATTTCTTGAGCATTAGTAGACCAATCACCAGCCCCAATTTGACCTATTGTGATTTTTCTTAGCCAAAGAGTGGAAAACTTTGTATTGGAATCACCTTATATAATCCAATTCACACTATATTTTTACACCAATAAACTTCTTATTTTGTGATCTTAAGTATACTTGTAGTTTTGTTAAGTCAAGTGTCCAATAAGTCGCACGTGCTTTTAAGCTACTAATTTACAAGAGCAGTTATATTCTCCCAATATTATTTTGGGTGGTTTTAAGATGAAAATATTGATTAAGATCATTGTATAATGTACACAAACTACTAATTTTATTATTTCATACTTGAGATTTAGGTGACAAGTAGATGTCCAAATATGTTATGTGCTATGATGAAATATGAGGCATTAATTCAAGCTAAAATATAAGAATTAATATGAGAACTTCTATGATGCCCAGATCTATCTACGTGTGTATAACATACCGTGTTTTCTATTGAACCCCTAAGTGTAGGTAGGGAATAATTAACCACATACTCAGAATCAACAATCCCAATATTTTTGGTTTTATTGCCCTGTAAAATAAAGAATAGTAAAGAAGATGTTTGTTAAATAATGAAAAAAATTATACGGGACATAGTTGATCACTAATTAGTGATGTGTTTTGCTAACTCTGCAATTTCTTTAATGCTTTTCAATTCAAACGATAATAAACATAATATATTATATTAGTGTCTTATCACATATTTTCATTACTTTAGATTTATAGTATAGTGTGATTAAATACGTGGAAAATCCATTTTAATTTTGTCTGAAAAAAGCAGAACATTGAGACATTCTTTGAAATAACATGTCATTGAACATTAAACTCGATTTCTCTCCACTAAAAGTATGGAAGTGCACTTTTATAAATGATACTTACCCACAAGTCAATAGAACAATAATCATTGGATTGTTCTTCATGAAACATGATCGTTGCTTGAATCCCCGTAACATATATAGAAGAAAAGAACATCCAGTCATATGTGTAAATTACTATTTAATAACTAATAAGTGTTTCCTGTAAATTTTACAAAGACAGTGCAACATTTCAAGTAAATGCTTCAAAAGTCCCAAAATTTAGCAATTATATTAGAATTGTTGTCGCGTAGTGACTTAGTATGCGAAATGTCGCACATTATTGCTTATCAGCATCTCGAGGATACCTGTCATGCTTAAGGAGGCACTAAATATCATAATACCACATTCCTGCTATGTTCGGATCCTCTTACCTAGTGAGCTCAATGTGGTAGCAGTGAGTGGGTACAACATGTTTTCGGACTAGAAAAAAGGGCATTATTATCCCGACGGGCATATCGATCATAGAGGCCAAGGTCGTTAGTAAGTTAGCTAGGCCATTTCTCGAGTGAGGGTGGTAGTGGAAGGTGACATCTTTGAATTGGGAGGCTATCTATTCAAGATGAGCGTGAAAGGGTAATATTTTCTTATCTTTAACTTTTCATTTCCTAAAGATCGCCCCCATGTTGAGGGTTGACTCTCTGTAAACATCAATGCACTTGATTCCTCTCTCTAAGATAATCTTCAGCCCTATGATCCATGCTTCGTATTCCATCATGTTATTGTTACAAGGGAAGTCTAACTTGATGGAGATGGGAGTGTGATAATCATTGAGGGAAATCAGAAGTATCCCAATACCATATCCTTTCTTGTTCGTTTCTCTATTGAATAACATCTTCCATCTGAGATCCTCATAACAGGTGTAGAGGATGTCTTCATCTGGGAATTTGAAATCCAAACCTCACTTCCTTCCATGGGATTTTCAACAAGGTAATAAAAAATGGATCTTCCCTTCATAAACTTTACATGACATATGTGATGTCAAATTCTTCCAGTAACGTCAACCAGTGGGCTATACAGCTATATAAGGAGGGTTCTCCAATAGGTATATCATTGGATCAATTCGGGACATCAGTTTAATAGGAAATGAAAGCATATACTGTTGGAAATTCTAAGTGACCCAGACTAAGTTGACATACGCATTCCCTGATACAATATAGTTTACCTCATACCCAATTAATTTTTGACTAGAAACTAGATTTCTCTCTCCTTGTAGGATTTTTCGATGTACGGGGCCAATATATCCCCAGCTATTGTCTCGGTGATACTTAAGTATACGAGGAGGGGAGATTGTAATACAAAGGCATGAGTATCGGAGGTCATGTGAGATTCTGTTTGATATGATTACAGGCTTTCTGACATGCCTTGTTATAGTCTTTAGTTGAATCCTTCTGGAAAAGCTTAAAAATGTACTTACAGATTGAGGTCAATTGGCTAATGAACCGATTGATGTATTGGAGTTTACTCGGGAATCCATGCACTTGTTTCTCCATTCGAGTTAACATAATCTCGAGTATCTCTTTTAGTTTGGCAGGGTCTGCCTCAATCCCTTTTTCACTGACTATGAATCTAAGGAGTTTGCCCCTTGTGACACCAAATATGCATTTTTATGGGTTGATTCACATCTAATATTGTCATAGCTGCTGGAAGAATATCCTAAGGGTAAGAATGTGACCTTCCCAAGTCTTGGACTTTATGATAATATCGTCGATATATACTTCAACTTCCTTATGGATAAGATCGTGAAAAGTAGTTGTAGAGGCATTTTAGTAGGATGCCCTTGCATTTTTTTAGACCAAACAACATGACTGTGTATCAATAGGTATCCCACAGAATGATAAAGGTAGTTTTTACCTAGTAGTTAGGATGCATCTTAATCTGATTATACTCGATCAAAAAGTTAATAAATGACTTGAGCTCCTAACTTGTAGTATTATCGATGATCATGTTGATGTTAGGCAAAGGATAATCTTCCTTCGAGGATGCTTTTTTCCATTCTCTATAGTCAGCACACATGAATACGTTCCCTCTCGATTTCGGTATAGGGATGATGTTTTCAAGACATGTAGGATATTCGACCACACAAATGAAGCCTACGTTCAATGGTTTCACCACTTCATCTTTAGCTTTGAGGGACTAATCTTTCTGGAGCTTTCTCAATTTTTGGTTGATAAGTTTGCTTTATGGGAAGGTGGGGATCTCCTTAAGTGCTATTTTTGGATCTATGCCAGGCATGTCATCATAGGACCACGCGAAGACATCCACAGACTTATTCAAAAGATCTTCAATTACAATCGATCATATTCATTGAGGGTGGTCCTAATCTTATGTGGATGGCTATTCGAATCGAGACTGATAACAATAGTCTCATCATCTTTAGTTGGAACATGCTTATGTTGTTTAGTTTTTCCCTTATTGAGATCAATTAATAATTGTTCATTTATTAAATCATCTTCATCAATCATTTGATTAGAATTAAGACAACTAACGTAATGCATACCAAGATACTTTAAATTATTATTCATTTTAGTCTAAATATTTTCAAGAAATATAGCGGTGAGGACATCATCAAAGGAGGCCTCATTCAAAATTACATTATAAATAACAAAAAAAGTAGTAGATTCATGTTCTTTTTAGAGGGGATGAGCAGTGGGGCTCAGGCTTACTTGTGTAGGCTTAATAGGGATAACATGTTAGTTGAGAATTGGTGCATCGATAGTGGTGACCTTTTTCGATGGGTCAGAAGGTTCGACTTTCAGGTGGATCATGTAAAGATCTACCCCTGTGTATGCATATCAAATGATTCATCAGTCACTTCCCTCAGAATTCTCGTTCCTTTCCACAGCTTTGACGGTTTAAGGATCTACTTCAATTTTTGATCTTCATCCCACGTGACTTCATCTTCAAAGAAGATATTTAGCGGCAATTTCATCTTTTTCTCCACGGGTTCATACAATGGCATGGGAAATTTGCAAATAGGAAGTCTTCAGCTTCTGGTTCATTGCTTGATTTACCAAAGTTATCATCCCATTCGATAGAAACGATGTCATCATTACAGGAAAATTCAATACATTCCAAACCTCTATGGCCTCATCATATATATCTTCCCATTCAGCACTAAAGTGTTGAAAGGAAGGTACTAGTGGCCCTTGGAATTTTAAGATTGTAAGCAGTTCAGAGATAGTGGACACTTCTCTTTCTTTAATAAATACATTAGACATAAGTTGCACAATGTAATCTAAATTAAAATCTTCCGTCGGTATGAACTATTCATCAAATTTTCTCGCCCATTTTCGAACTTCTATGAATAAGGTGTTGAATTTTTCGCACTTGATGGTTATCTCTGAGAGCGATTTCAACATAAAATTTTGAAGTTGATTTAAAACCATGGGCAATTACATGCCTCCCTCTTCTGAATGGGCGAGAATGGAAATATAGGCCCTGGTACGGATCCATAGAGCTTGGTAGGTAGGATTCTCAGGAGGTAGAAAGTAAGAACATAATTTGAAGGGTTTAGGTGAGATATTAGTGGAGTGGGCGTTTAGATGGGCTTAATTCTAGTATAAGGGTCAAATTTTGGGTTTTTCTAAGAGGATGGCATTCACCCAGTTCAGTGAGCTGGGAGAGGATTCTGGGTAGTATTAGTTTTAAATTAGCTCGTGGGGCAATGATCCCTCTATCTTTGAGGCTTTGAATAACATTATTTAGATGGAAACACTAATCAGTGGTGTGTCTGATAATTTGTTAGTAGTCACAATGGGACCCATTCTTTACATTACGAGTAAAAGGATTTGGAAATGGTTGGGGTTCTATAGATTTAATGAGGTTTTAGGAAAGAATGTCTTGATAAACTTTTGACAAAGGGGCATAATGTTTGGTATACTCCTTTCTGAATGGATTTATGACTCTTTTGGGTGTCCGAGAGGTAGCATGTTGGGAAAAGTCGTTGATGGTTGAAATCGAGGGGCTAGATGACTTATCATACTTCTGAGAAAACTATCTAGTAAGCCTTTTCGATTCAGATTTAGCTTTCTAATTTGTGACCCCTTCTTTTATTTCAACCCTAGCTTCCTCGAGGGTACTAAAATGGGGGTAGTAATGGCCTCTCATTAAAGTTTAAATATGGGACAAGATGTGTTTCTTTACAATACTTACCTACTCTTCCTCTAATGGTCTGTTTGTCATAGTAGTTTCTTTCTCTCTACACCTTCCAATAATGATGCCAACGATTCACCCAATTTTTGTTTGAGTAGTTACAAGTCTCGACGAGTAAATTCCAACTCTTCATTATACTTATACTCAGTCATGAATTCTCGAGCTACATCCTTCTAACTATGGATTCTAGATTCTTCGAGGTATAGGAACCATCCGAGGGCACCTTTTTTGAGAATTTATTAGAACATCTGGGCCATTATCTCGTCTGACGCCCAGAGGAGAGTCATAGAGTTTTGATAGCTGTTTAGATGCGTAATTGGAGGTCTGTCACCTTTGAACTTCTCGATATCCGATATTTTTAACTTCTCTGGTAGTCGTGCTTTAGGACATGGGGACGTGTTAGTGTAGTCCATATAGTTCCTTGAGATTTTAAACTGGTCAAACCTTATAGATAATAATCGAAGGTCTTCTTTTACCTTATTCAATTCTTCTTCTTGGGATCAACTGACAGTGGTAGATAATACCCTGGTTGGGAAAGATTTTGTATTGGAAGTGGAGCTAGCGATGGCCTATTGGTAATTGGTGATTGCAGGGAATGTTGTTACTCTTTAGGAACCCACATTAGATCTTCAACTAGTAGACACATAGCACGGGTAAAGAGCCTTATGAGTCTGAGCTCCATGTCATTGCATTTCCTGAACTTTTGTTTGAAGGTTACTGATATTGGCACTGAGCTGGGTAAGGACTGCATTCAGATATGGCTAAACATTTATAGCATGGTTAATGTTCTCCAGAAAATGACCTTCAGAGGGATAGCTCGAATTCTTTAGAAGTAGCCAGGAAAGTAGTGGAGTTGGAGGTGGCTTGATAGAAAAACTAATCCAAGAGGGTGTCGGACCAAGATTGGGGTATGCAATCACATCTAAGAGGAAATAATAATTTTTGGGTTTATTTTGAGGGAAAGAGGAATATTTTTCGCATATATGTTTTTTCTCTCTAATTTTGAAGAAATGAGAAAATATTTTTGATATTTTATAAAAAGGGGAAGAAGAAAATTCCTCATCATGATTATTATTATTAAGTTTCAGTTGTATTATGTTCTACCTAGTGTGCAATAAAAATGCCAGACAGTACCTGATTTTAGGGAAAAGATAACGTATGTAATGCAAGGCACAATTTTACTTTTTTCTAGACTCACAAGTAGGGTCCTGTTTTAAAAAACGAGAGAAATATCTTGAAAATTTAGGTAGTAGGGTGACCCATAATTTTGTTAGAGTTTAACATTGGAACCTGTAGACTAGGAATGAGTGTCCTATGGTAGACACCTATACGAGGTTGATGCATTGGTGGGTTAGTCGAAAGGTTCCCTCTATTGGCACGACTTCCATAATATATATCTTCTTGCCTATAAGGGAAATCATTTATCAGTACTTGTGGACAAGCAACTTCATATAGTTGAATGTACGTTAATTGAATCATAGTACACCTAGTGGAGATGGTATGTGTGGCCATTCGGGTCAGATCCCTTTGGTGTGGTCCCGACCCTAGAGCCGGGACAAGGGAGAGAAGGATGAAAAGGATCCCCCTCTCTCTCCCTTTTTTCCATGCATAGTGGGTGATTTGAGGATATGGAGGTTCCCTTTCCTCGACTTATGACGATGTATTCATGGTATTACTTAAATATAAATTGGCCTTCGTCAAATGGGGATTACATAAAGAGATGGAGTCGCCAACAGTTTGCTCAAAAAAGGCAAAATAATGCCTCCGCCTCGAGAGAACGGAATCAAGGTCATAATAATTCATACAAAACTAAGTGATTCGAAGGTTCAAGGACTAAGTTACAGAATGGGAAGGTGTTAAGTACCCTTTCTGCTCTTTCGATCTCTTATGGGATATGTTAAGTACCCATTCGTCTCAAGAGAACGGGAGAATGGAATTATCTGACTCGCGTTATGGAATGGAAGAAGCGAACTCATTCGTAGGAGTGTACCCAAAAATAATAATAAACATATGATGTAGGTGTTCGCCGAATAACGAATCATTATAATAAAGCAAATGTGCATGTCGGACGAGACACAAATATGTAGGATTACAAGACTCGCAAAAATATATATATGATAGAATGTAAAAGACATAAAAATAAAAAGGGAGGACTCGAATCTCGGGATTGTCCCAAGACGCCTACATCACCCAAGGGGCATCAAAGTCCGTGTAGTTTCAAAATAGCATATGGGTGGGGTTCAGCCCATAAATCCAAATGTAGGACTCGTCTTTGAGTGTTTTTGAAGGAAAATGTGTTCAAGTGTGAAAGTGTGAGAAAATGGAAGTCTTACTTATGTAATTTACGAATAAAACCTCTTTTTGTCTTTTTTCCAGTTTTTATGAAAATAAGTTGTGCGCAATACTAATAATAAAAAGTGAATATTATTTGATGTGAGACAATGAAACAAAACTAAAAGATATCACAAAATTAGAATAAAGTTAATACTATCACTTAAATGAATAAAACTAGAAAAGGGTGAGGAATGGACCACCTTTTAGATCTTTATTATAGAATTTAGAATATATGTAGACTAGTTTTTGTAGTGGTATAAAGGTAATGTGATAGGATGAGGTGGATGACTAAGTGTGGTTAGGAAGTGAGGTTTGGGAATGTTGGAAAATGTATCCTTTTGGTAATGAGAAGGATTTGATTTTGAGCGAATATATGTTGACTACTGAAAAGGGCCTCCTCCAGGAGTGAGAACATGAGACCTTGTGTAGTGCCATTTAGGGTTAGGGGTGCCAATTGGCATGGCCCTTGGACTACCTATTCACACAGCCCTTCCCTTACTGGGAAAGAAAAGTACACATTGCCAATAGGCAGGGGGTCCGAGGTGCCTATAGGCACTCCGAAACAGAATTTTTCGAAAAAATAGGCATAAGATGAAAATCGTAAGTCTAAATGGCACATGACAAAACCATTGGAAATGGAATTTATAATCCTTCAAGAATCCATTGAGCTACTCCAGGGTCTCAGATTTGACTCCCAAGTCAAATGGGACTCGGAAGCACCCGATGGTCTCTGGACGGGGGATTTCAGAGAAAAATAGGTCATTCATACAAACTGTGAGGCCAATTCATGTACGACATGGACCGTTGGAAAGGTAATTCAGAGACCTTGGAGATTTCATTGAGCTTCACTCAGTTTGAAGAGTTGACCATGGTCAAAAAAGGCTCGAAAGTGCCTAGTGGCCCTTTGGAGTAACGGGTAATTATTGCAAATTGTGACACCGATTCACATACGGCATAGATTATTGGAAACGGGATTCAAATTCTTGCAAGGTTTCATTGAGTTTGCTCAGGTTGGAGAGCTAAATAGAGTCAAACGGGGCTCGGGAATGCTTGCTCGGTGTAAAAAGGATCATTTGAGCTCACCATGAGGCCAATTCACACACGGGATGGACCGTTAGAAAAGGAATTTAGGGCCCTTCAAGGTTTCATTGATCTTAGCTCAGGTCAGAGAGTTGAACAAAGTCAAATAAGTCCTAAAAGTTCCCAATGTACTCCAAATCAGTACTCGAAATGAAACGAATCATTCGTATGAATCGTGAGGCAAACTTGCACATGGGATGGACCGTTGGAGAGGGAATTCATGGACCTTCAAGGTTGGATGAGCCTATCCGAGTTAAGATAATTGACCAGAGTCAAAACGAGGCTTGAGAGCACTCGATGGCCTTCAGATCAATACTCGAGGTGTGGTCTAAGGTTTATGGTGAGTGGGTGAGTGTCACGGACCTAAGGAGCTTCTTGGTTGGGTACTAGGATAAGGTGCATACAGAAAACCTCGATGGGTGATCTTGGAATCAGTGAAGGTCATCAAAAGATAGAATCCTCGTCAATGTTGGAGAAGATGATTAAGGTTAATTTTACGAACCTATGTGATGGGGGTGACTAATTCAGAGGGTAAAGGTCAATTATGTATACCTAAAGAGGGTGGAGGTCTATTTTGGGGAACTAAATAATGGGATGACCGATTCTATGGGTCCAGGTCAATTTTGGAGAGATGAAGATGTAGCGGCCAATTAAGCAGGTCAATGTCATTTTCTGAGGACCAAAATATATTACGATTGATTCAATAGGTCGAGGTCAATTCTATAGACCTAAAGATATAGCGACTGATTTAAGGAGTCAAGGTCCATTCTATGGACCTAAAGATGTGATGACCAATTCTGTGGTTCTGAAGATGTGATGATAAATTCAGAGGGTCGAGTTCAATATTGCGGACTTAAAGATGTGACGACCAATTCAGCGAGTCGTGGTCAATTCTGTGAACTTGAAGATGTGAAGATAAATTTAGTGGTTTAAGGTCAATTCGGCGGAACCTAAAGGTGTGATGACCAGTTCAGTGGTCGAGGTCAATTCTGCAGACTTCAAGATGTGATGACCAATTCAGCTAGTCGAGGTTAATTCTACTGACCTAAAGATGTGTGACTAATTCATTGGTTCGAGGTTACTTCTACGACCCTAAAGATGTGACGACCAATTTTGCGGGTCAAGATCAATTTTGTGGACCTAAAGATGTATTTTATGAGGAGCTTGCTAACTTGTCGTTCTGCTGGGGAAAGTATAGAGTGCTTTGGTGTAGGCGAACCAAAAATTAATGGTTCCACTGGGGAATATGTTAATGATGATATTGAGAGCAGATGATACTTTTGGGGATTAACGAGGGTTGTAACCGGTTTGGTGCTCTAAAAGGGGTTTTCCTAGGAGAAATAATGTTCTTGGCATTGCGAGGCTTTTCGACAAATTTGTGTGAATTTTCGGAGCAAATTTTAAAAAAATTCATCATTTTGGGATGAAATTTTGAGGGGACTACCGATAGGCAGGTTTACAAAGGTGTCCATCAGCATATAGCACCGACTCCTAAGCTTCTTATGGAAGGGGAAAGGCTATTATTAATAGGCAGAACTAGAGGACTGCCGATCGACATACCCCTTAGCCTTCTATAAAAAGGGGCGACCCCTCCTGATTCTTTTGTATTCTCTCTCTAAAATTCGTTTTTGAGTCCATATTTTACAAGATTTCAAATAGCGGGTACTTCTATCAACATCAATAATGAATGGGTGCCACTTTCTTCGGGAAATAAGAATGCCTATGACTCTTTTGGATCGATGACTGAAGAGAGGATCTTCTTTTGATAGCCTAAAAACCACTATTTGGCAAGGTTGAAGAACCCAATGGCTATATTATTATTTGTCCTTTGGTTTTCCATTTTCTTTTTCTTTTTATTCTTGGGATAATGAAGGGTTTTCCTTGGTTTCACACATAATGACATTACTTCTTTAAGCATCCGATCTCAAGGGACGACTGGGATGAAGGACATTTGGGACCGTCCCCCTGCGGTGATGCATTAGATGTTGTCACCCACTGATTTTGGCATGTTGACGAGTGCACTGGATGAGACACTACGCTCTACTATGGTTTTATGTGTGCTTTGTGAGAGGTGGTGGGATACGACCCACATGTTCCATCTTAGGATTGGGGGATGATTTTTTTACCCTTAGATGTCCACTAATTAATGGGGCTGAATTGCATTGGTCATCAAATTATAATGGAATATACTCTGCAAGTCAAAGTGGAGGTGGTGTGGGCTGCCTTGGAGAATATCGGTAGAATCATTTCGGGGGATTCTATTAATATATTGGTGTTAAGGTAGACTCTGATGTCTAGGAGGGCTAATGAGACAGGTGGGTGGAAGGTGAGACAGGAAACTCACTTATTCATTTTGATTATGTTAAGAGGGTTTGTGGTGACAACGAGTGGCGAAATCGTTCATCTCCAAATTTTGTCGTATTTGCAGATCATCTCAAACATCCACTTATACGAGTGGGGGAGCTTCACTCTAGCATCCCTTTATGGTTATTTAGATGCGTTCAGTTGATGTTGCCGATAGATGTTCAAGGGACCCACGTACCTTTTGGAGGTAATCTTTAAATTTAATTTCCCTTTTATTTTCTTGTAGTCCTTTTTTGTTTTCTCTTCTGATTCTTAGTGTTTGCCTTTTATAGAAGTTGTTCTACGTGGTGATAGGACACAACGTGGGGTTGGTGTACTTGAATAAGAGTGATTTGGGAGATTTCTTTAGGATGTACCAGTGGAGGAAGTCGAATAGTAATTCGAACTAATACCATATCTTGAAAGATGTGTGGGTGGCATTGAACATATTAACGAGGGACTAGGTTAGGTTTTCAATTTTCGTCTCTTTATAAAGTTTTAGAATCTTTTGATTCCGGGTAGTTATTGACTCTTGGTTGTGGACAGAGGTGACCTTCTTCCCTTGGAATATTCCTTTGAGGGCCACAAAGGCTACAAGCATTCCCATGTATATGAGGTAGTTATTTACGCATGAGTTTGGCTACGTTTATTACCTTGGGGAAAAATTGGTGCATCACATTATGGACGGATAGGTGGAGGTTCCGCCATTAGTACCCCCAGAGTAAATGAGGTGGGTGAGAGAAATGACGGATGAGGCACGGTAAACAGTGATGGGGAGCAAGCCCTATATGCTCTAGACTTATATGATAACAATCCATGAGGTAGAGAATATGCCTACACCTACTACTACTTTGGGGATAGGTACCAGCATACTAGAGGCGTCAGCCGATTGCACTGGAGCAGTCGCGGCTATAGAGGAGGAGGAGGAGGAAGATCCGTTTATTTATGTTTCTTCTCCCTTTTATCATTTTTGATTGAGTAGCAGGGAAGTGTTCTCAGTGCCCCATCGCCCCCATGCACCGTTGGATGGGTTGTCGGGTCATTCTGATGAGGCCCTCTAGACTGAGGTATACTCTTTTATTTCTTGTTCCCTCTTTATTCTTCTATTTACCGACTTACTTGATTTTTATTTCTCTTGTTCCTTCTTTATGCAGAATGTCCGTGTGTCGACCACCTGGTTAAGGAAGGGACATTAAGGATTGGATAGTGTCGATGTCAGCCAACCTGAGGAAGTCATCCAATGCCTGTCTGGTGCCACTAGCCACATTTGATGATAGTTATGGCTCTGGGAGCGGAGGGTCCACCGCACGTCACAGGGGAAGTGTGTACGTCACGCAATCTTTTTTTCCTTTTATTTCTTTTGTAGCTGTAAGGATATATAATAATTCTAGAAAGATATATATGAGAAATGCATTTCTTTTTTATGTTATCTTGTTATAATGACTTACTATATATACATTTTAATTTACTATTGAGGTTCCTTAATTATTTTTCAAAGATAGAGATAAAAATGAAAAAGGGACTCGAAGTAAAAAGGAAAATGTTACTTTCCGAAATTATGTACAAAAGGGAATCTAATAATTTTTCAAAAAGGGATAACTTGGAGATTTGAATTTTTTCGAAGAAATGTTTTATTTTGGAAATTGATATGTGCAAAAGAGGAAGTAAGGAATTTCCTGAATGGGGGGGGGGGGGGGGGGGGGAGGGAGGGGTTACCGATCGACATACTCCTTAGGTTGCCTATCAATATAAGGGTCGAGTCCAAATCACTCATTTGGCTTTGATTGCACATTTTACATACTTTGGATGCTTGGGGGCAGAGGAATCGGTGGTGTTTTAAATGGATCATTTTCTTATCGAAATTTTTAGTATAAAAAGGGGCTTTGTAGGTGTTTTTTCACCATCCTCCATGTCTCTCTTATGTAACTTTCTTCTTCTCTGCAAATGGCTCTTTCAGTGTCTAAGGATTTTTTTTCCTACCTCGAGGGTTTAAGGGCAATGTGTCTCCATATCATTGACAACGAAACCTTTAGTTTTTATCAGGTCTGTTTATGACGTAACCATGCCACAGATTAGAATCTTCTAGAAGCCACGGTACAGTTTTGGTCCCCTAAAGACCATGTTTTCTGATTCATCTTAGATGAGGTGTGCCCCACATATGAGGAGTTTTCTATGATCCTGGGTGATAACCCCAATGTAGTGACAACTATACCGAACTTATCATGTTCTCAACGGGTGTGTTTGAGAAAGGTCTTTCATATCTCCCCCTTAACCGCACGATCACTGGTTCATGGAGGAATCATCCTACTGATAGTTACGAACTTTTTGTGCTAGAGGTTTTTTCTAACAATGTATTTGTCAGAGACTTAGCCTTCATTCTGATTGCTAAGCTTCTGTTGGTGACAGGTGACCTGACGACTGATCCTCGGGTAACTATGATATCAGTGTTGTTGTCCTGCCATTGGAATCCTACAGTGGGGGTGTTAGCGGAGAGTTTGAATGGCCTAGATGCTTGGAAGGAAGGTCGGGCTAACTTTCTATGAGGGAGCATTAACATGTTATTTATGTGTCTTTCTAAGAGACTATACCTAACGGCCCCTTTGGGTACCCTCTGTCTGGAATTCCCAATTTCTTTTCTAGGCCCTTATTCAATTTTGGTCCTTCGATGGAAAATTGGGTTAATCAACTTATGGAGAACGGAGACCGAAGCCTTCGATGGTTTGTGACATAGTGCCCATTTTATAGTTAGAGGAATACCGATATGTGGAATTAGTTGGTCTTCACAAGACTTCCTTCTACTTCCATTGGCGGCTTTCGTTCCAAGTAGGATGGGAGAAGATTGTGCCTCCCCATATAATTAATTTCTTTTCGATGGAGGACTTGACCGAGTCCTTAACGATGGTACAGAGGCCTTTATGGCAGCGTCATCGATCGTCTACCCATCTGTTATAATCCATTGGAGGGGCTTGGTTTGAATTTGGGGATAATTTAAAGTGGTTATGGAAACGGGTAGTTAGTAAGACTTTGGAGGAGGAGACTAGGCAAATATGTCTTATTGACTTTGCTACCATGGAGGAAGGTGTTGTTCTTTCTTCAAAGTGTATCAAGGCATACCATTGCATGGAGAGCATCTGGAACACTACTCAAGAGTGGGACATTTGGGGTCTCCAAGAGCAGGTAAAAATGATGAAGAAGGTCCATCTGATAGATAAGGACAAGGTTTTGTGAAGTTCGTTGTGTTTGTGTTTTATGGGGAATTTTTGTTTGGGTTGGTGCTTTGATATTTTTTTGTATTTTTTTGTGAAGCTTATTTCACGATAGGGACTGGCAGGTTGTATGAAGATTGGGAGGGGAGTGGTTTGTTTGTCTCATGTCGTTGATATTTCGTGTAACAACCATATTCCTTTATTGAAATAAAAGTAATTTTGGCATATTTGGTTATGTCTTTTTATGAATTTTTCATTTAAACTGTCTATACCAATCACTAAGGCATAAACTATCCTTTTGTTTTTTCAAATGATGAGATGGACCGTCGTTCTCGGGGGAACAAACTAATATCATTTTGTGAGAAAGAAAGGATTGTGCCCATGTGTGTTGTATGGGCTGCCAACGTACCTCTATGGGTTTTGAAAATTTGTGAGCTTTATTTTGAAAAGGGTTTTTGATAGGATCAGATACCACGTAGTTTTGAGTGGAGGGAAATAAAGAGATTTGTTTTAGAATATAAGGCTGGTGAGAAGACTCATAGTGCACCGAAAGTTCGTATTGAGGGTAGGACTTCTTGAGACACTTCAGATTGACCAGATGTGACATTTCTTCTCTATCAAGATCATTGAGCATAGAGGCGCCACCGAATAGGATTTTCTTCACAATGTAGGGGCCACTCCAATTAGGTTTTAACTTACCTTTAGGGTCCCATATGGGTTATATGATTTCTTTGAAGGCAAGGTATCCTTCTTGGACATTTATCACTTTCATTAGAAGGGTCATTTGATCTGTATATTGAATGAACATCCAACAAAGGTGTTTCGTTTGAATTCATTTGAAGCTCGTTAGAAGACGTTTCAAACGAGATTGGAGTCTCGTTCAAATGAACTGTTGTTTTTGTTCTAATGAGATGACATTGGCATATTTGGCGTACCCTTTACAAAATGACATGCGCTGACACGATGAACTGAACCTCAACATCTACAAATTCAAGACTTTTCTACATTGTGAAGGTATAAATCTTTTTGGAATTCGAATTTCTTTACATTTATATTTGGGAGATGTATTTTTTTTCTAAAAAACGAGGCAAAATTTTAAAGTTAAAAATTATTTTTTTACCTCGTTCACCATCGTTATACGGTTTTTTTTATCTTTATATTGAACGAATATCCAACGAGTGTGTTTTATTTGAAGTCATTTGATGCTCGTTAGAAGTTGGTTCAAACGAGATTGGATTCTTATTCAAATGAACTCTTGTTTTCATTCTAACGAGATGACATTCTCATTTGAATGACTAGTTTGTATGTGATGATCATCCTAAACACAAAAAATAGACTACGCATGCAATCACAAATAAATATGAGGAAAAATACCTTTTCAGGGAAAACCTTTAATAAGGGTATCATTGTTTGATACTAACTCATGGGGCACTTCGTTACAGTAAGTGATATTCTTTCGGATAAACTTGGCCATTTTATTTGCATTTAGTAACACATATGACTTGACTTCGGTCCATTTCGTCAAGTAGTCAATGGAGATAAGGATGAATTCATGCATGTTTGAAGCTTTGGGACAGCCTTCCGTATGATGTCTATGCCCCAGGTAGAGAAGGGCCAGGGAAAAGTCATCTTGTACAGCTCTCGGGGATACAAGTGTTGAAGGTTGGAAAACTGTTGGCATTTGAGGCATCTTAGGACATAGGCAGTGCAGTCTTGAACCGTGGTAGTCTAATAGTACCCTTGATGGATGATTTTCTTGGTAAACATGTAATCATTCATGTGGGGCTCTCATTCCCCACTGTGGATTTTCTTCATCATTCTTTCAACATCATCCCTTAGTATGCAATGTAAATATGTTCCATCAACATTTCTCTTGAAAAGTGCTTTATCGTAGATGATGTAGTGGGCAGCCAGTTTGCAAAGGGTCACATGGCATTAACTTTCTACATCTCAAGGATACTTACCATATTTGAGAAGGCACCAAATGTCATAGTATTATAATCCCTCCAGGTCAAAGTCTTCTTCAGTGACGAGCTCGATGTGGTAACAGTGAGTGGGCGCAACTTATTTCTAAACTAGGAAAAGGGCCATTGTTATTCCCTCAGGCATGTTGACCATGAAGGACAAGGTTTCTAGAGCATCGTCTAGTCTATTATTTCAGTAGGGAAGGTAATGAAAGGTGATATATTTGAATTTATAGGCGAGATCTTCTAAGTGGGCATGTAAGGGAAGGATATTTTCGTCTTTAACTTTCCATTTCTTGAGAATTTGCCCAACAATGAGGGCATCATCCCCATAGATCTCCATGTACTTTATTCCTTTATCAAGGGAAATATTGAGCCTATAATGCATGCCTCGTATTTTGTCATGTTTTTTATTCAAGGGAAGTCTATCTTAATGGAAATACGAGTGTGAGCATCATCTGGGGCAATCAGGAGTATCCTAATACCATACCCTTTCTTATTTTCTTCGCCGAAGAACATCTGCCAACTGAGGTTTTCCTAAGAGGTGCATATGATGTCTTCATCTGTAAATTCAGAGACTTAAACATGGGTTCCTTCCATAGGATGATCATCAAGGTAGTCGAAGATGGCTTTCCCCTTCATGGCTTTCTGTGTGACGTACACAAAATTGAACTCGACTAACAAAATATCCAACAGGCCATTCGGCTTGACAAAGAGGGTTTCTATAGGAAGTATTTTATGGATCTGTTCAAGATACTAGTCTGATGGGGAATGCAAGAATCTATTGCTGCAGTTTCTGCGTGACCCATACCAAGACGACACACCTTTCTCCAAAGAAGTGTAGTTGACTCCGTACACATCTAGCTTCCGACTAGCATATTAGATGGATCCTTACTTATAGTACTCCTCAATATATTGGGCTAGTAAAGACAATGGTGCGGTATCAGTGACAGTCAAGTATAGGAGGAGGGAGAGACCTGGTTGTAGAGGCACGAGCATCGAAGGTCGATTGAGGTATCGTTTGATCTGGTCAAAGGCTTCCTAGCACACCTCGTTATAGACTTTAGCTGAGTCCTTTTAAAGAAGTTTGAAAATGGGTTTGCAGATAGAGGTCAGTTGGTTGATGAACCGACTGATGTATTGCAACTTACCCCGGAATCCTCGCACTTCTTTCTCTATTTGGGGTTGTGGCATCTCGATATGACCTTCATCTTGGCAAGTTCTGCTTTAATTCCTTTCTCACTAACCATGAATCCAAGGAGTTTCCCTATAGTGATAACAAAGACACACTCATTTAGGTTGAGCCATGCTTGGTATTATCGTAATCGTTTGAAGAATTTTCTCAGGGTGGGGATACGACCTTCCCTAGTCTTGGACTTGAGGATAATGTCATTAACATAGACTAAGACTTATTTATGGATGAGGTCATTTAATATGGTTATGTAAGCCCTTTGGTATGTAGCCTCGACATTTTTTAGTCCAAATGGCATGACGGTGTAGCAGAAGGTCCCCCATGGGGTGATGAAGGCAGTTTTCTCGTGGTGGTCAGGGTGCATTTTAATCTTGTTGTAACCAGAAAATCCGTCCACAAATGACTTGAAGGCGTGACTGGCCATATTGTCCATGATCATATCAATTTTGGGTGGTAGGTAATCACCTTTTGGCAATGATTTATTCAGTTCCCGATAGTTAACGTACACGCGGGCTTTCCCGCCCGATTTCGGCATGGGGATGATATTTGTAAGCCATGTAGGGTATTCGATCATGTGAATGAAACCCACACTCATCTGTTTGACGACTTCTTCTTTGACCTTAAGGGACCATTCAGTTCAGAGCTTCCTCAGTTTTTGCTTGACATGTTTACTATTTGGGAATATGGGGATCTTGTGCTAAGCTATCTTTAGGTTAATGCCGGTCATGTCATCATAAGACCATACAAAATCGTCCACAAAGTCCTTTATAAGCTTTTTGAATTATGCCTGCTCATGTTCATTAAGGGTGGACCCTATCCTAATCACACACATATGGCTACTAGATTCGAGATGAGTAACAACAGCCTCATCATCATTATTTTGAATGCGGTTATATTGTTTATTATTTTTCTTCTTGATATCAGTGAAAATTTATTTATTTACAATATCATAATCATCAAAGGTTTGATTAGAATCAATGCAATTATTGTAAGCTACAATAATATACTTAAAATATTTTTTTATTTCATTCTCGAGGAATACAGCATTGAGAACTTCATCAAAAGAGGCCTCGTTTATACTGATATTAGAAATAGGATAAACAACAACAAGCATAGAGGTTTATTAAAAAGGGTGAAGAGTAAGGTTTGGCTGGGCTTAGACAGGTTAGACTGTAATGGCATGCCAGTTAAGGAGAGGTGTTTCAGCAGTTGCGATCTTAGCAAATGAGTCTAACAGCATAACTTCTTGATCAATCATGCAAAGACTCATCTCGAGTTTATAGGTCTAATGACTCATCGGTGTCGTTACCCTCAGAGTTTACAGTGTTTTCCATGGTCTCGTTAGTCAGGGACTTTACCTCATGCTTTTATTCCTCGCCCAAGGTGTTGTCATCTTGAAAGAAGATCTCCGTTCATAGCTTCATCTTTTACTCAGTGGGGTCATACCATGGTTCAGAGAATCTGCAAAAGAGGAAGTCGTCACCCTCTTTGATAAACATTTCATTTAGAGAGTCTCCTAAAATGGTCTTTTCATATTCTAAGCTTCTTTTCGGACATGGTCGTTAGAGTGCTTTGAGTTCAGCTGGTAAAGGTTGATGATATGTCTTCTAGCACCCTTTTCTCCATTATATCCTACTTTTAAGATCATATATTGGTTAACTTGGTATTATATATATATATATATATATATATATATATATATATATATATCACTGTTCTTAAAAACCCGCCTAGGCTCCGCCTAGGCACGCCTAGGATCAAGGCTTGGGAGAAACGCCCCGCCTTAAGTTTTTCACGCCTTATTCTTGGTAAAACCCTTAAGGCGCACTTTTTTCTAATAACAACCATGCTTTAGTGAAACGATATCGCATTTTAAAGATTTTTTTACTAACCGGACCATTATCTCATCCAAAATAATCAAATAGTATTTTAATTTGTATATATTTAGACATATTTTTATGATATGTACAATTTTAGTATTTTAATAGCCTTATTATGGTTAAAAAATATTAAAATATACTAAGAAGGCCTAAACGCCTTTTCACGCCTAAGGCTCGCCTAGGCTTCTAAGGCTTAAGGCTTGGCTTCCACGCCTCGATCACGCCCCGCGTTTTTTAGAACCTTGATATATATATATATATATATATATATATATATATATATATATATATATATATATATATATATATATATATGATTTGCATAGTTTATGTGAGTTTTTATAGGTATTAGAACGCTTAATGAATCAAGTGGTTTCATTTTGACGAAGTTTTGTTTTCTGATGCAACTTCAAGGTCATTTTAGAATTTTCATACTTCATGTCCCGACCAGTGAATCTCTATGGGAGAGCATTTCATTGAGTTAGCTTTGTGTGGCTGCAAACAACATGTCTTTTCCAGTCCAGATAATGAAGTTATGGTTGTTCCCGTAATTCAAGTTTTTTTCCAAATGAATACCAAACCCCCCTGAAAATAGAGCCCCGGTCGATTGGTCCCCAGACCCCGATCAATCAACATTTCAATTTATGCCTACGATGGAAGGCAGTGGGATGATTCACTACCCCTAGTTGATCGGCCCACTTGGCATCAGTCGAGTGGTCCCTTCAGATATACGACACTTTCCTTTTTGTTTTTTTCCTTTTATTTTCTCCCAACTTACTATATATATGTAATTTGGGTTTATTTCCAAAATATTTAGTTTTATGGCATTGTAGGTTAGGTTTTTTAGAGCTTCTCTCTCTCTCTCTCTCTCTCTCTCTCTCTCTCTCTCTCTCTTAGGTTTTCACCCATTTGGGTTTGTAATAATTACTATTCATCTTTTTCTTCTTTAATATAAGTTTCCATTGTTAATTTCTTCCTTTGTTAATTAGATTTATTTTCTTTCTTTCATTTACTTACATGTCATTTAATATGCTTTGTAGCTAACTTAGTTTAGGTTAAGATAATTTAACTCACCATGGATTAATTGGTTTCTTTGCTTTGTTGATGGGTTTCATATGTTTAAATTGGTTAGGTTGTTCATGATTTTATGCCTAGGAGATTTAACGGTACATATCATGTATGCGTCGAATTTACAACCTTGCGTGTGTAATCTTGGTGATATTTGTTGACATCAATAGCAAATTCAGCTTTTATAATAATTTGGGGGGTGACAACTCTAGATTTAAATTAATTGTGAAAATGATATTTAATCTTGATAAACTTGTCTTCCCGTGTAACCATTTATACTTATTAACCCGAGGTGAGGAACATTATTCTCAATCTATTATTTTTACTCATTTTATTAATCTTAGAATAAACACATACCTAGATTTATCTTTTGTTATTACTTTCATCTATTACACTTTTATTCTTAAAATTATAAATCAATGAAAGTCTAGCAACATTCCCTTTGGATTTAATACCTGGACAAGCCGTTATCCTCCCATAACGAGTGTAGTTAAAGTTTAGGTTTTTTTGCATAGTGGTGGGAGCAAAAAACAACGACCGATCTAGATTTTGAAGTATTTTTCACTTAGTCCACAGTTGAAATATTTGTTCCTTGTACCGTGGATAGATGAGGCCACGACATGTCAAGCTCGATGCGAAATGGGTGGAAATATGATGCGTCATCCCGTTGATTCACTCATCTTGCAAATTTCAAACACACGACACCATGAATTTTCAAAGGAACCTCACAACATCTGTCTTGCAATCTCAACCGATGGGTTTAACCATCTCGCTAATTTAAGTACTAATCAGAGTTATTAGCCAGTTCTCATGGCGCCTTTGAGTCTCCCTTCGACACTATGCTTGAGAAAAGTGTTCACATTGTTATCTTTATTGACACCTGGGCTAAAGGCTCCTGAAAATGATATTTATTTATTCTTAGACCCATTAATCAAAGAGCTTAAAAAGTTATGGGATAAAGGCATAACTTGTAATGAAAATTGCACGACAACTGATTTTAGGGCATAGGTATCAAAAGAGGTAATTTTCACCTCTTATGTGTGCGGTTACTTAGTCATGTTGGTAAAAACATACCCTAAAACGAATTCATTAATAAATACAGCTTCTAAAAAGAGGTGATGTCTCTTCAAGGCTTGCACGCCTAGCAAAAGGTGCTAGTTTTTGTGCAAAATAGTTTAAGAAATTACGCACCCACGGTTTTGCATTCGTTTTATCTCCATATGGGGAAAAAATTTTGACGCAAAATAATGGAATTTTAACTTTTTCCTTGACTATCTATATCGTTAGGAAAAGCGATAAAATCCAAAAGATACGGTTCTCTAACGTATAATTTGATAATCCAATAATTCCTAGGACTCAATTACTTAGATTTCACAAAAATCGTATTCTATTGTTATTGGGTGAAGGTGGAGGATACTACGAATACTTGTAAAGTTGATCCTAACTCCAAACATATAATGGTAGATTTATCAATGCTAAAGAGTAAAGATCATATAGTCGATGAGCCCTTTATGTGTGCCTTTCAGAACGTAAAGAAGGTATTATAGTTGAAGTATATAAATGATGGAAATTTGTCTATTATGGTGCATTCACCAAAGGGTATGACTACTCAAGTAGATCCCTTAAAATCTCCAAAGGAGTTCTAGTTAGATTTAGATGAAAACCCTAATTTGAAGAATCATTTAGTTTATTTAAAGGGAATATTGAGTATCAAAATATTATTTTAACCTTGTAAATTTTATTTTTATTCTATTATGACATTGACACTATATTAGCGCTTTACCTTAATGTATGAATGCTTAGTTTGATGTATGGGTGTTTAGTTTAATTTATGAATGTTTAATATGATTTATGTATATTTAATTGTGATATTTCAAAACTTTGCTTATGTAATGAATGTGTGATGTGTAATAAGACTACAGTGACATATACCAATTTTACCCTTTTCATTTGCCGAAGTAGCTTCTAGACACTCTGTGGTTGAGCAATGTCGAAAGTTAACTTACATGACCCCAAATCAATATTTGTGCATGCTAATGATGGAGAATTTTCTGCCTCCAAATATTGATTTAAAGTCATTAAGTTAACTTTCGATAATATGTTTTGTTCTATCGAACGTTAGGGGGTACGGACACCTTTTATGAGACGCTCAGTTTGAGAATAGAGTCTTCTGAGTTTGTGATTGGACCAAATTGACCCAGTTCAATTTCCACATGCCCCTACACATATTCATTTGGTAATCATTTTTATTGATACAATCTTTATTAAATGAAGGTAAATTAACGTCTCCCATGGGATAAAAATCAACATTACCAATATTCTCAAAATTTGGAAATTCTAAATTAGTGATGAGGTTGTTCTATTCTAAAAATTATCCTTGGTCAAACTCAAGGACATCAGTAGATAGACCATTTAAAATTTTCAAAAATTGCTTATCCACCGTTGTCCTTGAGTTTGATCAAGGATACTTTTCAGAATAAAACAACCTCATTACCAACTTAAAGTTTCCAAACTTTGAAAATATCAGTAATGTTGATTTTTATCCCATATAGGACGTTAATTTTATATTCATTTTATAAAGATTGTATCAAATAAACTAATCAGCAAATGTACATGTACAATAATATATTAGAGTCTCAAAGATCAATTTGGTTTAATCACAGATTCAGAAGACTCTATTTAATGGCCTTCTTAGATCACAGGAACCAGGTATTCTTTACTTTAACTAACATTATTATATAATTGATAGGCATTATCTTTTAAATCTGTTAGATGATAGAAGGAGTATGGGATAATTATTTGTTTGGCTTGGTTTGGTTGTTAGATAATTATTACTTTTTGGTTTGGTTGTTGGATAGTATGTTAGAAGGAGTACATGATAATTAGAAGGAGTGCGAGATAATTATTGGTTTGTTTGTTGGATAATTATTGGTTTGTTTGTTGGATAATTATTGGTTTGTTTGTTGGATAATTATTGGTTGTCATGGGCACACTTAGGCTTGAAAACATGTCGCGAGTAGACGGACACCACCAAAGCCTCCTACAAACTGCACCACGAGTGGAACAAACACCTTCTGCGTGCCTAACGTAAAATGTAGCAACCGGTCGCATAGTCACAACAATCTCGGTTTGAGAATAGGACCCGAATTTGAAAATAGGCACACTTATTCTTGAAAACGTGTCACGAGTGGGCCAACACTGCCATCCCTCCCCAAATGGCACATCTAGTGGCACAAACACCTCGTGTGTGTCCAACCTAACACGTAGCAATGGGTCGCTTAGTCCAGGACTCCCTATTTGAGAATAGGACGCGAATTTGAAAATAATCACACTTAGGCTTGAAAATGTGTTGCGAGTGGGCGAAGACGACCACCACCCCTCCACATTCACATAAACGGCACCGTGGGTGGCATGAAAACCTCTAGCATTTCCAACATAACACATAGTAATAGGTTGCGTAGTCGCGGGACTCCCGATTTGAGAATAGGACCCAAATTTGAAAATAGACACACATAGGCTTGAAAATGTGCCACGAGTGGACCAACACCACCAACCCCCACCCCCGTCAAATGGCACCACGAGTGGCACAAGCTCCTCGTGCGTGTCCAATGTAATACGTATAAACCGATCGCGTAGTCAAAGGACTCCAGTTTGAGAATAGGAGATGAATTTGAAAATAGGCACATTTAGGCACTAAAACGTGCCGCGAGTGGCACAAACACCTCTTGCGTGTCCAAAGTAACACATAGGAATCGACATCGTATTCGTGGGTCTCCCGTTTTGAGAATAGGACCCAAATCTTAAAATAAGCACACTTAGCCTTGAAAATATTCCATGAGTGGGCAGACACCCCCCCCCCCCCCCACACACAAAAAAAAATGGAATTGCGAGTTGAATGAACACCTCGTGTGTGTCTAACGTAACACATAGCAACCAGATGCAGAGTCGCATGACTCACAGCTTGAGAATATTACCCGAACTGGAAAATAGGTACAGTTAGGATTGAAAATGTTCCACGAGTGAGTGGCCACCACCAACCCCCCACGAACGGCACCGCGAGTGGTACGAACACCTCGTACATATCCAACATAACATGTAGTAATCATCCATATAGTCGCGTCACTCCCAATTTGAGAATAGGGCCCAAATTTGAAAACAGGCACACCAAGGCTTGAAAACATATCGTGAGTGGGCAGACACCACCAACCCCCCACAAACGGCATCGTGAGTGGAACAAACGCCTCGTGCGTGTTGAAGTAACACGTAGCAACTCGTCGCATAGTCACAAAACTTACGGTTTGAGAACAAGACCCAATTTTGAAAATAGGTACACTTAGGCTTGAAAACGATCCGCAAATAGGCGGATACTACCAACTTCCCCCACCAAATGGCATCGAAAGTGGAACGAACACCTAATGCATTCCCAACATAATACGTAGCAACTGGTTGTGTAGTCACGGGAGTCCCAGTTTGAGAATAGGACCTGAATTCGAAAACAGACACTCTTAGGCTTGAAAACGTGTCGTGAGTGGGAAGACACTATCAACTCCCCCCCCCCCCCAATGGCACCACAAGCGGGATGAACACCTTGTGGGTGTCTAACGTAACACGTAGAAATAGGATGCATAGTCGCGGGACTCTGGGCTTGAGAATAGAACCTGAATTAGAAAGTAGCCACACTTAGGCTTGAAAATGTGCCACGAGTAGGCGAACACCCCCCCCCCCCCCCAATGTCAATGCGAGTGGCACAAAAACCTTGTATGTTTCCCACATAAAATGTAGAAATTGACCGCATAGTCACGAAACTCCCAATTTCAGAATTGAACCAAATTTAAAAATAGGCACACTTAAGCTTTAAAACATATCGTGAGTGGGAGAACATCACTCCCCCCCCCCCCCCCCCCACAAATAGAACCACGAGTATCATCAACACCTCCTGTGTATCAAAGTAACACATAACAATTTACTACGTAGTCATTGGACGCCCGATTTGAGAATAGGATTCGAATTTGAAAATAGGCACACTTAGGTTTGAAAACGTTCCCCAAGTTAGTGGACGCCACCATCCCCACCCCACCCCCCAAATAGCATCGTGAATGGAACTAATACCTCATGCGGATCAAACTTACGAGATAGCAAATGGTCGCATAGTCGAGAGACTTTCTGTTTGAGAATAGGACTAGAATTGAAAATAAGCACATTTTGGCTTGAAAAGGTGCGGCGAATGGGCAGACACTACCAACTTCCCCCACCAAATGGAACCACAAGTGGTACAAATATCTCGTATGTTCCCAATGTAACATGTAGCAATCGATCGCATAGTCGCAGGATTCCTGGTTTAAGAATAGGACCCGAATTTGAAAGTTGGCACATTTAGCCTTGAAAACATGATGCGAGTTGGCGAATGCCACAAACCCCCTACAAACGGCACCGCAAGTTGCACGAACATATCATGTGTGTCTAATGAAACATTAACAACCATCCATATATTCACAGGATTCACGGTTTGAGAATAGAACCTGAATTTGAAAATAGACACAGTTAGGCCTGAAAACATGTCGCGAGTGGGAGAACACCACCAAACCCCACCCAAACGGAACCACGATAGGCATGAGCATCTCATGAATGTCTAACGTAACACGTAAAAATTGGCCGCGTAGTTTCGGAACTCCTAATTTAAGAGTAGGACTCAAATTTGAAAATAGGCAAACTTAGACTTGAAAACGTGCCACTATTTGGCAGACCCTCCCTGACGAACGACATCACGAGTAGAACGAACACCTCATGCATGTCTAATGTAGCATGTAGCAACCAGCCATGTAGTCATGGGACTTTCGATTAGAGAATAGGATCCGAATTTGAAAATAGCACAACTAGGCTTGAAAATGTCTTGCGAGTGGCCGAACACCACCAACCCCCCCCCCCCCCACCCCACTAACGACACCTCTAGTGGCACGAACACCACATGTGTGTCGATATAACGCAGAGAAATTGATCGCGCTGTCATGGGACTCGTGATTTGAGAATTGGACCTGAATTTAAAAATAGGCACACTTTGTCTTGAAAACCTGCATGCCCCCCCCCCCCCCCCCCCCACACAAAAAAATATGGGACAACAAGTGGCACGAATACCTCACGTGTGTCAAACATAATAGGTAGAAAATGTTCGCTTAGTCGTAGGACTCACGGCTTGAGAACAGGACCAGAATTTTAAAATAGGCACACTTAGGCTTGAAAATGTGTCGCGAATGGTAGGGCACTACCAACTTCTCCCTACCTAATAGCACAGCAAGTGGCATGAACACCTCTTATGTTCCCAACGTAACGTGTAGCAATTGTCTGCGTAGTCGTCAGACTTTGAGAATAGGACCCAAATTTGAAAATAGGCACACTTAGGCTTGAAAACGTACCGCAAGTGGGTGGACACCAACAATAACAACAACAACCCCCAAATGGGACTGCGAGTTGTATGAACACCTTGTGTGTTTCCAACATAACATGTAATAACCGACCGTATAGTCCCGGGACTCTCGGTTTGAGAATAGGACTCGAATTTGTAAATAGGCACACATAGGCTTCGAAACGTGCTATGAGTTGGCGGACACCACTAACTCTATATAAACATCACCACGAGTGGAATGAACACCTTGTGTGTGTCCATGTAACATGTATCAATCGGTCGTGTAGTCATAGGGATTCCAATTTTATAATAGAATCCCAATTTGAAAATAGGCACACTTAGTCTTGAAAACGTATAGCGAGAAGGCATACACCACCACCACCCCATCCCAAATGGCATCGCAAGTGGCACGAATACTTCGTGTCTATCAAACATAACAAGTAACAATGGTTATGTAGCCACGGGGCTCCCGCAATGATAATAGGACCCTAATTCAAAATAGGCACACTTAGGCATGAAAACTTGCCGTGAGTGGCGGACACCACCTACCACCCCCACCCCGCACGGCACCAAAAATGGTACGAAAACCTCATTCATGTCCGACACTTAGTCTTAAAAATGTCCCGTGAGTGGGAGGAGACCACCAACGACCTCAAATGGCACCGCGAGGGGTACGAACACCTCGTTTGTGTCCAACATAACCCGTAAAAATAGGTCACATAGTCGCGAGACTTCCAATTAGAGAATAGGACCCGAACATGAAAATAAGCACACTTAGGGTTGAAAATGTACCACGAGTGAGCAAAAACCACCAACCCCCCACAAATGGAATCGTGAATAGTATGAAAACCTCTTGCATGTCCAACGGAAAATGTAGAAACCATTCGCATATTCATGGGACTCCCAGTATGAGAATAGGACCTGAATTTGAAAATAGGCACACTTAGGCTTGAAAACGTGTCGCGAGTGGGAGGACACCTCCACACCTCCCCCCCCCCCCCCCCCCGCCCCAAATGACACCACGAGTAGCATGGACACATCGTGCATGTCCAACATTACACATAGTAATTATACGCATAGTCATGGGACTCCCAATTTGAGAATAGGAATCAAATTTGAAAATAGGCACTTTTTTCTTGAAAACATGTAGTGAGTGGATGAACAACAATAACCCCCACAAAGGGCACCGTATGTGGCACGAACACCTCATGCATGTCCAACGTAACACATAGCGACCATTCACATAGTCACTGGACTCCCGATTTGAGCATAGGATTCGAATTTGAAACTAGATACACTTAGCCCTCAAAATGTGCCGCGAGTGGGAGGACACCACCAACCCTCCACAAACGGCGCCACAAGTGGCACAAAATCCTCGTTCGTGTCCAACGTAACATGTAATAATAGTCACACTCAAAACATGCACAAAAATCTCATTTGATAATAGGAACCAAATTTGAAAATAGTCACACATAGTTTTGAAAATATGTCGCGACTGGAAAGACACCCCCAACCCCTCCCCCCAAATGTCACCGCGAGTGGCATGAACGCCTCATGCATTTCCATTGTAATACAAAGCAATTGGTCGCATAGTCGCGAGATTTCCGATTTGAGAATAGGACCCAAATTTAAAAATAGGCAAACTTAGGATTAAAAAAAATGTCACGAGTGGGTGAACACTACCAACCCCACCACAAACGGCACCGCGAGTGGAACGAAGAACTCGTGAGTGTTCAACATAACTGATAGACAGGGTTTTATCGTGGAGCGAGAGTCACCTACGCGCCGGTCATTTTGAATTCGGCTCACTTGAACTATACAAAAATCTAAATTACGACTACACTCAATGGGTGAGTATAGCGGTAAGCCGGGTATCGAAAATCCACCGAGACGAGATGTTAGAATTCAAGTGATTTAATACTTCGAAATAAAAGTGTAAAAGATGATTACAAACTAAAAGGAAAAATATGCATAAAGGGAAATGTTAATCTAGGCAAGGTATTGAAACCAGATTATGAAAGCGAGTAAAACTATAGGTTGCGTCGAATATCCCTCACCCGAGTTAATTAGTATAAAATGGTTACATGGGTCGACGAGTTATTACAAATGCATCTCGTTTCGACAGTTAATTAAATCAAGGGTTGTTACGCCCTAAATCGTCATAAAAGCCTAATAAGATGTTAGCGTCAACAAATATTTCGGAAATTACGCGCGAAAGGTCGTAAGCACGGGACATACATGATATGCCCCGTCAAATCTCCTAGGCATAATAACTAGGACAACGCACCCGAAATAGACCCGTAAACTCCATCACCAAAGCAAAGCAACACGTCAACCCAAGTGAGTTCAATTCAAACACAACCTAATTTAAGTTACCTAGAAAGCATGTTAAAAACGCGATAAATGGAAAGCGATAAATAAACGCGATAAATCTATACTAGAAAGCGTGTAAATCAAAGCATGTAAACCTAAATTAAAAAGCTTGTAAATTAACTAGAAAGCAAGAAATGAAGAAATACAAACTATATTAATGGTAGGGGAGATGAATAGTCAACTTACAATCCAAATGGGGTGTCAAACCAAAGAGAAATGAAGAAGAACCAAGCAAAAACCCCAAAACCCTAAGCTAAACTAACCTAAAATCGTGTATATATTGCTATATGTTCTTATTACAACAAAATTTATATTTATAGTAAGTTAGAATAAAAGAAAAGAAGAAAGAAAATAAAAGAAAATAACTGCTGAAAAATAGGGGATCGATCGATCGACCCCTTTGGTCGATCGATCGATCAAGGCCAAAAATCGACAATTCAGAAAGGTCGATTGATCGACCATAAGTGTCGATCGATCGATCAAGAAGGTCAGAATGCAGCAGCAGCACACTGCATCTTTTCTTCTCCTCTTTTGCTTTCCTTGTTTTTCCTCCGCTGAAATCGCCGTAACTTCTTCGTTATGAATCAGAATCGCGCACCGTTCATGGCCATGCGAAGCTAGAGAGGAGAGCTACAACTTCTGTGAGATGTCAGGCCAGGTACCCAAGCTGTGAAAAGACTAAAATTCCCTTGAACGTGCGATTCCGTACGGGACTTCACCGGAATGCGTCTGAACTCCATACTTAGTACCTAAACACCTACAAAAGCCCAATTATACCTCATATAGCATGTTATCAATATAAACCGAGGTTGTCTAGTTAACGGGCTTAAATATAGAGATTAAGGCACCCGAGGGGGCTAAAATGCGTAGGTTCGGAGGATGAAATACGCGATATTTGCGTATTATCACACCCCCTAACTTACACATTGCTAGTCCCTAGCAATGAAATAAGATGCAACAAGAACTACAAGAAAACCAAAAGCAGGAGATAGTACAAAAGTATGGTATAAAATCAAAAGGCCACTTTCGCGGGTGATTCGATTGCATTTAGCGTATGCAATAAGCCATTAAACCCCTAGGTCACCCTAGTGGATGAGTGTCGTCTCGTGAGGGTTTTCAGAGATGGTACCCACAAACATCACATGATTTCCTCAAAATATGCCCAACCCAACATGCAATAAGCCCAACAATAGCGAAAAGGATTTCATACACATTATTAGCAAAATGAATGAATTCAAACAAAAGTCCAAATCATTAACATTATAGAATGCACCTCATAGAATTGAAACCTTAAAATGTGGGAGGGGAGCGAGCACATGAAAAGTATGATTTGTAAAAAAACTTAAATAAACCGGATAAACATTAAAGCAAGCATATATTCAATCCTCACGGGCATTACGCTCATGAAGAGAATTCACTCGAAACAGGGAGGTAACACATGGGACATGCGGGCTAAAGAGTAAATGTAAATGGAAACTAGGCCGCACACATGTCACAAAACAAGAACGCTATATCTAAATTGAAAAATTGTAATCTCAATGAAAGATACCACACACTAAAAGAGGCGAAATGCATTTTCACAGATTATCACAACTATTATGACTTTTAAATTACATCAGCCTAAGATCACATAGGACTTTAATAGGGTTATGATGTAGGTATGGATAGGGTATGAAATGAAAGGAATGTATGTACTGATTCAAAGTGTTCGGGATGAAAACTTGGGATAATGGGAAAATGCGGGCAATATCAAAATTGGAAAACAAGTTCCAAAACGGCATTAGATATATCATTGGGGAGAGTAATCAAAGCTTATTGAACTATATACAACATATACAAACTTTCTCTTTCTTTTTCTTTTCTTCTTTTTCTCATTTTGTCATTTGTTTTCTTTCACTTTTTGCTTTCTCTTTTTCTTCACTTTTCACTATTTTCTTTTCTTACTTTTCAAACTCTCATATGCCTAAATTGCAACCGACATCATAACAACAACATTCAATCCCAAGTGACATTCCAAACAAAGGTGTGGAAGGTGTATATATGGGCTAAAACTCCAATTTAGAGTTGGTTATGGGAATGGGGTTATGAAACGAAAGGCTATATTTAGGCTAAAAGGGGTAAACGAGTTAAACATATAAGGGTGAGGTCAAGGCTAATATGGGTGATATATCAAAGAGGGCCTATGATCATTTCACAAAGTTTACGCAACTCTCGAGTCAAAACAATATATGAAAATCATGCTCAAGTAACACATTTCAAGTATGAACTCAATTAATGAACGGTCAAATGAAAGAATAGTGAGATTACCAACGAATTCAACATTTTCAATGAGAAAAGAATAGTGTATACACTCACAAATGACGAAAGGTACAAAGCTTACTCGGTGTAAGTATTTACAATGCAACAAAAGATTACCGAGTTATAAAAATCTTAAAATAAATCAATATAACAATAAAAGTGCATGTGCTCATGGGATTAAAGTTTAATTCATGAAGTTATTCATAATATCAATAATCGAGACTAAAGTCTAATAACTTCTAAAATCGAGAACATGCATCAGTGGGTTGTCAATTGGATCGGGCAATTATTGAAATTTATCATCGGAAACAAAGGCAAAATGCCCAAAAAAGGAGAAAAAAATAAAGAAAATCTTTTTGAAATTTTTGAATTTTTCTAAGAAAAGCATACTAAATAACTAACATGTGAGCAAAAACATGGACTAACTAAAGAAATGGATAGAATATCCCACACCCCTAATTTAAAACTTGACATTGTCCTCAATGTTAATTAAGAACCAAGTCAAAGAGAGGAAAATAGCGATATTACCCAAACTTGGAGCGATCCCCATAAGAACAAGTCCAAAGAATCTACAAAACAAGTTAGTACCGAGCATAGCAAAAACAAATAAGAAAAAGTTAACTAATTACACTAGACTAAATCAAAAAGGAAAGAAAAAATAAAAAGCTAACTATATACAACCTATTATTTAGACTTCACACTAACTGTACACTAGAAGTCTAAATAGCTGAGGGTCCACCATTAGAACGATTTGACTTTGGAGGATAACCGGTGTACCCTCACATACAAGCATGCCTTCTGAAAAATATGAATTCCGTTTTAACAATGGAAGGCATGTGTAAGGCGGAAGAAATGAACCATTGCCAATTAAAAGTTTTGGTGGGACGATGGGGGGTTTGGATTGAATGGGTGACAAAAATAAGTGGGGACTGAGAAAAGATGAATATCCTCCCAATGATTTTGAAGTTGGAATGGGAGGCGGCGCACACAAAGGCAAATATGCGATCGTGGAGGGCGACTCGAGCAAGTACTCCTCATCGGCGATAGGGTTTAAAACATTAAAGTTCAAAACCGAATCATCGGGTACTTGTTCCGGTGGGGTAATAGAGAATGAAAACGGGGATGAAAGAAATTCAAACTCATGAGATGAATCATCATCGCATGAAGTTGGAATTTCAAAGGAAATAATATCATTTTCAATGAAATGTTCTTCTTTGGGAGCCAAAGAAGAAATCATTTCATTGCAAATAGATATTAGGTCATTATCATCCTCACTTTCAATATCTATTACGCAATGGGCAAAGTCTAGAATGGCTTGTTCCAAAGTAGGCACAAGTACCTCATTTGGTTCAAAACATTCGTCGACCTCGAAAGTCTTGGAAGAAAAATCGTCGCCGGACTCAAATAATAAATCCAACTCATGTTCCCACGAATGATTTTCTTCCCGATAACGATTTTCAATTTTCTCATTTTCATACATACGCAAACCCTCACCGAAAGTCATAGGTCGAGGTGCGGATGCATGAAAATGGGAACTTTGAAAATTACCATCGGACTTAAACGAAAACTCATTATTATATGAATTTTGAAAACTATTGCAATTTGTTTCAAAATTCCTATTATAAGGAGGTAAAGGCCCAAAATAATTGTCATCATCATCAAAATTCCAATAACCTAAGTTTTGACTTTCGTTATACTCGCCCAAAGTCATATTTGAATTTGTTTTACTTTGGGATGATAAGTATTCACCGAAAGTCATAGGCCTAGAATTTTGAGAATTATAACAAGGATTACCAAAAGAATTGGAATAAGACATGCTTACCCAAAAAATGGCTCAAGTGGCGAATTCCACAAAATAGGTGCGTGCGGGAAATTCGAGCGTTTCTAAGTGCTGAAATGTGGAAGTCCTGCAAAAAGTTAGCAGATAATACAAATAGAAAGAAAATACTATGAGATACTAAATCAAATAAAGTCTAAAACAAACTCATCCACGGCAACGGCGCCATTTGATAGACAGGGTTTTGCCGCGGCGCGAGAGTCACCTACATGCCGGTCATTTTGAATTCGGCTCACCTGAACTATACAAAAACCTATATTACGACTACACTCAACGGGTGAGTATAGCGGTAAGTCGGGTATCGAAAATACACAGAGACGAGATGTTAGAATTCAAGTGATTTAATACTCCGAAATAAAAGTGTAAAAGATGATTACAAACTAAAAGGAAAAATATGCATAAAGGGAAATGTTAATCTAGGCAAGGTATTGAAACTAGATTATGAAAGCGAGTAAAACTATAGGTTGCGTCGAATATCCCTCACCCGAGTTAATTAGTATAAAATGGTTACATGGGTCGACGAGTTATTACAAATGCATCTCGTTTCGACAGTTAATTAAATCAAGGGTTGTTACGCCCTAAATCGTCATAAAAGCCTAATAAGATGTTAGCGTCAACAAATATTTCGGAAATTACGCGCGAAAGGTCGTAAGCACGGGACATACATTATATGCCCCGTCAAATCTCCTAGGCGTAATAACTAGGACAACGCACCCGAAATAGACCCGTAAACTCCATCACCAAAGCAAAGCAAAGCGTCAACACGGGTGAGTTCAATTCAAACACAACCTAATTTAAGTTACCTAGAAAGCATGTTAAAAACGCGGTAAGTGGAAAGCGATAAATAAACGCGATAAATCTATACTAGAAAGCGTGTAAATCAAAGCATGTAAATAAATCATGTAAACCTAAATTAGAATGCTTGTAAATTAACTAGAAAGCAAGAAATGAAGAAATACAAACTACATTAATGGTAGGGGAGATGAATAGTCAACTTACAATCCAAATGGGGTGTCAAACCAAAGAGAAATGAAGAAGAACCAAGCAAAAACCCCAAAACCCTAAGCTAAACTAACCTAAAATCGTGTATATATTGCTATCTGTTCTTATTACAACAAAATTTGTATTTATAGTAAGTTAGAATAAAAGGAAAGAAGAAAGAAAATAAAAGAAAATAACTGCGGAAAAACAGGGGATCGATCGATCGACCCCTTTGGTCGATCGATCGATCAAGGCCAAAAATCGACAATTCAGAAAGGTCGATTGATCGACCATAAGTGTCGATCGATCGATCAAGCAGGTCAGAATGCAGCAGCAGCACACTGCATCTTTTCTTCTCCTCTTTTGCTTACCTTGTTTTTCCTCCGCTGAAATCGCCGTAGCTTCTTCGTTATGAATCGGAATCGCGCACCGTTCACGGCCACCAGAAGCTAGAGAGGAGGGATACAACTTCCGTGAGATGTCAGGCCAGGTACCCAAGCTGTGAAAAGACTAAAATGCCCTTGAACATGCGATTGCGTACGGGACTTCACCGGAATGCGTTCGAACTCCATACTTAGTACCTAAACACCTACAAAAGCCCAATTATACCTAATATAGCATGTTATCAATATAAACCGAGGTTGTCTGGTTAACGGGCTTAAATATAGAGATTAAGGCACCCGAGGGGGCTAAAATGCGTAGGTTCGGAGGATGAAATATGCGATATTTGCGTATTATCAATAACATGTAGCAATTGTTGGCATAATTGTGGGACTCCTGGTTTGAGAATAGGACTCGAAGTAAAAAAGGCACACTTAGGCTTGGAAACATGCCACGAGTGGGAAAACACCACCAACCCCTCACCCAAAAGGCACCGCAAGTGGCACGAACAACTTGTTTGTGTCCAACGTAATAGTTAGTAATAGATCGCGTAGTCGCGGGACTCCTAGTTTGAGAATAGGACCTGAATTTGAACATAGGAACACTTAGACTTGGAAATATGTCGCGAGTGGGCAGACACCACCAATCCCCTCCCCCCCCCCCCCCACCCCCACCCCACCCCAACCCTAAACAAAGACACGACGAGTGGAATGAACACCTCGTGTGTGTCCTGCATAATATGTAACAATTGACCGTATAGCCACTGGACTCCAAGTTTGAGAATAGGACCCGAATTTGAATATAGGAAGACTTAGGCTTGAAGACGTACTACGAGTGGGAAGACACCCCCTCCCCTCCTCAAATACTTGCATAGTCGCGGGAATCCTGATTTAAGAATAGAACCCAAATTTGAAAATAAGCAAACTTAGGCTTGAAAATATTTTGCGAGTGGGTAGACACCACCAACCCCCCCACCCACCCCCCCCCCCCCCCACCCTCACCCCAAACGGCACTAACACCTCGTGTGTGTTCAACGTAAAACATAGGAACCAGTTGCGTAATCATGGGACTCTTGATTTGAAAATAGGACCCGGATTTTTAAATAGGCACACTTAGGCTTGAAAGTGTGTCACGAGTGGGTGGACAACAACAAACCTCAACCCCCACCCTCAAATGGAACCGCGAGTAGCACGAACACCTCGTACGTGTCAACGTAACATGTAGAAATCGAGCATATAGTCGCGAGACTCGCGGTTTGAGAATTGGACCCAAATTTGAAAATAGGTACACTAAAGCTTGAAAACGTTCCACGAGTGAACAGACACTACCAACCATCTCTTGGAGAGGAAGTCCAAGGGTTTATTGAAAATGCGTATAGATTGAACCACAAAAAAATTACACATACATGAAATCCTAAGAAGCAAAATTAGGATTTAACTTTCTAAGATCCCATCGAATATATGATGATAGTTGATGAAGAACACAGGTTCGATGCACCTCACAGTCTTCTACTGTATTCCTTATATGAACACTCACGAGTAGAGGGTGGGCTCTTACTTCGTGACTACCTTCTTTTCTCCTCTTTCTTCTTTGCTGCCTCTCTTTCTCACAAGTATGAATTTGGGTCTTTTGAGTATCAAAGAGTGACATCTAGATTAAGAAAGAATGAAACTTATTTGCATATTTACAGTCTACAATAGGGACCCTAAGGAGAGATCAGGATGTGGATCCTAATGGGCCTGAGAAAACCTAATCCTTCCCAGATCCTAATCTCAGTCCCTTAATTATAATTAATACCACTAAATAATTATAATTGCAACTCCACTCCTTAACTCAAAATTATATTTCTTGCTCCTCATTATTAATTACTTAATTCTCCCAAGATTAAGGTTACATATACCCGTTAAAAAAATTACTGATAATTTATTTGATTAAATTGTTTAAGTACCTGAGAAATCCAACTTAACTTATTTGTAGTGTCAGATTAACATAATCCACCTGTAGGGTTTGACACATACAAAACTTATAAGAATCTCAAGAGGGTATCACAAGTATCTATATCGAGACGTGGATTTCATCCGTAAAATAATTTCACCATACAATAATCACCATTACCTAATATATCAAGATTATTGATTCAATAATGAATCTCACCTAAAAGGTAAAAGCAATAATAACTAGTACATGTGTCCATCAATCATACCTAGATTAAGAGCCTTAAGTAAACCTAATAATCACGAGGTTTACATTGTCTTATAAAATCATGTGGTCCCATTCAATACACATAAAGTGTACTAGCACAATAAGTTGAAACTATACAGTTTCCCGTAATCAAGATAGACCTACTAAAATATTATGCCGCAACCATACCGATGGTGTGTCTAGTTCCATATAAGATTGTGGACAATAAAACTTATATTATATAAGAATCGATGATATGTTCCTCTGTGCGTAAGTCATACTCTACGAACCAAAAAATATACTGAGCAGAATAAATGACATCGAAAATATATAAAATAATGCAAACATTATGTCCATACATGGTTTTCAATAACAGGATTTTATTTTAATAATAAATTCATAAATAAAACTATTACGTAAAGCATGATTTTAGTTTACTTCTCTAACAATATCCCACTTAGACTCAAAGCCATGCTGAAATGCATCTCACTCTCATCCCCTCTACGTGACTATTAAAAGTCTTGGTCAGTATCATAACTGAGACATCACCTCGCTACACAATTTCTCAAATGAGATGATACTCATTCTCGATGTGTTTACCTCTCTTATGGCTCTTGGGTTCCTTTGAGTTAGTAATCGCACCGCTATTATCACAATAAAGTGTAATGTTTAGGACATTAAATTGTTGCTTGAAATAGGGTCCCCGATTATGTTTGTTATCTCAATGACCCTCTTTTTGTTTTTTTTTCATGTCCTTCAATCTGGTCCTAAATGGTACTTACAGATGTGAGTATGCAAAGAAATTTATTTACACTAGTGACATTACTCTATTTCTCAAGTAAATTTTATGGATATACAAATAATATGGTATTACTAGTGAAGAAATATTACCTGAAAGTTGGGTGTTGTTATCTGAATGACTATCTTCTTTCTCAAAATCAAGAAATTCGAACCTGTGAACAATTATCATTGGTTCTTTTTCGTGTAGGCATTTCATTAAAGTTGTTCGAAGGAAGTAAATAATGTAATTAAGAAAACATCAAAATCAAAATCTGTAATAAATGAAATACGTAAAGTTAAAAATGGTAATGGTTATCCAAATAATACATAATGTATATTAGTCGAAGGGAGTTAATTTAGTGGAAATTAGAAGTTTTGGAGACATATTTAGAATAAATGTAGAGTGGAATCTCTTGTCAGATGTCCATTATATGAAGCTAATGATGGACCACTATAAGTTTGACCTTTTTAACATTCACCTGGAGTAATATGAACAACAAATAAACTATTATCTATGTTTTCATACTAAACAAAAGGGTTTTATGGAATGGGCTGTCTAAAATTGGATAGCATACTGCCTCTGCAAATCTTTACGCTTTTTGAGCAGTTCTTGAAATATTGGGTTCTGCTATGGTCACTGAAATTGGATCGCATACTAATTTTAAATCACAGTTGAATATATTTCTAGAACCCAAGGACATGTAAGAAAAAAACATCAGATTTTATATGTGCAGATCTTTCAATTAGACAAAATACTTTATTTAAAACATGTATGTTTTTAAGGCAATCCTATAAATTCTATAAAGTCTTATATTCTATATAATGTGTTCAAAATACACTATCTGATGCTATATGTGCATATCTTTCAATAGGTCATTGAAATACACTACAGTTTTAGTTGCTTTTGAAACATGTATGTTTCTAAGGCAATTGAATTGCTGAACAAATTTGAGGTAGTATAACAACGAGAAGGACGGTTGAATTTGGAAGGACTTATGTGGTTAGGCCAAAAGGCAAACACCAAGCCACAATGGTTGGATTGTATGGCCTTAGCGATAATGGTATAGGTGACTATTTATTACTCTCCCATCGTTATTGCCCTTTTCAACATAGTATTGAGTCTAATTTCTATTCTTTTTGGCACTGTAGTGATTAAACTTGAGGTGACTATTATTTTCTACATATATGTAAATTTCTTTCTTCTTTCTTTTATATGAAATGGAATAATAGTATAAAATTCTGCATGAAACTTGTTCCACTATTCCACCATGCCAACACGTTCATCTTTAATGTTAGTAATAATATTTGCTAAGTAAATTAAATTGGATTAATACTAGTGGATTTATATTTTTATGCCTCTACTTTTTAGTAATTATTTTCCCTATTTCTTTCCCCCTTCCACACTAGTATATACCTTGCAATTTTGCTTATAGAATGTCAACATCTTAGCTCGTTTTGTCTACAAGCTCATCTACTTTAACATATTCATAATGATAATTTTTGCGATGAAAAAATCGTTGCAAAAAGTAAAAAAAATGTCGTAAAAAGTAAAAAAAAAAAATCGTTGCTAAATTTCAAAATGGTGGGTAAAGTCTAAAGAAAAAACAAAATGGTCGGTAAAGTCAAATAATAATACCCCTTAAAAAAGTAGTATTTCTTGTATTCTTGCATGCATGCAAGTGTTAGTCCTCTAGAGAGCCAAGAATATTCTCAGGTATTGTATTGCTTCTTTATAAATTTTATTTTCGTTTTGGTTATGGATTTCGGGTTAAAGTTTATTTTCTTTTCAGCTAGGCGAACTGGACCAAACCCTTGTAACTGGTAAACTTGACAAAGGAAAGATGCATGGAACTAAGGAGGAGGTTACGAACATCAACACTTAGAGTTTAATGGTGGAGCATTTGTAATCAAGATTATTCATGTATTGAGGTGAACTTCATATAAATTGAGATGAATTTTCTATTAATGAAATTTGGGACATTATTTTATTGGATGTATAGTCGTGTACTAGTGTTGTCGCAGACTATTTGTATTGTTTTCATATTATTTTTATACCTTAAGTAGGTGGATAGTCTAATAAATAAAGAAAATTATGTCCATTATTTTTTCTTAAATTTAACTTATTTGGATTGAAATAAAATCGGTTTGACAATTATGTGTAACACTTTAGTAACCATAAAATAGTATTAGCAGTACAAAATTTAGTAAAACTTTAGTAACGGTAAAATAGTGTTAGGAATATATAATTTAGTAACGGTGAAAGAGTTTTAGTAATATGTTTCCCCACACCTTTTTTGTAATGATTTTTTAATGTTAGTAATTATTTTAGTAAAACTATAGTACCGTTACTAAATGACTATTTTGGTGTAGTGATTGGGAAGGGTATTCAGATACCTATGAGTGTAAAATTATATTCACTTAGATTATAGAGTTGAACAATGTCAAACGAGGCTCGGGGCACCTAGTGGCCTCTAGATCAAGGTTTGAAGTAAAATGGTGAGTACGCGCAAACCATGAGGCCGATTCGCGTACAGTATAGATCATTGAAAAGGGAATTCAAGGACATATGAGAGTGAAATGAGATTCACTTGAGTTGGAGAGTTTAATAAAGTCAAAAGGGTATCGGGAGCGCTCGACGACCTCTAAATCAGGGGTTAGGAGTAAAAATAAAAGTACGTGTGAATCGTGAGGCCAATTGACGCATGGTATAGACCATTGTAAATAAAATTTAGAGACCTATGAGAGTGAAATGAGGTTTTCTCGAGTTGGAGGGTTGAGTAGAGTCAAACATGGCTCACGATCATCTGGTGTCCTCTAGACTAGAGTTTGGAGTAATAATCCAAATTTTGCCCAAAAATCCAATTAATTAAATCCAATTAATTATCAATTAATTTGCCTAAAAATAAATAAATAATTAAATTATCATTTAATTAATGACCGAACATATAAGGTATTACAACCCTCGGGTCTACTTCTCTCTTCTACTTGTAGACTCATTTTATCCCATCCGACAAGCCAACGCATTTCCAAACTTGATTTGATCCATCTCGGTATTCATAGCCTTTTAGCTAAAGCTCAAAGTCCTTATCTTAGAGTGCATCATCGTAGTTGTTGGGTGTTCCCCTAGAATCTCACTGAAGTGTTCACTCAAATACACTAACCTATCAAGTTGACGCCTAACTCTCCCACTATGACGTGGCTCCATTTGTGGTCCAATGAAAATGACATGTGTATTTTGATCATCGTTAATACCCCCACTACCACTAGGAAGTGTACTACAAGTATTAGGTTATACTTCATCCTATATAGGTGGTTAAAAAGAAATTACGTATTCTTTCGTTCTTACCTCTTGAGAGATAATATTTCTCTTGGGCTTATGGTTTATCATATATTCTTCCTCTAAGTACCGGGAGTTTTTTCAAACCAATACCCTCGGGTCCTTAGGATTATAAAATAAACCATCTTTAATTATTTTTTGGGAACCTATAAAGAGACATATTTCTATCCTCGATTCCAACTTACCAAGCTCCTTCCTCAGCAAATGTGTCAGGCAACCCCAAATTTGAACATATCCTAAACTAGGTTTTCACCTAGTCCATAGTTTTATTAGATGTGTTGAGACAAATTTAGAAAGAACTAAGTTTGGTAAAAAAGTGATCATCACAAATGTATAACCCCAAAATAATTTGGCAGATGTGAATAACTCATCATGGATTTAACCATGTCCAAAAAGTCGTGTTCCTTCTTTCCACTTCACTATTTTACTATGGAGTTTCTAGAGTAAATAATGGGAATGTAATACAAATCTCTAATAATTTATTTCTAAAATCACCCTTGAGGTACTCTCCTTCATGATCATATCGTAGAGTGGATTAGTTTAACACGCCCATGGTCCACCTTGGTTTTATACACTTTAAACTTGTCAAAGGCTTCAGACTTGTGATACACGATGGGAATATACCTCAAATTCGAGTAGTCATCGATGCAAGTCATGAATTACTCATAACCACTTCTTTCCCTTGTAGTCAGAGGGTCATTCAACTGATAATGAAACAATTTCAATACATCTTTGGATTTATATACCTTGGACATAAAAGTCCATTTGTTTATTTCACCCTTAAAGTAGGATCCATACAGTGAAAGTGCCTCCACGAGCAATGAACTAAATTATTCATTTGAATCTAGTCTTCGAATTCTTTTTAGATTAATATGAATAAACATAAGTACCAAATATTCATTTGGTTAACCTTTTAATGTTCTTTTCCCTTTAAGTTATGTCCGTTTAGAGTTATTCAATTCAATATTAAGCAATAGTGGTTAGACATGTCTTATGATATAAATATCATTTTTCAATGTACCAGATTGGATAAGATATTTTATATTTTCCATAAAAATACCATTATTAAAATAAACTAAATATACATTCAATACTATTTTAGAAATCCAAATAAAATTTCTTCTAACGCTAGGAACATAAAAATAATATTCCAATATTAAATTATTAAATTATTGTCTTCATCAAAATTTAAAACTAAATTTTTTATTTCACTACAACTGTTATTCTGTGATCGCACATGAACAAAACATTTCCCCATCACTGAAATCCATGGTTACCTAGGACCCCAACAAAGAATTATAAACATGATTATTGGTTCTCGAATCTAGACACTAGTTACCATTAGATTTCACCACAAAAGATATCTCAATGACTTATGAAAAATAACCGTTTCATTCTTCCTTGTTAAGAGGATCGAGAACTCCTTCTCTCAATTCCATGCCTGCTTGTAAATATAACATCAGCCTCTTGAGTTCTTACCCACTAACTGAGGTTTGGAAGAAGTTTGAATAAAAATAAGTTATGTTTTAGACTCTCCTTTCTTTTAAGTCTTCTACTTGTTCTCCTCCTCCTCCTCCTCCTTCTCTTCTTCTTCTTCTTCTTCTTCTTCTTCTTCTTCTTCTTCTTCTTCTTCTTCTTCTTCTTCTTCTTCTTTTTACTTAGAGAGATAAAAGAAGAAAAGATTTCATCCACAACCTAAACCACACCCTAATGGCTGGTGATATTATCCCCCTCTTGGAATGTGACACCCCGCCTAATTAAACATCGGGTGATCAGGCCTTTATTAAATTAAAACAGGTTTCTCAAATGGTTCATTCTTAGCATCACTGTCGAAAACTTTTTAATTACTAATCCCCTAAGTAAAATTAGACCGGTGCTAAATTTTATCTTTCTTAAAACAGATAAACCAACCATGCGGAAACAAAATAATCATGTACTATAACCCAATCAAAAAAGTGTAAGTACAAAAGAGTAAGAGTAAGACCGAATAAACCATCGGCTAAAAATTCCCAAACAACAATAGAACAAGAACAATCCACTAATCTGAAACTAAACATCTGAGACTAATACCGGACCACAAGTCCATACCAAGAAAAGTGAGAGATCCTGCACTAGATCTGAATAAGATATATCGTCTAATCAAAATCCTGTAAGCATCCACCATACTACAGCTTCGAGTCCCTGGAATGTAATCATCATACATAGCGTCCCTGTGGCTGGACACCTAAAAGGTTTTGAAAATATTTTATAGCAAGAGTTAGTACTCAAAACATTTTGAAAATATTTAACAAGCGTTTATCACAATATAAAATGCTTTTATTGATTACACATATTAGGTTCTCGTACACTCTCTTGAGTTTACTCACCCCTCATCTTTTGTGCACACCTAACGTTCTACACTGAGTTTATCTAGCCATACCTCCCAAGCTAACTAAAACCAAAGTAGTCAACTGAACTTATATGTACCTAAGTTCCAATACCTCCCATACAGTACAACCGTTTCGCTAACATCCCGCGCATGTTAATTAATTCTCAAGTAACATTCATCTATGTTATTTTTCAAGACTTCTCATTTAGTTTCACTACTAAAATTACTACCATTTTCACAATTGTTGTCTTCCCACTTGTGTAATTAAGTTTCGCTACTTAAATTACTAAATAGATTTTCTCTATCTAAAGGTGCATTTCGAAATAAAGTTTCACTACTTAACTTACCAGTTCAGTATGTATCTTTAAATAAATAATATATATCAATCTACTAATACACAGAAGTAGAATATCATCAAGTATATATTTCACACACAATATATACTAAATATCAGTCATTACTATTTTGCCCTTTTTATACACGTAAAGGATTCTTGGTTCGGAATGATTCATTGACCCCAAGTAAGAATTGGTTCGAAATGATACATCGACCCCAATTATTTATATACACAAATAAATATCTCTTGGTTCGGAATGATTCATCGACCCCAAGTGAGAGTTGGTTCGGAATTATCCATCGACCCCAACTATTTTAAAAATATATATATACACATATTCTAGTTCAGGACTCTTTCATCGCGACACCAGTTCAAGGTTTGGTTCGGCATTTCTCATCGACCCCAAACATATAATAACTTTATGTTAGTTCGAAATGTCTCATCGACCCTAACATAATTAATTTAGGTAAACTTCTCTTAACCCAAAATTTTATATAATTTAGTAGGTACACACCCGACCCATCAAATCATGCACGTACGAAATATATTTTTACTTATATCCACCGTACTCATTAATTTACAATTTATTTCACTATTGCATTTATTCGAGTATTCACGCAACTCTAAGGGTCCTAGTTACCCCTCACATATAATTTCAGTACTTATTCCTTACCCTAATGGTTTATTACTCAAATTTAATTTACTTCGCCTCGTAACTCAATTCGGAATTCCCCGATACTCTACTAAATCGGATTTATTCTCATCGGTCTGTAATCCAAGCCCTACACCCAATGGCCTTATCGGACCTCAACAATATACCTACTGGTCTTATTCTCACTCCCATATAAGTATAATGTAAATCCTAGGATACTCATTCATTCCCGAAAATCAACGAAGAATTAAACACGAAAAATTCGGGAAACAGCTTGCGTCGATCGATCGACAGCTGGGTTCGATCGATCGACATAGTCGATCGATCGATAGTTCGAGATCGATCGATCGATCGAACAGGGACAGATGCAGTTCGTCTTCTTCGTTAAGCTTTTCCTCCATTAACAATTTTTCAAACTCCATTATAGTCCACCAAACTTCGAACCAATGATCCTAACATGTTTCCACATATACTAGGACAATTTATAACGTGTCAAATACATCAAAACTCCAATTCCTTTAAAGAAATAGTGAATTAAACCCAGAATTTCTTGAAACCCTAATTATGGTGTTCTTCCCATATTTTCCTTCAAAATCCAAATTTTATTCCGAAATAATCATCAAGTCTAATCTGAATATTTATCCTCTACATATGTTAAATCATTCTACATGCGATTCCTATCCCAACATGTATAACTACCATTATTCTCCTATCAAGATATTGATTTAAACAAGACTTATTCAAAAACCCTACACATGGGTATTATAACTTTATAATTTTTGCAATAAACAACTTGCCTTATGATCAGTAGGGTCTGATTTCATGGTTTTTGTTGATGATTGATGATCTTAATCCTTCAATCCTTCTTCCCCAATAAGTTGATAGTGAAAATCTCCTTTGAATCCTTCCCAATTCTTCCTTTTGCCTTGAGAATGGTTTCTCTCTTATCTCTAATGGATATGGTGTATTTTCATGGGTTTTCTAACCATAACCCCTCAATCATACCGCTGATATAAAGCTCTCAATTTCGTAGGTCTCCATACCCTCTCATGTTAAAAGACCAAAACGCCCCCGAACGGTCTTGGTTTAGTCCAAAATTACTACGGGACTCAACTAGTACCCCCGGGTATACTATTTTGACTAATTTGACCCTTCTGGACTCATCTGTGACCTCTAAATTATTATTTGAGTCACTTAAAAAATATTACTCGTTCTCACCCCAACACGGTCTACACGCGTTAAGTAATTATTTACCACTCGCACTAAGTAAATATAATGAGGCAATATAAACCGGTATCTATCTCTCGATTAATATTCCAAAATTACAATTTTAAATAAAACTCTATAAATTACAACTCTTACATAATTTAAATTAAGCCGTATTTTCTCATTTAATTCTCCAATTTAATTAAATAGAATTTTTGGAATATTCAGAAATACGAGGTATTACATACTTCCCCCCTTACAAAGGAATTTCGTCCTCGAAATTAGGATAAGGCTGGTATTAAGACCAAGGACCTTAAACGTCATTGCATCCTCTAATACCCAAAATCAAATCATATCATCCTAACAGTTGCCCCAAGTACATGTCTTGCTTCATTATAAACTCTTATTACATGTTACCCATGCCGCCTATATCATAATTAAGTCTCACTTAATTTACCCTTTTGATGTATAACTCTAGATATAACATCTATGTGTCTACTATCACTCATAAGTAGAAAATTATAATGTATATATATTTCACACACAATATATACTATAAGGATAATTGGTCCGGCAAAATCATCGGCCCCAATCATCTTGTCATTTACATTGGTTCAAAAATGCCTTGACCCCAGGGTAAATGTAATACATATGTTGGTTCAGACCTTCCGTCGATACCAATATTTATCATCGATTTGGTTGGGAAACATCATCGACCCCAAATCGATCCCTCATGTATTGGTCCGAAACATCATCGACCCCAATACAGAGATTAAACACACTTACTATCGCTTATAAGAAGGAAAATCAATAGGTATATATATCTTACACATGACATACACTATCAACATCTATTTTATAATCACCCCCCTTTTAAAACACTTCTGGGGTTATTGGCTCGGAATCCCACCTCGATCACCAGTAGTGATTGGTTATATTGCCTCGGAATCACACTTCGAGCACAATATAAGTATATATATCTCATCGCACATGAGTAGACAATTTGTGAGCCATATATTTCACACTTCTTATATTCTAAAATGTCATACCCCAATAGAATGTCCTCATATCACGCGTTAAGGGCTAAATGTTCGAAATGTCTCCTCGAACCACACCTCAAAGTACACATAAGTTCTTAATGGGCATCCAAGAACCTAAACCTTATGTACAGTTCATATAGGCAGTCTCACGCTACCTGCAAATATGCTCATATATTCAACCTATGAATTGATCAGTGGGCTTCTCCAAAATTCCACTATCGTAAGGGCGTATTATCTTACTTTCTCACAGGGTGGAATTTTAGGATTTCATTCTAATTCACAATCATGTAGAGCGGCACTGTGCACTTGTGCACTCTACCTTTTCAACTACATGTTAATCCATCCCGGTCACCCCATTCCGCTACTCCAGCGAAATGTTGGCTTAATTATGATGTTCACAGCCCATCAATAATTTATAAGTCTGTCTCCTCCTTCCATCATTGGAAACATAGTTTCACTATCAAATTTCGATTGCTCATTTCGATTCTATCTTTCTCTATCAACTAGCGGTGCGTCTGGAGACTATCTCATTATGTCCCTTCCTCAACACCGCTTCCCACTCACGTCATCTTTCCTCAAGTGGTACTCTATTCCCCTCTCTCTCCGGTTATATTATACTTTATAATTCATGCACTCTTCGTAATTGGCGCACTTTTGGGGTTGGCTACTTTATAATTTCCCCATCGGCGTGCAAAATAATTTTTCCGCATCCCTCTATCTCGGATGTCTAAGAAGGCCAATTGATTAGGGCGCCCATACACCCTTTTCTCCGTGCACATTTGCAAAAACATTGCAAGCGTCTCACCCGTAACGTGCTTTTCCTCAACTCTAGCCTTGTCTACACGACATGACTACAATCTTGCGGGTATTCTCCATACCCTATAGACAAAAATCAAATCCTTGCCCATAAATTCCCACTTATCCCTTCATGGTGAAGTAAGCCTTTCATTGTTCCTCCACAACACTACCGGCTCCACTGATGTCCTAGCATCTAACAACGTCTCTTCTCCTGACGTGCATAAAAATTCAGTCGTATCCCCTTTCGCAACCGTACTTAAACAATGGACCTCTCCCCCATGCATTCTTACTGAGCATTGTCGGAACAACACATAGTCGAGATGCCCAAATTCCATTCCTCGACAATATGTGCAACCATACTTCCAATATTTCTAAAGGAGTCAAGTGGCACCGTGCTTATACTATCACTAAGTCCTTAGCACTAATTACAACAGCGAGCTCGATCTCTCCGCTCAACGGTCATACTATATACCTTGACTCGCATCATTTAGGTTCCCACACACCAGAATCAATTACTATGAGATGTTCATAATCTCCGAGGTCTCTCACATTTTGATGAAAAATGACAACTCGACCCTCTTTCAGGTGAGGCATCGCCATATACCCCATTCACTCGAGGCTAAAATCCATATACTTCCTTGTCCATCGCTCTGGTGGTTCAGATGGTTTTCGGACCTAACACGCTTGTCCTCTCCGGAATGCAAAACTTAACGGAGTTATTATTTCTTCAAATAACTTCAAGCTACAATAAAACGCGTGGCCCTACAACCACACTAGACATCTTTTCAAAAATTCCCTTACTCTAGGCCACACCGACCAGTTCGGGTATCCCTCCTCTCGAACTTGGTAGCCTCGATTCTGAACACTATCATCCTGGTTCCCTTAGTTCTACTGACCAAGAGGAACGCACCATGGGACTTAACAGTCCCGACTTAAAATCTAATAATTAACTCCCCTAGTGAGTTTCCACTTATGGCTTGCACCAGCCCCATTACATTCAGACTTACTCTTTCGCTAAATCTTTAAATTCCCTTAGCTCCGCCCACCTAGGAGCATTTACCTCAACCTTGTAAGAAGTATCATACTGCTTTCACATGCATAAGTCGTCCAAGAAGAGTTTTTTTTTACCAAAATTGCGAACGACAACTCGAGAGTCCATTCTCTCAAGGGATCTTTTTTTCCCCTTATACCTATCTCATCGGTACAAGTTCACTTCTACAGAAAAATTTCTTTCTCACGGTTGGCCTCTACCAGGCATTCACGTGATGGGTTCAGGTATTTCCTTTCACTTCTCTTCTGAATCATCATTAGAGAACTTTGCGGTTAAACTATACGTAAGGTCTCTCTATTTGTATACTGACCCTCAGTCCGGATGTGGTGGCTAGTATCCCCACCACGTTGCCTCTATAAAATTTACCCAAGTTTTCACTTCTGAGCATTTCTACTCTATCCTTAATGCCAAAACCCCTGTACATTCTACTTCCATTACACACTAGGAGTGACCTCGACAACGGTCATCTTTCCTACGATTACCATCCTCGAACACCCCATGCCTCATACCGAGTCCCTTCTTCCTGCAGTCCTTCCAACGCCAATGCTGGTCCTACCGCCATATTCAACGTACTGTGCCCAATCGAACTTGTATATATAAAACTACATCTACTAAATAGCAGGAGAACGTAAACTACGTACGTAGAAGAGTACAATAATTCTAAGATAGGGCTCTATATCAATAAAAACAATACGCTGAAAACGTAGTAAGTCGTACAGATCCTATGGACACTAGAACTTGATGCTCTGATACCATCTGTGACACCCCGCCTAACTAAACATCGGGTGATCAGGCCTTTATTAAATTAAAACAGGTTTCTCAAATGGTTCATTCTTAGCATCACTGTCGAAAACTTTTTAATTACTAATCCCCTAAGTAAAATTAGACCGGTGCTAAATTTTATCTTTCTTAAAACAGATAAACCAACCATGCGAAAACAAAATAATCATGTACTATAACCCAATCAAAAAAGTGTAAGTACAAAAGAGTAAGAGTAAGACCGAATAAACCATCGGCTAAAAATTCCCAAACAACAATAGAACAAGAACAATCCACTAATCCGAAACTAAACATCCGAGACTAATACCGGACCACAAGTCCATACCAAGAAAAGTGAGAGATCCTGCACTAGATCTGAATGAGAGATATCGTCTAATCAAAATCCTGTAAGCATCCACCATACTACAGCTTCGAGTCCCTGGAATGGAATCATCATACATGACATCCCTGTGGCTGGACACCTAAAAGGTTTTGAAAATATTTTATAGAAAGAGTTAGTACTCAAAACATTTTGAAAATATTTAACAAGCGTTTATCACAATATAAAATGCGGTTATTGATTACACATATTAGGTTCTCGTACACTCTCTTGAGTTTACTCACCCCTCATCTTTGGTGAACACCTAACGTTCTACACTGAGTTTATCTAGCCATACCTCCCAGGCTAACTAAAACCAAAGTAGTCAACTGAACTTATATGTACCTAAGTTCCAATACCGCCCATACAGTACAACCGTTTCGCTAACATCCCGCGCATGTTAATTAATTCTCAAGTAACATTCATCTATGTTATTTTTCAAGACTTCTCATTTAGTTTCACTACTAAAATGACTACCATTTTCACAACTGTTGTCTTCCCACTTGTGTAATTATGTTTCGCTACTTAAATTACTAAATAGATTTTCTCTATCTAAAGGTGCATTTTGAAATAAAGTTTCACTACTTAACTTACCAGTTCAGTATGTATCTTTAAATACATAATATATATCAATCTACTAATACACGGAAGTAGAATATCATCAAGTATATATTTCACACACAATATATACTAAATATCAGTCATTACTATTTTGCCCTTTTTATACACGTAAAGGATTCTTGGTTCGGAATGATTCATTGACCCCAAGTAAGAATTGGTTTGGAATGATACATCGACACCAATTATTTATATACACAAATAAAGATCTCTTGGTTCGGAATGATTCATCGATCCCAAGTGAGAGTTGGTTCGGAATTATCCATCGACCCAAACTATTTTAAAAATATATATATACACATATTCTAGTTCAGGACTCTTTCATCGCGACACAAGTTCAAGGTTTGGTTCGGCATTTCTCATCGACCCCAAACATATAATAACTTTATGTTAGTTCAAAATGTCTCATCGACCCTAACATAATTAATTTGGGTAAACTTCTCTTAACCCAAACTTTTATATAATTTAGTAGGTACACACCCGACCCATCAAATCATGCACATACAAAATATATTTTTACTTATATCCACCGTACTCATTAATTTACAATTTATTTCACTATTGCATTTATTCGAGTATTCACGCAACTCTAAGGATCCTAGTTACCCCTCACATATAATTTCAGTACTTATTACTTACCCTACTAGTTTATTACTTAAATTGAATTTACTTCGCCTCGTAACTCAATTCCGAATTCCCCGATACTCTACTAAATTGGATTTATTCTCATCGGTCCGTAATCCAAGCCCTACACCCAATGGCCTTATCGGACCTCAACAATATACCTACTGGTCTTATTCTCACTCCCATATAAGTATAATGTAAATCCTAGGATACTCATTCATTCCCGAAAATCAACGAAGAATTAAAGACGAAAAATTCAGGAAACATCTTGCGTCGATCGATCGACAGCTGGGTTCGATCGATCGACATAGTCGATCGATCGATAGTTCGAGATCGATCGATCGAACAGGGACAGACGCAGTTCGTCTTCTTCGTTAAGCTTTTCCTCCATTAACAATTTTTCAAACTCCATTATAGTCCACCAAACTTCGAACCAATGATCCTAACATGTTTCCACATATACTAGGACAATTTATAACGTGTCAAATACATCAAAACTCCAATTCCTTTAAAGAAATAGTGAATTAAACCCAGAATTTCTTGAAACCCTAATTATGGTGTTCTTCCCATATTTTCCTTCAAAATCCAAATTTTATTCCGAAATAATCATCAAGTCTAATCTGAATATTTATCCTCTACATATGTTAAATCATTCTACATGCGATTCCTATCCCAACATGTATAACTACCATTAATCTCCTATCAAGATATTGATTTAAACAAGACTTATTCAAAAACCCTACACATGGGTATTATAACTTTATAATTTTTGCAATAAACAACTTGCCTTATGATCAGTAGGGTCTAATTTCATGGTTTTTGTTGATGATTGATGATCTTCATCCTTCAATCCTTCTTCCCCAACAAGTTGATAGTGAAAATCTCCTTTGAATCCTTCCCAATTCTTCCTTTTGCCTTGAGAATGGTTTCTCTCTTATCTCTAATGGATATGGTGTATTTTCATGGGTTTTCTAACCCTAACCCCTCAATCACACGGTTGATATAAAGCTCTCAATTTCGTAGGTCTCCATACCCTCTCATGTTAAAAGACCAAAACGCCCCCGAACGGTCTTGGTTTAGTCCAAAATTACTCCGAGACTCAACTAGTACCCCCGGGTATACTATTTTGACTAATTTGACCCTTCTGGACTCATCTGTGACCTCTAAATTATTATTTGAGTCACTTAAAAAATATTACTCGTTCTCACCCCAACACGGTCTACACGCGTTAAGCAATTATTTACCACTCGCACTAAGTAAATATAATGAGGCAATATAAACCGGTATCTATCTCTCGATTAATATTCCAAAATTTCAATTTTAAATAAAACTCTATAAATTACAACACTTACATAATTTAAATTAAGCCGTATTTTCTCATTTAATTCTCCAATTTAATTAAATAGAATTTTTGGAATATTCAGAAATACGGGGTATTACATGGAATTCTTTGAGCAGTTGCGCCAGTGAGAAAATAAACATTTTCACATAATAGTTTAGACAAAACTTTTTAAAGGACTCTCGTAGTGATTGGAGCATAAAATCAAAATGTGTTTCCCCGTGGATGTTAGATCCGAGAACCTCTAATTTTTCCAAGATGGACATAATCTTTATAACGTGATCATGTACATGAGTACCATTTATCACAATTGTGTTTACTATTCTTGCCATTGCTGTGACACCACGCTTATAAAACTAATGGGTGTCCAACCCTCTACTAAAATAAAACAGGAATGTCAAATGGCTCATTCTTAGAATTAGTGTCGCACGGATAAAAAATAACTAACCACACATAAATAATAATGTAGCGAACGCCAAAAACTCCAATTTGTAACGTAATGTAATCCATTGACGGAGATTACAAACATGAACATATATACATGGACAATAACTACACAACAAAAAAACTGAATAAGTTCTCGGTAAACAAACCAATATAATATAACAAATATCTGAAATATAAAGCATATACATCAGTACAACACTTGGGCAACATAGGCCCGATTTACACTGTTGATCCGTAATTAGATTAACAAAAATCACTACACCAAAATGGGCAAATTGTCACCTTTCAGTCGGCCAGCCTTGTCAAGGTCATTGACCGTGACAAAAAACACGCGTTTTATGTCACGGTCATTGACCTTGACATGACCGTGACAACTAATTGTCACGGTCATTGACCGTGACAAGACCGTGACAAATTTACTTGTCACGGTCATTGACCGTGACAATTCTTTAAATACTTGTCACGGTCAATGACGTTGACACGACCGTGACAATATTAGCAGCAAAAACCCTTTCCCCCTTCTTTTTTCCCTCCCGCGCCGTTCCCTCCCTCTCTCTCTCTCTCTCTCTCTCTCTCTCTCTCTCTCTCTCTCGACGCTGCTCTCTCTCTCTCTCTCTCTACTTTCAGGTCGATTTTCTCTCTCTCTCTCTCTCTCTCTCTTCCATTTATATATATATTTGTGTGTATATTTATGTGTGTATGTATATATATATATGTGTGTATGTGTGTGCGTGTGTGGGGGGTGGGGCAGGGTGGGGGTAGGGGGTGGGGCGGGGTGGGGCAGTGTGGGGGCAGGGCGGTGGTGGAGGGGGTGTGACACCCCGCCTAATTAAACATTGGGTGATCAAGCCTTATTTTAATATAAACAGGTTTCTTAAATGGTTCATTCTTAGCATCACTGTCGAACGCCTTTTAAAATTACTAACCACCTAAATGAAATTAAAACGGGTGCCAAATTTTATCTTTCTTAAACAATAAATAATCCAAACCACACATTACCAAAACTGGATATGAATGCTCAGTACATAAAAAATCTGAAAGCAAATAAAGTCTTGCAGTAAACCACGGCCCAAAAAGACAACTACAATTCCATAACTAGAATAAACTGTAATAGTAAAGGTGGAACGACATGTTCCAACTAGAAATAAATAAACTGAGATCCTGCAATAGAAATGAAAAAGAGGAAGCGTCTAAACAATCCCTGCAACCTCCACACTGGCTGCAGCTCCCAAATCTCTGACATGGAATCAAGCTGGGTGTCCTTGTGGCAGGGCACCTAAAAGGTTTTTAAAATTTTACATAGCAAGAGTTAGTACTCAAAACATTTAAAAATATTTTGCAAGCAGTTATCACAATTAAGTTATTGATTACACATCTTAAGGTTTTGCACACTCCCTTGAACATCCTCACCTCTCTTACGTAGCACGTAACTATCGAGGATACTTAGTCTACCTAATTATACTTTCCATAACCCTAGTTAACTCATTTACTGTTCGTTGTCCTTATTCATGTAATAATTTCATCATGTTATAAATTATTACTAAGAAATTTACATCTCGTTTCATTGACTACAATTCTCAATTTGTATATTATGCACATAGAAACATTTTGTCCCACAACAATGTATTTAATATTAGTTACCTCTAATATATCCTTTTATTACACACAAAGGACCCTTGGCTCGGAATAATTCATCGACTCCAAGTGAAAGTTGGTTCGGAATGATCCATCGACCCCAACTATATACAAATATAAATATATACACATATTCTGGTTCGGGACTCTTTCATCGCGGCACCAGTTCAAAGTTTGGTTCGACATTAACATCGACCCCAAATATATAATAACTTTATGTTAGTTCGGAATGTCACATCGACCCTAACATAATTAGTTTAGGTAATATTCTCTTAACCCAAACCTATTTATATAGATATAGTAGGTACACACTCGACCTAATAAATCATACCCGTACGTAATATATTTTACTTATATTCTCCGTACTTATTATTTACAATTTCTCTCACTATTGTATTTATTCGAGTATTCGCGTAACTCTAAGGGTCCTAGTTACCCCTCCCTTAATTCAGTGGTTAAGTTAATTTTAACCTACTGGTATTTTCTTTCCGGAATTAAGTCTCACTCTTTCCGTAATTAAATTAACCATTTCAACTCACGGCTAAGTCAATCGTTCTATCGTCATTCCATTTCTCCAACATTCCTACTCAATCATTAGTGGAGGAACCTAATGGTACACCTACTGGTAATTTCCATGTCCCCTCATAGGGAAAATATCAATTCTAAGGTTCCCATTAAGTAACGGCCATTAAAGAAATTTCTACACAAATTATCTAAAGTTCAGACAGGATCGATCGATCAAAGGAAGATGGTCGATCGATCGACGGCTTCGATCGATCGACATTCAAGGGTCGATCGATCGATCGAGCAGTGACAGACCTAGTTCATCTTCTTCCTATGGGTTTCACCATTTTTACACCTCTAACTTTCATGATAAGCCATCATATTCACAACCAACAATTTCTAATCATTCCTACATATTCTGGGATGATTACTAACGATTTAAAACATCAAAATCATTATAAACCTTGGCCAAATTCACTGCAAATCTCACTAATATTCAAGAACCCTAAAAATGCATTCTTTATATTTTTCATCAAAATACCAGATTTTCTTACGAATTTCTCATCAGATTTTCTATGATATAAACATACTTGGTAATTCAAAAACGTCCTACATGCAAATCCTAATCAATCATGGATTATTATCAACTGTTTGTTCCCAAGAATATCATAAAAATCATGTTCTTCCTCAAGCTTAATCATGGGTATTATAACTCAATTATTTTGCAAATAACCACTTGCCTTAAGATTTGTAGGGTCTGATTTCGTGGTTGTTGATGATGATTGATGATATTGATACTCCAATCCTCCTTCCCTATAATCCTTGTGGTGAAATCCTCCTAAGATGATCCCTCCTTCCTACTTTTGCCTTAGGAATTTGCCTCTCTCTCTTCTCTAATGGCTATGGTGTAACTCTCATTGCCTAACCCTAGCCACCACTCTTATAATCAGATTTAGGGCTTCAAAATTCGTAGGTCTTCTTTCCCATAATTGTAAAGAGACCAAAATGCCCCCGAATGGTCCCGGTTTAGTCCAAAAATGACCCGGCACTCAACTAGTACCCCCGGGTACACTATTTTGACTAATTCGACCCTTTCGGAATCAACCGTGGACTCTAAATTATCATTTGAGTCTCGTAAACATTTTTCAACTCTCATCCCTACATTTTGCCGAGATACTTCCGGTACGTCCATATAGTCACTAGACCGTACATATCAACATTGAAAGTTTCTAGTCACCTTAGTGAATTTTCTTTAACGCATATTCATCTTTATTAATATAATATCTATTTAAATTACTCTACTCACGTAATTTAATTAAAGCGCGCATCTAATCCCATTAAATTACTCTACTTACGTAATTTAAAATTAAGCAAAATTACGGGGTATTACATACTTCCCCCCTTACAAAAGAAATTTCGTCCTCGAAATTAGAAAAATACTTGCTATGAATAATTCTGGATATTGTTCTCGCATATCCTCTTCCCGTTCCCAAGTGGACTCATCCATATTGTGATGTCCCCACTGTACTCGCACTAAGGGTACCACCTTGGATCTTAGTTTGCGCTCACTATAATCCAGGATAGCCACGGGTCTTTCTTCATACGAGATATCTGGCTGCAAATCAATCTCCTCCAGTGGAATGTGCCATAAGGCTCTCTCGCTCCTCTTGTATTTCTTCAGTGACGCCACATGGAACACATCGTGTATTCGCTGAAGATGCTCAGGAAATCCCAATCTGTAAGCTACCGGTCCCACTCTCTCAATGATAGGAAACGGCCCCACATATCTCGGTGCTAACTTCCCCTTTTTGCCAAACCTCGTAACCCCTTTCATAGGAGATACTCGAATTAACACTTGGTCTCCCACATCTAATTCCACATGTCTCCTGCCGGCGTCAGCATAACTCTTTTGCCTATCCTGGGCTATTCGAATACGTCCTCGAATCAACTCTATTTTGGAGGAAGTCTCCTGTATCATCTCTGGCCCTAAAAGTCTGTTATCCCCCACCTCTAACCAACAAGCGGGTGAACGACAAGGCCTCCCGTAAAGCGCCTCGAATGGAGCCATGCCAATAGTGAATTGGTAAGAGTTATTATACGCAAACTCCACCAAAGGAAGATATGGCTCCCAATTTCCCCCAAAATCTAGAATACACATTCTCAGCATGTCCTCTAACATCTGGTTTACTCTTTCCGTCTGGCCGTCCGTCTGTGGGTGATATGCTGTACTCAATCGTAAGTCGGTGCCCATGGCCTCCTGAAAACTCTGGCAAAAGTGCGACACAAATATCATATCTCGGTCCGACACGATATTAATAGGAACTCCGTGCAGCTTAACAATCTCTGAAATAAAAAGCTGCGCATACCGCATAGTATCATAATCCATACGAACCAGTAAGAAATGTGCGACCTTAGTCAAACGATCCACTATCACCCATATGAAATCGTGGCCCTTCTGCGAGGTTAGTAACCCGGTAATAAAATCCATTGAGATACTCTCCCACTTCCACACGGGAATCTCTAGTGGTTTTAGCATCCCTGAAGGTCTCTGATGGTCGACTTTTATGAGTTGGCATGTAACACACTTTGAGACAAAGTTTGCAATATCTCGTTTCATACCTGACCACCAATATACTCGTCGCATATCCTAGTACATTTTGTCCCCACCTGGATGTACCGAGAATTTTGACCCGTGTGACTCTGTCATAACGGCATGCCTCAAATCATCATCTTCGGGTACTATCAATCTACCGTTGAAACGTAGTCCACCCTCTGAACTGATGGAGTAGAACTCTACCACCTTGGCCAGTAACTGCTGTACTTTATCCTGACAAAAAGGGTCTTCTGCCTGTGCCCTCACTATCCGCGTAACGTTTTCGGAAGTGATAGCTAGAACTTCCATAAATGCTCTCGCCATATCATCCTCGTGTCGGAGCTCACTCCACTTTGCCTTTTAAACTTCTGCTAACTCTCCGGTAGGTCTTCTACTTAGCGCATCTGCCACCACGTTAGCCTTACCAGGATGATACTGTATATCAAATTGGTAGTCCTTCACGAATTCAAGCCACCTTCTCTGCCTCATGTTCAGGTCCTTCTGAGTGAACAGATATTGCAAAGACTTGTGATCCGTGAATAACGTGAACTGTTCGCCCAGAAGATAGTGTCTCCAAATCCTCAAAGCAAAAACAACTGCTGCCAACTCGAGGTCATGGGTGGGGTAGTTCTTCTCATGTGGCTTTAGCTTTCGTGACGCATAAGTTATAGCCTTCTTCTCCTGCTGTAACACACCCCCAAGTCCTTGTAAGGACGCATCAGTATAGACTCGGTATTCCACTCCGCTCTTAGGCAAGGTAAGAACGGGGGAGGATGTCAACTTGTCTTTCAATTCATCAAATGCTAACTGGCAACTATCACTCCATACGAAGGTAATCCCCTTCCGAGTCAGATTTGTTAATGGTCCGGCAATTTTTGAGAATCCCTTGATGAAGCGACGATAATAACCAGCCAATCCCAAGAAACTGCGAATTTCTGTCGGTGTCGTGGGCTGTCCCCACTCCCTCACCGCCAATACTTTACTTGGGTCAATAGCAATGCCCCTGCTAGATACGACGTGGCCTAGGAACTGCACCTCCCAAAGCCAAAATCCACACTTCTCAAATTTGGCGTATAACTGATGGTTCTGCAATGTCTGTAGGACCAATCGTAAGTGTTCTGCATGCTCCCCCTCCGTACGGGAGTAAATCAGAATGTCGTCTATGAATACAATCACAAACTGATCCAAAAACTCCCTGAATACCCTGTTCATGAGATCCATGAATACTTCCGGTGCATTAGTTAGCCCAAAAGGCATCACTCTGAACTCATATGACCCGTACCGCGATAGGAAAGCGGTCTTAGGTACATCTTCTTCACGAATGCGCAATTGGTGGTAACCCGATCTCAAGTCGATCTTTGAAAAGTATGCAGCCCCTCTCAATTGATCAAACAAGTCGTCGATCCTCAGTAATGGATACTTATTACGTATCGTTACTTTGTTCAGCTCTCTGTAATCTACGCACAGACGAAGTGAACCATCCCTTTTCTTCACAAACAGTACTGGCGCACCCCATGGTGATGTACTCCGTCGAATAAAACCCTGCCCTAGTAGTTGTTGAATTTGCTCTCTCAGTTCCCGCATCTCCGAAGGAGCCATGCGATATGGTGCTTTGGCAATCGGTCTCGTCCCCGGTGTTAGATCGATCACGAACTCTATCTCTCTGCTAGGTGGTAACCCTGGTATCTCCTGAAAGACATCCTCAAAATCCCTCACCACAGGGATTGAGTCCAGAGAAACGACAACCCCATGTGAAGTCTCCTCCTCAATATAATATAAATGAGTTCGCGATCCTCCCTCGGGAAGTGTCATTGCCACAAGGAACATCTCCTACCCCGGGATGGAGAACACGATGGTCCTCTCATAAAAATCTACCATTGCCCTATTATGTGCCAACCAATCCATGCCTAGGATGACATCATATCCCTCGATATCTAGCACTAGAAGGTCCGCCGCTAGACTCAATCTCCCGACCATAATGTCCACGCCCTTACAAATCGAGTGTATAAGGGATCCACTACCCATCGGTGACTCCACACACATAAGATGAGTGTCTGCTGTCGCTAATAGGCCGGCGGCCCGTGCAAATCTAGTGGAAATAAATGAATGTGTCGCCCTTGTGTCAAATAAAATATTCCCCTCAAGTCCATGAATAGGAAACATACCCGCAACTGCCGGCGGTGCTGGCTGAAATGGAATGTCACGGATGTTGAACACACGTCTGTACTGCATATGCCCTGGCTGTGGGGCATGTACTGCTGCTGGGGCTAACGGTGCCTGCTGCCCCTGTTGGGCACCTTGCTGTTGTGCCCGATCTTGCTGTGGACAATTTCTGCTCTTGTGACCCTGCTGACCACAAGTGAAGCCCTTCCCCTGAAACTATCTTTGTCCTTAGCCCTGTTGGCCCTGACGTTGTCCCTGTCGCCCTTGGCCTTGTTGTCCCCCATTTTGATTACCCTGGACCTGCCGACCCTGAGTAACTGGTTGCTGAGGACCCTGCTGGCACTACCGGTCGAAGCGATACTTCCCGTGCTTAAACTTCTTGGCAGGGTTCCCCTGACGGGAATCCTGCCCCAACTGTCCCACTGCCTACTGCTGTGTTGCGTTGCTGCCACTACCTCCATCCACCTTGCCCGGTTGGCTAGGCTCACCCCTCTTACTTCCCTTAGTATGAAAACGGTGATCCTGACAGTGTAGTAGAGCGGCATTGACGACATCTGTGTAGGTTACCAATGCCGGATTACCAATTAAGTGCTGTCTGATTCTCTAGGTTAGGCCCTCCATAAATTTGGACTTCTTCCTCTCCTCATTGCTCACCTCGTTTGGCACAAAATTGGCCAAGCGGGTAAACTCCTCCTCGTAGTCAGCAACTGAGCGATCACCCTGAACCACTTCGCTGAACTTCTTTCTCATCTCAGACTCTACTACTGGAGGGAAATACTTGCGGTCAAACCGCACCCAAAACTCAGAAATAGTCAAAGTATCTCTCTCCTCGGTGGTGGTAACTGACTCCCACCACTGTAGGGCCGCTCCTGACAGACGAAAAGTGGCTAGCATTTTTTCCTGTACACCGGTGCACTCTAGCATGCGCAAGTAGCGCTGGATATTCTTCTTCCAGTTGCACGCTTCCACTATATCAGTACTGCCCTGAAACTCGGGTGGGTGCCCCTTCTGAAATGTCTCCCTGACTCGTTGCCAAGTAGATGGTCCTGCCGGAACTTGCACTGCCGGTGCCACAGGGGGAGGTACTTGGGGCTGTGGAAAGTGGGCTGCCATTGCCCTCATCGCTGTCTCAACTGCCTGAGCCACTATCACTGTAACCTGAGTAGTGGAGATTAGCTCGGGTGGGGGTGGTGGTATCGGTACCTGTGGCTCCTGATGAGCCTCCCTCACCTCCTCTCTGGCTTCAGCCCTCTCTGCTCTCAGTCTCCTTGGAGGCATCTGAAATAAGATTCAAATTGTATAAGTACACAGTTTATACAAAATTTAAGAGGAGAAGTACGATAACGCAACAGTTGGAAATTTTTTATCAACAATCCTAATAGTAGGGCTCTAATACAACAAACGTAACGCTGAATCGTAGTAAGCCGTACAGATCCTATGGACACTAGAACCTGATGCTCTGATACCATCTGTGACACCCCGCCTAATTAAACCTTGGGTGATCAAGCCTTATTTTAATATAAACAGGTTTCTTAAATGGTTCATTCTTAGCATCACTGTCGAACGCCTTTTAAAATTACTAACCACCTAAATGAAATTAAAACGGGTGCCAAATTTTATCTTAAACAATAAATAATCCAAACCACACATTACCAAAACTAGATATGAATGCTCAGTACATAAAATAATCTGAAAGCAAATAAAGTCTTGCCGTAAACCACGACCCAAAAAGACAACTACAATTCCATAACTAGAATAAACTGTAATAGTAAAGGTGGAACGACATGTTCCAACTAGAAATAAATAAACTGAGATCCTTCACTAGAAATAAAAAAGAGGAAGCGTCTAAACAATCCCAGCAACCTCCACACTGGATGCAGCTCCCAAATCTCTGACATGGAATCAAGCTGGGTGTCCTTGTGGCTGGGCACCTAAAAGGTTTTTAAAATTTTACATAGAAAGAGTTAGTACTCAAAACATTTGAAAATATTTTGCAAGCAGTTATCACAATTAAGTTATTGATTACACATCTTAAGGTTTCGCACACTCCCTTGAACATCCTCACCTCTCTTACGTAGCACGTAACTATCGAGGATACTTAGTCTACCTAATTATACTTTCCATAACCGTAGTTAACTCATTTACTGTTCGTTGTCCTTATTCATGTAATAATTTCATCATGTTATAAATTATTACTAAGACATTTACATCTCGTTTCATTGACTACTATTCTCAATTTGTAGATTATGCACATAGAAACATTTTGTCCCACAACAATGTATTTAATATTAGTTACCTCTAATATATCCTTTTATTACACACAAAGGACCCTTGGCTCGGAATAATTCATCGACTCCAAGTGAAAGTTGGTTCAGAATGATCCATCGACCCCAACTATATACAAATATAAATATATACACATATTCTGGTTCGGGACTCTTTCATCGCGGCACCAGTTCAAAGTTTGGTTCAGCAATAACATCGACCCCAAATATATAATAACTTTATGTTAGTTCGGAATGTCACATCGACCCTAACATAATTAGTTTAGGTAATATTCTCTTAACCCAAACCTATTTATATAGATATAGTAGGTACACACTCGACCTAATAAATCATACCCGTACATAATATATTTTACTTATATTCTCCGTACTTATTATTTACAATTTCTCTCACTATTGTATTTATTCGAGTATTCGCGTAACTCTAAGGGTCCTAGTTACCCCTCCCTTAATTCAGTAGCTAAGTTAATTTTAACCTACTGGTATTTTCTTTCCGGAATTAAGTCTCACTCTTTCCGTAATTAAATTAACCATTTCAACTCACGGCTAAGTCAATCGTTCTATCGTCATTCCATTTCTCCAACATTCCTACTCAATCATTAGTGTAGGAACCTAATGGTACACCTACTGGTAATTTCCAAGTCCCCTCATAGAGAAAATATCAATTCTAAGGTTCCCCTTAAGTAACGGCCATTAAAGAAATTTCTACACAAATTATCTAAAGTTCAGACAGGATCGATCGATCGAAGGAAGATGGTCGATCGATCGACTGCTTCGATCGATCGACATTCAAGGGTCGATCGATCGATCGAGCAGTGACAGACCTAGTTCATCTTCTTCCTACGGGTTTCACCATTTTTACACCTCTAACTTTCATGATATGCCATCATATTCACAACCAACAATTTCTAATCATTCCTACATATTCTGGGATGATTACTAACGATTTAAAACATCAAAATCATTATAAACCTTGGCCAAATTCACTGAAAATCTCACTAATATTCAAGAACCCTAAAAATGCATTCTTTATATTTTTCATCCAAATACCAGATTTTCTTACGAATTTCTCATCAGATTTTCTATGATATAAACATACTTGGTAATTCAAAAACGTCCTACATGCAAATCCTAATCAATCATGGATTATTATCAACTGTTTGTTCCCAAGAATATCATAAAAATCATGTTCTTCCTCAAGCTTAATCATGGGTAATATAACTCAATTATTTTGCAAATAACCACTTGCCTTAAGATTTGTAGGGTCTGATTTCGTGGTTGTTGATGATGATTGATGATATTGATACTCCAATCCTCCTTCCCAACAATCCTTGTGGTGAAATCCTCCTAAGATGATCCCTCCTTCCTACTTTTGCCTTAGGAATTTGCCTCTCTCTCTCTTCTATAATGTCTATGGTGTAACTCTCATTGCCTAACCCTATCCACCACTCTTATAATCATATTTAGGGCTTCAAAATTCGTAGGTCTTCTTTCCCATAATTGTAAAGAGACCAAAATGCCCCCGAATGGTCCCGGTTTAGTCCGAAAATGACCCGGCACTCAACTAGTACCCCCGGGTACACTATTTTGACTAATTCGACCCTTTCGGAATCAACCGTGGACTCTAAATTATCATTTGAGTCTCGTAAACATTTTTCTACTCCCATCCCTACATTTTTCCGAGATACTTCCGGTACGTCCATATAGTCACTAGACCGTACATATCAACATTGAAAGTTTCTACTCACCTTAGTGGATTTTCTTTAACGCATATTCATCTTTATTAATATAATATCTATTTAAATTACTCTACTCACGTAATTTAAATCAAACCTATTTAATCACATTTAAATTACTCTACTCACGTAATTTAATTAAAGCGCGCATCTAATCCCATTAAATTACTCTACTTACGTAATTTAAAATTAAGCAAAATTACGGGGTATTACAGGGGGCAGGGGGTGAGGTGGGGTGGGGTGTGTGTGTGTGTGTGTGTGTGGTGGTGTATGGTGGGGGAGGGGGCAGGGGTGGGGTGGGGTGGGGTGTGTGTGTGTGTGTGGTGGTGTGTGGGGGGGGGGGGGGGGAGGGGGGGGAGGGGGGCAGGGGGTGGGGTGGGGTGGGGTGTGTGTCTGTGTGTGCGCGCGCGCGCGTAGGCAGGGACGAAGCCAGGAATTACACTTAGAGGGGGCCGGGCGGACAGATAGACACATTATGGTTGGTTGATCGAACCAATTTTAGTCGATTTTGTTTTGATCGGTTTGATTGTTGACTAATTTTGGCTTAGGGTTTTATCTCGATTTCAGTAATATATGATGAATTGAATTTAATTAGTGAAAATTATTTTTGACGAATATATTAAGACGACTTGCATGCAATACGAAGTTAGTGAATTAAGGTTGATCCTTTTTTACGAACCAAAAAAAATTGACATTATCAAAAAACACAAATAATAAACTCCGATTTTACTTATATATGACACAAATAATCATATTTAATTGCTTACCGTGTAGAAAAAGTGACAAATATATTTTCATAATTATATATGGTTTTGTATAAGTTCTTGTATAACACACTTAAATTACCACCTCTAAATTTAATTAGAGTAGAGATTTATAATAAATTTACAACAAAATAATAAGTTATTGAAATAATTTACCCGTGGTATATAAATTCATAAAACATAAAAAGTAAAATTAAAATTGCTTAAAACACCTCATATATATATATATATATATATATATATATATATATATATATATATATATATATATATATATATATATATATATATATATAATCAAACTTTTTTGAGGGTTAGCACACCATCATTCAACTTGCCATAATATTTTAAGTTATAAAATGTAACTTGTTAACTATTAGGAGCCATCAAACCTATCAAGGCTTTGAAATTCTAAAGGGGGGACATGGCCCCCTTTGGCCACAATATAGCTTCGTCTCTGCGCGTAGGTGCGTAGGTGTGCGTGTGTGTAGACATCAATTTTATAAATAATTGATAATAGTTGGATAATAATTGGATAATAAACATCGGGAGGGGGTGGGTGTGGCGGGGGGAGGGGGGCAGGGGGTGGGGGTGGGGGTGGGGCACCCATATAATAACTCTTTAAATATTTGGAAAAAACATAATATTACACAACACTAAAAGTAGACATCAATTTTATAAATAATTGATAATAGTTGGATAATAATTGGATAATAAACATAGGGAGGGGGTGGGGGTGGGGGTGGGTGGGGTTTTGAATATTATTTACATTTATTTTTTTGGATATTATATACATTCAAAATAAATAATTGATAATAGTTGGATAATAATTGGATAATAATTGATATTTTCATTCAAAATAAATATTTCATTCAAAAATATTGGATAATAATTGATATTTTCATTTAAATTGATAATAATTTTATTCATGAAATTAATTCAATTAGGTAAAACCCTAGATAATTTTTTAACAGAATTTGATAATATTATATAAAGTTTAGTAAATTCACAAAATTTTGCCAATTGTATGTTTTTAGGAATATCATTATTTAGAATCCATATACATGCATGTTGTTAGAAAGTCTTAAATTTAATTCTCACTTTAATTTGTAGAATCTCTATACTTGGTTGGATTTATCCCTTTATGATAATGAAATTTATGCTACAATTATAATTATCTCATGTCATAATTTTATTGATAAACAATATATGTAGTTGTCACGGTCATGGTGGGGGGAGGGGGTGGGGGTGGGGTGTGTGTGTGTGTGTGTGTGTGCGCGTAGGTGCGTAGGTGTGCGTGTGTGTGTGGCGGGGGGAGGGGGGCAGGGGGTGGGGCACCCATTTAATAACTTTTAAAATATTTGAAAAAAATATAATATTACAAAATTGAAACGAAATGGTATTGACGGAACTTACACATACGTTATAATATAGACGAAACATTTTTTTATCTGTACTATTAATTCAATTAATTCAATTAGGTCAAACGAAATGTGTACTATTAACATTTTTTTTTATCTGTACTAATAACATTTTTTTTACAGCAAAAATGTCTCCTTCAGATATTAAGGCGAAGATGATGATGTTGTTTATGATGATGTCGTCTGGGTTTGGTGGTAGCGGAGGCGACGAGGGCTCCTCCGCCCCTAGGCTCCCCAAATATGGAAAATTTGGGATTACCGTCGAAAACAAGTCGGAGCTATTAGCGAGATCCCTCGAGCTACTAAAGACGGTCATCGGCCCGGGGTTTATGAGTTGGAAGGAGGTGCCATATGAGCTCAAGTTAGCTGTTTGGGCGGCACTACAGGTAATATTTATATGAATATTTCAATTTCAATTTCAATTTCAATTTCAATTTCAATTTCAATTTCAATTTCAATTTCAATTTCAATTTCAATTTCAATTTCAATTTCAATTTCAATTTCAATTTCAATTTCAATTTCAATTTATATTAATATTTATATTTATATTTATATTTATATTTATATTTATTCGCAACTAACATTGTATTTGTTGGACAGGAACAATTCAACTTGGATCTAAAGCTACGCGATTCCGTCTTGGAGCAGTTGAGGGAGCAACACAAGACGTGGAAGAAAAATATGCGGACACGGTACTTTGAAAAAACACGAGAGTCCATTTTACAATGGCGCGGATCCGTCCCGCCCAAGGAACCGATCTCATTGGCACAATGGCAAAAGTTCATTGACAATGAGATCGAGGATCGACAATTGGCATCTCGCCAACCGGGGAGGGAAAATCGGGCTAAAAAGACGGACGTGCACTACTCCGGCCGGACCTTTTACGCTGAGGTGTACACAAATATATTATTGGATATTATTTTACTTTGCGCAGTCGATACTAATTTTACTTTACTTTATTTTATTTCAGGGGGTAGGGAGTGGGCCAGGGGGTAAGCCACATAGGCTCGATACTTATGTGGCTCTTCGGACGAAGAAGGGGAAGGACAAGGAGGTGTCCCCGAGCGTCGCGACCACGATTGTAAGTAATTCGACAGTTTAATTGTTGTTAATTACATTATAATTTTTTAGTTTACTTATTTTACTAATCATGTGCTTTTTGTCATTTCAGGCAAAGCTTAAGGAAGTGCATGAGTCGCAGTCTGATGCCGACAAGGCATCTTTGTCCACAGACGCACTCAGCCAAGTGCTTGGCTCTGATCGCAAGGGGAGGACAAGGGGAGTGAGCTCACGGGTGGCCAAATCTAGGATCATCGGATTGGAGACGATCGACACCGGGTTGGCTCGAACGGTGGATTCACACGACGCGAAGCTGTCCCGTTTGGAGGCGACGGTCCAAGATATGTACGCATTCATGAAGCGTACATTGGGTGGAGACCGTAAAGGGAAAGGGAAAGGGAAGGAGAAGGAGAAGGCGGTGGAGGAGGAGGTGCGGGAGGACGAGGCGCAGGATGACGAGGATGTGGACCTCGCTACTTCATCACCGACACGTTCGTACTTCGACGATCCACTTCCCTATTTGATGCCCTCCAACAGACCATTATAGACAATTGGTTGGCCGAGCGTGTTCATATTGGACGTATTTGATGGCCAGTGGATAGGGTGGGGTTGAGGGACCCGAATATCGTCGAGGGTGGAATAGTCCATGGACGTGTGCTTCAAGAGATGGAGTACAGGGTGCTCGTCACGCATGTCATACCCGGGAAGGAGAACTCCCTATTGTGGTTGCGCGAACAATGCGGCACGATGTATATTAGTGGGTGCGTCAATTCGTATGTCGTGTGGCCTACTCACCTCCTCAGTTTTATCCAAGACATGTAGTAACATTATTTTTAAGTTTGTCCATTTTAATTATATTTGGATTATATCGTCATGTATATTATTTTTACTTTGAATATTTGGATTATATCGTCATGAATATATATTTGCATTATCTTTAGTTTGTGTTGGATATATGATGTTTGGAATAGGTACAACGTTGATATAACAGGTACAAATATACTGCTGAGCAGTGGCGGTGACCATAATGCCCAGCAGATTTTTTTAAAATTCTGCCCAGAATTGTCACGGTCAATGACCATGACAATTGTTTTAAAAAGGGTCACGGTTTAGTCACGGTTTATAACCGTGACAAACGTGTCACGGTCATTGACCTTGACACGACCGTGACACAAAACGTGAGTTTTGTGTCAAGGTCAATGACCGTGACACGACCGTGATAAAAAAAAGTTGTCTCGCCTCGAAATGTCACGGTCATTGACCTTGACAAGGTGGATTTGTCAAGGTCAATGACCTTGACAAATTGGCAGATTTGGTGTAGTGAATGAGATGCGTATATATTAAAAATTCTTCAACATCCCACATATGTTGCATCTCCATAGACTATGGAATGGAAGCTCATCCTTGGCGTCCTTGTGGTGGGACACCTACAAGATATAACAAGGGAAAATAAAAAGAAAGAATAAATATGGGTCCGCGCCCGGTTCATAAAATATTTTTAGCAAGTGAATTAAAATGCATAATAATTATGAATGCAAAATTCTACAATTAGGTTGGTGTCTCCCTCACTTGAGACTCAGTCTCACCCTCATCTACAACACATACTTAAATATATGCATTTAAATCTTAGTTAAGCCACCCGACTCATCTATGGATAACCCAACCTCATGCTTACGCGTTAACCCACTCTCGCGTATCTAAACCATACCAACGTAACCGCTTTTGAATATCAATCTCAATGATCATATATCAATTCATTAATAATAACTTTCATTAGTTATAAGCATATTGTTTCACACGTTAATCATTAAAGCATGTATGATATCACTCTCCTTATTATACATAATTTATCATCTCATATCAAGTACACATACATATCACACATTATAAGTATATTAACCATCCCTCAGAGCATTAGCTCACTGGATGCAGTCTCTAAGTGCTACCATCTTCTAGGGGATACGCACACCAACCTCGGTACCAACCGTCGGACTCTAATACCGACTTGGTAAAACAAAGCATAAATGTATAGGAAGCGGCCATTGTTCCTCACCCGAAAGTGAAACGAATCACACCCAAGACGTCTCACCCATGATAAAAACCACAATGTATAAATATTGGACTCTATGACCAGGGGACTATACTTTCCCTGAATTCATTATCCATGGGATTCACCCACATCGCGCAACTTCCCATGATAGCTCTAGAGGGGTATGTTCCACATAATATAGATCATACACACACACACACAATATATATATATATATATATATATATATATATATATATATATATATATATATATATATATATATATATATATATATATATATATATACCACGATTTCTCTCAACTAGCCCGTATCCCATAACTTAAAAAAGGAACCTGAATATAATTCTCACTAATATACCTCCATAATCATCTTGATGTCTCCCTACATCGTATAATATCATTACCCCATTTTTTTATATCACAAATATTAATATCATTTCATATTAGAGGGTTTTCAATCACTAAACCCAACTGGAAAGGAGTTAAAGAAGGCTTAAAAATCTATGGCATGCGAACCGATGGCTTCCAAAAATGAACCGGTCCACTGCACTGAATAAGCGAACCTCATATATCTCACACATATATTCCTCGATTGAGAAATAATCAATTCCCATCGCTTCTACTAACGTATGACGAAATAGCATACCGTATGATTCTATTTACTTTATCACACTAGTAAATATACAATTAACATAAATATTAACTCTTCTATACAAACTAATATTTTTATTAAATTCCCATTTTAATTTTTAATTATATTAAATCACACCCACACAAGGTAATTTAATACAAAAAATAAATGCTCAAAAGCAAGGGGTATTAAAATTGCATCCGACTTTGCGACACGATTATGATCCTTAACTATGTCCCTGGGGTTCAGAATCATGGCATTAGAACTTGACATGTGCTAATGATGGTGTTGCAACCCATTGTTCGTATTGTTCAATAAGTACTAATGAGACATCTAATAAACACTTTAACACCTTTGATAAGCTTAGACATCCTTTTCAGGTGCTCCCTCATTAGGCCTGGTAGGGGAGATTTAAGTAAAAAAAACCTTATAGAATTAACACCTTTGATAAGCAGTAAGGATATTGTCCTTATTTCTTTTATAATATATATAGTTTGTTACAATATGATTGTTATCCTTTAAGATAAAAGCAAGTAGGTTGAATGTTGAGGCCATTTTAAAATCTGAGAATCATAAATTTTGAAAACAAAATTAATTTCTAAAGAAATATATGATAATTAACCTTGATTTAATTTAAATTTTGGATCACTTTACCTCCTAATAAAATAAATTATCATCAAACATCCAGTTCCCTTATGAAGTGATATTTCTCTATTGGAGCTTAAATCACTTCACCTTGAACTAAACATATTTTCGTCTTTCAATTATGTACTCGGAACAATTCATGGATTTTTGTAAAACATAATTGAATAGTCAACATCTTTCCGTCCAACACCTAATGACAGTGTCTCCGATGGGAATGATATAATTAGTTGTGTTTAAATATATTCCACCAGTTCATTCACTGAAATTAAACCCATTTTTGTTGAAATTTCTCCATGGGGGGACCGAGCATGCTCACATTCATTTTCAATGAACTATCACTAAAGAATTTTAAATTTACCAGATACCATGATTAAAACCATATGACGGGGGACTAGATTAAGTTGGCACGAGGAATTAATCACATCATAATTTCAAAATACTGATTCAGATAATAGGGTTTATGTTGAAAACCTTCTTCATATTTAAAATTTAAGGGTATTCAAAAAAATTTATTCAATTCTAAAAGACAAAATTAAATCCTTGGCAATTTTTGTAATTTACTTGTATATTAAATCTCTCGATCTCATTATGTAAGGACACAAATTTCCAATTGAGTCCATATATAGTTTTGGCTCAATTCCGGACAAAAACATTTATTCATAGGATAGTATTTATTTGTAATATTCTCAAGCCTATGAAGTATGTATTGAAGACGTAGCGGCAAAGAATTTAAAGCTTCATCAAAATGCCAGTTTGCGTGCCTCGTTTCTACGTCATCAACTAAGGTTCCATGCTCCCAAGGTATGAATGTAATTATATTTATATAGGAGCTTGGAACAATATGTATTGGGTGTTAGGTGTAATAAAAAACTGCATTTTATTTTCAGAAAGAATCAATTAGAACTTTAAAATAAGTATATAAAAGTTTCTGGGCCAAAATCGAATTTTACAAACTTTCTGGTCGTTCGTTAGAAATGTCGTTCGAACGAGTTTTTTCGTTCAAACCAGGTTTCGTTCGAACGAGTTTTTCGTTCGAACCAGTTTTCGTTCGAACGAGTTTGCCAACGACCCTAAACTGGTCAGTCATTCGATATGTCGTTCGAACGAGTTTTTTGTTCTAACGAGGTATCTAACGAGATTCTAACGTGCCCAGGCTGGTCACTCGTTAGAAGTCTCGTTCGAACGAGAGTCAAGTTCGTTCGAACGAGACGCCAGGGCGGGAACAGTTTTGAGCAGTTTTTGGCAGTTTTCTCCCACTTTCCCCACTTGGTTTTTAACCAACTTTTTCAAGACTTAATATGTGCGGGAAACACATTTTTCCAATTAACTTTTCCATCCTAATACATCTCCTAGAGAGAGTTTGAGAGATCATTTTACAAAAGGAAAATGTTCATGTTTGAGTGTTCTTCAACTTAAAGAAAAATCTTTAAACACTTAGTTTACACCCATTGTTGTTTATTCCAAGATTCTCTATATATACATATCTTTACTTGGAGTTTTTGGCACCGGTTTTCTCTACCAAAATCAAGAAGAGACGTTTCGGGTTTGCTTCTACACCCCATCACAAAGAAGACTTTTGTTGAGATTCTACCCACACGGAGAAAGGCTCCATGCTAGGGTGACGGTGACCATATAAAGTCCCATCGGTGGATTCCGAGACCGCGGTGGTGTTCCGAGGTTGTTCGCTAGGAAGAGGTTTCTACGAGAAGGAGCGTCGAGGCTTGAGAGGGATTGAGTCAGTCATTGTAAGTCTACCTGTCTTGTAATTGTAATTCCATATCTAGTGGACTTGTGGCTAGGGCCGTCCGAGGTTGCGGTTTTCTCTATCGAATTGAAAAAGAGACGTTTCGGGTTTGCTTCTACACCCCATCACAAAGAAGACTTTTTGTTGAGATTCTACCCACTTGGAGAAAGGCTCCATGCTTGGGTGACGGTGACCATATAAAGTCCCATCGGTGGATTCCGAGACCACGGTGGTGTTCCGAGGTTATTCGCTAGGAAGAGGTTTCTACGAGAAGAAGCGTCGAGGCTTGAGAGGGATCGAGTCAGTCGTTGTAAGTCTATCTGTCTTGTAATTGTAATTCCATATCTAGTGGACTTGTGGCTAGGGCCATCCGAGGTTGTTTCCCGTCTTGGGTTTTTCCTCGTACATCTCGGCGTAGTGTGATATTGTTTATTTTATCTTGCTCATCATTTAGAATCCATACTTTAGGTTTAATTCAAGATAAAATTTGGTTTAATTCTCACACTATATTTAATTTGGGACTAAATTAAATATTGGGTAAATTTGGTTTATTCAAGTCATTTGCTAAAATTGGTTTCGCCTAACTTTGGATATAATTGTTAATTATGACTTAGGCAAATTCTAGGACTTGGATTAACTTATTTTAATTTATTTTGAAGAAATTAAAATTCGGCCTTGTTTATTTTATTTTAACCATCTCAACACTTCCGCATAGAGTTTTTACATACAAAGGAAATTATACGCTTACAAATTGGTATCAGAGCCAAAAACGATAAATTATTTCGTTAAGATTCTTTAATTTTTGGCTAAAATGGATTTTTCCCCATTTTCAAAATTTCCTATTTTTGATGGTTCAAACTACGCGTATTGGAAAGCGCGAATGAGATCGGCACTAAAATCTATCGACGAGAGAGTTTGGATGTCTGTTGTTACCGGATACTCCCCACCAACTTACTTAGTTGAAAATGAACGTGTTATCAAACCCGCCGATAGATGGACTGAAAATGAGTTTAAACTTGCTAATTTTAATTCCCGTGGTTTAAATGCCTTGTTTAGCGCTGTCGCACCGGATGAATTCCGACGTATTATGACGTGTGAAAACGCTAAAGAAGCTTGGGATATTTTATAATTAACTCATGAAGGAACTAGTGTCGTTAAAGCTTCAAAACTCCAAAACCTCACCACTCAATTTGAAACTATCAAAATGGATGAAAAAGAAACTTTTGATAAATTTTATGCTAGACTTTATGATATTGTTAATTCATCCTTTAACTTGGGAGAGAAAATACCTGACGACCGTGTTGTAAAAAAAAATTTGAGGTCCCTACCCGATAGATTTATTCCTAAAGTGACCGTTTTAAATTCTTTACCCACTTTAGCCTCTACGAAATTAGAAGAGCTTGTAGGTGATTTACAAACCTATGAACTAGATATGTTTCCCTCTAAAACTGAAAAGAAAATTGAAAAGGGTGTTGCTTTAAAAGCCCGAAAAGAGGTCAAACAAGTAGTAGAGAGCGATAGTGAAAGTGACTAGGAAGATATGGCTTTGTTTGCTCGCAAATTTAGAAAATTTCTTAAATTTAACAAAGATAAATTTAAAAATGATTTTAAGAAATTTGATACTTCTAAACATGATAAAAGAGAGAAGATTTCTAAAGCCGAGAGGATCCCTAAACCTAGTAATGACAATTTAGATAGGGACGAGTCTAACAAGTGTTTTGGTTGTGAAGGTTATGGCCATCGAGCTTATGAGTGCCCCACTAAACTAAGGAAAGAGGGTAAACGACCCACTGCATATAATGCAACCCTTAGTGATAGTGATAAGGAAGAAAAGCCCGATTCCCCCACTAAGAAAAATTTTGTGGCTTTTATGGCTAGTCATGTGAGTGATAATGAGAACTCATCGATTGATGACACGATAGCACATGCCACTTCCAAGGTCATTGTTCATGATTCCCTTATTTTTAATGATAGTGAGAGTGGAAAAAAAAGAGAGAGTGAAAATGAAGAAGAGGTTGATGTGAGTGAACTTCAAAATGCTTTTCATGAATTATATAAAGAATCTATTAATTTAAAAAGAACTAATTTGAAGTTAGAAGCTTGTTTAAGAAAGAGTGTCAAGGTCGTTGATGATAGTGCCTTAATAAAAGACCTTAGGACACATGTGAGGACTCTTCAAGAGAAGCTTGAATATGTAGAAGGTGAAAGAGATAGCCTTAGGGGTTTAATGGAATCCTTGAAAAAGGAGCTTCTTGCTTTTGAAGAGAGAAATATTTTACTAGAATCTAACATTTTAGATTTGGAAAATAAATTAAAAGATTCTAGTAATGTCAAATTTGATTTGGAATGTCGTTCGGAAAAACTTGATAAAATGCTAGGAACGGTCCAAGTTAAAAATGACACTTTTGGTTTAGGCTTCAATACTTGTAATGAATTTACTCATAATGCCCAAACCAATGTTTTAGGAAAATCTACTAAGAATACTTTTAAAGATCACTCCTTAAGTAAATCTTTTCGACATATTCTCTCTTGTACACTTTGTGGTCGAAAAGGTCATCTTAGGAAATTTTGTTTTGATCTTAAACGAATTCCTAGAAAATCCCATTGTAAAGTAACCATGGTAGCTAATGTTCCTACACCCCAAGATTGTCATTCTTCATTAATTTGGGTTAGGAAATCCGATTTGGTTGCCTTACAAAATAGGGATTTTGATTCTCATTTACTATCACATCCTTCCTCCCTTGCTAAATTTAAAGGTTGAATGTGTTAGTGTTTGCATACTTTAGCTTTTGTACTTCATGCTATATTCACATGCTAAATGTATGCTTGTTTAATCATTTTCTAGTCTTTGACCCATGCTTAACCCATGCTAGAATTATGATTTTTGTTTATCTTTTTGTATTATATTTTTGTTTGAATTATTTAAAAAAATATAAAAAGATTTTTGTTTATCATTTGTGTTTTATTTATTTCATTTAAGCTTAATGAAAAATACAAATGATTTTTGTTTGTCCTTTTGAGTAAATATTTATTGTTGATTAAAAATGTTAAAAAACTCAAAAAGATTTTGTTTTGTGTGTATTTTTGTTTGACACACTTTATGTGGCATATATTTGTGTTTGAATCCCATCATTTACGCTCCCACGTGGCTAGAACATTTGGTTTAGATTTTCAATCCTTAAAATGTTCTTTACCATGTTCTATATGGAGTAGTTGGATTTTGTATTGTTTAAATGGATTCTATTTCTATATGCCTCCTTTCACACATGCACGAGCTCTTTTGAAATTTTAATGTCACATGTTATATTTGAGCTTTTTTTGAGGTGTTCTCCTATCAATCTAGTCATCTACATATCTATGACCTAGGAGGACTAGTGCATGTCAAAATCCGTTGCATGTGAGATTTGTGTGAAAAATGAAAACATGATAAATCTAAATGTGCACGGGGAAGGGCTCCGAAAGGATGAATTAAATCCTTTGCGATAGTAAGCCACTGTTGATTGGATCTAAAAGAAATACGTGATCCAAAGGCCTAAAAACAGAATATTTGGCATTAAACAGAAAGCAATTGCCAAGGCCTATGTTTGTATGATATATTCATTCAAAAACAAAAGAATATATATGCTCATTGAGGGAGAATTGGATGGTATATCAACGGTTTACACAATGTCCGTTTATCCTAGTTGTCTTTAATGTCATGACTCTATTTGGTTTGTAGAATCATCATCATGCTAGGCTTGTATGCATTGTGTATGTTTGTTCATTGAGTTCAATCTATATTGTCACATGAGGCTATATTTCAATGTGATGAAGTTTGCAATCAAATGAGAACTCCGTGAACGTTTATTAAGTGTTTGGGTCTAAATTTAATTGTTTCTAGTACACACCCCTACACTTTCGTTTCCATATGACACATTTTTGCCATACGAGTGTGCAAACTTATTGTATTTTGTGTCATGTGTGTGTTTATATCTATATATATATGTAAGTGCTCTATTGGTATATTTTTAGTATATATATCTATATATATGATATTTGTTTGGTCTTTGCCTTGCTTTTATTGACCATATGTTGTCATGCCTTTTCTTTATCCTTTGCCTATTCCTGAACAAAAAGGGGGAGAATGATGATAGGGGGAGAAATGGTATCTAATCCTATTATTATCGTATCTTCGTTTGGGGAGGATTTATCTTAGGGGGAGACGTCTTTCTAAGTAGGTCATGTATTTGATAAAGGGGAGAATTAATTTAGGGGGAATAATTTAATTAATTGCATTTTATATTTTGATATTCCCTATGCATTTGATGAGTTTGCTTAAGTGTGCAGGTATTCTACTAAAGCAGCATTGTTTAATGGCAAAGCGTTTGATCCTCGGGTTGAGTCAAGATTTGGCGGGTTATGTTTTGAGTCTAGTAGAGCTTGACGGCCCTTTAGGATTTTTGTTTGGTTTTTGTCCCGGAATAGCCAAAGGGGGAGATTTGTAAGGACACAAATTTCCAATTGAGTCCATATATAGTTTTGGCTCAATTCCGGACAAAAACATTTATTCATAGGATAGTATTTATTTGTAATATTCTCAAGCCTATGAAGTATGTATTGAAGACGTAGCGGCAAAGAATTTAAAGCTTCATCAAAATGCCAGTTTGCGTGCCTCGTTTCTACGTCATCAACTAAGGTTCCATGCTCCCAAGGTATGAATGTAATTATATTTATATAGGAGCTTGGAACAATATGTATTGGGTGTTAGGTGTAATAAAAAACTGCATTTTATTTTCAGAAAGAATCAATTAGAACTTTAAAATATGTATATAAAAGTTTCTGGGCCAAAATTGAATTTTACAAACTTTCTGGTCGTTCGTTAGAAATGTCGTTCGAACGAGTTTTTTCGTTCGAACCAGGTTTCGTTCGAACGAGTTTTTCGTTCGAACCAGTTTTCATTCGAACGAGTTTGCCAACGACCCTAAACTGGTCAGTCGTTCGATATGTCGTTCGAACGAGTTTTTCGTTCTAACGAGGTATCTAACGAGATTCTAACAAGCCCAGGCTGGTCGCTCATTAGAAGTCTCGTTCGAACGAGAGTCAAGTTCGTTCGAACGAGACGCCAGGGCGGGAACAGTTTTGAGCAGTTTTTGGCAGTTTTCTCCCACTTTCCCCACTTGGTTTTTAACCAACTTTTTCAAGACTTAATATGTGCGGGAAACACATTTTTCCAATTAACTTTTTCATTCCATAGCCATCTCTTAGAGAGAGCTTGAGAGCTAATTTATTTAGGGAAAATGTTCATGTTTTTTAGTGTTAATTTTTAAAGAAAAATTCATACACACTCTAGTTTACACCCAATAGTTGTTTATTCCAAGTTTCTATATTCATATTCTTTACTTGGAGTTTTGGCACCGGTTTTCTCTACCGAATTGAAAAAGAGACGTTTCAGGTTTGCTTCTACACCCCATCACAAAGAAGGCTTTTTGTTGAGATTCTACCCACTTGGATAAAGGCTCCATGCTTGGGTGACGGTGACCATATAAAGTCCCATCGGTGGATTCCGAGACCACGGTGGTGTTCCGAGGTTGTTCGCTAGGAAGAGGTTTCTACGAGAAGAAGCGTCGAGGCTTGAGAGGGATCGAGTCAGTCGTTGTAAGTCTATCTGTCTTGTAATTGTAATTCCATATCTAGTGGACTTGTGGCTAGGGCCGTCCGAGGTTGTTTCCCGTCTTGGGTTTTTCCTCGTACATCTCGGCGTAGTGTGATATTGTTTGTTTTATCTTGCTCATCATTTAGAATCCATGCTTTAGGTTTAATTCAAGATAAAATTTGGTTTAATTCTCACACTATATTTAATTTGGGACTAAATTAAATATTGGGTAAATTTGGTTTATTCAAGTCATTTGCTAAAATTGGTTTCGCCTAACTTTGGATATAATTGTTAATCATGACTTAGGCAAATTCTAGGACTTGGATTAACTTATTTTAATTTGTTTTGAAGAAATTAAAATTCGGCCTTGTTTATTTTGTTTTAACCATCTCAACGCTTCCGCATAGAGTTTTTACATACAAAGGAAATTATACGCTTATAAATTAGTTTAATTTTCCAAAAATAAGACCATTTTAAAATTAAACAAAATTCGTAGATCTCAATTTAATAAAGACCTTTAAATAATTACCCAATTAAAATCAATTTAAAAAAGAATAAAAAACAAAATTTCCAAAAAAATGGTGATTAAGATCAACCTCTAAATAATAAACTATGTTGTCCATAATATGTAGTGCCCTCAATAATCCAATTAATTAACAAAAAAAATCATGCAACAACATATTAATAAAGAGACATGCAAATATTATTAATTGTAAATGTGAAATAAAATGATGAAATCTCCCATTTCCATCATGGATGTAATCCTTCCTAGATTAGAGTCCTTGAAAAATGAGGACACTTTAACAAATCAACTTATCATAGAAGCAAAGTGGTGAAAAAGAATCCCCGAAATATAAAACACAAAGAAGTCCCAGGCCAAAACGATTCTCGCTTGCCCGAAGCTTCCCAAAATTATCTCTCGAGTTTTTAATCTCCTTCCTCCATCACTTAGGATTTTTCCATAGGTAGCTTTCATGACTACTACTAAACCTCCTTTGGTTCCTTGGAAATTTCTAGATAATATTTCTAGCTAAGTTTCTTTTGGCTCTATTCTAAAAAATATGGGTCTTATTTTTTCAATCACATTTCAACCTCCGCCATATAATCTCTTAAAGCCATCAATGTCTATCTATCTCAACTTCTCACCCCCGCCTTTTATGGCAAGGATGCCATTATCAACATTCACAAAGAAACTCTTGAAGCTTCTCTTATCTCTTATGGCTCTAAGTTATTAAGGAGACTTTTTGGCAAAAGGAAAACAACTAATAAGGACTTATGACCTTCACTCCCTCCTTTTGAAAGAGTGGAAACTTATTAAACCATGGAAACTTATGGCATGAGAAAAGGTTGGATCTTGGGTCCATGGAGGATGGAGGTGGGTTTTTTCAAACCTATACATTGGTGTGCAAATTTTAGGCCATCATCCTATGTTTCTTCCATTTGAAAGAAAGTCCAAGGGTGTTTTGAAAACGCGTATAGATCTAACTACAAAAAAACTACACATTACGTGAAATCATACAAGAAAGATTTAGGAATTACCTGTGAGATGTCTTTGATTTGATCTCGTATTATTACAAACAGTGTGATGCCCCGAACCCGAGTAAATGTCAGACTTAACTCGCATCCAAGTCCGAGAGTCAAGGGGAAGGGGAAATTACTTTGATTTATTTAAAAAAGCATTTATTAAATTTGCCATTTATTAAAGAAAAACCATTTATTATCCAAGTATTCAATAATAATTTTAGTCCATCAATTTGAAAAAATCTCATTTAATAATTTTGCAAAAAGAGTCGAGCTAAAATATCGTTCAACCACAATTAATAGAAGATGCCCTGCATTATTACAAACCAAGGTTCCAAGTTCAAAGTCCAAATTTAAATAGTACAACTGATACATAATTAAATCTCGAATATCAAAGGTCGTCGCTAAGGAATAAGCGGTCATCAGAGCTCTAATAACGTCTGAAACTCTCGGGAATCTTACCGATACGAACATTTACGTCCTTACCTGAAGTACCTGTGGATTTTGAAAAGTAGGTATGAGCGGAATGCCCAGTAGGGTGGGAGATACTAAGTAATAATTTTGTACAAAATACTATACTTATACGGTATCTTTTAATATTTCAAGAAAAGAATTTATTCAATTTATGCAAATGAATGCAACTATATGCAATGCACCCGAACTAGGTGCCCAAACTTATACTTAAACCATTTCATGTCTTGTGCCAAAGACTTATTTAATTAAACATTAGTCCTTAACAATTCATTTACTTAAGTACCTTAAACTTAAGAATATTATCATTCTTAATTATTCATTGCAAGATTTATCAATCTTTGCCTTAGAGTCTAGCCATCAGTCCTGGACTTCACAGGCTCCACACCCTCGGTCTTCAGTCGCCATATGTTCTTCTGTATAGGCTTTAGGGTCTTTCACCACTAGGGACGTCATGCCCTGCTTAATTCTTGGTATCATCCAAGTATTCTTTCTTATCTTTTCCACGTATTTCACATTTATCACATTTCATATATTTCATTATTCTCATCATTTTTCAAGTTCATTATTCTTTTCACTTTCACTTGTGTCACACTTTATTATTTATCACTTCCTTAATTTCTTCAATTAAACTTGGTCGAGGAGGCCATAAATGAAACACCGTCTTTAAATATCATCTCTATGAAAATCATTATTTTTATTTAGAAAAAATGTATCATTAATCTCTTTTTATCAAACTCACTTAATACATTTAATTGCAAAATAAATTCTTGACAGCATACTATTCATTGTATTTACGACAATGCCATTACTATTTATTTTACCCAAATGTTATCATTTTAAATGGGTTTAAACACACTAATTTCACCAAAAATAAATTTATAACTTCTCAAAGTATATTTATGATTATTTCCAACATTTTTTTCATAATTAATTCCAAATTTCATAAATAGACTTTATTTCCATTTAAATAGCTAGAATACCCACTTTAGGCCTTTAGTTTTACTTCTGAAATTTATAAAATAGGGGCTGAAATTTTTATTTCTCTTAAAACATGTTGAAAACAATATATTTCACTTTTAAGTATTTTAACTAGTAAACCCATTGAATACTTCAACATTCTTCACAAGTATTATGGATTTGTACCTAAGAAATCCTCCAAAAATGCCACTAACATACTCATAATTATGTAGTCTTTTATCATAATTGTTTTGTCAACATTTCATGCCATAATGATTCATCATAAACTTAATAGCATCAATTATAATTATTTTAATTTCAAGACTAGTTTCAAGCTAGGGGTGTGCAAAAAAACCGACCGAACCGAACTGAACCAAAGCCGATGATTTTTTTTAGCTCGGTTCGATTTGCGATTTAAGGATTTGAAAAACCGACAATGTCGGTTCGGTTGGTGGTTTAGACAAAGAAAAAACCGATTCGAACCGAACCGAACCGACATCAATATTTATATTAAAAAAACCCTTAAATATCTTTTATTTTTATATCCAAAACCTATTAACCAACCTCCAAAATCGATCAAAACCGAAAACTGACCTAAAAAAACCCGACGAAAACTCAAAATCGATTAAAACCGAACCGAAACCGATGTGAACTGAAACCGATGGGTTTTTTCATCGTCGGTTCCGTTTCGGTCTGATTTTTTCCAAAACCGAACCAATCGATTCGGTTTGAATTGCGATCCAAAACCGAATCGAACCGACTCGTGCGCACCCTTATTTCTAGCATGAATCATAATTTTCAACAAAACAAAATAAGCAAAATATTATATTATTTTAGCATGAATTTCTTTACTTCTACACATGATTTTAAGCTTTTTAAAAAAAGAGTTTTGAGAAGAACCCTACTTGGATAATATGGAGAATGAAAATTGAGAAAAGAAGACCAAGGTTTCTCCAAGAAATGATCCAAAAACTCCAACTCTAAGTTCCAAAATACAAGCTCCAAGACTTCCTCAAACTATATACTCCTTCAGTGGTTGTTTTAGGGAGTAAATATGTCACAAATATGAAGTTTTGGTGGTTGTTTAGAGAGGGGAAGGAAGAGCTACGAATTTTCACAAGTGTTTGGGAGTTGTGGGAGTTGTGGGAGTATGAGAGTGATCAAAATCTGATTGATTTTTTCTCTCATCAACTCACATGGTTAATACATTATATAACCCCATAATTCATTAGTTTATTCATTACTTAACTTCAAAAATCTTACACCCATCCAATGTTGGTGAGGTTATTCAAAGGAGATGGTGAGGGATGTATAGACTAAGGATTGAATCAATGGGTGGCTTAGGATTAAACCAAAATAAAAAATAAAACCCCAAATTTATTAATATTTTTACTATTTTTAAAACTGAAAATAGCTCTAAAATAGGTCTAAATGACGTTTTTGGAGATGTCAAAGAAGATAAAGTTGCTCAAAATTAAATTTTAAATCGATTTGAAATTTTTTAGAATTTTCTAATTACTTTTATTTTTTACGAAAAATTATAATATTATATTTATTTATTCATTTTTTGAACTTTTGACCCCATGGCACTCTTAGGACTATTTTTAGCATCCCATAAATATGACCATATTTACGCGTCGACACTATTCATGTCACAATTCTACAACTTATGTTACATCAAATCAATATTCGTTCACACAATTCTAATAGTTCTAGAATAATACGAGGAATACAAATAAATAATCATTCAGACTCGTGCAACTTGAAAATAGAGCGCAACGAATTAATATTTCGAGTAATTAAATTTACAACATGATGACAAGTAAAAATAAAAGGGTCGGGTATTACAAACAAAATATGTGATGGCTCGATTCACCTCACAATTACTGTATTCCCAATATGATAGCCACGGATAGAGGGTGGGCTCTTATTTTTTGACAACCTTATTGTCTCCTCTTTCTTCTCTGTTGTCTCTCTTTCTCACATGTATGAACTCGGGCCTTTTGAGTATCCAAGAGTGATGTCTAGGTTAAGAAAGAATGAGACTTTGGTACATATATATAGGCTACAGTAGGGACCTTAAGGAGAGATAAGGATGTGTCTCCTAATAAACCAGAGAAAACCTAATCCTTCCTGGATCCTAATCTCAGTCCCTTAATTATAATTAATACCACTAAATAATTATAATTGTAGCCCCACTCCTTAACTCAAAACTATATTATGATTCACTCATTATTAATTACTTAATTCTCCCCACATTAAGGTTACAGATGCCTGTTAATAAAATAAATTACTGATAATTTATTTGATTAACTTATTTAAGTCCTTGAACGGTCAAAATCAACTTATTTGTAGTGTCAAATTAACATAATCCACCTGCAGGGTTTGACATACATAAAACTTATAAGTATCTCAAGGGGGTATCACTAGTCTCTATACCAAGACATGGATTCCATCCATAAAATACTTTCACCGTACATTAATCACCATTACCCAACTTATCAACATTATTTATCCAACAATGAATCTCACCTAATAAGTCAAAGTAATAAATAACTAGTGCTTGTGTCCATCAATTATATCCGGATTAAGATCCATAAGAAAACCTAATAATCATGGGGTGTACATTTTCTTATAAATTAGCATAAAAATAATGACCTCAAATTGGTCCTGTTCAATACACTCAAAGTGTATTAGCACAATAAGTTCAAACTATATAGTTTCCTGTAATCAAGATAGATATACTAAAATATTATGCTATAGTCCTACTAATGGTATGTCGAGTTCCATCTAAGACTATGAATGATAAAACTTATATTCCACAAGAACTAGTGATCTGATCCTCTGTGTGTAAGTCGTACTCCACACACCAGAACACCTATTAGGAAGAATAAAATACATCAGCAATATATAAAATACTAAAAAGATTATGTCCATACATGATCCTCATTAAAATAGGAATAACTGATTATATTATAACAATAAATTCATAACTAAAATTATTACATAAAGCATGATTTTAGTCTATTTCTCTAACAATCTCCCACTTATACTCAAAGCCATGCTACAAAGCATCTCAGTCCCATCTCCTTTATGTGACTATCAAAAGTCTTGGCTGGTAAGCTTTTTGTGAAAGCGTCTGCCAAGTTATTCTCTAATGCAATCTTCATAGCTGTGACATCACCCCACTGCATAAATTCTCGAATGAGATGATACTTATGCTCAATGTGTTTACCTCTCTTATGGATCCTGGGTTCTTTTAAGTTAGAAACCACACCGCTATTATCACAATAAATTTTAATAGTCAATTGAACTAAAAGTACCACTCCTAGATCCATTAGGAAGTTTCTACGACATACTACTTCCCTGGTTGCCTCAAAGGCCGCCACACATTAAGCTTCCATGGTGGAATCAGTAATGCAAGATTTTTTGATACTCCTCCAACTAATGGCTCCACCTTCTAGGGTAAACACATAACTAGAGGTAGACTTTCTAGAATCTCTATCAGACTAAAAATCTAAGTCGGTGTACCCAACGGGGTACTAGACTTACTAGACTCTCTGCCTGGTAAACTAGCATATAATTTTGTGTTCTTTTCAGGTATTTGAGTATATGCTTTACCTTAGTCCAGTATTCTTGCCCAGGGTTATACTGATATCTACTAATTTTGTCAACAACAAAGCAGATATCAGGTCTAGTGCATAACATAGCATACATAAGGCTCCCTACTGTCAAAGCATAAGGGATGCCTTTCATCTTTTCTATCTCATCAAGGGTCTTAGGACACTGATCCTTGGAGAGAGATATTCCATGTCTGAAAGAGAAGAACCCTTTCTTAGAATCTTTCATGATAAATATCACAAGAATGGAGTCAATATAAGTTGCTTGTGATAAACCCAACATCCTTTTCTTTCGATCACGCATAAGCTTGATCCCAAGGATGTGACAAGATTCTCCTAAATTTTCATATCGAATTGGATGGATAACCACACTTTTACCAAATGCAACACTCCAACATCGTTTCCAATGAGTAGAATGTCATCCCCATATAATACTAAAAACATCACTACATTTTCATTGCATTTCTTGTACACACAAGACTCTTATCGACATTGATCAAAACCAAAAGATTTGATTCCCCGATAAAAACAAATGTTACGAGTTCTATATGCTTGCTTAAGTCCATAAATGGACTTCTTAAGCTTACGTAATTTATACTCTTACCCTTGGGCAATAAAACCGTCTAAAAGCACAAACCATTAAGAAATGCAATCTTGACATCTATTTGCCAAATTTCATAATTAAAATGAGCCACAATGGTTAAGAGAATTCGTATGGACTTCATCATAGCTATCGACGATAAGTTTTCCTCATAATTGATGCCCTCTTTCTGAGTAAACCCTGTCGCAACAAGCCATGCCTTAAAGGTCTCAACCTTCCCCTCCACACCTCTTCTTCTCTTATAGACCCACTTGTATCCTAGGGGTTTTATCCCTTCGGGTTGATCTACAAGACTCTAGACCTTATTAGAATACATAGATTCCATCTCAGAATTATATATTTAAGCTAAAGTTATGAATTGTTATCTAGGATAGCCTCATTGTAGTTATAGGGATTGGCTTCAAGTTCATCAAGGAATTTATCATAAGACTCTTACAAGAACATAAAGCGTTCAGGTTGACATATAACCATCCAACTACGACAAGGTAGAAATTGTGATAGTGTACTAGTGTCGACACATTGTGTTATTTCATCATGTATTAGTGGTATTGAAGAATCTTGTTAGTTACCTTGTAATTCTTCAAGAATAACTTGAATTCTGGGTTTATGATCCATCATATAATCCTCTTCCAAGAATTGGGCATTAGTTCTAACAATGACCTTCTGATCCTTAGGATCATAGAATAAAGAAAAATTGATTTCCTTAGGATATCCTACAAAGAAACAAACTTTTAATCTTGATTATAATTTACTAGGATATTTCTTTAGCATACGTGATGGACTACCCCATATCCGAATTTGTTTCATATTGGGCTTGCACCCAATCCACAATTATTTGGGTGTAGTATATACCATATTTAAAGGTACTAAGTTCAGTCAATAAGTAGCCATTTCTAAAGCATGTCCCCAAAAGGAATCTAGGAGATTTATATAACCTAATATGAACCTAATCATATCCAAAAAAGTCATGTTCCTCCGTTCTGTTACACCATTTCTCTGAAGCATACCAACTGAAGATAATTGGGATATGATCCCTTGATCTTCTAGACACTTCCTAAACTCCCCTAAGAGGTACTCGCCACCACGATCAGATCGCAGTGTCTTGATACTTTTACCCCTTGATGCTTCTCAACTTCTAACCTCTACACTTTGAATTTCTCAAAGGCTTTGGACTTATAGTTCATTAGGTAAATGTACCCATACCTTGGGTAATCATCTATGAAAGTCATAAAATACTCAAAATCCCCCTATAACTCGGGTTGTCATCGGACCACATAGATCAGAATGAACCAATTCCAATAGTTCTTTGGAATTATAGCCCTTGGTCGAGAGAGGCTTCTTGGTCATTTTACCCTCTAAACAGGATTCATAAACTGGAAGTGCCTCGACTTCTAGTGAGATCAGTTTTCCACTTACTACTAATATACGAATACTTTTTCTATTAATAAGACCTAGGCGTAAGTGCCAAAGATACGTTTGGTTCACTGAGGAGGGTTTTATTCTCTTTAAATTTGGTCCAACAGAATTATGCAAAATATTAATTTATTGTGTGGGAGAGATAGGATTAACAATATAAATATTATCAACTAATGAACCAAAATAAATAAAATATTTATTTTTCCTAATAACCACGAGTTTATCAAAAGAAACTGAATATCCATAAAAGGCTAAACAAGAAACTGAAATCAAATTCCTTATAATAGATGGTGCATAAACACAATCTTTTAAAAATAAACTCCTATTATTATTAAAGATTAAATGAACGTCTCCCATAACAACTACCGCTACTCTCGTATCATCTTACAGAGTCAAATAAATCTCTCAATCACTTAGTCGTCAAGTTTCCTGGAACCCCTGCAAAGAATTTCATACATAACTAGTGTCTCCTTTATCTACACACCAGCTACTAATAGTACAAAACACAAAAAATGATTCAATGGCAAATGAATGAAATTTGTCTGCGTTCTTATGTTTATTACGAAAAACCGGATAATTGTTCTTCCAGTGTCCCGACTGCTTACAATGGAAACACTTGCCCTTGGGATTTTTCACACCTCCCTGAGTCCCACGAGTTGCCTGAGGGACCATAACTTATTTTTTAGCCTTCTTCTTCTGTTTATTCTTGCCCATAAGCTTAGAAGTAGAACCTTTCTCAGTAACAAAGGCACTTACTAACTTCTTGATGAGACCCTCAAATGCTTGTAGTTCTTTAAGTAGTTCTGCTAAAGAGTAAGAAAGTTTGTAAATTTTGTAATTTAGGCGAAACTGCTTAAAAGACATAGGCAGTGACTGGACAATAATATCAACCTGGGCTTCCCTAACGATTTTCGCCCCAAGGATTTCATGCTCATTGTGAAGAGACATTATCCTTAAAACATATTCCCTCACTAGAGTCCCTTCAGTCATGTTTATGTTCATGAGTTATTTCTTAGCAAATTGCCTTGCAGCACAATTCTGATCCCTAGAAATATCTTTGAGGTTCAACATCATGACATAGGCAGTGTCAATCGACTGATGCTGACGTTATAGAATATTTAACATAGATGCAATAATATAACACCGTGCTATCTCATTAGCCTTGATCCATTTATGGTAATCCTAGGTTTCCTTTTCAGTTGCCACCACACCAGGTTTCTCAGGACAGATCTCATAGAACATAAACTTGTACCCTTCAGTAGTCAACACAATATCCAAATTTCTTTTCCAATTATGTAATTAGGTCCAGTTATTTTTTTTCTTAAGAATGACAGCAAGTGGATTAAAGGAGCTTCCCATCTTAATACTGAGAATCAAATAATAACATAAATCATTATAGGACATAAAACTTTTTAAATTCTAAAATAAAATTAATGTATTATTTTTTAATTTTAACAGAATTTGTCGGCATCCTGATTACCGTTTATATAGTATTCCTTTTTAGAGAACCTACTTTCCAAAAAAAATTAGGCAGGTTTATTCCTTCTAATTTTATTATCTAGAAAAAACCTTTGTCAAATAAAATTAAATAGCCGAGACTTTGGTTCCATAAAATCATAGCATTCCTCTTTGGAGGACCTACAATTATTTTATGTCTAAGTGTATACAACCAACTAATTTTAGATTATCTCATATCATATAGACTCCTCCTTTGGGGGCCACCTATGTGAGTAATGAATCCAAAATTACCATTAAAAAAATTTATACCGACTACCACAATAATTTTCATTCCTCGTTGGAGGAACTACATATTATTGAAAATCTACAAATCGTTGATGGGGACTATGTGATTTTCTCTTCGAAAAACCCCTCTCCCACTTAGTAATTTAAAAAACTTTTGTGAGGGTTAAAAAAATGTGTCCAATTCTTAATTAATTGACATTTGATATATTTACAAAATTACCGAGATATCCATATTTTAATATATCAAGCAAATGTGTGATAAATAAAAAAATTGCAAATACCCTTGATTGTTAAAAAAATCCTCAATTTTTTTATTCTCTAACCATACATATTAATGTCCACAATTCAAAATAATTATGAATTATTCACATTTAGCATTTACATGATTTACGTCGGGTTGGAATTCCATGTTGTGCATAATTATAAGGGTACCGTTAACACATATTAACAACCAACAACTAAAACATGAATAATATAGACATAAATAAATATAAATAAGAAAATCGAGAAAAATAAGGATTCGCGACTATTATGGTCATGATACAACTATATCGTACATTGGAGTTCTCAAGAGTCATCCTTGAACTCAAGGTTATCCTTGAACTCAATGGTCATCCTTGAACCCAACAATCATCCTTGAACCCAAACACTTCATGTTGCCACTACGCTGGGATGGCACTGGTGGCGGAGTCGAGGGGTTCAACACTCGCGGGGGTCGAGGGCGCAGCGCCCCCAACTCCAAGCGCGGTTTAACAATGCCAAAACTGATCTATGTGCTAAAAATTGCCTCCGATCACCGATTTTTTATCACAATCTTCCATTGATAATTATGATAAAAAATAGTAACATATTACAGATGTCATATGCCTCCGTGAAGGAGTTCACATTCTACATCAATATTACTTTAATCTAGCATAAAACAATAACCACGAATAAACCATCATGGAATCCAATCACATAAAACAAACCCATAAATATGTGACTATAATAGTGGGATAAGATCGCTACAAAAGAGAAGTTAGCGCAAATCTATATTCTAACCAACATCCATGCACATATACGATTTTCTTAATTGGATAATATGGCTGAATTCAACATATACGCGGCATCAACAAGGTCTTGATACCAATTGTTTTAGGAGAAGTCCAAGGATCTATTGAAAATGCATGTAGATCGAACTACAAAAAAACTATACATACGTGAAATCCTACAAATCAGATTTAGGATTTACTTGCGGGATCTCTTTGATTTGATCTTGTTTTATCACGAACAGAATATGTGATGGCTCGATTCACCACACGATCTTCTACTATAGTCCCGATATGGACAACCACGAGTAGAGGGTGGGCTCTTATTTCGTGACCACCTTTTTGCCTCCTTTTTTTTCTCCGTTGTCACTGTTTTCTTCTCCGCTGTCACTCTTTCTCACAAGTATGAACTTGGGACTTTTGAATATACAAGAGTAACGGATAGGTTAAGAAAGAATGAGACTTAGGTTCATATATATAGGCTACAGTAGGGACCCTAAGGAGAGATAAGGATGTGGCTCCTAATAAACCTGAGAAAAACTAATCCTTCCCGAATCCTAATCTCAGTCCCTTAATTATAATCAATACCACTAAATAATTATAATTGCAACTCCACTCCTTAACTAAAAATTATATTTCGCACTCCTCTTTATTAATTACTTAATTCTACCCACATTAAGGTAACAGATACCCGTTAATAAAATAAATTGTTGATAATATATTTGATTAACTTCTTTAAGTCCTTGAGCGGTCCAACTTAACTTATTTGTAGTGTCCGATTAACATAATCCACCTGCAGGGTTTGACACATACATAACTTATATGTATCTCAAGAGGGTATCACCAACCTCTATACCAAGACATGGATTCCATCCATAAAGGACTTTCACCGTACATTAATCACCATTACCCAATTTATCAAAATTATTGATCAAACAATGAATCTCACCCGATAAATCAAAGTAATAAATAACTTCCATCAATCGTATCCAGATTAAGAGCCTTAACTAAACCTAATAATCACGAGTTGCACATTGTCTTATAAAATTAGTATAAAAATAATGACCTGAAATTGTCCCCGTTCAATAAACACAAAGTGCACTAGCACAATAAGTTAAAACTATAAAGTTTCCTATAATCAAGATAAAGCTACTAAAATATTGTGCTACAGTCCTACTGATGGTATGTTCAGTTCCATCTAAGACTGTCAACGCTAAAACTTATATTCCACAAGATCTGGTGATCTGATCCTCTGTGTGTAAGTCATACTCTACACACCAGAACACCTACTGGGTTGAATAAAAGACATCAGTAATATATAAAATATTGCAAACATTATGTCCATACATGATTCTAATTAAAATAGGAAAACTAATTTTATTATAACATTAAATTCATAACTAAAATTATTAAATAAAGCATGGTTATAGTCTACTTATATAACATATTCCACTTCACATGTTTAGGTTAGATTTCTTCATCTACCAGATGATTATTGATGTCCTAGGCTGCTAAGGGATATTGGTAGGGGTGTTGGCAACCCCGTTCGGATTGATTCTACAACTTTGGAGCAGAAATATGGGTTATATGCTAGATTTTTGGTTGAAGTGGACTTTGCATATGATCTTACCAATATAGTTGTAATTGATGGAGATGGGTTCGAACTCCCAATTTTCTTTTTTATCGAACATCCACTAGCATTTAACGAATATTTTGGGTGTGTTGGCCATGATATCACCATGTTCATAAAAAGTAAAAACTCATGTTAATAGTCCTCTATTTGATAAGATAAAAAAATATTATCCCGGAACAAATATTGCTCAAAAGGAAAATTCTTTTCGTAAGAAAAAAATAGTGGCTGAAATACCACTTCTAGCCCAGTGAAAGATCATCCAATTGGTTCCAATCCATTGGTGGATGTTGTCCAAAATTATAATCATGTTATTCCAGCCTCTAATACGTATCTTGATCCTAAATGTGAGGGTCTCGACATAGTCCAACAAGACTTTGTTTCTACACATGGAAATATGGGTCCTAATGCTTCTTTTGCAAATGATAACAGGGAAGGAGTATTTTCTTCTTTTTTCAATTCAATGCATGGGTTTTCATGTCAGGCACATGCTCCGACAATGGAATATACCACACTTCCACACAAATCTATTTTTTATCCAACCAAGTCTTGTCTGGTGACCCAATTTTTTTAAACATTAAAAATGGCCACTAAAAAGAAAGATAAGCAAAATCAATGTGAGCAAGAAGAAGTCAATAAAAAAATTCGGATACAGAATTTTTCAAAGTTATGACTGATACAAAAACTGCAATTGATAAAGGTCTAAAAAAATTCATGATGAATATGGAAATTCTTTAGATACGAAGACTCACATGGTGCACTTTAAGTTGGAAGCTCAAATATTTTGATATGCTAATCTTGAAGAAATTAAGAGGAATTTCAGCCTCCCATAAGTTCTTATGAAGACCCGTAAGGGTAATTGAGGTGTTCTTTATATCTTGCTCATTGATTGGCTAACCAGCTTTTCGTTTTGTGTTGCCTCTTTGGGTTTTTCTCTGTACGCCATGGTGGTTGGTTCACTCATCCAGTATTTTTTTTATGTTTTTTTAATATATTTGCTCCTTCACTAAGAGTATTCCAAAAAAATGTAATGGCTACTAGTCATGGATTGATACTAATGTGGCTAGATAATTTAACTTGATATCAATATGTAATACCACACCATCTCATCATCGTTGATCCATTTCCAATGATTCTAGTATAATACCCGTTAATTTGATTATTTTTATTGGGTTTAAGTTATAGACTCATAATTACTTCATTATACATTTTTTCAATGCATTGCACTCTAAGCGTTTGACATTTGGTAGGAAAATTTGGAGCTACTAACTTTGATTCTTAATTGAAGAGTAGTTATTTGGTACACCGGGTTTTGATAATAAGGTAAAGGTATATTATTCAAATGGAATATAGATATCTAACAAACCCTTCCTCACAAATTTATGAATTATGGATAAAATACTCACTTAGACAATAACCTGAGATAAATGTTAAAGCATTATAGTCGTATTTTCATCTTCTTCGTCTTCTTCTTCTTCTTCTTCTTCTTCTTCTTCTTCTTCTTCTTCTTCTTCTTCTTCTTCTTCTTCTTCTTCTTCTTCTTCTTCTTCTTCTTCAGGTTGAAAATTTTAAAAATCTGTACAAGCCTTATATTCCTAAAGTTTCAAGTTTTTTTAAATAAGAAGGTTGTAATTGTGAATGATTTCCTTCCTCTAAAACAAACTATTTTAAAAATTGATGCAATTTCAATATTTTTTTAAATATACTTTTTATTAGTTTTCCATGTTTGGAATGTAGTAATTTCTATCTTTTTATAATGTGTTTAATATAATTTCAAGATTCACTAAAAAAATCAGATTTTTAAAAGATGTTTTATCTAATTTTGAGATTCTCTAAATGTTTTTCAAGTAATTTAAAGATTTTAAAAATATTTTTTCTATAATTTTCATATTTTTAAACATTTTTCTTTAGTTATTATATTTTCCTTATAATGTTGATAATTATTATAAACTTTTTAAAATCTCCAGAACTTCAATTGTAATGCCCCGATCTGGGTTTGGATCATCTTTGGGGCAACCCGCACAGAGTTAAGGAGTTAAAAGGGAAGGGAAAAAATCCAATTTTATTAGTTAAGAAAAACCCTTTTGATTGCACCATATATTAAAGATTAATTTACCGTTTTTAAGTTGGAAAGGGATGGCCACTTTCAATTTACAATATTTATTTATAAAAATCTGATTTAATCCACATTAATAATTAACTAAGAAATAAACAATATCCTTCCATATATTATTACAAACCATGGCCAAAGGCCCGAATAAAAGTGTTTAAAGTACCGAATTACCAGTATTTCAAATAAGATTATAGAGCACTAACGACGTTGATTGCCTTCTGAGGCCTTACCCGCGTCCATTCTAACGTCGATATTCGAGGTACCTAGGATGTGGGTGGTGTGTTTAACATAAAAAGTAGGGGTGAGTGAATGATCAGTAGGGTGGGTAATACTAAGCTATACATTTTCTACAAGAATACTATACATATAACATGTATTTTAATCAATCCCAAAAATGTTTAACAATTTAGCTAGTATTAATGCAACTACTATGCAATGCATCAAAGCGACGAGCTCATAGTCATACTAATTTATCGCATTTTATCCTTCAATATCCTTTTATCACATTTTTTAGCTTATCTTACTTATTTATTTTCGAGCATAACCATTATCATTTTCGTTTTCAATTTTCTTTTCTCCGAATCTTTCAATAATCGCATAATTTAATGACCTCCACACCGCTAACTATGCTACCATATCCTCTGACCAGTGATTTCGGGTCTTTCACCCTAGCACTCCGGGGCCTTCTTAATTATTCCCCGTGTCATACGAATCCATATTAACGTGTTTTAACATTTTACCTAATGTCAACATCATTCCAACATTTTACCTAATGTCCACATTAAAATGATCGGGGGATCCTCAAGCAAAACAAGTCCTCTCTGTGGGAGATATATTCTTTGTTGTTTAAACTTTTAATGATGAAACCACTTTTTCTTCCTATATTTTTTTAACGGGGAACAATAGCCAAAGGACCCAATAAATATTATTAAAACGACTCATTTATTTGTAACTTGTTCATTTTAAATTATTTTTTAGTTTTAATATGAAGTATAACTTATATGAAGTATATTTTGTTTTAAATTATTTCTTTTTTATGTTTTTCTATATTTCTCGCAGCCCGTGCCTCCCCATACACATAGGGAAGCCCTTCCCCTCCTTTATATATTTTTTGCATGCCCTGCCCTTTTTTATATTCCTCTTGTTATGTATGTATGTTGCAACACATAAATTTTTTTATTGGCACACCATGTCTCAATTTATGATGTAATGGGTTATAATTAGAATAATTCACACACACACACACACACACACACACACACATAGAGAGATATGTACTTGGATGGCTTGAGGCCTCCTCACCACCATGTCTCGGAACTATCCCACGGTGCGATAATATTTGTGTCGTGTACATCTGGAAGTCTTCATTTTTTTGTGTGTCTCAATTTGTTGCGCAAGATAATGAGCACTTTCACCCACTCGTGCCCCATAGATCTCCACGACTTACACTCGGAGCTTGCCAGTTTTATGTATAATTTTCTATGTCCCCTTTCCCAATGTCTTGTCTCGTTTGCATTTTGTAGTAAAATCTGCAAAAAAAAATATTATTTTTAGCAACCAAATCAAAAAGTAGCAAACACATCAATGAAAATCAAACAAACATTTGAATCAAGAACATTTCCTGGTAAGCTTTTTAACATAATGAAATAATCGGATTTCATCCAATAAGACTACGACTTTTGATGGAAATGTTACAGTATAGCTTTCATTTACAACATTAAGGTATCAGACACTACATTATGTATACTTTCACATGCACACTAAGTATAACTAAATTAGTAATCCAAGAGAAATTTATATGTTAGACTAGAAGGCTCCCACATCATACAAACATTTTATCAATCACTTTTGTAAGATCATTTTTCTACTTCTTTAATTAGAGTTAGCTAAATCAATACGAGAGGAAGTGGGTTGAGGAGTCATATTGTATCAATATGGAATAAGATGATGAATTATAGCGTTAAAAAGCATACATACCAACTCTACTAACTATGGTTTCTAAAATGTACTTCACAACTATAATTTAGGTAATCAGGCATGGTTAAGGACTATTTCATGGTATGTTTTTATATATTCTTTGCTAAATATAGATGCACAGACTGTAAAACACATCCCTGTTTCAATTCTTAAAGACAACTAGGAATGGAATGTATAATTGGAATGAGTAGTATAAAATCTAAGACCAAAACTATAGAAAAAGAAAAAATGAGTCCAGGAATAAAATTATTGGATACCCAAAACAAGGATCAATGAATAATTTACTAAGCCATGCACGTTGTTTGTTAACATTATTGGACAAGATACTTTTGAATTATATATCTCCAGCTAGCACTTAGTACTAAAATAAATTGGATATGGTCAAAAGATAACTTCACAAAAGAGAAGCAAAACTAAAAGAGTTCCTGTAATACCCCGTATTTTCTGTGATATTTATTTTTGGGGATTAATTGAATTAAATGTCTATTAATTGGAAATTAATCCGGATAAAAATATTAACGAGATGTGAGTTAGTATTTTATTATAATGTGTATACTTGGCATTATATGAATATTGGTAATATTGAAATTGTCGTGAGATTTAAATACGACAATTTGAGAATTTTGCTTGACGTGTGTGACCGCCACGTCATGGTATTTTATTATTAAATTAAAAAGTGAATTTTAGTTCCATTAACCGTATGGTCGTTTTGAGTGCGCCAACGCGTCCGAAAGGGTCGAGATAGTCAGAAAACACTAGCCGGAAGTTTAGTTTGGGTCCCGGGGTATTTGTGGGCCATACCGGCATCAAAAAGGGTATTTTGGTAAATTGCATTTTTGGGAATTAAAAAGTGACGAAAATAGAGATTACAATCTGACTATTTCCTCAACCCACTTAACCCACTAACCACACTATATGCCATTATGGGCTACGGGAGAAGTTGATATACCATTCCAACTTCCAAAAACCATTACACACCTCCACACTCCATTAACTTCAACCTTGGAAAAAGCTTGAGAGAGAGAGAGAAGGAAACCTTGAGAAGAGCTTGAGAGAGAGAGAGGGGGAAGAGAATTCTGCAGAAAAACAGAGGGAGAACAACCTAACTTCAAGATTCTACACCAAATTCTGAGATAAATTAAGGCAACTGATTTAAACTCTTTTGATTCAAGATATGTTCCCATGTTTAGGAATTTTCGAAATTGATTTTTGGAGATAAATTAGACCCATGAATTGAAAGTTAAAGGCCATGAATTATGTAGGAATTGCATGTAGTATATTCTGGACGAATTTATATGTTTTAAACAGAACCTTGATGATCTAAAAGTGGAATTATAAGAAGTTTGATGATGTTCTTGAATGGGAGAATTCTGGAAATTATTTTGATGTAGTTTTGATCTAAACTAAGCTTTTAAATGATGAATTATAGGACTTAGAATGTTAATACTGTTGTAGGATGTTAGTATAATGTTAGAGTAACCTTATCTTGGAGTTTCATGCTTAAAAATGGAGTTTTGGGTTGAAACAGTAACTGCAAAACGAAGCAGTCCGTAACCATACCTGTGCAATCGATCGATCGACATTCATCAGTCGATCGATCGACCACCATCGATCGATCGAAGGTAAAGGTCGATCGATCGACCTTCCCAGAATGAGTAAAATTTTCCCTTAATTGAATCTTAATGATGTTAACCCTTGATTAATAATATTGGTGACATTATGAATACCCTTAACCTTAAGGAAGACCAGTAGGCATGATTATGAGATTGGACCTTAATTGGAATTTAATTTGAGGAATTATTCTAAATAAATGAAATTCGTTATGTGAGATAATATTTGGGTTAATAGTGCAAATTGAATGATTTGATGGAATAAGGTTTGGGGCAGAAGTAAAGACCTTAGGTATATGTGGGAATTATCGGAACTTAATAGTCTATTTGAGATAAGTTTTAAGTTTAAGATATTACGACGTGAGACGTGACGACTATTTAATTTATATATTATCGGGAGACTTGAAATATATGAAATTGGAATAATGGTATAATGATGTAGAGTATACCTTATTAATATCGAGATATCTAAGATGTGTGAATGCTTAGTATATAATTTTATGTGTATGACATACCTACCATACTTGCTATCACGGGAGGTTTACGTTCGCTTAGGACCTTCTTATCCTTGTGTTGCCCGGATTTAGATTGGTGCCTAGAGGACATAGTTCAAGAGAACGACTTATTTGTGAGTTAATAAGACAGCTGACTATGGAGCGTAGGTATGTACGTGACCATGGATATGTGAATTATGTTCGCCTCCATTTTTGTGTGTGGTGTTTATTCCAACAATTCCTGAGAGATTCGGAATTTGTAATCCTTATGTACGTGATGTACCGGGATGGATAGCAGAGTATGTGTGCACCGTAGCTTAGCCTTGGGTGCTTGTATTGTATAATTAAGATGTGAAAATACGGTTATATGAGAAGGAATTTATTATGTTAAATTGTGAGTATAATTATGATAATGTTTTGAAAAGATAAAAAGGGAACTTTTATCAATAAATGGTTTTGTTAATGATTGGGAATTCGGGAATTAACGTAGAACTCTCTATTCAATTGTTAAGGTTGGTAAATAAACTTGAACCGAGTAGTAGTGTTAGAAACTCTTTAGATAGTTATGAGATAACACATGAATGGGTACAGGAACGTTAGGAGTGCACAGTTAGACGAGAGGTGAGTATATCATGTGAGAGCACGTCCTAACATGTACTTTGCATATACTGTTTTAAATGTTTTTAAAGCACTTGAAGGTTTTTAAAATATCTCCACATTCGGGCTCTGACCCGTTTGCTTTCAAATCTATCTTTTTGTAAAACCATTTTAGGTGCCCAGCCACAAGGTCACCATGCATAGGATTCTCATTCTGATGACGAGTTGTAGCTGCTTGTGGAAGCTAGAGGGATTTGCTTTTAGACGCTTATATCATTTGGATTCCTTATTCAGTATTCCTCAGTTGTAGGGCATGTTGCCCAAATTCTATTAGATACATTTCCATTTCAGTTTTTCAGACTTTGGCATGTATTCATTCAGTATTCAGTATTTCAGTATTTACTTCAGTTGTGGGATTGTGTTATGAGGAGTTTTTCCTCCAGATTTATTTATATCATGTGACGGTTATTCTATTTACTTCATTATGGTGAATGGTGTTTTATTCTTCTTTACACTTGTTTCATGTTAATCAGACTTTAATTAAAATTTGGCAACTTACTTTTTAAATACTAGGTGGTTAGTAATAATAAAATGTTTTCGACAGTGATGCTATTAACTGAGCCAACTTGGCGTTTTGATTTAATTTAATAAAGGAGTAGCTACCCGGTATTTAATTAGTAGGGGTGTCACAGGTGGTATCAGAGCATCCGGTTCTAGTGTCCTTTAGAATCTGTACGGCTTATTATGTTTCCGCTAAGCTTTCTTTGATATAGAGCCCTAATACTAGGAATGTTGTATTAATCTCTACATTGGGAATTCGTACTTCCGCGATTTGTTTATTTGAATGATGAACTCATCCAAATTTACTTAAATTTTCAGATGGACCGTCCTGAAGAACTAGCTAAAACGGTTAAGGGAGTCAACGGACAAGATCGACTCACACCTCAGGTATCTCCAGAGAGAATATCAACCGCTGAGTTAGCAGGTATCGTGGCACAAGCAGTTACCACTGCAGTTCTACAATACCAAGAACGCGGCATACAACTTAAAAGAGGCAAAATACCTAAAGAGGTTAGCCAGATGCATGTGAATAAAGCTTAAAAATGTGCGAAGACCCCGAAATTTCGACAACAAACTACCCAAGACCGAGTCAGTTCTAATCAACAACGTGGTAAGATGAAGCAAGTTCGAAAGGGGAATAAGGTCCCAAGTCAGCAAGGCCGACACCGTCAACAGCAGGGTCAGAAGGGGAGTAACTTCAAAGGCCGATGTTTTATATGTGGCAAACATGGCCATAAACGCCAGGATTGTCCAGATAGGGGCAGGACCTCACAGCAACAGGGTGTCCGACAAGAGTTGCAGAGGCCTATGTTTCCCGCCGCCCTCCCAGCACCAGCTCAAGTACTAGCCCTAACAACTTTTCCTGTAGCTCCAGTGCAGCAGGGGCAGTTACAGTACAGACATATCTATAATATCAACCAGGCAGCCGCCCCACAGGCACCACCCGCGATTTGGGGTACGTTTTCTATCCACGAGACTTTTGGGTTGAATTTTGTTTGTTACTGGATCAACGCATTGTTTTATAACTACTTATTATGCGATGACCTTAGGGCTATTAATCACAGTAATTGAGTACTATACACGGGTAGATTAACCACGGGAAATGGTTCTTTTCTTTTTATGCCGGGGAGTGGGGGTAGAGATTAGAAGTTTGGTATTACCTGCAAATATGTTAGTATTAGAGATGACCGAGTATGATGCCATTATTGGTATGGATTGGCTTGTTGCATACCGAGCCATGATTGACTGTTTCAGTAGGAGTATTATCTTTGCTATTCCCGGGAAGGGATGTTTTTGGTGGCAATGCCTCGTCCCGAGGGAGGATCGTCCACTCATTTGTACTACATAGAGGAGGATACCTCTGAGGTAGTTGTGATTAGTTTAGATTCGATCCCGATTGTCAGAGAGTTTGCCGAGGTATTTCAGGATATACCTGGATTACCCCCCAGTCGTGAGATAGACTTTGTTATAGACTTATTGCCAGGTACGAGACCATAGCACGCGCACCATACCGTATGGCTCCGGCAGAGATGCGAGAGCTACGAGATCAAATTGAGCAGTTGTTAGATCAGGGGTTTATTCGGAGGAGTACTTCACCGTGGGGTGCCCATGTGTTGTTCGTGAAGAAGAGAGATGGTTCAATGAGATTGTGTGTGGACTACCGGGAGTTAAACAAGGTCACGATACGGAACAAGTATCCGTTGCCTCGAATCGATGACCTATTTGACCAGTTGAGAGGAGCTTCTTGCTTCTCAAAGATTGATTTGCGATTTGGTTACCATCAGTTGCGTATCAGGGAGGAGGACGTCTCGAAGACTGCGTTCTTATCGAGATATGGTTCTTACGAGTTTCGGGTTACGCCATTTGGTTTGACCAACGCTCCAGCAGCATTTATGGACTTGATGAATAGGGTGTTCAGGGATTTCCTAGACCAGTTTTTCATTGTCTCCATTGATGATATTTTGGTTTGCTCCCAGACAGAGGAGGAGCATGCCGAGCACTTGAGACTAGTTTTGCAGACACTGCGCCAAAATGAGTTGTATGCAAAATATGAGAAGTGCGGGTTTTGGCTGAAGGAGGTTCAGTTTTTGGGGCATATTATTTCCGACCGGGGAATATCGGTTGATCCGGGGAAGGTATCCGCGGTGAGAGAGTGGGGACAGCCCACGACACCGACAGAGATCCGTAGTTTCTTGGGGATAGCAGGATACTACAGGAGGTTTATTCGGGGTTTCTCCACGATAGCGGGTCCCATGACACATCTTACCCGAAAAGGTGTGTCGTTCATTTGGAGTGATGCCTGTCAGTTGGCATTTGATGAGTTGAAAGACAAGCTAACCTCAGCACCTGTATTAGCATTGCCGAGACCGGGAGTTGAGTATCTTGTTTACACCGATGCGTCCTTACAAGGACTTGGAGGTGTACTGTAGCAGGAGAGTCAGGCCATAGCTTATGCTTCCCGTAAGCTTAAGCCTCACGAGAAGAATTACCCTACCCACGACTTGGAGTTAGCGGCAGTGGTATTTGCCCTTCGTATTTGGAGACACTACCTGTTGGGGGAGAAGTTTCGATTGTTCACGGATCACAAGTCCCTACAGTACCTATTCACGCAGAAGGAGTTGAATATGCGGCAACGGAGGTGGCTTGAATTCGTGAAAGATTATCAGTTAGATATCCAGTATCACTCGGGGAAGGCTAACGTGGTAGCAGACGCGTTGAGCCATAGACCGGTAGATGAGGTGGCAGATGTGTGGAAGGCCAAGTGGAAGGAATTGGGACACCAGGATGCAGTGGCCCGATCATTCATGTCTGTAATGACTGTTACACCACAGATTGTCACGAAGGTAGTGAGGGCACAGGCAAACGACTCATTCTGTCAGGAGCAGATAGTTCGATTATTAGCTGAGGGAGCCGAATCATATACCGTTAGCACAGACGGGGGATTACGCTTCAATGGGAGATTGGTAGTCCCGGAAGGGGAGGAATTACGGCATGAGGTGATGGCAGAGTCGCACGGCTCACGATTCGCGGTACATCCCGGAGGGGACAAAATGTACCAAGATATGAGACGCCAGTATTGGTGGAGCGGGATGAAGAGAGATATTGCCGAGTTTGTCTCAAAATGCGCTACTTGTCAACTCGTAAAAGTGGATCATCAGAGACCGACAGGACTGCTACAGCCATTAGAGGTCCCGATGTGGATGTGGGAGAGCATCTCTATGGACTTTATCACGGGATTGCCTACGTCACAGAGAGGTCACGACTCCATCTGGGTGATTGTGGACAGGTTGTCAAAAGTCGCTCATTTTCTACCCGTAAGGACAGACTACACTGCGGGACAGTATGCTCAGCTCTTTATTGCAGAGATAGTGAGACTTCACGGTGTGCCCTTAAATATCGTATCGGACCGAGATAAGATATTCGTTTCACGGTTTTGGGAGAGTTTTCAGCAGGCCATGGGCACGGAGTTGAGGTTGAGTACATCGTACCACCCGCAGACCGACGGGCAGACCGAGCGCACAAATCAGATGTTGGAGGACATGCTACGTATGTGCACCATTGACTTTGAGGGAGGATGGGAGCAGTATCTTCCACTGGTGGAGTTTGCCTACAACAACTCCTATCAGTTCACCATTGGCATGGCTCCATTTGAGGCATTGTACGGTAGACCTTGTCGTTCCCCAGCATGTTGGTTGGAGGTGGGGGACAACAAACTACTTGGGCCGGAAGTGATTCAGGATACTTCGGCAAGGATATAATTGATTCGCAGTCGCATTCGGGTGGCTCAGGACAGACAGAAGAGTTATGCTGATGCGAAGAGATTCTTCAGAGAGTTCCAAGTGGGGGACCAGGTTTTGCTCAGGGTATCTCCTATGAAGGGGATTATGCGTTTCGGGAAAAAAAGGGAAGTTGGCACCGAGATATGTGGGACCATTTCCTATTATTCAGCGGATTGGGCCAGTTGCATATAGACTTGGGTTACCGGAGCATTTACATCGGATTCACGATGTGTTCCATATTTCCTTGCTTAGGAAATACCTTAGAGATAATTTGGCTCATTCTCTCATTGCTATGGAGGATATTGATCTCCAGCCGGATAGCTCCTACGAGGAGGGGCCGATTGCTATCCTGGACCCAAGTGAGCGGAAGCTGCGGTCAAAGATAGTCCCGTTAGTGCGTGTTCAGTGGCGACATCATAATGTCGAGGAGTCCACATGGGAGCGCGAGGATGAGATGCGCGAACGTTATCCAGAGTTATTCTTACCAGGTACCTTCTAGTTTCGAATTTCGGGACGAAATTCAGTTATTAGGGGGGAAGTATGTAATACCCCGTATTTTCTGTGATATTTATTTTTGGGGATTAATTGAATTAAATGTCTATTAATTGGAAATTAATCCGAATAAAAATATTAACGAGATGTGAGTTAGTATTTTATTATAATGTGTATACTTGGCATTATATGAATATTGGTAATATTGAAATTGTCGTGAGATTTAAATACGGCAATTTGAGAATTTTGCTTGACGCGTGTGACCGCCACGTCATGGTATTTTATTATTAAATTAAAAAGTGAATTTTAGTTCCATTAACCGTATGGTCGTTTTGAGTGCGCCAACGCGTCCGGAAGGGTCGAGATAGTCAGAAAACACTAGCCGGAAGTTTAGTTTGGGTCCCGGGGTATTTGTGGGCCATACCGGCATCAAAAAGGGTATTTTGGTAAATTGTATTTTTGGGAATTAAAAAGTGACGAAAATAGAGATTACAATCTGACTATTTCCTCAACCCACTTAACCCACTAACCACACTATATACCATTATGGGCTACGGGAGAAGTTGATATACCATTCCAACTTCCAAAAACCATTACACACCTCCACACTCCATTATCTTCAACCTTGGAAAAAGCTTAAGAGAGAGAGAGAAGGAAACCTTGAGAAGAGCTTGAGAGAGAGAGAGAGAGGGAAGAGAATTATGCAGAAAAACAGAGGGACAACAACCTAACTTCAAGATTCTACACCAAATTCTGAGATAAATTAAGGCAAGTGATTTAAACTCTTTTGATTCAAGATATGTTCCCATGTTTAGGAATTTTCGAAATTGATTTTTGGAGATAAATTAGACCCATGAATTGAAAGTTAAAGGCCATGAATTATGTAGGAATTGCATGTAGTATATTCTGGACGAATTTATATGTTTTAAATAGAACCTTGATGATCTAAAAGTGGAATTATAAGAAGTTTGATGATGTTCTTGAATGGGAGAATTCTGGAAATTATTTTGATGTAGTTTTGATCTAAACTAAGCTTTTAAATGATGAATTATAGGACTTAGAATGTTAATACTGTTGTAGGATGTTAGTATAATGTTAGAGTAACCTTATCTTGGAGTTTCATGCTTAAAAATGGAGTTTTGGGTTGAAACAGTAACTGCAAAACGAAGCAGTCCGTAACCATACCTGTGCAATCGATCGATCGACATTCATCAGTCGATCGATCGACCACCATCGATCGATCGAAGGTAAAGGTCGATCGATCGACCTTCCCAGAATGAGTAAAATTTTCCCTTAATTGAATCTTAATGATGTTAACCCTTGATTAATAATATTGGTGACATTATGAATACCCTTAACCTTAAGGAAGACCAGTAGGCATGATTATGAGATTGGACCTTAATTGGAATTTAATTTGAGGAATTATTCTAAATAAATGAAATTCATTATGTGAGATAATATTTGGGTTAATAGTGCAAATTGAATGATTTGATGGAATAAGGTTTGGGGCAGAAGTAAAGACCTTAGGTATATGTGGGAATTATCGGAACTTAATAGTCTATTTGAGATAAGTTTTAAGTTTAAGATATTACGACGTGAGACGTGACGACTATTTAATTTATATATTATCGGGAGACTTGAAATATATGAAATTGGAATAATGGTATAATGATGTGGAGTATACCTTATTAATATCGAGATATCTAAGATGTGTGAATGCTTAGTATATAATTTTATGTGTATGACATACCTACCATACTTGCTATCACGGGAGGTTTACGTTCGCTTAGGACCTTCTTATCCTTGTGTTGCCCGGATTTAGATTGGTGCCTAGAGGACATAGTTCAAGAGAACGACTTATTTGTGAGTTAATAAGCCAGCTGACTATGGAGCGTAGGTATGTACGTGACCATGGATATGTGAATTATGTTCGCCTCCATTTTTGTGTGTGGTGTTTATTCCAACAATTCCTGAGAGATTCAGAATTTGTAATCCTTATGTAAGTGATGTACCGGGATGGATAGCAGAGTATGTGTGCACCGTAGCTTAGCCTTGGGTGCTTGTATTGTATAATTAAGATGTGAAAATACGGTTATATGAGAAGGAATTTATTATGTTAAATTGTGAGTATAATTATGATAATGTTTTGAAAAGATAAAAAGGGAACTTTTATCAATAAATGGTTTTGTTAATGATTGGGAATTCGGGAATTAACGTAGAACTCTCTATTCAATTGTTAAGGTTGGTAAATAAACGTGAACCGAGTAGTAGTGTTAGAAACTCTTTAGATAGTTATGAGATAACACATGAATGGGTACAGGAACGTTAGGAGTGCACAGTTAGACGAGAGGTGAGTATATCATGTGAGAGCACGTCCTAACATGTACTTTGCATATACTGTTTTAAATGTTTTTAAAGCACTTGCAGGTTTTTAAAATATCTCCACATTCGGGCTCTGACCCGTTTGCTTTCAAATCTATCTTTTTGTAAAACCATTTTAGGTGTCCAGCCACAAGGTCACCATGCATAGGATTCTCATTCTGATGACGAGCTGTAGCTGCTTGTGGAAGCTACAGGGATTTGCTTTTAGACGCTTATATCATTTGGATTCCTTATTCAGTATTCCTCAGTTGTAGGGCATGTTGCCCAAATTCTATTAGATACATTTTCATTTCAGTTTTTCAGACTTTGGCATGTATTCATTCAGTATTCAGTATTTCAGTATTTACTTCAGTTGTGGGATTGTGTTATGAGGAGTTTTTCCTCCATATTTATTTATATCATGTGACGGTTATTCTATTTACTTCATTATGGTGAATGGTGTTTTATTCTTCTTTACACTTGTTGCATGTTAATCAGACTTTAATTAAAATTTGGCAACTTACTTTTTAAATACTAGGTGGTTAGTAATAATAAAATGTTTTCGACAGTGATGCTATTAACTGAGCCAACTTGGCGTTTTGATTTAATTTAATAAAGGAGTAGCTACCCGGTATTTAATTAGTCGGGGTGTCACAGTTCCCCTAAGTCATTTTTGGTATCGTATTTGGTATTTGGTAAATCTCCACTTTAAATTAGCATGTTTTGTTTAATTCTTTTAGTTTGAAGTCAATATATGAACTACAAAAATCTTGCTTTATTCCCAATTTTGTTATATTATTGATGATATTAAGTTATATTTAAATTGTCAATACTTTTCATATATATGATAATTGACCTCGGATCAACTGTGTGGTATATTTGAACTTCAAGAGCTTGAAGTTTCATTTCAATTTCTATTTTTTTACTCTATAAAATTTATGGTTCCATCTGTGTTGTTTTTGTTTGCTTGAGAATTTTTTGCCAATTTTTTATATGATGTGACAAAAAAGTTTGTCATAAATTTTATTGTATTAAGTTTGCATTTGGTGTGATTATTCTTATGTAATGAAAAATATGAATTATGCTCTGTTTCTACACATTATTTCATATTAGTGAGGGATTTCCCAACCCTCTTCAATATGTAAGTTATCTTAAATTTTCAGTACGGTATTTTGTTAATAGACATTTTCTGGTAACATTGTTTTGTTCGATTCTTTGATTTGAACTCAATATCTGAGCTAAATACACTCACTTATTATGCACCTCACCCTAATTTTAGAGCATATGCAACTCATCCCACTATATTTTAGACTATGAATTGCAATTAGTTGGTAAAGATATGATTGGGTAAGTTTTATTTTAAAACATATTAATACCGTTATGGATTAGATTTAACCCTTGATTATAGTTTAAATACCTCTCCAAATCAATTGCAAAAGTAGCCAATTTTATAATATTTTTGCTATTATGTTTTCCAAGCAAAACACTATTAGTATTATACTCTATTTCTCTTGTTAAATAATTGAGTATCAATTTATTATATATTCATTTAATTTGTTTCTTTTTCCATACTCTTTTATTCCATGCTTTCCAAACATAGATTAAAGCTTCACAATCGTGATTTTGATGCCATTAAAGAATGTAATGACCGGTAAAAGTACATTATAGTTAATAATCCACTAATGAATTATCACTACAAGAAAATTTGGTTTTAGCAACGAATTCTTTAGCAAGGAAGTAATTTTCGTTGCTAAAAGTGTATTTTTAGCAAGGAAAATGGAAAAAACGTTGCTAAAAATATAATCTTTTTATAAACATGTTGTATGGAAATTTTTCCTTGCGAAAGGTAACTTTTAGCAAGGAAATTGTAGAATTCTTGCTAAAATAATGGCGGCAAAATTTTCCACTCTTTTTTTTAGTATTCATAACATTTTTCCTAACGTTTTTATTATTTTCCTTGCAAAAAGTAGCACAGACAATAAAAAATAAATTAAAACCCTAACTATCAAAGGCTTATTTCAACTCATACGGCTCATATTCTCTCTCTAAAAATGATTTCGGATTTCATCTTCGGATTTTCCCAAAAGCTGTTGGACGCCGCCGCCGGTACTTCTTTCTTCTTTTTCGGTACTTCTTTCTCTTTTGGACGCCGCCGGTACTTCCATGAGGAAGTATGTTTTTTGTTTGATGTTTTTGCCAGTACTTCCATAAACTATACTGATAGATGCAAACCATATCTTAATTTGTTATTTTTATGTGGAAGTTTATTTTTTGTTTATGGCTTCTTGAGATCTGATGTATCCAAAATTATCTTGAGTAATATAATTAGTAATTCTCACCAATAAAATCTTTGGGTACTAATTGGTATTGGAAATCAAATTCTACCCAAAGAATTAAAGGAGAGTGGGATTTGATAGAGACCATTGGGTAGAATTTGATTTAGTCAATAGGAGAGTGATTAAAAATAATAATTTTCCACTTTTTTTCCTGTTATCAATGTGTAGACTATTATATTATTATTTCAGCCTTTTTTGTTCATATAATGCAACTTTTAACCTTAATTGAATAAATATATATTATATTATCGATAAAAAAATATTTATATATATTTATTTATGGCCCCCTTTAACAATAAATCATGGATTTGTCCCTAATTACTAATTGGTATTGGAAATAATAATACAATCAGCATTTTTTTTCATTTATCTATATTCAAAGATCAATAAATGAGCATGAGAGATGGAGAATAAGTCGTGAGATTTAAAGAGGGGGAAAATATTCATTCACTGAGATGTAATTAGAATTAGGGATTTTAAATTTAGGCGAGATATAGTGGATTTGTGTGTTGAAGTCTTTAGTTCAAAAGAATTAAAATAACGAGAGATGCAATTGAAACTAAGGATTTGAAATTTTGGGCATAACTAAACGTGTTTTTATATTCTGTTTGGTTTGGTTAATCGATATATTTTTAAGGATAAGACCACACACGAACTTTAATTCTTTTATGCTTTTTAGGTAATGATAATAACATTAGTAGTCACAGTGCTAAATACATAACTAGCCTTTTGGCAAAAATCCATTCTTTCCATCACACTTTAAATTATTTTTAGGTTTGGTGTTTTTATGTGTTATTTTATTCCAAGCTTTGCTTTTGGATATTTGGTATTTGCTCCTATTACTCATGTTGCTATGATGTTGTGCTATCTGTTTTAGTAATGATTAATTACGATAATCATAATTTATTTTTCCAAACAAGTAATGATATGTTGGTGTGAAATAACAAGAAGATAAATATGGATAAGAGTTGGATGTTTATTCCTAATAGGTTGTCTAAGCAATATAAATCTGGTGTTGATTCGTTCATCGAGATCGCAAGAGACCACCTTGATGAAAATAACAAGACACGATGTCCATGTAGAGATTGTCAAAACACATATTTCTAAGATCTGATAACTATCAGGAGTCATTTATTGAGTCGTGGAATGCCTTATAGTTATACTTGCTGGATAACTCACGGAGAGGAGGTTAATGATGAACAAAACTTTTCAAGTGCACAAGTGCCGAAAAATGTAGAAATCGAGGAGGAAGATGATGACATGTTCGGGCTGTTGAATGATATGTTTGGCCCCAACAGTTCTCCCGAGCATAGTGAAAATGTTGCTAGAATATATAATAAATTATTTGGTGAACTCGAAGAAGAGCTATATTCAGGATGTAAAAAGTTCTCCTCAATTCAGTTACTTATAAAGTTGATGCATGTTAAGGTTCTTAACCGCTGGACCAACAAATCCTTTGATATGATACTCCAACTGTTGAAGTAATCTTATCCAGATTCAAATATCCCCTCTTCGCATTATTAAGCAAAACAAAAGTTACGAGATTTGGGACTTGGTTATGAATTGATTCACGTGTGCAAATATGATTGTGCATTGTTTTGGAAAGAGAATCAAAATGAGGATAGGTGTCCGGTATATGATGAGCCTAGGTACAAGTATGATGATAATAAAGGGAAGAATGTTACTCATAAAGTACTGTGCTACTTCCCATTGAAACCAAGGTTTCAACGATTATATATGTCAAAGCATATAGCTGATGATATGAGGTGGCATAAGGAAAAATGAGTCGATACGCAGGATATTTTGAGGCATTCGACTGATGCCGAGGCATGGAAAGACTTTGATAAGAATTACCCTTGGTTTGCGGATGACTCTCGCAATGTGAGGTTAGGCCTTGCTTCCAATGGTTTTAATCCATTTGGAAATATAAGTAACTCATACAGCATGTGGCCGGTAATTCTCGTGCCTTATAATTTGCCACCCTGGCTATGTATGATGGAATAATTTTTCATGATGGCTTTGTTAATTCCAGGTCCACAAGCACTGAGTAAGGACATGGACGTCTTCTTACAACCCTTGATAGATGAGTTGAAAGATCTTTAGCATGTTGGTATAGAAACATAGGTAATTTTGGTAAGGAATATTTTCGTTTACATGCAATTGTATCATGGATGATTAATGACTTCAGGACATACGGTGATTTATCTGGATGGAGCACGAAAGGGTACAATGCATGTCCAGTATGTAATAAAGATACCTCTCCACAATGACTGAGAAGTAAAATATGCTATATGGGTCATCATCGTTATTTTCCTTCCAACCATGCTTGGCGAAAAAGTAGACTATATGATGGGAGAAAAGAAGAGAGACCAACACCGAGGGATTTTACTGGAGATGGCATATTGGAGCAGTTAGAGAAGGTGAAAATTTTAAAACTGGGTAAGCATCTAAACAATAAGGATATGAAGAGAAAACGTACCTCCGAGGAACTAAACTCGATAAAAAAATGCATTTTCTTCGAGTTAGAGTACTGGTTAAAGTTGAAATTAAGACATAATCTCGATGTAATCCATATTGAGAAGAACATATGTGATAGCGTTCTTGGAACATTGATGAACATGAAAGGAAAGATAAAAGATACAGATAAGGCTCGTCTGGATTTAGCTGATATGAAGATAATAAAGGAGTTACATTTACAAGAATAAGGTAACACATGGCTGAAACCACATGCATCTTATACCTTAACATTAAAAGAGAGAAAGGACTTTTGTGCGTTCTTAAACTCGGTCAAATTCCCAGTTGGTTATGCACCGAATATATCTAAAAATGTGAGCATCAAGGATGGAAAGATATCGGCTTAAAAAGTCATGATTGCCATGTTATTCTGCAGCGACTTATTCCTGTCGGCATACGTCGATATTTGCCGAAGGATGTTAATACTGCATTAATTGAGTTGTCAAACTTCTTTCAGCAACTATGTGCAAAAACTTTGAATGTGAAGGACTTGGAGAAAGTAGAGGATGCGATTGTCATTATACTCTGCAAGCTTGAAAGAATTTTTTCACCAGCATTTTTTGATGTTATGGTCCATTTGGCCGTTCACTTACCACATGAGGCTATGCTTTTCGGCCCGATAAATACGCGATGGATGTTCCCTTTCGAGAGTTACTTTAAAAATATTTATTCAAATCTTTAATTATGAACTTTCAATGTGTAAAATGATTTATCTATATAACATTTAATGTATCTAGGAATCTGGGATCACTGAAGTTAAGTGTAAAAAATAAAGCTCGACCCAAAGGATCGATAGCAGAGGCATACGTTGTTAATGACACCGTAACTTTCTGTTCATTATACCTTCGTGAGGTTGAAACCAAATTCAATCGAGGAGAACGAAACGATGATACATGTGGAGGAAAATGTAATGCAAAACTCTTTGTTTTCTCTCAATCTGTTCGTCCCTTGGGTGCCGTATAACCCACTCGATTGTCCCAAAGCATTATTGATAAGGTCCACTAGTATATCTTGAATAACTGCGAAGAAATACAACCTTATCTTGAGTAAGTATCATTTTACACAATCTTTTATTATTATTTCACAAAATAAAACTAAATCTTATTTTGTATGTGTAGTGAACATATGACGAAATTAGAGATTGAATCTCCTGACAATTTATTTCAAAGGCAAGAACGTGAATTTCCAAAGTGGTTTGCGGACCGTGTAAGTTGATAATTTTAATAACGCGTTTGTTAACTTTCTGATATTAAAACATGATAGTAAATATACCACTAACATCTTCTTTATATAGATGAAAACTTTGCGTCATCAAGGGTCACAACAAGCCACAAATGAGTTGTATTCATTGGCATGCAGTCCAAATGTTCGTGTGGATAAATACTCTGGTTTTATTATTAATGGAATTAGATTTCATGCTAAGGATCGTGACGATCGTCGCACAACTCAAAATAATGGAATTCTTGTTCCCGGAGGACTCGATGATGAAGTGGTTGATTTTTATGGACGTTTGTGTAGTGTCATGCAAATGAAGTACCTAAATCAGTACATTGTTTCTATATTTGAGTGTGAGTGGTTTGATACTAATCCTAAAAAGAAGAGAGTACAAACGGACTATCACCTCACTTCTATTAATATTTGTTCGACATGGTATAATGACGATCCCTTTGTGATTGCAACTCAAGCAACACAGGTATTTTACTTAGATGACTACAAGTTGGGTCCTAACTAGAAAGTAGTACAAAAAGTGAAGCATAGACACATTTGGTACATTCCAGAAGAAGCTGATGCTGAAGATACCAAAGATTGTCCAAATAATGTTGCATACCAAGAAGAAGAATCTTCTGATATTCAAATGGTTATTTAAGAGGGAGATTTGGACTCGAGTCAAATTACAAGGACCGATGCTCTACCAAACATTATTGAAAGGAATGATTTGCTAGCACATGATGATGATAATCTTGACAATGGTGACGGTGATGATGAGTAAGATGACACATTAGGAGAATACTGTAGTGATGAAGATAATTGCAGTGATGATGATTATGACAGCGAGTGAAGGAAGATTACACATTTGAGTTTTTTTTTTTGTTATTTGTGATGCTGATTGAGCTTAGTTAAATTTCTGTGATGTGTGAAGGATTTGTGTTTATTTTATTTAAACTCTAAATTATATGTTAGTTAATTGAGTTGGTTTCGTTATCATTGATTTTTAATTTTATATTTGTAAATGAATTATTTTGATTAATTGATCAGGATTATTACCATATTTATGGCACCTAGTGGACATAAACGTGGACACGGACGTGGATGTGGAGGTGGACGTGGTTCTTCAACTATTGCTTTGGTAGAGCCACTGAGTGCGCAAGATTCAACTACGCATAAGGATCCAATACCTAATGAAATTGCATCTAGGACATCGAATGGAGCACCAATGACGGGTGCAAATTCTACATTTGAGCCTAATTCTAACAGTACATGTCATATCATTTAATTGCGATTTCCACTTTATATTATGCTTGTCAATCTTCTTAGTATCTACTTTAATTGCATCAATCCTAGGCTCAAGGCAAACTAGAATGGAAGGATTGAATTTGTTTAATCGTCTGAGTAGATTTAGCTTTATCTAAGCCTCTAATATTCCATCTGTAGAGCACACTGCAGTTTGATTAGTCTTCACTACCATTAGACTTAACTCGTATGGATCTAAAAATCTTTTTTGATAATTATCCCCCCTTCACTGTCTTAGTTGCTGACGTCTTAAGATGTATTAATGTAAAGGTTAGAAACAAACACAGAGTAAATTCATACACAATCATATTACCCACACTAACATAAGCCTTGCTTAATGGAATTTCAACATTTTCTCTAGATGTATATTTCCATCCACTTCTTGTTCTTAATATATTTCAGAAGTGAAAACTTCAAGGACTAGAATAGGCAATTCCTAGTATTAGCACATGCGCCCTCTGCATTAGTCATAGCTATTACCACTTCTTCACAGGAGGCAACATGTGCACCATCCACAGATAGTAGAAGTCGAGATATACAGTTTTCTAATAAACCTGCAATTTATAAAAGCACTTATTATAAGTGCTACTGCTTGCTTTATAAAAGCATGTGCACCAGCATGTGATAACACTTAGTATGTAATCGCAGATAAGCCTGCAATTTATAAAAAATTGTCATGCATTTTTTTTGTTCTGTCCCTGTTAGAGTAATGAGTCTAATACATAGTACTATTCCTGGAAATCCCAATCTTCGGACCGTTCTGTGATAGTGGGTTAATAAAGAATTCTAACATTGGGAAGACCGAATCTATCTAATTTAAAGAAACATTTTTCTAATAATATAAGACACTTGAACTCATTACAAATGCTTGAAGACCCTGTGGAAATAGCATCGTTTGTAAGACTGCCCACGACTGTATTTGACTCCATCAAAATATGATTTTATTATATAACCATGGTTCCTCATCAATTGTTCTATCTCTTTAATTGTAGCTATCAATCTCCAAGAAGGCTTCCACTCATTTAAACTATAACGAACTATAGCCTTGGAAAATAGGATAGGAGTATACCTATATTGATATGATGATTTCTTAGGTTGTGTGATTACTTAGTATATTGATTATTATGTGTATGACATTCCTACCATACTTGCTGTCAGGGGAGGTTATAGGAAGAGGACAATCTTGTCTTGTGTGCCTTCGGGGGGATTTAGATTTGGTACCTCAAGAATATAGGACCGTGAAGACTTATTTGTGAGTTGATAAGTCAGCTGACCATGGGAACATAGGTATGTGCGTGACCCATGGGTATTAGCTACGAACACTACACCAAAATGGAAGATTTGTGAGTGCTGCTAGCACTCACAAATGACCTTTATAACTGCTATTTACAGTCATAATTTAGGGGATGACAAAAGAAAAATTATAACTCCTAACAGCAGTCACAAATTTTTATAACCCCTATGGGGTTATGACTGGTGACCCCAATTTGTAACTGCTATTTGTAACTGCTGTCAGCAGTTATGAATCTGATATTTATAACTGTTGTCAGCAGTTACGAATCTCGTATTTATAACTGCTGACAGCAGTTACGAATCTTATATTTGTGACTGTTGTTAACAGTTACAAAATTGATTGTAGTGACAAATTTGTGACTGCTATTAGCAGTTACAAAAGTTGAATTTGTTAAATGTGGTAAGAGCTGTTACAAATATCTGTACATTTTCACAAAATGATGAACTAATGAAAGTAGAATAAATATAATTATAACAAGTCTAAAAAATTTAACAACATTTCATTTATATTACTGATATTCCAAATATTCAGTACACATAAAACTTGTTTAAACTTAATTTAACATCAAACAACCCCTTCGTGGGCACCAAGTAAAAATGAACATAGAATAAAATATAAACTAAAAAAATGGGCTTCGAGTGGGGATATTGTTGCTGTGACATCCTCCCTCGTGTACTCGGAGTACGCCTTTTGAGCAAGTTTAATGAACTTAATTTTTTTGAATACGGCACCTCGATATCTATTGACTTGTACTTGTGTTGCTTGCCACGAAGTGTAAACACCTGGATTTAGGTCTTTGATACTATCTATGTCGGGTATATCATGTGTATGCCTGCAAACAATAAAATATAATTGAATTCAAAATGAGATAATTAAGACTGTTATACTGCATAATAAAGAAAAGAAAATGAGATAATTAAGACAACGTGTGAGACAATTAAGACAAACACCAAATGAGATAATGTTGTTCGTGTTCACCACGTTATACTAAGACGTAATAAAGAAAACCATTCGTTGAACCTATGCATAAATAATAATTATCAAATATTTACCTATGCAGCTTCTCACATTATAATGGAAACCATTTATCTGTTCGAGTACTAGTTTCAAATGCAGCCTATAGTACTCGTTTCAAGCTAATTATCCATCATCATTTTATTGTACTCGTTTCAAGCCAATTACCCAACTCCTCCCTTCTCACCTTCTCTAATGCCTTGAGCCACGATTCATTAGCCGACAATGCTGTATTTTTCATAAATTTATATAACATAATTGCTATATAAGTTATAAAACTTATATAACAGTTGTGTTATATAAGTTATATAACATACTTGTTATATGAGTTCTTTAACTTATATAACAGTTATGTTATAAGTTTTAATATATCATAATTGTTATAACAACTATGTTATATAAGGTATTTAACATAACTGTTATAATAGTTATGTTATATAAGTTTTTATATAACATGCTGATTCTACTCACGAACAATCCAAAAAAGCATCTGAACCAAAAATTGCCAAAGTTTTTGCATCTGGCATAGCATCATAGACAGCAAAAACATCAAAGTTAGAACCGATCACCAGCCATAATGGAGAACCATCAATATTTTATTAAGAATCTGTTCTGAAGGAGATGGCAATGCCTTTCAAATGTGCTAACCTCGATATATAAGGTCATGTATAGGCAGGCACAAAAGGAGGTAATTGTGTAATCCCATAAATTGTGCTTGCTCCAACACTTGGTTGAGCATTAGGAGAGGCCAGTGGACTCAGGTGCCTGCAAAAGCAAAAGCTAGATTAATAATTTTACAGATAATAACTTGATATATAAGGTCCTTTATTGGGAAATATCAAATAAGAAAACATTAATAGACATACTTGGCAGGGCTTTAGTGAGGGTGAGGGTGCGATGGGTGTTCTGAAGAATTCATGCATTATAGCTGACATCCAGTTGGTCAAAAGGCCATATTGTAACCAAAACAGAGATTTGTTAGTTAAAATTTCACAATAAATGTTGGGTATCAACACATTTAATGATAAAATCATAGATAAGTCCAAAACAAAGTCTATGGAATTTATATAGATCTAAAATCAAACTTGTAAAACTAAATAGTACTATATAAAAAATAGTTGGATAGAATAGAAATGTGCTAATCGAGGGGATGAGATAGGAAGCATAGCGAAATTTGAAGAAATCACAATTTTCTTATGGCTAAGCTTCCACAAGATTTTCCCACTGGAATGATAATATGGGCCTTGAGAAGCTCCAGATTTATCTTATATACCACACTTTGAATATCTTAAACACCAGAAAAACAAACAAAATGAATATTTTATAACATGCATTATTGTTGTAAGATACCAATATATAATATCATAATCTGTCTATTCTGAGTTTGAGTTATTATAGTTGAACCCAAAGGCAGAGGACCATTAATTGATTCGATGACATAAGTCATATATATTGTTCGCCCAATTAGAAGAAGAAATCAAGATGGAATTTCCAACATGTTCATTATCAAGTAAAGTTTTCATATTAAGAGAGATCAGCAATATCTAATAAGATAACCACTTTTGAACTGTTAACGTCTTGTATTATTATTTCTAACTGTAGTGATTGGTAAAAACTTACATCATATTTAAGAGGCCTACAATTGCACACAAAGCTTTGTTATAGTAACTTCACACATGCATATTTAGTACAGAGGTAAAGAGTCGATATTCAACTCAAGGATACAAAAGCAAACAAGCAACTCTTACTTAGGTTAGGGCTAGGTCTGCACGATGAATATATCTTTGCCAAAGATTCACCCTTCAACATCTCGCGGTCCCAAAACATTTGCTCGAGGAAGAACCCCACAGCACTGAGCCGCTGACGAAGATGATTTCAGAAAATTGGGTCAGTTGTCAAAGGATTCTTACGGAGTATATACCAACATTGAGCATATTAATAGTCAAGCACTGATTATTGTTAAGTTGGACATAAAGAAGCCAATTGTTATAGAATGGAAAGGGAGAACATGAATATTAAAAACTGCGCGTGGGGATTCTGAACTTGTACCCCGATGGACTTATATGAGTTTTATTCCAATCCACTAGATAATCATGAATAAAAGTTTCAAGAACACCGCTATGTGCCATTATAACTGAAAGTGTGGTCAGAACCTGTTTAGACATGAGAAATAAAACTAAAACTAAAACAGTGGTTGTTAAAAGCACCACAAAATTAAGTGAGTCAACTCCTCAAGGGTAAATGAGATACCACTCTGTGCGGCTCTCATTCTTAAAGAAATAAATGACCATGAACAATAATCAATAATGAGGGAGGTATGTTGGGAAATAATTGTTCAATTGTCTCTTGTTCTACAACATGTAGCAAAGCACACCATGCTTTATTCCCCAAATGGACCTTTTGTTATTGATCAAATGCAGAGTAGAAACTCTGAGGTTCCAATATCGAAGAAGAAAAATAAAGAACAACCGCGTGCTTGCGTGCAGAAGAAAATTTGGAAGGTTAAAAAATAAGTTGGTCCGTTGGACTTTATGGTCTCTCATAGCATTAAATATCTCATGAAGACAAAAATTAAAAGCTCTTGTACAATTATGAAAGATACAGGTTGTAGGACTAAGATATGCTATATTAACAGGAATCTAACTGATTTTAGCATACCAGGTGAAGGAAATAAATTCATGATAGGAAGTGGAGATTTGAAATGAAGAAACAAAGTTTTGAATGGGGGAAGGCATAGTCTCACTGATGCATATGATCAGAAAATAATGAGGACCATGAAGTAGCATATACTAACATCAATGTTTTATACATAATAAATGTGCTTTTGGTGGACTTAATTCTACAATTCATGGGACTGTGGTAGTTGTAGATCTTAACATGATTTATATTTCAAGATAACAAAAACACAAAAGAAAACTTTTATAGTGGCTGGTTGCTTATATTGATGATCAAGTCCCAGTGGTTGGTTTTGGATTCCAGATTAAAAAGATCTGCAATTCTGTTATAATTCTTCAACAGTGTAGTTTGGAAAAGTGAAAGAAATTGTAGACAAGTTTTGTTTAAAAAGAAATAAAAAAAGGGAATCACAAATTATTTATCGAGTCAGTATGAAATTAACATAATCGGGATTCCAATCAAAAGGGTAAATATGATCATTGAGATAATTCTCAATCTACAAAATAAACATGTCCAAAACCTCTTAAGGCATATCAATATTAAATGCAAATAATGATCAGATAGAGCAAGGCCAAATACAATTAAGGACATACTATGATAAGGAAGAAAGACAAGTAATTCAAAGCCAAACTAAATGTAGCCGAATACGTGTTTGGGAGCTTTGATAGATTTGACCCTCAAGATTTTTAAAAATGCTATCAGATGATATATTTGAAATTAGAGAGCTGCGCATGTCCTTTTACTATCTAAGTTCACCACACATAAAGGTCTCGATTTTAGGGAAGCTATCCCAATAGACTTTTCCTAAAATACCTTCAATCCAATATCACAAACTTTATAAATCGCCCAAGAATTTTAACATAAACCTTAACAACTTCCTTAAGAGTACATTCATCAACACTTAGAAATAGTTGAAATGATCATAAGGATTTCAGGACAGAAGAATGGAAATAGTCAAATGATCATTAAATTTTGAGGGTTGAAGAAAGAAATTGCATCAAATAATCCTATATATAACAAATATGACGCTTAATCCTAAGAAAGACTAAAAACATTAAGTGCAGACAAATCTGTACTAGCATCAATTGCTTATCGTGCTGAAATGTTTGCGGAATTTCTTAAAGTGCTTATGCCTATGAAGCTGACCAGGGGGTACAACAATTGCTTATCCCTATGAAATAGAACAGTTATATAACTCATGTTATATAATAGTTATATAACTGTTATATATATATATATATATATATATATATAAACAAAACTTTTTCTAGATGACTTTAATTAATATAATGGGGGGAAAACGTGCAAATAAGTATGGCATTTGCAACTGATAGTGCTATTGGACTCATTTCTAACTTTTATTATACCTTTTTTTCCCAATAATGTATCCAACGGTCCTACAAACCAAAAATGCCAACAGATAGACTCAAAAAATATAAGGTCAAGAATGGTTATTCAGGTTAAACCACTGTCCAGCCACACCACCAACACCGCCACCTCCATTAATGTCCCGATTGATGTGGACCCCAACTATTTGTGTTAATCGTCAAATTTTGTCCTTTAGTGACCGTTGAATTGCTTCCCGACTCACATTCTCTGTGGCATAATGTTTCATCTCATCATTAAATCTTTTATGCGCTGCTTTAGCACTCCTCAGCCTTTCAGCAAGAGCATTTTTCTCCTTTATTACTCTCTTCAATTCATCATGTTTTCGGTATTTCAATTGGGAAAGTTGTGTCTCTGCGTCATGAAGACGATCTTGAAGAGATTTCTTCTCTAACTTGAGCTTGGTAATTTCATCATCACGTTCCGAACGAAGCCATTTGAATTGACTCTCAATTTCTTATCCCTCACAAAAGAATCCAACTCAGTCTTCATCTCGGACTTGAGACGTGCATTAGTCGCCTCGTATTCACTTAGCCTCTGTGATATAAGAGATTTTTCTTTTGGCATACTAGAAATTTCAGCTCTTATTTCTTCACGGGTACGGATGATTTCATCCTGACTGGCACATAACTGATGCCAAAGAGCTGCCCTGTCAACATTTGCAAGTTCGGTAACTTCCCGCATCATGCTCAAAATTGGCCTAACAATCTACCTCGTTGATACTATCCATACTACTAGGTGGCACGATCGATAAGTCTCTTCAGCATCCTTCATTTGTAAGCCTCATCAGCATACCATTTGAAAAGTATAGTGTAAAGAATTTTCATAAACCTTCTCACACGGGGATCTCTATAGAGCATTAATGTCTTGGCAAGACCAAGAACTGAAGTGAAATTATCTCTTACGAAGTCAAGTTTAATCGCCGAGCAAGCCACCTTTCCTAGACTAGGGCTATAGACAGAGCCATGATGGCTCCTCGAACTACGACTCTCTTGAAAGTTTGGTCATCTTCAACAGCAAGGAAAGGGATAGATAACATCTCAATCAAAAATATAAATATCAGATAAATGAAAGGTAGCATGGAAAACTTGCTCATATACCGCATTCAATCTTTCAGAAGTGGGACCATTTTCACCAAATAAGAAAAACCCACAAGGCATAAATGCACAATTATCACCAAATCATCATCGCAGTCGATATCTCTAAGGATAGCTTCAACAATATCTGAGTAGCTATTCATCGTTCTGCCTAAATAATCAAGGACACATGGGGACACTTCACTACCCAAACCTTTTAGCCTAGCACGAAGAGATTTGACTACTTCTGGAAGATGTCCGTAATGTAACGCAGCATTGATTCAAGTGTAAGCTCAAAACAGAGGTGGGCTAACTAATGAAGATAAAGGATATAACGAAAGAGTGGGTGCAAACAAAATTATTTGTTCAAGCATTGATTCAAGTTCACACAGTTCAATAATATTGATTCAAACAATGAATCACCATGAAACCCATTGTATGCAATAACATTAATGTAAGGGTCAGAAACAAACACAAAGTAAATTCATATACACTGTTATGACTATCACAACTACAACTATTTAATAACAACAGGAACAAAATCTCATAAAAAGCTATAAGTATCTTAGGGGTTTCAACCCTATTATAATTTCACACGGATACAATTAATGAGGAATTTCACATTATCAAATTCAGCATATAAAAAAAATGAATTAACAAATAACTTGGCCAGCTACCTTATAAGACAACAATTGAACTGCCATACAAATGAAATGGAAGATTGCTAACAATTTGAACACATAGAGAGAGATAAGGTGAATGTTGTGTGCTCTAAAATTATTGTATAGCACATAAACTCCAACGAAATATAAGAATTAAAAAGGGGAAAATGACACTACAGAGTGACTAGTATTTCTCTAAAATGAAAAAAACATGCATGTAGTTTTTCTGCTATCACAACTAAGAGAAAGCAGGATCTGTTCATTATAACTAAAACGACAATGTAGCCTTTTCTGAAGTGAACAACATTAGCATTGTATAAAACATCATCTCTTAAGCACAAACATATATTATACAATGAATAGAACTACTCAGAACTTTTTTTCTTTATCAAAGTTAATATTTTACTAACTAGGTAAAACATCAAAGAGTCTAGATATATTAGTAAGGTTTATTTATTTTTTATTAATTTTTTTACCTTTTCACCTAATTAAAATTAAGCAACACCGTCAGGAGAAATATCACACCGAGCATAAATTCACATGGGGTGTCTATTCTAATGCTCAGACAATTTGCATAAAAGGTCAGACCAATCAATATCATAGTAGATAAAATTGACATGACCACTGTATCACCATCAGGAGAAATAGTAACAATGACTTAGTCGATCATTCCAAACTAGAACCTAATGTATGTGATGTTTATGAAAAAACTATAATCGGTAACAGTACACCAAAACACACATATACAAGTATGATGTTTGTAAATTTGTTAACAATCGAACCGATAACAGCACGCCAAAACACACAACATGGAGATCTATATATATATGAAGTTTTAGATGTTAAAAAGTGTACGCATAACTATCTTGATACCTTTTCAAGAACCGCTGCGATTAAGCAAAATCCAATGCTCCATCGCTAAACTACGATTACAGCACATTAATAGCAATTAATTGAGTTCAAATGTTAAGAAAGATAGAGTAGATTATTCATTGTGACGGCCGACAATTAATCCATCATCCATTGAAACATATATAAAAAATGAGATAAATAATAAATAACAACATAAAAAAATCCCTAATTCATAAAAGTACTACATTTGATAAAAATTCAACACAGAGGTGCACATAACTACAATGAGTTTAACTAGTTTCCGTAAGTAATCACAAATCATAAATATATGTATGTATATATGTATACACATACCCTAAAAATACAAACCCATATTCGTAATGAAATTACAAAATAACCCACAACTAACAACCAAACGGGTCCTAAACAATCTATACCCTAGCATTCCAAATGAAAGCATCAAGTAGCTAATAACCAAATGGGTCCCAAACAATATAAATAATAAATCATAGCTCTAAGGATTATTAACCCCATAATAAAATTCAATATAGTCATATTTAAATCTTATTTAATTTCAAATGAACTGTGAAAAATTGAATACAGGGAAAAAGATCCATTTTTATTTATAACTGTGTGTACATCAAAAACCCTACGAAATGATTATAACTGTGTGTACATAAAAAATACTTAATTTGTATATTAAAAACACTACGAAAAAAGCCTAAATCCAAGCGAAGTGAAGGGAAAACTCACAGTGGTTCTTTACAGAAAAATGATTGATTGCATTTAATCAAACATTCATTTTGATTAGCACAAAATTAATGAAAAGCGAAATTAATAACTACATTTAACAATCAAACAATGATCGCATATTTTTAAAAACCTTATAGCTCTAATACTTAATGCAATCGAGAGGAAGCTTAAAAAAATCACTTACAGTGAAGAGCGGGAGAGGAAGCTTTCTTTGAAGTTTAGGAGAGAGAGAGAGAGAGAGAGAGAGAGTTTAACCTAGGCCAAAATTTTGTCAAGAATGGAGCGGGAGATTGAAGAGGTATGGAGGAGGGAGCGGGAGATTGAAGAGGTATGGAGGAGGGAGCGGGAGATTGAAGAGCAAGTAGGAAAGAGAAGAGGGAAATAAAACTTAAGGCAAAATTTTGGTGACCCCTAATAGCAGTCACAAATTAACTCTTACACTAAAATTTGTGACCGCTACGAGCAGTCATAAATTTGTGACCACCCATAGCGGTAAAAAATTAAGGCTTAAGATAAAATTTGTGACAGCTATGAGCACTCACAAATTTGTGACTGCTAATAGCGGTCACAAATCTAAAATTTGTGACTTCTCGTAGGAGTTACATTTTTATGAGTGCTCATAAGAGTCATAATTTAAGCCTAGTGATAAATTTGTGACTCCTTCTAACAGTTATAAACTTGTGACTCCTTATAGCAGTCACAAATTAATTATATGATAAGATTTGTGACTGTCATTAGCAGTGACAAACCAATTGACTCAAATTTTTCATTACCCAAATATTTTATGACTCTTAATGGAAGTTATAAATAATGTTGTGACTCCTAATGGCAGTGATAAAGTTTGTCACCCCCATTAGCAGTTATAAGAAGGCAGTCACAAAATCGTGTAGTGGAATAATTGACATTTGGCAAGGAATTTTTAATTCCCTCAATATTTTTTGCGAGGATTTATTAGTATATTTTGCAACGAAATATTCATTGTAAATATTTTGAGTTGAAATACGAGAACTTTTCTCCAACTAAAAAGAGTGTTACAAAAGACTTTTAGCAATGTATAATTAACATTTGGCAAGGAATTGTAATTCTCTCAAAATATCTTTTGCAAGGATTTGTTAGTATCTTTTGCAATGAAATATTCATTTTAAACGGTTTTTAGTCAAAATTCGAGAACTTTATTGCAACGAAAAATAGTGTTACAAAAGACTTTTACAAATATAAATTAACATTTAGCAAGGACTATTAATTCTCTCAAAATGTCTTTTGCAAGGATTTGTTAGTATCTTTTGCAATGAAATATTCGTTTTAAACGATTTTTAGTCAAAATTCGAGAACTTTTTTGCAACGAAAAAGAGTGTTACAAAAGATTTTTAGCAATGTAAAATTAACATTTAGCAAGGAATTTTAATTCTCTCAAAATCACTTTTGCGAGTATTTGTTAGTATCTTTTGCAACGAAATCTTCATTGCAAAAGATTTTTAGTCAAGAGATGAGAACGTTTTTGCAATGAAATATCTTGTTTTCCCCAACGAAATTTTTTATTGCAAAATAGTTTTAGCGACTATGACAAAATTTTCTTGCAAAAGATCTATAGCATCTTGGCTAATGCGAGGGACCCTGCAAGAAAAAAAAAACGTTGCAAAAGATGTTTTGCAACGAAAACATACCTTTTGCAACGATTTTTTTCCTTACTAAAAGCCATAATTCTTGTAGTGTATGTAGGTGATCTTAGACAAACAGAATGGATGAGCTCCACCCTTCAACACATATCTATGATCTTGTAATAGTTGTCATCATTATATACATTGAGATACCAATAATGATACACTGAATTTAAGGGTCAACAAAGTTTCCAAACTGAATTGAGAAAAAATCGAGCAGGATTCATGTCATTAAGTAATAATAATGTAAGAAAAATCGAGTAGGATTTATGTAATCTCATGCTTTTGTAATGGTAATGAGGATGATGTAGATAAGTAGGTTTCGAACTAAAATATTGGTTTTGATAAGATACTTGAGTTGAGACAGGGTATATCCTTAGTCCAGCACCCTAAAATCTCATAAATTAGGTAACCTATAAAATAGTTCAGCCTAAGACTAACCTCATGGCCTTAATGAACTCTCCTACCTATGCAGTTCAACTGACAGTTCATTACATCTAATACAACCTAAATAAGTTTTGAGTTCATACATTCATGTGTCATGATACAACCATATGTTCAGTAGAAGAAAGTGGAACTTCTAAGGACATATTGCACACATTAAGATAAGATTGAAAATTGAAACAAAAAAGCGCCAAAATATAACACGTCGAATTGAATGTCGTTCAATAGGGTCAGACCTACTTTATGCAAATCAAATGGTATGCTTATCTAGCTTATGTAAAATGCTTTCGCCTGCATTGTTGGACATATCCAATTGAATGTCAATGCCCCTCTCGTTGAGTTAGGATCCTCATCTATAATTGCCTCCTCTATAAGTGTTGCCATAATACGAAGTGATTTACGAGTGGGACCCATGTATGTGACCTAAAAATATAAAATACAAGAGTGACCATGTAACATAATATTAAGACATGAGGGAAATGAAAGAAGCTTAACTAAAATGGTACAAAAAGAGAGAAAATGATAGATTACTAACAATTTAACGAGGCATCACATATATTACTATCTCTTTCCCCCTTGCTGAGTTAAGGAGCTCAGCTACAATCGCTTCATGTTTAGGTGTGTCCACAATATGAAATGATTTTTGAGTAGGGCACATGTATGTGACCTAGAAATACATATCAAGAAAAAGTGTTTATGTAAATCATATTAAGATATAATAAAGTGAGAGAATTTTAATTAATCTATTAGACAAAAACGTAACTGATAAACCAAATAACAAAAAAGAATTTCATATATTTCCTTTTCCATTGGAGGACTAGAAGATTCGTAGCCATCATTACTGATATACCCGTATATACCCTCGGCCATGCCGAGGGCACCCTGCACTTCATCAGGCTCCGGACGACCCCTCGGGAGGCGGACCCATCATCAGGCTCCGGACGACCCCTCCGGAGGCCGACCCTTCATCAGACTCCGGACGACCCCTCGGGAGGCCGACCCTTCATCAGGCTCCGGACGACCCCTCAGGGGGCCGACCCTTCATCAGGCTCCGGACGACCCTCCGAGGGTACGACAGTACGAGGCCTAAATTAGTCTAGACTCACTACCGGAAGGAACTTTGCCCTCGGCCTCGGCTCATAGGCCGAGGGTGACATCATCACAGCGTGTGGTTTGGGAGACGCGTGGAACAGTGCGCGTGAGGATCACATGGCACATGGGAGACCGTTATAACAAAATCACACCCTCACGTGAGGGAATATTATGCCATCATTTGGCATCTACAGGTGTCAACAGGGGATTGGCTAGATCATCATTCACATGCACCATGCATACTTGGGGGGTACACTACACCCCCCAAGACCTATATATACTTGTCATTTACAACCCTACAGGGGATCGATTAATTTTATTGTAACCCTAGCTAAATTCTGCTTGTACACAAAGTAGAGAGAGAAAGTGAGCTTATGTGCATTATATCCAAGGCCATTAGTGCCCATACTTAGTGGATCACACACACTCACAGTGGATGTAGGCCAAATTGGCTGAACCACTATACATCATTGTCTTATTTCCTCTTATACTCATCCCCTTCTACATACTTATACACTTATACATCTCTATAGTTGCCATGGTTACTATTGTTTGAGCTCATCATCACTTATCCGGTGGTGCTAAATCTTAGCATCATCAGTTTGGCGCCGTCTGTGGGAACGAGAAGACATCTCTTCCTTTGTACAGCTTAACCTCACTGGGCACTCTGGTGGTGAGCCATCACTCCCCCTGAGAGGAGATGTTTCACCATTGAAAGAGACCCACTATGGTTCTCAAGCTCACCAGTCTTTTCTTCAGTTCAGCTTTTCATAGCTCAAACACATGGCACCTGAAATGCCACCGCCACCGCTTCCCCCGCCGGATGATGGGGAAAGACCCAGTACCAGTCAGCCGCCGCCTCAGTCTGAGATGGCTGATGTGGCGGCAGCCTTAAAGTCTCTGGAAGCAAGCTAGTGGATGATGCAGGAGCAGTTCACAGCTCTAATCCAGAACATACTAAGACCACCGGGGGTTTCACCTGAGATGATTACTCCGGCAGCAGCTCCAAGATAGCATGAGGCCAGGGGACCACCCCAGGCACCACGTAAAGACCTGCCACCCCCTCAGCGGCGTAGCAATGTTGCTGACCCCCGGCGTCTACGCCTGGGGAGGCAAGGAAACCCTTTCCCTGAGGACAGGTATGACGATTTGGAGGGAGAGGAGGCCCCTATAGAATGCTGGGAACCATATGAGGTCTCCAACAATACTGTACGACCTCTCCAGGATAGTAGAGGAAAGTGCGGGAGACTAAATCCTGATGATCGCCCGAGAGGCTCTGCATTTGATCGCTTGAGCAGGGGGTCAGCCTTTGAGAGGCTGGGCCCAGTAAATGACCTCCGGGAAAAATTATCCAGGTCAAGAAGTGCTGCGAGGTCTAGGAGGGAGGCAGCAGATGGTCGACCCCAAGGACGGGATGACGGCCAAAGGGAAGTAAACAGACAACACAGACCTGCCGCAGCAGAACCCTCCGTCTACCTTAAAGAGGCGGCAGGGGATAACATCGTCCAAGCCAACCCTGCGAGGCCCTGGAATGACTCGATCCAGCGACTAGAGGACAAGATCGGCGATATACTGAAGAGCCGGGACCCTCTTCAAAAGGGATACACCATAGGCTCACCCTTCGTGGCGAAGATAGTCAACTTCCCTACGCCATCAAGGTTCAAGACACCTGTGATCACCCCAAGATGCGACGGGAGCACCAACCCAGTCCGCCATGTTGAGATGTATCAATCAGCAGCAGACATATACTCTATCTAAGATGAGATGAGGTGTCGTGCCTTTTCTGGTACCCTGACAGGGGCTTCACATGTCTGGTACACGTCTCTTCCAAAAAATTCCATTGAAAACTTTAAGCAGCTGGCAGAATGGTTCATCCATAACTTTTGCTTTGGGGTGAGGCCACAGAAGAAGACCACCCACCTGCTCTATGTTAAGTAGGGGAAGAATGAGAGTCTGAGGGACTACATAGCCAGATTCAATAAAGAGAAGCTGGAGGTGGAAGACTATGAGGAGAGCATAGCTATGACAGCCCTGATTGGAGGACTCCAAAAGAGGAAACTGTTATGAAAGCTTGCTGAAGACCCTCCGAGGATGATGGCTGAATTGCTGTCGACGGCAGGAAAGGTGATGAACGCCGAAGAGGCGATGGCCACAAAATCTGAAGACGAAAAAGGAGGTGCTAGTGGGGGTAAATACTCTAAGAAGAACAAAGAGGGGAAGAAGAGGTCCACGGATGACAAGTTCACTGGTTACACCCCTCTAACGGTCAGCTGTGAGCAGATTCTCAATGAGATAAAGAGTGACCGGTCCCTGAAGTGGCCTGAGAAGCTGAGGGTAGCCCCCAGCAAGAGGAATAAGAACCTGTGGTGTGAATTTCACCAAGACCACGGCCGCGTAACAGACAAATGCTTTGCTCTAAAAGATGAGATTGAGAAGATGCTGAAAGAAGGGAAGCTCAGAAAGTACGTCGACAAAGGTGCCTTCAAAAGGGGCCGAGGGGACGACCCCAGAAAGAAGCGAGGCGATGCATGTAGAGAAGGTCCTCAAAAAAGAGGGGATGACCCTTCTGATGATGAGGACGACCCTAACCTCCTGCCGAGAGACGAGCACGGCCCTGTCAAGAGGCTTAATATGATCTAGCTCAGAGTGGGAATGATCTCCGGGGGTCTAGCTGGAGGAGGGTCTGAGGTCACCGACAGGAAGGCCCATGTGGATGAGGCCAGGGTAGTGACGAAGACGGTACACTCAACCTCCCTGGAGGCCAAGTCAGAAAAGAGGAAGAAGGTTGATATGGACACTCTGATAGTGGGATTTTCAAGAATGGACTTCAAAGGCCTCTTAGCCCCACATGATGACCCTCTCGTCATCACTACCAGGGTGCACGGGTGCGAGGTGCCGAGGATCCTAGTAGATGGGGGCTCATCTACAGACGTGATGTTTTGGCCATGCTTCAAAGCCTTAGGTCTCAGTCGTGCTAGACTCGTCCCGCACCATCATCCATTGATTGGGTTTAGTGGGGAAAAGGTTCATCCCCTTGGAGTGTATGAGGCTGATGTCAGGATGGGGGACGAATGGCCGAGATGGCTCACCAAGAGGGTCAGTTTCTTTGTGATGGATGAGCATGTATTTTCGGCTTACAACATCATACTGGGGCGTGTGGTCCTCAAGGGGTTTGAAGCTGTGCCATCTACGGTCCATCAGATGATTAAATTTCCTACCCCTTACGAGGTGGGGGAAGTTCAGGGAGACCAGATGACAGCGCGAGAATGTTACTACAACTCCGCTGAAGAAAGAGAGGCACACAGGAGGGCTACAACCACTTACAATATTGATACCCTAGACCCCAGGGATGAGACGAAGCTAAAGAAAGGAGAGGCCGCGGAAGAGGTAGAATCCATCACCTCGATGAGGATGACCCGGAAAAAATCGTCCAAGTCGACAAGTCTCTGAAGCCCAACATCAAGGAAGACCTCATTAAACTGTTGAGGAGAAGACGAAGCGTCTTCGCGTGGAGTCATATAGATATGCCAGGGATCGACCCTGAAATCATGTGCCACAAGCTCAATGTGGTAGAAGGAGTGAGGCCGGTAAAGCAGAAGAGGAGAATTTACTCTAGAGAAAAGTATGAGGTCATTAGGGACGAGGTCAAAAAATTAGAAGATGCTGAATTTATTAGAGAGGTCATCTACCCTGAATGGCTGTCCAATGCAGTCATTGTCCCAAAGGCCAACGGGAGGTGGAGAATGTGTGTGGACTTCACAGACCTCAACAAGCACTATCCCAAAGACAGCTTCCCTCTCCCCCGCATTGACCGGATGGTAGACGCTACCGCAGGCCATGAGCTCATGAGCTTCATGGATGCTTACTCAGGGTACAACCAGATCTTTATGAACCCTGAAGACTCGGAGAAGACAGCCTTCATTACTGACAAGGGGACATACTGTTATAGGGTCATGCCCTTCGGCCTAAAAAATACGGGGGCAATGTACCAGCGCCTCGTAAATAAAATGTTCGAAGACCAAATTGGGAAGTCTGTGGAGGTCTATGTAGATGACATGCTGACTAAGAGTTTGAAGGCAGAGGATCATGTGGCAGACCTAGAGAGGACCTTTAATATGATGGACAAATACCAGATGAAGCTTAATCCGTCCAAGCGTGTCTTCGGGGTCGGAGCAGGGAAGTTCTTGGGGTTCATTGTCAACCAAAGAGGCATCGAGGCCAATCCTGAAAAGATAAAGGCCCTTGTTGAGATGAAGACCCCCAAGTACATTAAAGACGTTCAGAGACTCACAGGGAGAGTTGCTGCCTTGAACAGGTTCGTGTCTAGGGCCACAGACAAGTGTTTACCATTCTTCAAAATTCTCAGGAAAGCCTTCGAATGGAGTAAAGAGTGTGATGAGGCCTTCAAGGAGTTAAAATCATACCTGGGATCTCCCTTGCTGTTGTCACGGACCGTGCAGGGTGAATGACTTTATGTGTACCTCGTCGTCTCAGAGTCAGCCATCAGCGCAGTCATTATGAGAGATGAAGACGGGGTACAGAAGCCTGTGTATTTTAACAGCAAGGCACTCCAGGGGGCAGAGCAAATATACCCAAGGATGGAGAAATTGGCCTACGCCTTAATCCATGCCTCAAGGAAGATGAAGCCGTACTTCCAATCCCATATAATGGTCATCCTCACCGACTCTCCTCTTAGGCAGGTCCTACACAAGCCAGAAAAATCAGGTAGGTTAATGGCCTGGGCTATAGAGCTGGGGGAGTTTGACATTGTGTATCAGCCTAGGACGGACATTAAGGGGCAAGCATTGGCAGACTTTGTGGCTGAGTTTACTTGGGAAGATGATGAAGCCGAGGATGAGGGCCTCGGGAAGATAGATACCCGACAGGGTGAGATCGTCGACACGCCTACAGAAAAGGCTGAGACGAGCACCGCTAGGAGGAAAGTGGTTGAAAACGAAGAGGGAAGATATCTCTTTAGACAGGGGTCACTCACCGAGGGAAGTTTCTCAGAAGAACACACCGTGTGGAGTCTCTTCGTTGACGGGTCCTCCTGTGATAACGGAAGTGGAGCTGGACTGATACTATCAGCACCCGCTGGCACAGATGTTGAATATGCCCTGAGGTTCAACTTCAAAGCCTCCAACAATGAGGCTGAATATGAAGCCTTGGTCGCAGGCCTCTCCTTGGTCAAGTCTCTTAGTGTCGGCCAGATTTTGGTTCACAGTGATTCGAGGCTAATAGTGAATCAGATACTAGGAGCCTACGAGGCCAAGGACTAGAGGATGGCTAGGTACCTTGAGAAGGTGAGGTCGTTACTGAAGGGCTTCAGAGAAGTGAAATTAAAGAGGATACCTAGGCTCGATAATGCCCGTGCTGATGCCCTTTCTAGGTTGGCCTCGGTAACGAGGACAAACATCAGGAGGACGGTCCCAGTAGAAATTTTGCATCGAGAAACTATTGAAGACACTGGGGGGAACACTTGGCAATTGCCTAAATGTTTCTCAGGAAGCTTCATGGATGGACCCTCTGATCAGGTACATTAAAGAGGGAGAGATGCTAGAAGCAAGGCAAGAAAGGAAGAAGTTGAGATACCGGGCTGCAAAGTTCACCGTCATTGGGGATACCTTGTACAAAAAGGGATTTTTACTCCCCTTACTCGGGTGCGTGCACCCATCTGAGGTCTCATCCCTTTTGCAAGATGTGCACGAAGGATCGTGCTCAAGCCACATCGGGGGCAGATCCTTAGCGAAGAGAGTGATCACCCAGGGGTACTGGTGGCCGACCTTGGGGAAAGACGCAGCGGCATATGTAAAAAAATGTGACAAATGTCAAAGATTTTCCACCATCCCTCACCAGCCCCATCAGCCTCTTACTTCTATTACATCACCATGGCCGTTTGCAGTGTGGGGAATTGACCTAGTAGGACCCTTGCCTAGGGCCATCAATAACTATCGGTTCCTCATCGTAGCCATTGACTATTTTTCAAAGTGGGTGGAAGCGGAGCCGATGGTGACGATAACAGAGCAGAAGACCTTCCAGTTCATTTGGAAAAATATTATATGCAGATATGGTCACCCCAACACCCTCATCTCGGATAATGGGACTCAGTTCAAGAATACCTCTCTATAGAAGTACTGTGAAAGGGTGAGTATCAAACAATTTTTCTCCACCCCAGGCCGACCTCAGGCCAATGGGCAAACAGAAGTTACATACAGGACAATCCTAGATGGAATCAAGAAGAGGCTTGAGGAGGCCAAAGGAAGATGGGTCGATGAGTTATATGCCGTGCTGTGGGCATACAGGACGACAGTGAGAACCTCTACCGGAGAAACCCCATTCATGCTAGCTTATGGCTCAGAAGCCGTCATCCCCACCGAGATTGAGTTTCCTACTCATAGGGTCCAAATGTATGACCCCCAGAGAAATGCGGAAGAGAGGAGACTCGACCTGGACCTGATTGAGGAAAGTAGGGAGGACGCTGAGATAAGGCGGGCAGCTTACCAGCAGAGGACCGCAAGGTTTTACAATCAGAGGGTGAAACAGAGGCCAATCGCAGTGGGGGACTTGGTCCTCAAAAAGACATGGCAAAAGCCCAACAAGCTCCATCCTAATTGGCATGGCCCATATAGGGTCATCGATGAAGTCGTCCCTGGGACCTATAGACTAGAAAACCTAGAAGGGGAACCCTTTTCCAACCCCTGGAATGAAGATCATTTGAAGAAATATTATCAGTAGTGTTGTAAGGTCTTGATAGACCATAATTGTAATAAGAGTTGCTCCAACAGAACACTTGGAAAATTAATGAGAAATATCAGTGTTTCCCCTCATCCTGTGGTTATCGGTCCTAGCACGCATGGAAATATCTACAGAGAACCACCCTCGGCTATAATGAGGATCAGTGGAGGGGACGACCCCACCACTGTCCTCAAGAAAGACGAGGGAAAACTCTGTTAAAAACCATTAATTTGGTAAGTTGAACCCTCGGCTATAATGAGGGCCAGTGGAGGGGACGACCTCACCACTGTCCTCAAGAAAGACGAGGGAAAACTTTGTTCAAAACCATTAATTTGGTAATTTGAACCCTCGGCTATAATTAGGGCCAGTGGAGGGGACGACCCCACCATTGTCCTCAAGAAAGACGAGGGAAAACTTTGTTAAAAACCATTAATTTGGTAATTTGAACCCTCGGCTATAATGAGGGCCAGTGGAGGGGACGACCCCACTACTGTCCTCAAGAAAGATGAGGGAAAACTTTGTTAAAAACCATTAATTTGGAAAGTTGAATCCTCGGCTATGATGAGGGCCAGTGGAGGGGACAACCCCACCACTGACCTCAAGAAAGACGAGGGAAAACTTTGTTAAAAACCATTAATTTGGTAAGTTGAACCCTCGGCTCTGATGAGGGCTAGTGGAGGGGAAAACCCCACCACTGACCTCAAGAAAGACGAGGGAATACTTGTTTAAAAATATTAATTTGGTGATTAACCCTCGGCTATGACGAGGGCCAGTGGAGGGGACGACCCCACCACTGACCTCAAGAAAGACGAGGGAATGCTTTGTTTAAAACCGTTAATTTGGTGGTTAATCCTCGGCTATAATGAGGGCCAACGCAGGGGATGACCCCTCGTTCACCCTCAAGAAAGACGAGGGAGAGGTTAGTGGCATTAACAAAGACAACACAAATAGTACAAGAAGCAAATATGGAAGACAGCAAAGGAGACGATAGTATAAATGAAATATCAAGTGTTTTACAAGTAGAGTACAAAAATATTGATTACATCAAGAGGGTATGGGCTACAGACAGCCACCCTATGGAACAGCATCAGAGGTTAGGGCCTCAACATCTACGAGAGGGGTCTCCTCAATGACCACAACTGGATGATCTTCAGATGTGCCGACCCCCTCGACTTGAAGTTGGGATTCCACTTGGTTTAGAGCCTCGGCAATTAGGGGGTCATCCAGTTGAACGGCCTCCAGAGAAGGACGAACATAAGAGACGACGTCGCCAAACTTGAGGACGACCCACCGACAAGCCGTCCTTATCCCTCTCTCCAAGTACTCAAGGCCGAAACCTTGGAACTCATCTGAGAGTTTATATGCTTCCACAGCGTCAGCCTCGGCTTTCTTCACATCCTCAGACAGCTCAACCTTAAACTGGGCCTCCCGATGGGTCATGGCTTCATCTTTCTCCTTCAGAAGCAAGTCTCTAGCCTTCAGATCCTCATCATGCTGCCTCGTCAGCTCGTCCATAATTCGTGCATGTTCAGTTCTGGCACTCTCTAGCTCAGCCTTTACAGTATCTAAGTCAGCCTGCAGGTCGGCCTCATGCTGGATGGCCCTCTCGGCCTCATGGAATTTCTTCTAATTCTCAACCATCCATTTAGTTGCCGAGGTAAAGGCGCATACAGACTGCACAGAAAACATTAACAGTTGTTAAGAGGCCGAGGAAAGAGTTATCAAAAAAATGCAATTAAAAGAAATGAATCAAGACCGATACCTGGGCTAGAGCTTGCAGACCATAGTCATACACTTTGGCTGGAGGCATCTTTGATAAGAAGTCGTAATCAGCAACCGAGGGAGCAGAAAAGATTGAGGCCTTGGCTGCCCTCAAATTTGCAATGAGCGATGACGGCTCGGCCCTCAGATGTGCTAAGTTTTGGGACCAGAAGGCCCCCATACTGGATGAAGAAGCAGCCCCTTCAGATGCTTCGACCCTGGCCCTCGTCCGAGAATTCGGCCGAGGGTCAACAGGAATCTCAGGCTCCTTTTTTTGTGGCTATCAGCTATCGGCTCAACAACCGTCGGCCCCACAGCCTTCGTATTCCTTGGAGCCTGCTGAGGCTCCTTACCTTTCTTCTTTGCCAGGCCTGATAGTAAACTGGGAGCAGTCATTTCCCAGAGAGAGTCTGATACACCGGCAGGACAACCTGAAAAGGGTACGACACATGAGAAAAATGCAGAGATAAAAAGAAAACACTTGAAAAAAGAAACGTTAAGTGTAACTCACATAGTTCTGTCAGGGGGCTGACCCTGAGACCAGCTTCCTTGAGGAACCGAGGGGTCATCAGCTCTTCAAACTTTGCAAGCTCACCACCTCTCCCTCGTTCCCTCAGATACTCAACGATGTCCTTCTCCTCCAGACTAAGTCCGGGGTCTGACCTGGCCTTCATTGAAGTATTAGACCATCTTCTGGGGACCCTCGGACCATCGGCTACAAGTTGAGCCTCGACGGTGAACTCCCACTCCCCAGAGATAAAGAAGAATCTCTTCTTCCAATCGTGGTTAGAGGTTTGTGCCACGTGGAGAAGTTTTTTCTCACACCTCCTCGCCCCTAGATGATAGTACCCAGGCTGTTTGGACGAGGAGGTGATATTGTAGCAGGCCAAGAATACATCAGCCGAGGGCTCATCAGTGAAAGCATTCTTCCACAGGGAGATGTAGCCCAGGATCGTCCTCCAAGAGTTGGGAGGAAGCTGAGAGGGGGCAACACCAAGGGCTGACAGGATATCTACGACAGCAGGATGCAGAGGGAATCTGACACCAACCTTGAACATCTGTTCATATACTGCAACCTCTCCCTCATCGCAATCAAAAACCCTCTCAGACTCAGAGGGAACCCTCATAGTTATGCTGGGGGGCACTCCATAGGCATGTCTCCACAACAAGAGGTTGCGTTCCCTCACGGAGGAGATATAGGACGAGGCATGGGAGGTATCAACCTGGTCATCTGTATCATCGCCCTCGTCCTCATTCCCCTCTCCCTCGGACTCGTCATCTGCCAGAGGACCCTGGGGAAAGGCCATCTGAAAAGCATGTGGAGATAGGGTTGTCACAGGGACAGCCTCGGAGGGGACCATACCCTCGGCCTGTCGACCTGGGCTTAGATCAGACATCTCTTTTCTCCCAGAAGGTCCAGCGCCAGTTGGCGACGACACTCTCTCATCCATCTCACTTGAGTAACTCTCGGTTGGACGAGAGGAAGACCCAAAAGACTCAGACGGTTCAAATGGTTTTATTGTGGCTAGAGGAATGGGAAATATAGGTCGTACCCAGTTAGGGTCGGCCCCTCGTCTCCTCTCCTCCTCTTCCTCTATTCGTCTGATCTCAACAAATAATTTCTCTCTCAGGGAAGGGAACTCCTCAGCTAAGCTATAAAGCCTCCTAAGCATCAAGGGGGAGACCCTACACTTGGAGGAATTTTGGGGAACTCAACTACAAATAAGTTTACAGTTGAACAGGTTGGACTTTTGGATTGAAACAAAAGAATTTAAGGGTTTTGATCAAGAACACTGAAGAACCAGTTGCCGGAGAAGACACCGGAAAAAGTTATGAGACAACCCAAGGAAAATGCAGCCCTACGAGCCTAAAAAGCAAATAGAAATGAAGATAAAAGAGAGCGCTGGGGCAAATGGATTACCTGATAAAGAGAAAGCAAGACTGCCAAAGTTGCTAAGCTTGGAGGATCGAAGACTGTAGAAATGGCAATGAAGACTAGTGAAAGGCTAGAGAGAGAGAGCTTGGTCGCGAAGAAGAAGAAGAAGAGAGAGAGAGTTCAAAAATCTCTTAAATACCTTAGTAATGAGCGGGCCCATTAACCAAGGCAGGGCACAGCCCACGAGGAAGGCATCATTAGGGCACAAAGCCCCAAGCAAAGATTGCAGCAGCCATGCCTTGGAAACTGGAACAACAATGAGTATCTGCCCAGGTGTCACTCACTTAACTGGTCATACACGCATCTCAATTACAACACTATCCCTCAGCCATCTCAACAGCGCCTATGGCTAAGGGCTGGGGGATGATTGATATACCCGTATATACCCTTGGCCATACCGAGGGCACCCTGCACTTCATCAGGCTCCGGACGACCCCTCAGGAGGCCGACCCATCATCAGACTCTGGATGACCCCTCGGGAGGCCGACCCTTCATCAGGCTTCGGACGACCCCTCAAGGGGCCGACCCCTTAGGGGGACGACCCTTCATCAGGTTCCGACCGACCCCTCAGGGGGCCGACCCTTCATCAGGCTCCGGACGACCCTCCGAGGGTATGACAGTACGAGGCCTAAATTAGGCCAGACTCACTACCGGAAGGAACTTTGCCCTCGGCCTCAGCTCATAGGCCGAGGGTGACATCATCACAGCGCGTGGTTTGGGAGACGCGTGGAACAGTGCGCGTGAGGCTCACATGGCACATGGGAGACCGTTATAACAAAATCACACCCTCACGTGAGGGAATATTATGTCATCATTTGGCATCTACAGGTGTCAACAGGGGATTGGCTAGATCATCATTCACATGCACCATGCATACTTGGGGGGTACACTACACCCCCCAAGACCTATATATACTTGTCATTTACAACCCTACAGGGGATCGATTAATTTTATTGTAACCCTAGCTAAATTCTACTTGTACACAAAGTAGAGAGAGAAAGTGAGCTTATGTGCATTGTATCCAAGGCCATTAGTGCCCATACTTAGTGGATCACACACACTCACAGTGGATGTAGGCCAAATTGGCTGAACCACTATACATCATTGTATTATTTCCTCTTATACTCATCCCCTTCTATATACTTATACACTTATGTGACACCCCGACTAATTAAATACCTGGTAGCTACTCCTTTATTATATAAATCAAAATGCCAAGTTGGCTCAGTTAATAGCATCACTGTCGAAAACATTCTATTATTACTAACCACCTAGTATTTAAAAAGTAAGTTGCCAAATTTTAATTAAAGCCTGATTAACATGCAGTAAAAGATTTAAAGCAAGAATAATATCACCAATCACCATAACGAAATAATAGAATAACCAACACATGATATAAATAAATCTCGAGGAAGAACTCCTCACAACAAGATCCCACAACTGAAGTAAGTAACGAAATACTGAATACTGAATTAATACATGCCAGAGTCTGAAAAACTGAAATGGAAATGTCTCTAACAGAATTTGGGCAACATGCCCTACAACTGAGGAATACTGAGTATGGAATCCAAATGATATAAGCGTCTAAAAGCAAATCCCTGTAGCTTCCACAAGCAGCTACAGCTCGTCATCTGAGTGAGAATCCTATGCATGGTGTCCTTGTGGCTGGGCACCTAAAATGGTTTTACAAAAAAAAAATAGATTTGAAAGCAAACGGGTCAGAGCCCGAATGTGGAGATATTTTAAAAACCTGCAAGTGCTTTAAAAACATTTAAAACAGTATATGCAAAATACATGTTAGGACGTGCTCTCACATGAGATACTCACCTCTCGTCTAATGTGTTATCTCATAACTATCTAATTCTCAAGAGTTTCTAACACTTCTACTCGGTTCACGTTTTAATTCCAACCTTAACAATTAAATAGAGAGTTATACTTTAATTCTCGGATTCCCAATTATTAACAACACCACTTATTGATTTCAGTCCCCTTTTATCTTTTCACAACGTGATAATAAATATACACACAATTTATCATAGAAAAATTCCTTTTCCTTTAACCGTATATTATTCACATCATAAATATACAATACAAGTACCCAAAGGCTAAGCTGCGGTGCACACATACTCTGCTATCCATCCTGGTACATCACGTACATAAGGATTACGCATTTCGAATCTCTCAGGAATCGTTCAGATAACAACATCACAAATAATGGAGGCGAACACAGTCACCATCACATGGGTCACGCACATACCTACGCTCCCACGATCAGCAAACTTATTAACATCCCAATAAGTCCTTCAATGACCTATGTTCATCGAGGTAACCAATCTAAATCCGGGCAACACAAGGATAAGAAGGCCGTAAGCGAACGTAAACCTCCCGTGATAGCAAGTATGGTAGGTATGTCATACACATAGAGTTATATACTAAGCATTCACACATCTTAGATATCTCGATATTAATAAAGGTATACTCTACATCTTTATACCATTATTCCAAAGTCATATATTTCAAGTTTCCCGATAATATAAAAGTTAAACTGTCGACACGTCTCACGTCGTAGTTTCTTATACTTAAAACCTATCTAAAATAGATTATTAAGTCCCTATTATTCCCACATATAACCTCTTTATTCCTAAGGTCTTTACTTCTGCCCCAAACCTCATTTCACCAAATTATTCAAATTTACACTATTAACCCAAATATTATCTCACTTATCGAATTTCATTAATTTAGAATAATTCCTCAAATTGAATTCTAATTAAGGTCCAATATCATAATCATGCCTACTGGTCTTCCTTAAGGTTAAGGGTATTCATAAAGTCTCCAATAATATTTTCCGAGGGTTACCACCATTAAAAAATCAAATTAGGGAAAATTTTATTCATTCTGGGAAGGTCGATCGATCGACCTTTATCTTCGATCGATCGATGGTGGTCGATCGATCGACTGAAGAACATCGATCGATCGAACGCACCAGGTATGGTTACGGACTGCTTCGTTTTGCAGTTACCAATTCGTCCCAAAACACCATTTACAAGCATGAAACTCTAAGACAAGGTTACAATATCATCATACTATCATTCTACAACAGTATTAACATTCTAAAACCCATAATTCATCATTCAAAGGCTTTGTTTAGATCAAAACTACATCATTAATTCCAGATTTCTTCTTCATTCAAGAACATCAATAAACTTCTTCTAAATTCCATTTTTAGATCATCAATGGTTCTGTTTTAAACACCTAATTCGTCCAGAATATTACTACATGCAATACCTATCATAATTCATAGCTTTTAACTTCCAATTTATGGGTCTAAATCATCTTCCAAGATCAATTTCGAAATTCCTAAACATGGAAAAGCATAGCTTGAATCAAATACATTTAAACCACTTGCCTTAATCTTTCTCTGAATTTGATGTTGAATTTGAAGGTTGAATCTGTCCTCTCTCTCTCTTTCTGCAGAATTCTTTCCTTTCTCTCTCTCTCTACAAGTTCTTCCCAAGGATGATGACAATGGAGGTGGAGTTGGTTTTTGGCAATAAAGAACTATTTCTTAACTTCTCCCGTAACCCAATAAGTCCCTTAGTGTAGTTAGTGGGTTTAGTGGATGGAGATTAAGTCAGATTTCTATTTCTAATTTTCGTCACTTTTAAATTCCCAAAAATACAAAATTACCAAAGTACCCTTTATGTTGCCGGTATGGCCTAAAAATACCCCGGGACCCAACCTAAACCCTCGGCTAGTGTTTTCTGACTATCTCGACCCTTCCGGACGCGTTGGCGCACTCAAAATGACCATACGGTTAATGGAACTAAAATTCACTTTTTAAATATAATAATATAATACCATGACGCGGCGGTCACACGCGTCTCAACAAAATTCCCAAATTGCCGTATTTAAATCTCACGACAATTTCAATATTTCCAATATTCATATATTGCCATATATACACATTATAATCAAATAGTAACTCACATCTCGTTAATATTTTTATCCGGATTAATTTCTAAATTAATACACATTTAATTCAATTAATCCCAAAAATAAATATCACAGAAAATACGGGGTATTACATACTCCCCCCCTAATAACTGAATTTCGTCCCGAAATTCGGAAAAGTAAGGTACGCCTGAAAAAATAGGTATCCTCCAGTGTTCAAAACAATTATAAAGAGAAGTCCAAATTACTAAAACCCTCGCTTCACAATGAGTTTGTTTAACATACTTGATACCTTATCAGAATAATCTCGATAAATGCACTTCGCGTTGTGCTCTTATTAAACAACATTCTAGTAAAAATACCTTATACATCATTGGCCATATTGTCTCAATATCCTTATGAGTCCGCACCTCACGTATTAACTCCCGCTTTTATCAAAACATGAGACACCCATTCTTGGAAGGAATCAATAACATATCTGACTACTCTTGCCCACTCTTTGAATCTCTATTCCCGACGTTGTGACCTTTACACAAGGGAAAACCACTTCAGCCTGTTGATGTTACACCAACCTTTATAAGTACCTTGTCCACCATAAATACATACGGGTGCTTTTTTTTTCCTCCAACGCTACCATTTGGTAATATTTGCTCCTCATGTCTACAATGTACCTCACTAGTTATACCCGATTTGGAATTGAAAATATCGCAATGAATCCAAAATTTCTTTCATACCATCCATCAATCGTTAGTCACCTTACGCCTGCACACCGGGTTTTAGGTGATACAACCCTCAGGTTGAATCGTTATTTCTCACTACTTATTGTCGCCCCACTTGAATGTGGATATCGGGGATTTCATCCCAGTTCTAAATAGTATTATGTCGAACCACGTACCGGCGTGTTCACTATCTAATAGTGTAAATCATCCTAAGTATATAATAATTTCTCTCCTTCTGGACAACATGTCCCACATAATTGAAAGAACTCATTACTTATCATTAAGTTGGTTATCTCTCCCGAAAATTCTCCAACTTGACCCGCCCTTTTTGGAATCGTCGTCTTGATACGAAATTATCTGGTTGGTCATCTAACCCCGACTGTTGTACTACATATTATACCTCCTTCAATGCCGATATTCACATAAAATTTTCCCCGTTAAATGATACTTAATGATCTTATCCTCCCGACGAATACCAAAAGTTTGGACCTTTACCCTTTTCACTACTTTGTACATAACTAGACTTCATAACTGATTGACATCTTCATTTTTATTTACTCTTGAGTCACCCTCAACATTCGATTGGTCGGAACTCTACTCCAAATTTCTCATAATAATTTATTCGTCTTCTCAAGAGATATCCCTTTATTAAATGGCTTTCTACTGCCTTTTCTCCAAATTTGAATTTGCTACACTGACATATGATATCCACTTACACCTTATCTTATGACGTTTAATCTCATAAGTAAAAATCTCATTCGTCCATGTTCCCTCTTCCTTTGATTTACGCTTTAGTAAATCAAGATGTATTTGCCCCTTATAACCCATCCATACTGTTTTTAAACATTATATACGATTCATGCAAATCCCAAACTCTTTATCTTCACTGTAAATACAACGGTGCTATACCACTAGGGCGTTCTCAATTGCTTCTGAATTACAAATCCTAAATCCTCCTTATCCTCAATGCGTCCCTCAACATGTCGTGCCAAAACTAATATTATTAGTACTTACATCGTAATTTACTAACAACTGGCTCTAATGGCCTTACAACATAATTTACTCCTTGTAACTTCCCGTTATAACTACATACTCCCGTATCGATAGAGGTATCCACTTCATGAACGAAGGGCCACACTTCTCCTTACTACCAATCTTACGCTAAGTTTCATGCGTGGGGTGTCTCGCAAAGCGAAATCCAAACAAGGAACCCCCCCCCCCCGATACACTACTATCTAGCATTGTTGGTCATCGGAATCCGTTAAGCCCTGTCCATAGTATGTACCCCTACACTCTCGTTTCTCAACAAAGATACATTTTGCCGCAATGACACTTAAACAAGGATCTCCCTTCGAATGACACTTTCTCTTGACACTGATGGTAATCACATTCCATATACACCACGTAACTAAGATCGGGGTTCTCAAAATCCCGTCCCCAGACACACAACTATGAGTATAAACTCCTCAAATCTCTAACGGGGAATAAAACGATGCACTCCTTTTGTTATAACTTCTCTATCGTTAATTATAAAAACCAACTAACTCTTTGTTGACTAGTAAATCAATTACATACGACTCATAATAATGAAATCCCTACGCATAATGGGATTTAATATCCGAGACCATTACACCATTTTGAAATCACAACATATTCACATATATGTGTGTATACCTATATACAAAAGTACAATTGCGCGTCCGGTCCCCTCACAGATGGGGCCTCGTCAGAACAAAACATGCTACCCCAAGGTGGCAATCCCAATAAACTTGCAATACCAGCACACTATAGGTATAATCATATATATAAAACCATAAATAATAACATCTCATACTCGTATAATACAGCACTAAAACGAGTAATTTCAATAAAGCAAAACCGCTATTAATATACCCATTCATCCTCCGCGGATGACGATAAAAGTAATCCCCCACACTATTAGGGAAAATTGTTCTTATATATAATAAAGTTACTGATATACCCACTAAATTCGACTCTCAAGTGAAAATAACAATAGTGACAAATGTAGCAACTCCTTCACGCCACAAATAACATGCATCATCATCTGAGAATGTAACTAATACTTCTATTTTATCAATCGTCCCGGCTACTCAAATGGTTCCTGGACATACCACACATATCTGTCCCAAACCGAATATTTCAATAACTGTTGCCCTCGCCAGACACAATACCTTGATCCCTACTCTTGTATCGGGAAAATTTTTATAACGCACGGGTTTCACTCCCCACAGAAATACCTCTACACATACTCCACTTATCTTTTGTCTCACAAATCATGTTAAGGTGGTCCATCTCTTGGATGTTGGTAGTCTTGACTCAGACGACTATCTCTGTTGTTCCCTTAGTATTGATGGCCCTAAGGATCACGCTACTAATTTTTCCACCTTTCTTACTGAAATTACCATCGCTCGGTAGTAATTCCGCTATCGAATTATTTTAACGGTTTCTCCATTGGGTCTTCCCATTGTGGTGCTTCTCCACCACCAGTTTTCCCCAGTTTTACTTTATATAAAGTTCTCGATTCTTGTGTCTCCCCCACCCGGGGATGTTTACCTCCAAATTAACACTATGCGACAATACCATTTGCTTTAACCGTCCAAGCAGAGTCCTGCCCGAAGGACTTGCGATTATCCTCTGTAAATTCTTCCTTTAATATCCCCTTCTCCGTTTCACCTACTTCACCCGGTGTAGGGTTCACTAAATAGTTTTATTTCTCCTCACAAAGTGGCCTCTGTCTGGACCTCTCGTGTGAGTTTAGAACGACATTCGTTTCTCACCCCAAACATTTTATCACGAAACTTATGGTCAAACCATTCGTGTACGCCTTCTCTCGACGTTACATTCCACTTATAAGTGTGGTGATTGTTTCTCCCCATAGAAACTCCGCTCTCACGTGATAAGAAAATTTTCTCAAATTTTCTCTCTCGATTAGCCATACTCCGACACCAGTCCAAGCCTTTGGATACCTTGCGTTCGTTTGGCTAGCACATGCCGTCTTCTCCTTTTGAGTATTGCCACTGCTGGTTCTCTTCAATGTTACATTTAATTCTTACTCTCCCATTCCAACTTTGTTGGATGTGCCTAATTTGATCCCATTCCTACTATAGCCTCACCCTGAAGTCTCAGGTTGCGTCTTAGCCTTTTATATCATCCAGGACTTCCGTGCCATAGTATCGGTGACTTCAACTACGGTCATCCTTCTTTAAATAAATCAATTATTCTCAATATAAGTTTTCCTCCTGCTGTTCACCCATCTGTCTTCGCCTGACTTACTGCATTGTTCGGTACTCGAATACACCCGATCGCAAATAAGATTCACTACCATATGTATTAAAGAAGGAGAACAAAATCTCACCAAAGATATCAACAATCCTAAGCATAGGGTTCTATATCAAAGAAAGCTCAGCGGAAACATAATAAGCCGTACAGATCCTAAGGACACTAGAACCTGATGCTCTGATACCACCTGTGACACCCCGACTAATTAAATACCGGGTAGCTACTCCTTTATTAAATTAAATCAAAATGCCAAGTTGGCTCAGTTAATAGCATCACTGTCGAAAACATTTTATTATTACTAACCACCTAGTATTTAAAAAGTAAGTTGCCAAATTTTAATTAAAGCCTGATTAACATGCAGTAAAAGATTTAAAGCAAGAATAATATCACCAATCACCATAACGAAATAATAGAATAACCAACACATGATATAAATAAATCTGGAGGAAGAACTCCTCACAACAAGATCCCACAACTGAAGTAAGTAACGAAATACTGAATACTGAATTAATACATGCCAGAGTCTGAAAAACTGAAATGGAAATGTCTCTAATAGAATTTGGGCAACATGCCCTACAACTGAGGAATACTGAGTATGGAATCCAAATGATATAAGCGTCTAAAAGCAAATCCCTGTAGCTTCCACAAGCAGCTACAGCTCGTCATCTGAGTGAGAATCCTATGCATGGTGTCCTTGTGGCTGGGCACCTAAAATGGTTTTACAAAAAAAATAGATTTGAAAGCAAATGGGTCAGAGCCCGAATGTGGAGATATTTTAAAAACCTGCAAGTGCTTTAAAAACATTTAAAACAGTATATGCAAAATACATGTTAGGACGTGCTCTCACATGAGATACTCACCTCTCGTCTAACTGTGCACTCCTAACGTTCCTGTACCCCATTCATGTGTTATCTCATAACTATCTAATTCTCAAGAGTTTCGAACACTTCTACTCAGTTCACGCTTTAATTCCAACCTTAACAATTAAATAGAGAGTTCTACTTTAATTCTCGGATTCCCAATTATTAACAACACCACTTATTGATTTCAGTCCCCTTTTATCTTTTCACAACGTGATAATAAATATACACACAATTTATCATAGCAAAATTCCTTTTCCTTTAACCGTATATTATTCACATCATAAATATACAATACAAGTACCCAAAGGCTAAGATGCGGTGCACACATACTCTGCTATCCATCCCGGTACATCACGTACATAAGGATTACGCATTCCGAATCTCTCAGGAATCGTTTAGATAACAACATCACAAATAATGGAGGCGAACACAGTCACCATCACATGGGTCACGCACATACCTACGCTCCCACGATCAGCAAACTTATTAACATCCCAATAAGTCCTTCAATGACCTATGTTCATCGAGGTAACCAATCTAAATCCGGGCAACACAAGGATAAGAAGGCCCTAAGCGAACGTAAACCTCCCGTGATAGCAAGTATGGTAGGTATGTCATACACATAGAGTTATATACTAAGCATTCACACATCTTAGATATCTCGATATTAATAAAGGTATACTCTACATCTTTATACCATTATTCCAAAGTCATATATTTCAAGTTTCCCGATAATATAAAAGTTAAACTGTCGACACTTCTCACGTTGTAGTTTCTGATACTTAAAACCTATATAAAATAGATTATTAAGTCCCTATTATTCCCACATATAACCTCTTTATTCCTAAGGTCTTTACTTCTGCCCCAAACCTCATTTCACCAAATTATTCAAATTTACACTATTAACCCAAATATTATCTCATTTATCGAATTTCATTAATTTAGAATAATTCCTCAAATTGAATTCTAATTAAGGTCCAATATCATAATCATGCCTACTGGTCTTCCTTAAGGTTAAGGGTATTCATAAAGTCTCCAGTAATATTTTCTGAGGGTTACCACCATTAAAAAATCAAATTAGGGAAAACTTTATTCATTCTGGGAAGGTCGATCGATCGACCTTTACCTTCGATCGATCGATGGTGGTCGATCGATCGACTGAAGAACATCGATCGATCGAACGCACCAGGTATGGTTACGGACTGCTTCGTTTTGCAGTTACCAATTCGTCCCAAAACACCATTTACAAGCATGAAACTCTAAGACAAGGTTACAATATCATCATACTATCATTCTACAACAGTATTAACATTCTAAAACCCATAATTCATCATTCAAAGGCTTTGTTTAGATCAAAACTACATCATTAATTCCAGATTTCTTCTTCATTCAAGAACATCAATAAACTTCTTCTAAATTCCATTTTTAGATCATCAATGGTTCTGTTTTAAACACCTAATTCGTCCAGAATATTACTACATGCAATACCTATCATAATTCATAGCTTTTAACTTCAAATTTATGGGTCTAAATCATCTTCCAAGATCAATTTCGAAATTCCTAAACATGGAAAAGCATAGCTTGAATCAAATACATTTAAACCACTTGCCTTAATCTTTCTCTGAATTTGATGTTGAATTTGAAGGTTGAATCTGTCCTCTCTCTCTTTCTGCAGAATTCTTTCCTTTCTCTCTCTCTCTACAAGTTCTTCCCAAGGATGATGACAATGGAGGTGGAGTTGGTTTTTGGCAATAAAGAACTATTTCATAACGTCTCCCGTAACCCAATAAGTCCCTTAGTGTAGTTAGTGGGTTTAGTGGATGGAGATTAAGTCAGATTTCTATTTCTAATTTTCGTCACTTTTAAATTCCCAAAAATACAAAATTACCAAAGTACCCTTTATGTTGCCGGTATGGCCTAAAAATACCCCGGGACCCAACCTAAACCCCCGGCTAGTGTTTTCTGACTATCTCGACCCTTCCGGACGCGTTGGCGCACTCAAAACGACCATACGATTAATGGAACTAAAATTTACTTTTTAAATATAATAATATAATACCATGACGCGGCGGTCACACGCGTCTCAACAAAATTCCCAAATTGCCGTATTTAAATCTCACGACAATTTCAATATTTCCAATATTCATATATTGCCATATATACACATTATAATCAAATACTAACTCACATCTCGTTAATATTTTTATCCGGATTAATTTCCAAATTAATACACATTTAATTCAATTAATCCCAAAAATAAATATCACAGAAAATACGGGGTATTACAACTTATACATCTCTATGGTTGCCATGGTTACTATTGTTTGAGCTCATCATCACTTATCCGGTGGTGCTAAATCTTAGCATCATCAATTACCGTCACGACCACTGAATGAACTGAGACTTCCCTCACACTCAAGCAATGTATACTCCTCATCATCTCCCCCTCTCATAGTTCTTTTTTTTATTTTTATTATTACCCGACATTGTTTTGGTGACCTTATTGATTGAAGCCATTAAAAAATTGGAAGCTTTATGCAACCCAAAGCATTCATTCTCAATGGATTGTTAGCAATAGCTTCCATTATTTTCTTCTCATATGATAATATTTTCATCTTAATGACATTATTATTAAATATATATTTGTTATAAAAAATCAACCTTCACTGGAGTTCGAACTGGATTTTTTAGGACATAGCGGGATCCTATTTATTTTCTAGTCAGTCTAAGTTGTTGTAGGAGTCATCGGTTGTTTTGAGTTGCTCCCTCTTAACCAACAACTTCAATTTTAAAATTATAACTGATGACTGCTACAACAACTTAGACTGATTAGAAAATAAATAGGATCCCGCTATGTCCTAAAAAATCCAGTTCAAACTCCAGTGAAGGTTGATTTTTTATAACAAATTTAAGTTGTTGTAGCACTCATCATCTATTTTCAAATTATAATGTCAGATAAATGTGCATATCATATAACTAAAGCATATTTGGAGTTAATCCATACATAATCACACAAACTTTCAATAAAAACACTTACAAAACAAGGTGAAATTTAGATAAAGGTTCAAACTTAAATTAAGCATAATAACCTCATACACGAAGAAATGTGAATATGTTAAAGTGAATATACAAAAACATATATGTTTATCTTTATGTGTTTTTGTGTGGGTATACAGATGTGTACCTCACTACACCAAATCTGCCCATTTGTCAAGGTCATTGACCTTGACAAATTCACCTTGTCAAGGTCAATGACCGTGACATTTCGAGGCGAGACAACTTTTTTTGTCACGGTCGTGTCACGGTCATTGACCTTGACACAAAACTCGCATTTTGTGTCACGGTCGTGTCAAGGTC